>CM076581.1:1533580541-1534287302 GCA_034641835.2 Pinus albicaulis
ACACTCCATTGTTGGAGCTAGTTATGTTCATTGAATTTATGTATCTTGGAAATTTTGCTTAATATTGAATCATTTCAGACCAACACATTTTCACACATGGATTTTGGATGTTTCTAATACTATTATTTGAATGTTTATAATTCATGTTTGCTATCAGATGTACTAAAGTAATTGAACTATTTCGGTGACTTTCGTGCTTAACCTATTGGAAATGTGTTGTAATGTTTGTAATGATCGTCACATCTATGTGAACTACTTCACTTGATGTTATAAGAACCTTTTTCATTCATGTGTGTCTCCATTAGGGTAGTATCATTACTTCTCTCTTATAAGCTCACTTTATTTCCCCTCTGCGGTGAAATAACCTTGATACATCTGCAATCGAATAGTCACAAGGCACACTTGCTTGTTCATTCAAAAGCACATGTACGCTTCTCTCTCGTGCTAACAGTTATCTCAAAATTAGACCCTAATAGGCTGTTGATCAAGAAGACTCTGAGTAACTATTTCAAACCAGACTTTTAGTTGAGGCTTAGCCTCCTCAACCTGAGAGGGCTCTCTCAATAGGTTTATGATTTTCAAATAAGGATTAGATGGCTAAATCTATGAGTAAAATGGATAAAAATGGATAATTGGTTGTACTGCTAATCAACAAACATCTATTGGGATTATGGAGTCAAGTGTGTTTTCACAAAACATGAGTATCAGCTTCATATGGAAGTCAGGGCATTTCAGGGTTTAGATGCATCAACAGAACAGTAGGACAGAAAATAAACACAGTTCATGAACATATGAAGGAAGTTAAAGCCCCTTCATTGAATTCTAAGTAACATACATTCATGCCACTGCAAGTAATTGAAAAAGGAAAACCATGAGAATATCAAACATCAATAACCCTTTCTGAATCCTGAGTGACGAAACCAATATCTCTGTATTAATATAAAAACACAGTTTCTACTACAACAAAACAATATGCTTGTTAATGAAAATTTCCAACCCTATGCAATTCGACTTCTTGTATCTTATAGAGTCATCATAACATTCTTGGATTCTCTCCAAACACTTGAGAAAAATTCCAATTTTCTAGCTTGACACCTATCAACTGCTAAAACAAACTTTTAATTACATCTGACAGTTAAATTGTCTGTCCTAGAGTCCTAATACAACTAGGATTAAAACTCTTTATTATAACTTAACAGCCTTATCTAAACATTAAATATTCTATCTGACAACTGCTCCTCCTAAAATTCGACCTTGATGATGTCCATCTCCTTGTTGTTAGACTATATTGATTTGCTTCTTATCTGCCCTGAAAGATAGGAACATGCTCCCTGCAAAATAGCTATAATGTTTCATTTATGTTTCTTCAAACCATCTGCTGACCAACTTGTGCTAAAAAAAAAGTGGCAATGTCATATTAAACTCATTTTACTTCGCCCTTCCAGCTGTGCCCAAACCAAACTTTTGAAGGAGTGCCAAAACTGTTAACATTGTTGCGCTATGAAACTATTTGTTGTTTTCGTAGCGCAGAACTTTACCTTTGAAAAATTCATTTGGACCTTCATTTTTCTGTGTTTTACCATTGGATCTTCACTTGTGATCTTTATACATTCTTTAGCAGCATCAAGGTTTAAAAAACAAGCCTTTTCTCCCTTTGAAACCTTGCAAAAATTTTCAAACTGCATCCTACAGCAGTTTCGTAGCGCGCTACGAAATTGTTGTGCATGATACCTACAACAGTTTCGTAGTGCGCTACGAAACTGCTGTGTCTATCTTTTCACAGCTTTTTCCAAAATTTTAATTTTCAAACCTTTACTACCATCCTTCCAGTTATATATAAGCTCTCATAATCAACAAAAATCAACTCTGAACTGCTTTCAAAAATGAAATCTTTCCACATAACTCCAAAAATGTGTTAGGAGATGTCACTTACTGTTTACACTCGTTTTCGTTGTGGTTGATATTTAGGATTTGCTAGCTCTATTTCAAGATCTTCAACCTGCCTTTTAAGCCTTCTATTATTAGCTCTTAGTTTGGTATTAACCATCCTTATGAAATTTGCTTCCTTGATTGCAAGGACGATCCATATGTAGAACTGATCCTCACTGCTGATTGACTCAATGTTTGAAACCTTTTCTAGCTCCCACAGACCTTTCAACCTCTCAAAGTTTGACCTTTCTACAACATGCATTCTCACTTTCTTCTTCAATTTATCAATTTCAGCGTTTGAAAGTCTGAATTTGTCTTTAACCTCCTCATAACTACTCTTTTCTCTCTGAGTATTAAAAACTATGTTTCTATCTTATTCAAGCATTGGAGATGATATATTTATGGGTTCTTCAAAAACATTTGCATCCTCACCTCCTGTTTGGTCTATCTCCATGTCTGGCTGCTGCAATTTCTTAGACTTCCTATTCAAGGGTTTTCTAGGCTTAAAGACAAACTCTGACACTTCATCCTCAAAATCTAATTTTTTGGATGTTTTCAATTTCTTTGATTTGCCACCTATATCCAGTTTGATGAAATCTGCTTGAACCAAGGGAGACTCTTCAATGTCAATAGCTTGTAATATATCATTCAAGTCACCTCTTGATTCCAAGTTTTCATTTGTGACCACAACCTTACCCTTCTTGTTTGACCTTTGACTCCTAGTCAACTTCTTCTGAGTTTTTTTACTAGTTGACTATTCCTGAATTGTCTATTTGACACGAGTTCTCTTCTTCTGTGCAGATTGAGGAGTCCTTTGGATATTCATTGATGTTTTTATCATTGGTTCCTTAACCTGTTTCCTGGGCTTAAGCTTGACAAACCTCCTTGATTTTTTTTCTGCAGGTTCAGTAGTCTTTGATTGAGATGTTTCTTGACTTGAGGGCTAGCACTTGTTCCTTCAACCCCTATTCCACTCAAAAAGAGAAATTCAAACCATTCTCTATTCACTTTCTAAAGCTCATGAAAAACTATTAACTTGACTAGACCATGATGAAATAATGAGGTTTCACATGCCTGAGTTTTCATCTGCACTTTGGCTGCCATCTTGGCCAGACTTTGAAATAGAAAGAAAGGTAAGTCTAGAGAGATTATTCCTGTGAAATGAAATAAGAGTTTAGAGTGGTAAGTGTACACCTTGTGGTATCTCCCTTCGTAGGTGAAGTACCTTTGGATGTTGTAGAGCAGATTGGAAAATGCATCCTTGACATAACTTCTTGGCACAACTTTGTTCAAATCAGTATCCATAAACTCTGGTTTCAAAAAGATTTTGCAGGGTTGCATTTCAAACCTAAAATTCTTGAACCATCTATCTTCCCCACTTGGAATTTTTGTGACTGCTGATATAACTTTAGGAGAAATTCGTAAATTGAGAAAACCAACCTTTGTGTTTGACCCTGTGAAGTTAATAGCAAACTCTTTGGTAACCTGATTATGCCCTCCTTGAAGCTTTTCGCAGAACCTCCAACACCCTACATTCTTGAAGGTTTCTTAAACAAATTTATCTCTTCTGAGAGCTTCTAAACCTTTAGGTCTTGTTCTCAGACAGTGATCAGACCTATGATTTCTTTTTTCTTCTATCATCTTCCTCCTGAAAACCCTGTGTCTTCAGCAAACCTGTAATAGACCTCCTTGTTGGATGAACTGGCTCGCTTGAAAATTTGGTTCAACCTCGCTTGATTAGAAATCCTGCTTAATCAAGAAATTATTTTCAAACTCACTTGATTAGAAAGTATCGAAACTGTTGACATAACATCAATTGGGTTCAACCTCACTTGATTGAAATTATGCCTCGCTTGAAAACTTAAGGAAAGCTCTGGTTTCTTATCATGAGCTTCTCTTTCAAACAATAGATATGCATGCAATGTTTTCTTTGTATGAGACAAAATCGATGATAACCAACCCTTTTTCAAATTTGAAAAGCACTAATGAAAAATGACCCCTAACAAATATCATAATGATTTCATAATTGCTTTGGATGGTTGCATGTGTGAGGGAGGATTTTTGGACTGACACCTAATCATGAAAATTTAACCAAAATTGATGGATGTGACAGCTAAACTAAAAAATTCGAATCCCCAATTTCGTAGCACTGGTAATATGATTTCAGGATTTTGCGCTACGAAAAGACCAGCATTTTTGTAGCGCAAAAGCATTTTTTTACACTGAGTGCGCTACAAATACATGGTTTCGTGGCTTATTCAAAATTTTTTATTTTATTTTTTTTCTTAAATTTAAAATATGGTTTTCAAAACGTGGTATGAGACTTCTAAAGAGTAAAGCAAGGTTTATGAAATTTATTTGGTGATGAAATGATACTTGTAACCTATGGCTTAGACCCTATAAAACATAAAAATGACTCAAACCCTATCTAATACCATGACTTAGGAGCAAGTATAAACTGACCAAGTTTAGAAAATTTTAATAGTGATAATAGTGGCTCCACTTGGGATAGTGTGCCCCTGTGGTACACTAAGAACTCGCAGCTCCAGTGCTATCCATTTTTTGATAAAAAAAGAAAATTTGTTGACAAGCATCTTCTTCAAACTGTTGGGCCTTCACCTCGGGCTTAAGATTTATGTTTTAGCTTGTCATTTATTAGCAAAAACTGACAAAGATGAATATATACAATGTCATGAGTGATTTAGAACACTTCAACAAACATAATGCTTTAGGAACCTGCCATTAACAGGCTCTCCAGCATATGATACTCCATCAATTTCCTACAATATGTAAGTGTTGTTCCCATGAAAACTAGCAATCTGAAAAGGACCCTTCCATAAATTCTCAAACTTACCATGCTTGCCCTTTTCCTCAATTTTGGCCTCCTATTTCAGCACTTTGTCATGAATCTGAAAATTGTCCTCTTTGATCTTCCTATCAAATGTATTCTTAATTCTGTTTTGAACGTGTTGATGAATGTCATAGACTTCATTTCTCTTTTCTTGCAAGGCTATCAACTGGTTTATCCTCCTTTGGATGGCAATTGGTTCTTCTTCAAGTCCTTGAATTAACTTCATAACTGGCACCCCAAGTGATGCTGGGAAAACAACTTCAACCCTGTATACTAATTCATATGGCGAAGTTAATTGACCTCTTTGTACAAATCCTATCAGCCCATCAAGCGTACTTCAGCTTTAAGCACCAAGTTTTCTTGTTCTCCTGCAATATCTTTTTTATAATTCTTACAATGCTCTTATTTGATGATTCAGCAAGACCATTCCCTTGCGAGTAATATGCAGTAGAATGTCCAAGAGTTATGTGGTATTGATGGCAGAAATTTATCATTTTCTTGGACTTAAATGCTTGAGAATTATCTGTTATAATCTTCATGGGACAGCCAAATCTAGACAATATATTATTCTCTAGAAAAGAAATAATAACAGAATCATTAGCTTGCCTTGTTGGTATCGCCTCTATCCATTTGGTGAAGTAGTCTGTTGCTGTGAGAATCCAACGATGCTGTCCCGATGATGATGGATGTATCTCTCCAATAAATTATCACCCCCACTGCTGAAAAGGAGCTTCCACATATATAAGAACCAGAGGTAGAGGTACAAGCTTTCTTCTTCCTTCAAAAATTTGGTATTCGTATCATGCAACAATTCTTTTATAAATGTCTTTAAACATTGTTGGCCAAAAATATCCTGCTCTGAGAATCTTATTTACTGTAGCCTTCCAATAATGGTGTCCTCCGCAATCTCCTTTATGAAATTCTTCAATGACTTTATCAGCCTCCTCTTCAGTTAAACAATTCAGCAAAATTCCTCCTGTATCTTTCCAAAACAGATTTCTATCATATACAAAATATCTTAAAGATTTTAACTTTACAAACCTTGCTTTAGACTTTGTTAGATCAGCAAGAGCTTTTTGATGTTGTAAAACAAAAACCACATCTTTATACCACTCAGAAATGATATATTTCTCTTCAATTTCAACCATTTCCTCTTTATCATCAGAAATTTATGATATTTTTGCATTCATATTTATATCAAGACAATCCATATTTGACTGAGTCATTAGTTTCGCCAAGCCTTGTCCTTTCACCAACTTGGTTGGTTTGATGTCTATATCATATTCTAGCAGTTTGGTGATCCATTTTCCCCTCTTACCATCGGGATCTGCCTGAGTTAGAATGTCTTTAACCACAGCACTCGGAACATATGCCACGACATAAGAATGCAGAATATAAATTCTGAAATCTTTTATAGCTTTCATCAAAGCATAGGCTTGTTTTTCTAGAATATTATACTTCAACTCAGCATTTTCTAATGTTTTACTAAAGAAATAAATAGGCTACTCAGTACCTTGCTTTCCTTTTTCTAGCAAAACTCCAACAATTATGTTTTCGGAAGCAAATGTAAAAACCAGAAATTCTTTGGAAAAATCTGGGCTGATGAGCACCGGTGCTTGTGTGAGTGCCTGCTTGATTTTCTCAAAAGATCTTCTAGCTTCAGCTGTCCATTTGATATCAATTCCTTTCTTTAACATCCTTGTAATATCTTTGACAATCTCAGCAAAGTTAGGAATGAAACATCTAACAAAATTCACTTTTCCAAGAAATGATTGAATCTCTTTCCTACTTCTTGGAAAATCTACCTTTTGAATTGAATTAAATCTATTAGGATCAATCCTAATTCCATCTTCAGAAATGATATGACCAAGTAATTTTCCTGAAGTTAAAGAAAAAATGCTTTTAGTAGGATTAAGGGAAATGCCAAACCTTCTGCATTTCAGCAAAAAAATTTCTAAGTGTTTCAAATGATCTACTTCTTTCTTTGAAAAGATTGTTATATCATCAAGATAAACAAGCACTGATCTATCCTTTTCCTCAGAAAAATAAATGTCCATTGCTCTTTGGAAAGTAGCTCCTGCATTCATGATACCAAAAGGCATCTTGGCGTACATGAATGTACCCCATGGTGTTGTGAAAGTTGTTTTCTCTTGATCATCCGAATGTACAAGAATCTGGTTATAACCTGAAAAACCATCAAGCATTAACATTCTTTGAGAACCAAAAATATTTTGCAGAATTTTATCTATCTTGGGAAGAGGATAGTTGTCCTTTAACGATTATTTGTTCAAATTTTTGAAGTCAATACAAATTCTAATTTCTCCATTCTTCTTTCTAACCGGTACCTATTTTCCAAGCCAATTGGAGAATCTAATTGGGACAATGATTTTTGCATCAAAGAGTTTCTTGATCTCCATTTCAATCAATGGCATGAGAAGTGTTGATCAGCGGTTGTCATTGATGTCAACCCAGGCAGCACCAGGTCCTAACCCAATATTGAATGGTAAGTTTGACCTACCAAATTAATATATTCTGGGTCAATAATGCTTTTTATGGTTTCTAATTGTCGAGATTTTTCCGTTGATATATGGCACGCCATGTAATTCTTCACGGTTTGAGAGATATTCATGTTTGAAATTTGTACCCCGGTTAGTGGGCTAAAACCCCATGGGGTTGGGACATGGGTCATTGAAAAGTCATAATTAATATTTTTTAAGCTCCTAAAATCCCTCCCATGTTCACTTGTTCAAGCCCCTTCCTCCTTAGGCAAGGGATTCGGCCATCTGAAATAGGTCATCGTGGAATTTTCGCTCTAACGTTTTTTCTACGAAGGCTCAGAAGCTGAAATTTTTATGAGGCGAAGCTGAAATCCTGAGGAAGCTACCGTAAAAATTTTAGATCAAGGTGCAGAACATTTTTGGAGATATGATCTGTGTAATTCAGGGTTTTTGCAAGCTTTTGAAATTCATCTCAAAGAAGTGACCTTGGTAAATTCGTCATAACTCTCTCTCTGTGTATCATATTGGAATTCTGTAAAAAGTGACAGATAGTGCACAGTATTTGATTTTCTCTATATCAATTTTAGAAACAAATGAAGATACAGTGACACGTGGCACGCCGTACAAGTGCGCTCTACTGAAACAGTCCATAATTAGGGCATTGTGAGAGATTGGGTATAACTCTCTCTTCAAGAATCAAAATTGGGTAAAACCTGTGGCATTGGAAAGATGACTCAGAGGACTACTACAGGACTGAAAATCAGATATTGAGGATCTGAAATGGCAGAGATACACTAGATTCAATATCGAGCTCCTAGAAGGCAAGAAAAAGCTAGATCATGTGTTGTAAAGGGTTGCAAAGGACCAGAATTTCTATGGCAGAAAAGCAAAGCAAGGTACAGCAGAGGGTAGCATGAAAAGAGAAGCAACCAAGGTGCATAACATCAGCAAGAAGTTCATCATATGAAGTCTTCAAGTGGGCAGCACTGCATACAATCATTGTAAAGGTATCATTGTACTTAGTCATTGTAAATACATTATTGTACAAATTGTACTAGTGTCTATCTGCCAAGGGTTGAAGAGGCAGTGTTGAGAGGTCTAGGATCATCATTAGGTGGTTGTATCAAATTTGGGGTTATGGTTTAGTATATATTCTTCTTCTACATCATTCCATATCATTGTAAAGTGGACCATTTTCCCTGGTACGGGAGTCCATTCTTCTTTTATTCTTCTATAGGGTGGTAGGGTGGTGGTAGGGTGAGTTGTAGCTCATTGGGTGTTGAGGCATCCGTTCAGTTGACTACTGAATAATCTCGGGCATCGGAGTGTCCATCCAGTGGGAGCTGGAGAAGAATGCTTTTCTAGATTCTAGGAAGTTGGAGCTTTATTTTCAATTGGAGTTGAATATTAAAGAATTATTAGAAAAGCATTAGGTGGTTTTTGTCCTGGAGTGGGTTTCCACCTTAAAAAATGTGTGCATTTGTGTTCCTCTTGTTTAGTGCTATCATTGTACAAACACTGATAATAATTGAATATTAACTAATGCTCTAATTGAAAGGAATACTAATTCACCCCCCCCCCCCCCCTCTCAGTATTTCCAACAATTGGAATCAGAGCTTGGTTCCTTCAATAGCAGTTTAAGAGCTGGAAGGAGGTCATGGAGCATACAAATAATGGTGTACTTCTATTCAATGAAAATAATTATGCACTCTAGAAAGGAAGAATGAAGGTGTATCTCTTGGCGCAAGGTTACGAAGTATGGGACACTATTCAAAATGGATTTACATCAACCGCGAATGAACAAGGTAAGAATAATTTGGTAAATGATGCAAAAGAAAAGAATATTGTTATCAGTGGACTTATTGAATATGCTTATCATAAGGTGTTGGGTTGTAAAACCGCCAAAAATGTATGGGACAAGCTTGAGAATATATATGCAGGTGACTCAAATGTCAAAGAAGCAAAGCTTCAAATCTATAGAGAAAAATTTGAGCAACTCAGAATGAAAGAAGATTGAAACATTGTTGCATACTTCCAATACGTTGATGAAATAACCAATAATATGGAAGGATTGGGAGAGCCAGTTGACGAGAAGACTATTATACAGAATATTCTTAGAAGGTATCGGTCTTAGAATACAGTGCAAATCTAGACAAACTTGGCAAGGAAGAATTACATGGAGTTCTCATAGCATATGAAATGAGACTTGATAAAGAAAAGGGTACTTCAAATCTAGAAACTGCGTTAGTTGCATCTAAGTAAACCAATAAGGACAAACAACCTTCAATTGAAATGACATGCACCTGCAAGTGTGAAGAAAAGGGAGATGATGGAGAAGGTCTTTCAGATGAAGAATATGCTTACTTCACGAGAAAACTACAAATTGGTAAGGGACAATTCAAAGGTAAACTTCCATTGATATGTTTTAGTTGTAATGAAAGTAATGGCAACTCAAAAAGAAAGAAAGGCATTAATAAATTCAACAAGCAAGGATCCAAAAGGAACTTTCTCTCTAAAGAAGATAGCTCATCATCCGATGAAGACAATGATAGTGAAGAAGAAGCCAATGAAAGAGTATTGTTTATGGCCAAGCACAATAAACCCAAGCATAATAAGCAAGAGGTATCAAACAACGAAGAAGAAGGATGGACCATAGACGAATTTTATGAGGAAGCAATCAAGCTTATAAAAGATCTCAGGGCAGAGAAGATCCGTTCCAAAACTCTTGAAGAACAAGTTCAAGGTCTCAAAATTGAAGTTGAAGAACACAAATGCATTGAAGAGTCACTTCAAAACAAGTTGGAAGAAAGCAACCAAGAAATGGAAGAATTAGAAGCCGAAGTAGTCTCGCTGCGTGAGGAAGTGAAGAAAGGAAAAACTATCCAAAACTATGCCAACAACTCAAGGGCATTGGAAGAGCTCATCAACAATCAACGATCTTACAATTACAAAACTGGCATCGGTTACAAAGAAGAAGAAGCAGGACCTTCTACAACAAAATACAATGAACCTATGAGATCTGACATGCATTTAGACTTCATTGGACAAGATTCGCAAGAACAGCCTTGGAAGACAATTCCTCGACGAAAATTTTCATCCAGGTACCAACATATTTTTTATGGCTACTATTATTCATGTGGAAAATTTGGTCATAAAGTTGTAGAATGTCGCACGTACCCTAGGAACGAATACAATTCCAGGAGATCTGTCAAATATGAACCTCCCAGGGCTCAGCGAAACATCAATAGATTTGAACATTTAAGAAATAATATTGAATGTTACAAATGTCGAAACTTTGGACACATAGCCAAAGACTGCAGACTTGAAAATCCTCCAGAAGAATCTTCAAAGCCACAGAATGAACGAACATGGAAGAAGAAGAAGAATGATAATTGTGCTCTCGCTCTCAAGGCTCAAAAGAACAAATATGTGTGGTATGTTGATAGCAGTTGCTCAACGCATATGACTGGAGATAGAAATAAATTTGTATCTCTGAAAGAGAAGAAGGATGGAACTGTGTCCTTTGGAAATGATGGATCTTCAAATGTTATAGGATCAGGTACTATCACTCTCGGAAGCAAAGATTCTCTAGCCAATAATGTTCTACTGGTTGAAAACATGAATCACAATCTGCTCAGTGTTGGACAAATGTGTGATCAAGGACACACAATACTATTCAACTCCACGAAATGTGAAATCAGGAAAGGCATGTATGGTGAAATTGTGGCTACAACAAGTCAAGCTCCAAATGACATATATGTTCTGGATGAAGCAACTAAAGCATGTCTAATAGCTAAAGAGGATGATACAATAATTGGTAGCAATGATGATCGACTAAGTAAGAATTTTGCTACAAAGTTGCAAAGTGATTTCGAGATGTCTTTACTTGGTTTCAAATTGAGCATAGATGACTCATCTAAGGATGTGGATCAAAGGTTGTACAGATATATGATTAGTAGTCTTCTATATGTAACAGCCTCCCGACCAGATGTTATGCAAGCAGTTGGACAAGTAGCAAGATTCCAAGCAGCACCAAAAGAATCACATATTAAATATTTTCCAGCATTGGATTATCTTCGCCAGAAGCTTGGGATTCTCCCAAGTTCTCATTAGATTTTACTTTTTCAGAATATAAAGGGGGAGTGGAAGTGTGTACAGGTATGCAAGACGGTTGTGTGTCAGTGCGAGTGGAAGCGTGTACAGGTCTGCAGGATGGTTGTGTTTCAAGGGGAGTTACCCTTTTCCATTGATGTCAAAGGGGGAGAGAATGTTGTAGGAAGAGGTGTCATGATCGCAGGGGGAGTACTTATGTTGCCATCAATGCCAAAGGGGGAGATTGTTGATCAGCGGTTGTCATTAATGTCAACCCAAGCAGCACCAGGGGCTAACCCAATATTTAGTGGGAAGTTTGACCTACCAAAGTAATATATTCTGGGTCAATAATGCTTTTGATGGTTTCTACTTGTCGAGATATTTCCGTTGATATATGGCACGCCATGTAATTCTTCACGGTTTGAGAGATATTCATGTTTGAACTTTGTACCCCAGTTAGTGGGCTAAAACCCCATGGGGTTGGGGCATGGGTCATTGAAAAGTCATAATTAATATTTTTTAAGCTCCTAAAATCCCTCCCATGTTCACTTGTTCAAGCCCCTCTCAACTTAAGCATTCATATATATATTGTGATCTTCATTTCCTCCTTAGGCAAGGGATTCAGCCATCTGAAACAGTTCAACGTGGAATTTTCGCTCTAAATTTTTTTCTACGAAGGCTCAGAAGCTGAAATTTTTATGAGGCGAAGCTAAAATCCTAAGGAAGCTGCAGTAAAAATTTCAGATCAAGGTGTGGAATATTTCTGGAGATATGATCTGTGTAATTCAGGGTTTTTGCAGGCTCCTGAAATTCATCTCAAAGAAGTGACCTTGGTAAATTCGTCATAACTCTCTCTCTTTGTATCAGATTGGAATTCTGTAAAAGTGACGGATAGTGCATAGTATTTACTTTTTTCTTTATCAATTTTAGAAATAAATGAAGAAACAGTGACACGTGGCACGTCGTACAAGTGCGCTCTTCTGAAACAGTCCATAATTAGGGCATTGTGAGAGATTGGGTATAACTCTCTCTTCAAGAATCCAAATTGGGTCAGACCTATGACATTGGAAAGATGACTCAGAGGACTACTATAGGAAAAAAAATTAGATATTGAGTATCTGAAATGACATAGATACACCAGATTCAATATCGAGCTCGTAGAAGGCAAGAAAAAGCTAGATCATGTGTTGTCAAGAGTTGCAAAGGACCAGACTTTCTACGACATAAAAGAAAAGCAAGGTGCAGCAGAGGGTAGCATGACAAGAGCAGCAACCAAGGTGCATAACAGTAGCAAGAAGTTCATCATATGAAGTCTTCAAGTGGGCAACACTGCATACAATCATTGTAAAGGTATCATTGTACTTAGTCATTGTAAATACATTATTGTACAAATTTTACTAGTGTCTATCTGCCAAGGGTTGAAGAGGCAGTGTTGGGAGGTCTAGGATCATCATTAGGTGGTTGTGTCAAAGTTGGGGTTATGGTCTAGTATATATTCTGCTTCTACATCATTCTGTATCATTGTAAAGTGGACCACTTTCCCTGGTACGGGAGTCCATTCTTCTTTTATTCTTCTATAGGGTGGTAGGGTGGTGCTAGGGTGAGTTGTAGCTCATTGGGTGTTGGGGAATCCATTCAGTTGACTACTGAAGAATCTCGGGTGTTGGAGCGTCCATCCAGTGGGAGCTAGAGAAGAATGCTTTTCTAGATTCTAGGAAGTTGGAGCTTTATTTTCAATTGGAGTTTAATATTAAAGAATTATTAGAAAAGCATTATGTGGTTTTTGTCCCGGAGTGGGTTTCCACCTTAAAAACTGTGTGCATTTGTGTTCCTCTTGTTTACTGCTATCATTGTACAAACACTGATAATAATTGAAGATTAACTAATGCTCTAATTGAAAGGAATACTGATTCACCCCCCCCCCCCCCTCAGTATTTCCAACAGAGAAGGGGGTTAATTCTCCTCAACTTCTGCTTGAATGGTTTCTCATTGTCTTTAATAGGAATACTATGCTGAATAATAGAAGGGTCATATTGCTTTAAATCAGCATAACTCCAAGAAAAAACATCCATAAACCTTCTCATCATCTCAATATATTTGAATTTCACATCAGCTGAAAGAAACTTCGAAATTTCTATCATTTTAGGCAAAGCTAATCTACCAAGATTACAGCTCTGTACTTCCTCTTCATCAGCTTGTAATTTTGGCGCTTTAAAAAAATCATTTTGATCAAAAAGCTTCTCAAGAGGAATAAGACCCTTTGGTATTGCATTATTCTTCAATTGCAAAATTTCATATTTTCCTTTAGTCTCAACAAACATATTTTGCTGATCTATATGAGTACTTTCAAACTCTTCTTTCAACTCAATAAAATTCTTTACCTGTTGATCATTTTAAAAAACTTTCCAATTTGTGATATTGTCCGATATGGCTGGTCTATGAAGAACTTCAATCTCATATTTTTCATTTGAATGCATGGGAATGATGAAAAGACTTGCAGAGACAGCAAGAGAATCAGCAATAGAGTTTTGATCTCTAATTTTGACTATGAAGGAATAAGACTAAAAATTCTCCAACAAGTCTAAGACTAAATTTCTGTAAGCTCTCATCCTTACATCCTTTGTTTGATAAACACCTTCAACCTGTCTAATAACCAATTCAAAATCTCCAAAAATAGAGATATTTCGAGCCTTCATTTTTTTAAGAAGATCTAGACCCAAAATCAAAGACTCATATTCAGCCATGTTGTTTGTGAAATCAAAATTTAGTTTGTAAGAGTAGAACTTACTCTCATCAGTTGGAATTGTAATCCAAATCCCTGCTCCTGCCCCCTTTTTTCCTACTGATCCATCAAAGTACAGTGACCACCATTCTTCCTTCTACTTGTCATTTACTTGCTGATTTTCTGTTTACTGATTTTCTGCTCTTATTTATTCATCAACACTATCAGCTGACTCATTAAAAAGAATGGCAGATCCCAGCTCGGTATCAAAGGCATAAATAGGAAAACTCTAAGGCTTATCTTTGCTACTTACCATGTAATACATTCTAGTCTCCCGATACAATCTCCTTTGTTCACCAAAAACTAGAATAGTAGTGTAGGTAAGATCCATCTGCATTGTGCCTTTGATTTTCGCTGCCCATGATCTTGACAATAGCATACCAAACTTTGGAGGAACATCAGCCACAACAATGTCCATAACAACTGTCTTTGCTAGGATTTGCGTTAGACCAACAACAACATCCTTGATTAGACCAATACATTGAACTCTCTTTGAATCAAAAGAAAACAAATCCTTATATGGTCTTGTGATTTGTAATCCCATCCTTTCCATGATTACTTTGGGCATAAGGTTATGTGAAGCCCCGGAATCCAACATAGCATTATGTAAAGTCATATCATGAATACTAATGCTTACATAAAAAGGAGGAAACTCTTCGTTTTTTTCATCTTCTATCCTTGGACCTAAATATATAGTAGGATTATCTTCTTGAACATTCAAAATATCAGCAGCTCCTGGTTGTGAATTTAATAATTTAACAATCTTGCTTCTATATTCATTTACCTTGAGAATCTCGCTAAACGGGACTAATATTTTAATCTTTGAAATTTCATTCTCAAGGTTGAAAACAGAAACAGATTTTTCAACTTCTTTGATAGGAGGAGGAAGTTGAGTGTCTTTCTTACCAAGTGGCGTATCCTTTTTACCTTAAACCACCTTTGAGCTATCATTTATAGTTTCAACAACCTTCGGAGCATCTTTCTTGGGCTGTGTTTTGCTTGCAGTGATAGGAACATTTCTGTTTCTAAGATTATATTGCTTTTGCATCTCAAAAATGGCATGCTGATAACCCTTAAAATAATCCGATGGTTCTCCCTCTTAGTTAGTCAAATTTGATTCATCATGTTCTTCCTTAATCATGAAAATTCCCGACATTTGTTCATCAAGACAATGGATGGATTCTTCAGGAATTTCAGGCTCATCTTCTTCATCTACTAAATTCCGCTGAAAAGGAGGTCTCACTGGAGGATCGGGCTCCTGATTTCTATTTTCTCTTGGCCTTTGTTGGTTCTGAGGTCTCCTGAATTGAGGATTTCTAAACTGAGGTTCATGTTGCACAGGAGGAGCTGAAGTGTTTCCAAGAGCTAACCTATCCATCAACTTCTCCATAGTTTTCATCATTGAATCAAATTTGTCTTCAGAAGTTGAAGTGGATGGTTTCTCTTCTTCTTTCAATTTAGTTTTTCCCATTTTTGACTTTTTAGCAACTATCATGTTTACCTCAACCTTAACTGCATCACTTTGCATTTTAGCAAGTGAAGGTGATTATCTTTCTCTCAACAAGATAGAAAATTCATAATCAAATGCTTCAGTATATCTCATTTGTGCTAAAGCTTCCAGAGGTTTCAAATGAGCTGGAATTGAATCAAAAATTTTATTAAATCTCTTTGAAAATTTTTGGACAGACTCATCCACTGCCCTTCTAAGGCTTTTATATTCAGTAAGTGCTTGAACTGGATTGGTTATGTTTCCCCATTTAGTTAAGAATTTATCTTCAAATTCATCCCAATTTCTAATGCTTCCTGGTGCAAGGGCCTTAAACCATTTTCTAACTTCACCAATAAAAATCTCTGCAAATAACCTTAAGTTCACATCCTCATCATCAACTTCTTCCCTGTCTATAAAATCATAAATCTGTCTACAAATTCCTCTGCTGAAATTTCCTCATCACTACCCCAAGTAGGAATCCTAGCAGCATATTTACTAGGAAGGTCATGCAAAATAGCAGGGAGTACGAGTGGTGCATACCTAGCAGGAGAAGCCATGCTTGAAATATGAAAATTAGTTTTAGGAATGATAGAAACAGAAGATGAAGAACTGATATGAGGAGGACTACTTGGTTTCTGCAAGCCACTAACAATTGAGCTCCAATTTGGAAGGGGAAAACCATCTTTGGATTTTAGTAGGACTTCAAGATGATCAGTTTCTTTAAGTCTATCCAGAGACTCTTTTTCTAACAACATCTCAGAAGTAACAACTTCCCAAAATTCTTCTTTTTCCTCTTGGGTTACTAAGGCTGAAGTGTCAATTCCCCTTCTTTGCAAGTCTAAAATAATATCTATGAATTCCTTTTCACTTTTTGACCTAAACAACACTTCATGAATTTTATCATCAACTCTTTTGTCTTCAGGACTTCTTAATATTTCAGAGGAGAAATATTTCGAATGAAATGGAGTACCTGATATTTCTGAAATTCTTTGACTGCCTCTTGAAATAGTGTTTGGATTGTCCACAACGGCAGGTGGATTGGGATCAGGATTGCTCCGTGTATATCTCCTTCTCGAAGCCACCTTTAAACTTTGAAAATGCATGGAGTCACCAAGGTAGATTGCAGCCTCGAAAAACCTTCTGAGCTCCTGCTACCTTCAGAAGTTCAACTTTCTTGATTTCGGGAATGATTAATCTTTAGGCTCCCGGAAGACGCACCAAAATGTTATCTCAAAATCAGACCCTGATAGGCTGCTAATCAAGAAGACTCTGAGTAACTCTTTCAAACCAGACTTTTAGTTGAGGTTTAGCCTCCTCAACCTGAGAGGGCTCTCTCAATAGGTTTATGATCTTCAAATAAGGATTAGATAGCTAACTCTATGAGTAAAATGGATAAAAATGGATAATTGGTTGTACTGATAATCAACAAACATCTATTGGGCTTATGGAGTCAAGTGTGTTTTCACAAAACATGAGTATCAGCTTCATATAGAAGTCAAGGCATTTCAGGGTTTAGATGCATCAACAGAATAGTAGGACAGAAAATAAACATAGTTCATGAACATATGAAGGAAGTTAGAGCCCCTTCAGTGAATTCTAAGTAACATACATTCATGCCACTGCAAGTAATTGAAAAAGGTAAACCATGAGAATATCAAACATCAATAACCCTTTCTGAATCCTGAGTGATGAAACCAATATCTCTGTATTAATATAAAAACACAGTTGATGCTACAACAAAACAATATTCTTATTAATGAAAATTGCCAACCCTATGCAATTCGACTTCATGTCTCTTATAGAGTCATCATTACATTCTTGGATTCTCTCCAAACACTTGAGAAAAATTTGAATTTTCTAGCTTGACACCTATCAACTGCTAAAACAATCTTTTATTTACATCTGACAGTTAAACTGTCTGTTGTAGAGTCCTAATACAACTAGGATTAAAACTCTTTATTATAAATTAACAACCTTATCTAAACATTAAATCTTCTATCTGACAGTTTATCCTCCCAAAATTTGACCTTGATGATGTCCATCTCCTTGTTGTTAGACTATATTGATTTGCTTCTTATCTGCCCTGAAAGATAGGAACATGCTCCCTGCAAAATAGATATAGTGTTTCATTTATGTTTCTTCAAACCATCTGCTAACCAAATTGTGCTAAAAAACATGTGGAAATGTCTTATTAAACTCATGTGACTTCACCCTTCTAGTTGTGCCCAAACCAAACTTTTGAAGGAGTGCCAAAATTGTTAACATTGTTGCGCTACAAAACTGTCTGTTGTTTTCGTAGCGCAGAACTTTACCTTTGAAAACTTCACTTGGAACCTTCATTTTTCTGTGTTTTGCCATTGGATCTTCACTTTTGATCTTTATACATTATTCATCAGCATCAAGGTTTAAAAAACAAGCCTTTTCTCCCTTTGAAACCTTGCAAAATTGTTCAAACTGCATCCTACAGCAGTTTTGTAGAGCGCTACGAAACTGCTGTGCATGACACCTACAGTAGTTTCGAAGCGTGCTACGAAACTGCTTTGTCTATCTTTTCACAGCTTTTTCCAAAATTTTAAGTTTCAAACCTTTACTACCATCCTTCCAGTTATATATAAGCTCTCATAATCAACAAAAATCAACTCTGAAATGCTTTCAAAAATGAAATCTTTCCACATAACTCCAAAAATGTGTTAGGAGATGTCACTTACTGTTACACTCGTTTTTGTTGTAGTTGATCTTCAAACTTTGCTAGTTGTATTTCAAGATCTTCAACCTGCCTTTTAAGCCTTCTATTATTAGCTCTTAGTTTGGTATTAACGATCCTTATGAACTTTGCTTCCTTGATTGCAGGGACGATCCATATGTAGAATTGATTCTCACTGCTGATTGACTCAATGTTTGAAACCTTTTCTAGCTCCCACAGACCTTTCAACCTCTCAAAATATAACCTTTCTAAAACATGCATTCTCACTTTCTTCTTCAATTTATCAATTTCAATGTTTGCAAGTCTGATTTTGTCTTTAACCTCCTCATAACTACTCTTTTCTCTCTGAGTATTAAAAACTTTGTTTCTGTCTTCTTCAAGCATTAGAGATGATATATTTATGGGTTCTTCAAAAACATTTGCATCCTCACCTCCTGTTTGGTCTATCTCCATGTCTAGCTGCTGCAATTTCTTAGACTTCCTAGTCAAGGGTTTTCTAGGCTTAAAGACAAACTCTGACACTTCATCCTCAAAATCTAATTTTTTGGATGTTTTCAATTTCTTTGATTTTCCACCTGTATCCAGTTTGATGAAATCTACTTGAACCAGAGGAGACTCTTCAATGTCAATAACTTGTAATATATCATTCAAGTCACCTCTTAATTCCAAGTTTTCATTTGTGACCACAGCCTTACCCTTCTCGTTTGACCTTTGACTCCTAGTCAACTTCTTCTGAGTTGTTTTACTAGTTGATTGTTCCTGAATTGTCTCTTTGACACGAGTTCTCTTCTTCTGTGCAGATTGAGGAGTCCTTTGGATATTCAGTGATGTGTTTATCATTGGTTCCTTAACCTGTTTCCTGGGCTTAAGCTTGAAAAACCTCCTTGATGGAGATGTAGGTTCAATAGTCTTTGATGGAGATGTTTCTTTGACTTGAGGGCTAGCACCTGTTCCTTCAACCCCTATTCCACTCAAAAAGAGAAATGCAGACCATTCTCTATTCACTTTTTGAAGCTCATGCAAAACTATTAACTTGACTAGACCATGATGAGATAATGAGGTTTCACATGCCTGAGTTTTCATCTGTACTTTCTCTGCCATCTTGGCTAGACTTCGAAATAGAAAGAAAGGTAAGTCTAGAGAGATTATTCCTGTGAAATGCAATAAGAGTTTAAAGTGGTAAGTGTACACCTTGTGGTATCTCCCTTCGTAGGTGAAGTACCTTTGGATGTTGTAGAGCAGAATGGCAAATGCATCCTTGACATAACTTCTTGGCACAACTTTGTTCAAATCAGTATCCATAAACTTTGGTTTCAAAAAGATTTTGCAGGGTTGCATTTCAAACCTAAAATTCTTGAACCAGCTATCTTCCCCCCTTGGAATTTCTATGACTGCTGATATAAATTCAGGAGAAATTGGTAAATTGAGAAAACCAACCTTTGTGTTTGACCCTGTGAAGTTAATAGAAAACTCTTTGGTAACCTGATTATTCCCTCCTTGCAACTTTTCGTAGAATCTCCAGCACCCTACCTTCTTGAAGGTTTCTTCAACAGATTTATCTCTTGTGAAAGCTTCTAAACCTTCAGGTTCTATTCTCAGACAGTGACCAGACCTATGATTTCTTTTTTCTTCTGTCATCTTCCTCTTGAAAACCCTGTGTCTTCAGCAAACCTGTAATAGACCTCCTTGTTGGATGGACTGGCTAGCTTGAAAATTTGGTTCAGCCTCGCTTCATTAGAAATCCTGCTTCAGCCAGCAATTATTTTCAAACTCACTTGATTAGCAACTATCGAAACTGCTGACATAACATCAATTGGGTTCAGCCTCACTTGATTGAAATTTTGCCTCGCTTGATTGAAATTCTGCCTCGCTTGAAAACTTAAGGAAAGCTTTGGTTTCTTATCATGAGCTTCTCTTTCAAACAATAGATATGCATGCAGGTTTTCTTTACATGAGACAAAATTTATGATAACCAACCCTTTTTCAAATTTGAAAAGGACCAATGACAAATGACCCCTAATGAATCTCATAATGATTTCATAATTGCTTTGGATGGTACCATGCGTGAGGGAGGATTTGTGGACTGACACCTAATCATGAAAATTTAACCAAAATTGATGGATGTGACAGCTAAACTGAAAAATTTTGAATCCCCGATTTCGTAGCGCTGGTAATGTGATTTCGGTATTTTGCGCTACAAAAAGACCAGAATTTTCATAGCACAGAAGCATTTTTTTACACTGAACGCGCTACGAAAACGTGGTTTCGTGGCTTATTCAAAATTTTTTTTTTTTTTTTTAAAAAAAAAAAAAAAAAAAAAAAAAAAAAAAAAAAAATTAAAATATGGTTTTCAAAACATGGTATGAGATTTCTAAAGAGTAAAGCAAGGTTTATGAACTTTATTTGGTGATGAAATGAGACTTGTAAACTATGGCTTAGACCCTATAAAACATAAAAATGAGTCAAACCCTATCTAATACCATGACTTAGGAGCAAGTAAAAACTGACCAAGTTTAGAAAATTTTAATAGTGATAACACTAACAGCTAAATCCTAGGCGTATATTTAAGTAAACAGTAATCGAATCAAATTTCTGATGGGACTCCTTCCGAAAATGATGTGAGGTCTAATTGGGACCTCATATCGTGGAGATCCCTTGTATGTTGGCGGTATCCAACACCGTCAGCATTATGGTGCTAGAAGAAGGGTAGCCAATTTTTTATGGCTGACAAATCCACACACCCTAACTATTCATCCTCTAGACAAGGTAGAAACATTTTGAGCACCATTCAAACTCCTATTCCCAAAGTAGGATTGTCTTCTTATCTTGGTCTAGAGTTGAAATACGAGGTTACCTATGAAAAACTGAGAACTTTGACCGATAACCCGTAAGTTTAAAAGGTTTTCGGTTTACTTCCTATTGTACATAATCTTCTGCATCACCCGAAGAAGAAAGAAACAACTTGTACCAATGTATTAGCTTCAATAGTGGAATATCTGGTTTTTGGAACTCATGAAGAGTTAGCAGAATCCTCAGAAGATACAATGCAACAATATATGCTTCCACCCATTAACGAAGGGTAAAAGGATGGCATTGTTCTTTTTGACGACATTTTTTACGGTTTATACGAAGGAGAAGGCTCCTCATATTCTGAAAAGGAGGAGGAACCAAGAGATGAAGACATGTCCAACCAGTACCTGGATTGGATGGCCCATTGGCCTCTTTCTCTTTTAGATAATCTTCATAAGATCCCCAGACATCCGAAAAATTTGTTATCAAATTTTGATCTACATAAGAAGACAAAAGAAGAATATCACATCGACAATTTCTACATGCATCTACGAATGTTGGAAGTAAGGTACGATGATGTTGCTTGTAGCTTTTTCCATTTACATTAGAAGGTAGAATAACAATGTGGTACCATAGTCCTCCTACCAATTCAGTCCACAGTTCGAGTGAGTTTAAGAAGTTATCTCTCAAGAAATTCTTTGATGACAAGACTCTTGCCATGTTATTGAAAAAGCTTGAAAATAGTAAAATGGGGGAAAAGGAGAAAGTGAATGATTTTAATCAAATGTTAAATTTCATATTGAACAAGTTTCCCCTGAGCACGCAACTGCATGATTCAATTACTATTGATTATTACACACCTGCCTTTCCCACAAACATTTCCTATTTTGTTGAAAGAGTTGCAAAGGAAACATTGGCATTAAACTTTGCAGAAGAAATCGTCGTCGAGAAATAATTGTGTGCCATTAGGGTTTTTACAGATGAAGATGAATCAAAATACTCCAAGGAGGCTGGTAGGAAGTCTCAACCTTCCTCAAGTAAGGCTAAAGATAAGGATTTTTCATATATTTAAAGCTACACCAAGATATTAAATGCACTTACCAATGAGATTACATAATTAAAGAGAAGGTCAAACGAGACTTCTACCAGTAGTAATCATATTGATTCTTTCCAATTATGAAGGAATATCAGTAAAAACAACAATCATCCACCAAATATGCCCAAATTTTAAATTTTGTATTGAATATAGGAAGTATGGGTATGGAAAACTATTTTTCTTTCCACCTGGAATATCATTCAGAAAAGACATGCCAATAGTGGAACCAAAAAATGAATGCTCTGGCTACACACATTGTGGATTCCTTATTAGAAGATGAAAAGCTAGAACAAACATAAGAAAAAAAATAAACAACAATGGTTGAAGAGATTATAGGTATTGGAAATGCAATGAACTTTTTTTATTGTATTCTTAATGATGACAAGAAAAGTGTTGAAGCACCACCACAAAGTGAAGCCCCTCCTCAGAAGAAAAATGGTTGATATGGCTTAAGGAGAAAAGGGCCCATTTCTGAATAGGTGGTGACGAGAAAAAAAGTAAAGGAAAAATTCTTAAGAAGGATCTCACCACCGGTTGATCCAGCTCAAAATTCTCAAAGTAATTCTGAAAATGCAACTATTTCCGAGAACACTTAATCCAGCAACAAAAGTAATTCCATCACTTCGGAAGTGTCAAAAAAAGCCACTCCTCTAGACACTTCAGCACTACTTACTAAAGGTGAGACAATTTAGTATAACATAGTTGAATATTTGAAGAGAACTCAAGCCAATATTTCCATCTTTGAGCTCGCGAAGAAAACAGGACAACATGAACTGCTAGTCCAAACGTTTTCACAAAATTCGCCAGGTGACAAAGCTTATACCTCTCATAAGGTGTATTTTAAGTCTTTTGGTTCTCTTGAATCTGTATTTAATGTTTTAACATTAGAAGCTAACACTCTCTTCCCTCCATTTTTATTAAGTTTTGAAATTTTTAATTACATTGTCCATAATTTTTTAGTCGATTCCGGTGCATCTGTGAATGTAATGTCATTATCTGTTGCCAAGAACATAAATTCTAAATGGGACAGAACCAGTGCACAAATTATTTATCTAGATATATTCCTTGTCCAAGCTATTAATGAACTTAGGAATGTTCTTATTCGATTAAAATCTAATCACTAAGTTCACCAATGTATAAATATTGTAATTATGGACATCCCTAAAGCCTATGGTATACTCCTAAGTAGAGAGTGGTATAGAAAATTGCAAGGGTATTTTACTACAGATTGGTCACATTTATGTCTTCCATACAAGGGCTAGAATAACCATATTTGATTGGAAAGTGAGCCATACATGAAACACACAATTACACAACTTGAGGGACACAATGAGCCTATTTCCTTTGTTTATTTAATCTTTGGAATTTTTTTCTTAGAAACTGATCATGTGTGTTATCAAGAACAACCATCACTTGTCCCACTAGATACACATTTGGATCTCATTCCTTGTTCTCCAGCTGGTGCAAATCAATCCTATAATAAATATGTACATAATAATATTAATAGTAGCATAGGAAGAAACTTAGTAGATAACAATATTTGGACTTTATATTATGACGGTTCAAAGAAGCAGGATGGTTCTGGAGCTAGTTGCGTACTTATATACCCATGTAATAAGAAGCATATCCTTTCATGCCATTCAGAGTTTAAGAGTACCAATAATACTATCGAATATGAATCATTTGTACTTGGACTCAAGAAATCAATCGATCTAGAGGTAGAGATTCTTAAGGTAATTGGTGACTCAAAGGTGGTCACTCGTCAATTACAAGATACTATCCACTATGTTTCACTGATTCTTAAAAACAACCAGCAGGAGATATGGCATTTAATTAATCATTTCAAATATTTTAATAACAATTTTTTTCCTAAGCTTAGAAATTCTGAAGCAGATGTATTAGCAAATGAAGCCACTAGGATGTCGCCATTGAGAATTGGCTTTTCTATTGCAATTATATAAAAACCATTTGTGCTTGATAACATCACTAATTTTTTTGTTTTCAATGACGACCAACAAATACTGCATTTTATGGCTAATGCAGACATATTCAAAGATGTTGCCATAGAATAGGATGACCACGATAAGACTTTGCAGGAGGCATATAATGCAATGAAAGGAAGCACTATGCCAAAGGGTGTAGTGTCCCTGGAGAAATTATATAATCTGCAGAACTGGTTTAGCTGACCAATCAATACAAAGACTGAGAGCTCAAAGTTATCATCTGAACAAATCAATCTAGGAACTTAAGAAGATCTGAAGTATGTAAACATTGATACTTGTTGTTCGCCACAAGAAAGACAACCATTTATTCTCTTATTCAAACAATATTGGGATGTGTTTGCGTGGACATATAATGATTTAAATTCATGTAATACTTGTATTAGCCAACACGTAATTCCCATAAAATAAGGGGTAAAATATTTCCTAAAAATAAATAAAGAAAGTTCATCCCACACTAGAACCCCTCATCCAAAAGGAATTGAGAAACTTTTTGAATGCTCAGATCATTTTTAAATTCAAACATTCCACTTGGGTTTCAAATTTGGTCCCAGTCAGAAAGAATTCCAGTGAAATAAGGTTATGCGTAGATCTCCACAATCTCGACCGGGCCTCTAATAAAGATAATTACCTAGTGCCATCCATGGAACAGATCCTCCAGACAATTTCTAGGTCTGAGATGTTCTCACTGCTAGATGGTTTCTTTGGTTACAATCAAGTGCTAGTAGTGGAGCCAGATCAATTGAAAACTACCTTCGGGACCAAGTGGGGAACATTTACTTTCAAGATAATTCCATTTGGGCTTATCAATGTCAGTTCTACATTTCAAATAGCTATGGACATCGCTTTTTGTGGAATTATTGGTCAAAGAATAATTATTTATTTGGATGATGTTATTATGTTTTCCAAGAAAATATCAGATCATGTACGTCATATGAAACACATATTTGAGTGGTGTCGTATATATGGAATTTCTCTCAATCCTAAGAAAAGCATATTTGGTGTGTTATAAGGAACTCTCTTAGGGCACATCATTGCAAAGAAAGGAATTAAAGTTGATCCCGAGAGGGTCAAATATATTACACAGATACTATTCCCGATGAATAAGAAGGTGATGGAATCTTTCTTAGGGAAGATTAATTTCTTGTGAAAATTCATATCTAATTATGCTCAGATATTTAAGCCTTTACAAGAGATTAATAAGAAAGACACAATATACAAATGGGACAAATGGGAAAAGGGTGCTTTCACTCGAATCAAGTAGGCTATTGTTGATGCACCCACATTATTTTGTCTAGACTATGCAGGCAAATATTTCCTACTTTATACTTTTTCTTCGGATTCCTCTATTGAGGTCGTATTGACTCAAAATGATACTGAAGGAAATGAGCAATCTATCTCTTTTATTAACGTTGTCCTATAGGGGTAAAAATTAAATTATCCTGTCATAAAAAAACAAGCATATTTTGTATACAAGCCAATTAAATACTTTAGGCCCTATATTTTAAAAGCTCACATGATCATATTTGTAAATCATCCAATGGTAAGAACACTCTTTGTACAACAAGGGTTGGGTGAGAAAAGGGAAAATCGGATGACTTGCTTAAAATAATATGATCTGGATTTCATACCATAAAGTTTCATGGCCTTTGTAAGCTAGTAGCCGAAGCAAGAGATGCTCCCGAGATCTTTCAGGTTGGGAATAGGAGATGGGAACGTGTAGTGTTGAACATGTTTCTGAGTCCACGTATACAAAACCATGGAATTATGACATATGAAACTTTCTAGAGCATGGAACCTTTCCCACACACCTGTCAAATAAGCAAAATACGAAAATTAGATTAAAATATATATCCTAATAGATAGTTCATGGAGTGACTCTCAGAAAGCACCACAACGATGTCCTACTAAGGTGCCTTGAGCCACAAGATACATAAAAGGTACTTATAGATTTGTACGATGGGCCGACAGGTGGTCACTTTGCGGGAAACATAATAACACATAAAGTCATGATGGTTGGTTATTATTGGCCCACTCTGTTAAAAAATTCTCATGCTTATGTCTGCAAGTGCCCAGCTTGTTAGAGATGTGTCGGTCGAGATCAAAGGCCAGTCATCCCACTGCTACCAGTAGTAAAGGAACCTTTCCAACAGTCGGGCCTAGATGTTATCATAGAAATATTTCCTTGCTCATCAAAGAAACACTGATATAGTATAACAACAAAATATTATTTCACTCGGTGGTCAAAAAAAATTCCCTTAAGACAAGTAAATGACCAGGAAGTCATCCACTTTTTGTGATAGAACATTATAACCAGGTTTGGTGTTCCAATGTCACTTTTATTTGCTAATGCGAATTTATTTTTCGACATTGAAACTTTATGAATTCATATTAGGAAATGGGATTGTATTAAAGCATGCATCTAATTATTACCTGTAGGGAAATGGTTTGGTTGAATTGAACAAAAAAATTATTATCTGCATTGTTGGCCTGTGATCGCACATAACAGGGAGAAGTGGTCCCTATAAGGAAATCACTGGGTAGAGACAGAGAAGAAATTACCATTAGCAAAGACAAAGGTAATGAAGAAACATTTAAGACGGAAAAAAAGCAAGGGCAGAGTCCTAAATGAGTTTGGGTCAATTCGTGCATGCGTTCAGGTTGAGTCGTGAATGCTAAAGCAGGTCAATTCATGAACGCGGGGATGGTATTCCTCGAAAAAATAAGAAATGACTAGGCACAACCAAAGAGACAAGGTCGGAAAACCACAACAAGGGAGCAACGAGGACCGTTGATCCGAGCATCTAGCAATGGTGAAGATTAAAATTGCAATCGCAGATCGCAAGTGTTGCAAGATAGTCGCAAAGGATAAAAGTTAAATATGTCAAAGTGCAATGTGCGATGGCAATGGGACCCACCCACCTGCCACAATACCTCTCATTCCATTTTCCTTGAAAATCACTAAAACCCTACCTTTTCCGCCATTCTGCTTCATTTCTCTACTTTACCTTTTTCACCACTATATCATTTTTTCTCCTCCTCTTTTCCTATCTCCCCAATTGTGATTAAAGTGGGCAGTCACCTTGACACGTCACCCCTTTCTCCCCTGTCATCCATCGTACTTTGTATCCTTTAAGTTTACCTCCACTATTTAGTATCAAGAGTTGCAATCTACAGGCAGTGGTTGGGTCCCACCTTCCTCCACGTCACCCTTTCCTCCCCACCGTCCATCGCAGATCGCATATTATAACCTTTCACATCGCAACTAAAACTTAAAACCTGCGATTGCTAATTTGCAATATATCGCATCGCATTTGTTTTAATTTACCTTTGAAGTGCCCGCAAACTATTCAGTTTAACTTGCGATGCGGTTAGGTCCCACCTCCCCTCCACATCACTTACCTTTTCCCCGTGCTTCATACATCACAGATTTTAGAGTTTACCTCCACGGATTCATGGTAAAGAGTTGTGATTGCGACGTTGTTGGCTTGAGGGATCCTGACCCAGGTTTGGAGGTTAAAGTTTGCCAACAAACCCCTATACACTGGCCCTTTCGGTAGTGACCTTCTTGCACAGGCCAAAGTCTCACCCAAATCAGTATGGGAGGGTGCTAGAGCCAGGTTTCTACACCCTGAGAGAGGGCAGGTAATTCAAGCAGAGTTGCGTTCGACTTCGCAAATATCAGATCGCATATTACAGAACCCAGATCTATCAGTCCCTTCGCATCCACGTGCGCAATAACATATATAATCACAATAACTAATAGATACAAAACAATAAAGCAACTATCGGAGCTATTCTTGCATAAAGTATAACAAGTAGATTCAGATCAATTGTCAATGCAGCATAAGTACTTAACAAAGTTACTTGCGAAGCTCAACATAGAATCATGAATAACATAATAGATATCGTAGAGTCCAACAATCTTCCGCTTTCGTTAAACCTTCAGATCCTTTTACAATACCCAAAACCCAACCTGCGCACATAGTAGGACTGAGGATCTCCGCGCACACAGCCAACAAGAGTCCTTTCCCCAAAAACCCAAAACAGATCTACTAATTCACGATTCGCACCAATATTAGTTTAATTTCTACCTTACAACTCAAAAAAGGTTCAATTACTTATACTACTTTAGCCTACGCATCCAATAGTTCGCAAATCGTGGTTTGCGGACTCTTGGTCTACCCTTGACCCACTTAAATGCATTAGGGGATTTGACCCACCCCAAAACCCCTGCGTTAGACTAAATATAATAAAAAATATACAAAGTCGACCAGATTTGCAGCTTTGTAGGAGACCTTGTCCCAACAGTCCCCCAACACAATCTTTTGACTCGTCCTGAGTCACTGTGGTGGTGGGGCCTCCACATGTGCCTGTATGGCTACTCTGGCCATAGATTCATTTGATCCAGTATGATTTGAGCCAGCTACCATTGATGTATCCTGAGAGCATATCTCTATGCAAGATAGCAAGCCTAACCGCTCTGCCATCCGTGATCTCCTTAACTGTGTAGGGACCAAGCCAATGCTACCGGAACATCCCGAGATGCTTTGCAAATTGGCTATCATATAAGAGGACCAATTTGCCTTCGTGAATGTCTTCTGGTGAATGTGTCGGTCATGCCAGGTGTTGGCTCGAGGGGTCCTGACCCAGGTTCAAAGTTTAAGGTTTGCCAACAAACCCATATACTACTGGCCCTTTCGGCAGTGACCCACTTGCACAGGTCAAAGTCTCACCTGAAGTAGTATGGGTGGGTGCTGGAACCAGGTTTCCGCACCCTGAGAAAGGATAGGTAAGGCAAGCGGAGCTGCGTCTGGCCCTGCGATTCCCAGTTCGCCTCTTTCGGAGCAAGATATATAGGTATCTTTTCGCATCCACGTGCGCAAGGTCAACTATACTATAGTGTTTAATAATTATATACTTCTATGACAGTAGCACAGCATTGCATAAAACAGAGCAGAACAAATCTAGATATAGTAACCACACTTACACAGAACTTTCGCAACTAAATAAAGAGTACAGCAATTACCAATGACTCGCATAAACAGTACACATAGATTCAGTTCTCAAACAGCTTTTTTTATTCATCAATTCATCAATTTCCTCTTACAATACCCGTCACAGCCTGCGCACACAGCAGCAGGGTCCGCACACAGCAGGACCCTAGATCTCTGCACACACAACCAGCAAGATTCTTTTCCCCAAAAACCCAAACAGATCCACTAAACCACAATTCACATCAATAGCTCATCATCGTCTTTCTTACCTACAATCCAAAATGTCCCTCTATTTATAACAATCTTTCCTAACCTTTCCTATGGTCCGAAAACCATGCTTTTCAGACCCCAGGCTTACCCTCTACCCTATTACAATGCTTTTAGGGCTTTGACCCACCCCAAGACCCCTGCGCTAGACTAAATATAATCAAAAATATGCAAAATCAGACCAATTTCGCAGCTTTCCAGAAACCATGTTCCAACAGTCCCCCAACACAATCTTGTGACTCGTCCTAAGTCACTGTTGCCGCGGGTCCGCCAATCGCCCCTGGAACTTTTTGATGACCAGCGTTCGTATCCCATTTGTGCGTCAGCGTCCTATCCCTGGTGGGCCAGTTCTGCCTAAGCCAATTATTTCCGCCATATAGTCATTTATCCCTGTATGGCTTGAGCCGACTACCATTGACATATCCTGGTAACACATCACCGCGCAGGGTAGCTAACTGGACTGCTCGACCATCCGTGATTTCCTTAACGGTGTAGGGACCAAGCCAGTGCTATCGGAATTTCCCTAGGTGTTTCGCAAATTGGCTATCATATAAGAGGACTAGGTCGCCTTCTACGAATGTCTTTTGGCGAATATATCGATCATGCCAAGCTTTATCGCGATCCTTCTGAACTTGCTGATGAAAGTTAGCAATGAACCAATCTTCCTCCAATGCCAAAATTTGCGCAAGGCGTTCCTCCATTATATCTGGTTCTGCCATATTTGAAAATGTTGCGATACATAGACTAGGAATAATGTATTCTATTGGCATAATGGCCTCCTTGCCATAGACCATTCGAAAGGGGGTCCTTCCTATTAGCTTCTTACAGGTCGTCCGATAGGCCCATAGAACAGAAGGGATGCGTACGTCCCAGTCACTATGATCAGCATTGCAGACCTTGGTCAATGCCTACTATAAGATTTTGTTGAAAGCCTCAACCGCCCTGTTTGCCTGTGGATGGTACAGTGTACTTTTCACATGATGGATCTAGAATTCCTCTTTCAGGGCTTGTATCGTTTCATTAACGAAGTGTGTGCCTCTGTCGCTCATTAGGATCTTTGGGTAGCCAAACCTAGTCAGAATTTTCTCAAAGATGAAGTACACAGCAGTATCTACAGTACAATCCTTCACCACTTGAGCTTGAGCCCATCGAGTGACATAGTCAGTGGCAGTAATAATGTAGCGCGCACCTGTCTTCTTTCCTGGAGTATTGATTGGTCGTACAAAATCAATGGCCCATTTGTCAAAGGCCTGCAAAGCTATCTAAGGTTGCAATGGCATTTCGTCTCTGTGTAAGGGTCGTCCTGTCCGCTAGCACGTATCGCATAATTTACAATAGGTGTGAGAATCATGATGTAGGGTAGGCCACCATAACCCAGCTCTCAAGATATTTTGTGCCGTTACTTTTCCTGCATAGTGTCCTCCTGCAACGCCTTCATGCGCTTCCGCCAAAACGGCATGTCGTTCATGTTCCAAGATGTATCTGCGCAATACTTCATCAGCGCCTAGTTTGTATAACTGGCCAGCGATGATAGTAAAGTCCGTCGCCCGAGTAACCAAATCCTTCTTCTGTTGCACTGAATATTCTACGGGGGCTACGCCTGTAGTCAGGAACTGAATGATATCAGCGAAGTTTGCATCAACAACCTTAATGGTGAACAGCTGCGCATCTGGTAATCCTTCCTCCAAGTTAGTGGGTTCTTCACCCGTCTCAATGCGGGACAGATGATCCGGACCCACATTCATCCTTCCAGGCTTGACGATGATTTCAAAATCATATTCCTGAAATAGCAACAGCCATCAGCAAATCTTCCCCCCCAACACAGGCTTGTTCACATGGTATTTTAAAGCTGAATGATCGGTAAACATCTTAAAGTGTCTGCCCAATAGATAGTGTCAATATTTTTGTAATGCATGTACCATAGCCAATCCCTCTCATTCGGTGGTAGAGTAGTTGCGCTCTGTGCTCGAGAGCTTTCGACTAGAAAAGGCAACCGGGTGATCAATATCTCCCTCCCCATGTTGAGTTAGGACAGCACCCAAGGCGATGCCAGATGCATCCACATGTACATGAAATTCCTTCGACTAATCAGGAAATATTAGTATGGGTGCATAGACCATCTTCTCTTTGAGTAGCTCAAAACTTTTCTGACATTCATCATTCCAAAAAAAGGAAACATCCTTTTTAAGTAGTTTTTCCATGGGTGTTGTGATCAGCGCGTACCCCTGAATGGATTTTCTGTAATAGCCCGTGTGTCCAAGAATTGAACGTAGTTGTTTCTCCGTTGTTCGGACTGCCAGGTTTATAATTACAGCTACCTTCACAGGATCAACCATCGGCCCCTACCGTCATACTATGTGCCCGAGCAAGATTCCAAAGGGCACGCAGAAGATACACTTCTTGATATTCAAGGAAATCTAGTGCTTTCGGCAGGCATCCAACATCAAGCGCAGGTTGGAGACATGCTCCTTTACCAAGCCGAATACTGTCAAGTCATCGAAATAAACTTCCAGGAACTTATGGATGAACTCCTTGAATACAGCAACTACTACTCTTGAGAAGATAGCGGGTGCATTCTTGAGACCAAAGGGCATGACTGTATACTGAAAGGACCCCCATTCTATTGCGAATGTAGTCTTACTGTGATGTTCAGGTGTGATTCAGATCTGGTGGTACCCTGAGAACCCATCGGTGAAGGAATAGGCTTCCTGTCCACCCACGCTATCAAGGATTTCATCTAAGAAAGGCATAGGGAAGGGTCATGTACACAGGCGTCATTTAACTTGCGTAGGTCTACGCAGATTCGTATCTCTCCCTTTGTTTTTTTCTCTTGGATGACCATTGGGCTTATCCAACCCAACTGTTCAACTGGTTCAATGATACCTGCAGCAAGCATCATGTCTAGTTCTTCTTTGACCTTTTGCTTATATTTAGGGTTCAGTCGATAAGGTCGCTACTTTACGGGGTGCTCTTCTGGTTTCAGAGTGATGTGCATAACACCTAGGCCCGTCGTGATTCCTTTGAGCTCAGAAAACTTTGTCGGGAATAAGTCCTGATATTCCATAAGTAGCTCTGCAATTTTGCCTACGGTTCCTTCGTCCCAATAGTCCCCAATTTTGGCAAACTTAGGATGTTCTTCCATCCCAATATTAATTTCGCGTATCTCGAGAGGTTGAGTCACATCAATATTCTGCAGTGGTGGTCCAATAACTGTGTGTTCCCCCTCAGATTCTGGGACAGAGACATTCCGAGGATTATCTTCCTTTTCTTCTATCACCAAGCTCCGGCAGTCGACTATATCTTGCATCTGTGCTTCCCATGTCAAGACTTCTGGCATGGCATGATGGTGCGATTCATTAAATACAGAAGCATTGATGTCTTGTAGAGCTTTGTCGAGCGCCTCCATTCCCCCAATTAGCTTGAATGTTCCTGTAAAGTCATCTTTTAGTGTTTCCCAGTGGCAGGTGCATTGTTGTAGCTCTGCATCTAAATACCATGCGATGGGGATAGGCCCCAAGGTATGAATAAATAGACGAACCCACTCTTCTATAGTCTAGTCAGACCATTTTTCCATCCAAGTAAGTAAATGCGCATGGGGGTCTCCAGGTCCGAGGAACATCTTGGTGTGTACATCAGTCGGAGGTGCGAATCGTAGGATCATCATATTCCGACATGTCTCCCAGTCTTGGAATGCTTCCTTGTGGGTGTCCCACCATCACGCAGGTGTTCTGTGCATAGCTATATTAAGGGCCCATAGCCATCATTCTCTTGGAATCGTAGCTTCCAGTGTTATTAGGAATTCCTGGATGCTACCGCACTCATCAAAATGGGGTAGATCTCTTACCTCTGAAGAAATGCAGCAGAGGTCCCTTGTGACCCGAAGACATCATAGCGCCGAGACATCGTGCAACCGGTTTTGCCAATTCTCCATCTCCTCATCAGAGCCAGAGAAGTATTCACTGTCTGCCTCCCAGCAGAGTACCCCATCTATGGTGGGATTGCTCCAATCTTCGTTCCGCGTGGTCAACTTGTAAATTTGATCTACCTCTCCTTCACCACGTACTGGCTCTGTGTATCGTTCAACTTCCGTAGGATCTAATGGTACTATCACCCTTGTTCCATTATTTTCAAATACCATGCTTCTTGTCTTGAGGTTGACAATACCACCCATATCTATGGCCCAGTCTAGTCCTAAGAGCGCAGGATATGGGTCTGCATCTTCTACAATCTGAATTACTTCAAAATCAGCCTGGACCTTGACCCCACTGACATCTACCATGATTTTTGATAGTCTCCCCAGTTGGATATTAGACCACTCCAATTTGGGTTCTCCCATTTGCTGCCAAGTTTCCTTAGGTATCACATTTGCATCTGACCCCAAGTCTAACACAACCTGATCCATCTCATAGTTACCGATTTGGGCAGTTAAACTCATCTCCCTACCAGTGTGTTTCCTATATCTTCCTAACTTGTGCACATCTCGAACTTCTGGAGATAGGTGGGACTGCCCTACGCAGCTATCTATTACTTCCTGAAGGTTTTCTTCGGTCCATGGGTGGCATAATAGCTTTATACATGCCTGCAAGAATGGTCTCATCTTGTCACCCACTTGGAGGTGCGCAGGCATCTACATAGTAGAGTCACTTGTCTCAGTAATGTCCTGGTGGACTGCAGTAATTGTTTCTTATCCTGGTTCGCGGTCCAACCCTTCTTGGTTGACAGGTGCCTATTGGCTTGGAGGACCCCTTGCAACCTCCTTCGTAGGCTCCCTGGTGGCCATCCCACCGCGTGTTGCAACATTTGCACTTGGATTTCTATCCTGTAGTTCAGCCTTAACTCTTTATACATTCTACGTTGGCGTTGGCTAGTTTTCTTTCATTTTTGGTATCAAAATTGGGCAGTATTCAATCTCATGGTCCAACTACTAGCAATATTTGCAGGATTGCATTGTAGAATTTGGGCAGTCCCTTGCAAAATGTCTTACTTCCCCACAGTTATAACAGATTAGCTGCCCATGTCCTTGTCCTGCGCTTCCTCCCCGACCTCCCTTGCCCCTTGCTAGAGAGCCACCAAAGCTCGCGGGAGATCTAGGCGATGAAGGGTCTGACTATACCCTATACAAGTTTCCTCAATCTATCACTAGTTTGTAAGTTCGAAAATTCTACTCATCGTGTCCTATTGACCGGTAGAATCTACACCATTGTTGCTTTAATTCGCCCGCAGCTAGCCGGGGGCAATGGTTTGTATCGTGCAGTCCTGCTACCCAGCAGTCATCGCGCCACAACACAGATCCGCTTGAGCCTGGACGTAACGGACTAGGGCCTCCTGCCTGCATGTAATCTGCCAATAGTGGGCACTGATCCTTCGTATTTCTAGATGCTCGACATCGTATGCACCATAGGTCTGCACTAGCTCATTTTCCCCATTACTTCCGTAGGTTCTGAATCTCCATGTGCATAGCTCCGAGCTGCTCCTGAATTCGCTATACTCCGACTGAAGTGTCTTCTCTAGGTGCAGCTTCTAGTTTCATGGCGGCCTCCAAAGCTTTTTCCTGTGATTCGAAGGTTTGGTGGCCCATAGGTACACGCAAGTGAGGTAGCAACATAGGGATGAACCATTCAGTGTGTTGTCTATTGTCATACGTAAATCCTCCTTCTTTGATTGCTTTCTTTAGTCTCTGATCATATTCCCATACCGACTCAGTTTTTCCTTGCTTGAAATCTTTCACGTCTGCTACGATCTGAGAGTAGGACTTAGGTTTTTGGAACTGTTGTTTTAGGGCGTCCTTAATATCTTGAATGGATGCACTCTCGTTTTGAGATATGTACAACATGTACCAGTCCAGCGCTCTCTCTTTGAAGGCCAGGGATAGTTGCACTCTTTTCACAGTATTGCCCACCACCCTTGCGTAGTCCATACCGAGTCTACAACACACCAAAATTGGTCCATGTCCTCATCTCCCGCATCCTTAAAGGTATGTAATTTCAAGTGCGCTGCCATATCTCCTTTTGGTGATATTCCAGGTGAGGTTTTACTCTTACGCGGTTCTGAAGGCAGTGTATCTAGCAAGATTTGCGCTGTTTCTCCTCTCAGTGGGCTATAAACAGATCTATCCCCTTCTTGATTGGTTTGATAGTACTTACCGCTCCGCGTTGTACTTTCGTCCAGATTGGAAATCATTCAATCGTACCTGCTCTTCTCCCTTGTCAAGCCTTCAATATTTCTCTTAGCATTACTCGATCCCCTTCTTAACATGCTCCTGGTCCCGGCAATGATACCATTTTTTGGCTCAAGGGGTCCTGACCCAGGTTCAGAGTTTAAGGTTTTCCAACAAACCCCTATACTACTGGCCCTTTCGACAGTGACCCACTTGCACAGGTCAAAGTCTCACCCGAAGTAGTATGGGTGGGTGCTAGAACTAGGTTTTCACACCCTGAGAAAGGGTAGGTAAGGCAAGCGGAGCTGCGTCCGGCCCTGCAATGCCCAGATCACCTCTTTTGGAGCAATATCTATAGGTCTCTTTTCGCATCCACGTGTGCAAGGTCAAATATACTACAGTGTTTAATAATTATATACTTCTACGACAGTAGCACAGTATTGCATAAAACAAAATAGAACAGATCTAGATGCAGTAACCACACTTACACAGAACTTTCGCAGCTAAATACAGAGTACATGAATTACCAATTACTCGCATAAACAATACACATAGATTCAGTTCTCAAACAGCTTTTCTTATTCATCAATTCCCTCTTACAATACCCGCCCCAGCCTGCGCACACAATAGCAGGGTCCGCACATTGCAGGACTTTGGATCTTCGTGCACACAACCAGCAGGAGTCCTTTCCCCAAAAACCCAAACAGATCCACTAAACCACAATTCGCATCAATAGCTCATCATCATCTTTCTTACCTACAATCCAAAATTTCCCTCTATTTATAACAATCTTTCCTAACCTTTCCTATGGTCTGCAAACCATGGTTTTCGGACCCCAGGCTTACCCTCTAACCTATTATAATGCTTTCGGGGCTTTGACCCACCCCAAGACCCCTACGCTAGACTAAATATAATAAAAAATATGCAAAATTGGACCAATTTCGCAGCTTTCCTAATATGAAAATGGAAGTACTTGAAAATGTGTGCAAGGTATCCATTTTCATTAACTTAAATGTGAAACTTCTTAGATCTATTCCAGAGATTGACTGCAGGGGCATTTACTGGATATGTCACCTTTGATAAAAGGATGAGAGCCAGAGGCTACCGGGCCCTTTACAGACTCTGTCTTTAGAACTTGAAGAAGTTAACACTCATAATCTGAAAATGAAATTACTTGTATTTGTTGTTCAAGGTATTCATTTCCATAAAATTATATGTGCAAACTATCATTCATGTCTTGTAATTGAAACAAAGTGATTTTGGTAAATTTCTGAGTCTTATGTATGAAGAAGTGTTATTTATTTTTACTGTTTAACATATCAAATCTTAAAAACACAGCAAGATAAAATCACATAATATAACACAGCAGCTGATGAGGCAGTTCACCACTCCTGGGCTACATCTGTCGGGTCCAAGGCCCCAAAATGGGCATGTCCTTACTCTATTAGATTATTGAATTGGTTATACAGTGATCAGAAAGCCTAAACAGGCAAAATAAGCTATGGAAATGAGTTCAGAACATAGAAAAAAATAAAGATAGGCTTTTTTTTCACCTCCAATGGTTAGCCATAGCCCAATACAACTCCAACACTCCCTAGGCCATGATGGCTCTACAAGCTTCTATACTGAAAAAGTACTTGAAGATGAGCTTTGTTTCCTCTGCAACCTATGCCATTTGCTCTGGAATGCTCAAAATACCTGAAATCAAACACAAATTCACTCCAAAAGGTTCCCCCTAGTGAAATTTATGCCCAAAACAGTATTTTCCCAATTTCCACTAAAAAAACTCCACCAAATGTGGAGACACTGCCAGTTAAACCGACTAAACTGGCCAGCCCGCCAACTTTGGCACGCTCCTCCAAAGTAGGCAGTCAGTTTAAATGTTGGCATTTAATGTATGTAAGAGTGGTCACATGAGAACTTCGTATAGCCCACTGGTGATAGCGGTTAAAAAAACATGTTTTAAAACAAACGCCAATCGTTTAACATTTTATGTAACCTGCCGGAAATACGTTACAAAACCTGCCGGTTTTCCATGTGAGCACGTTTTAATGAACCTCGACTTTTAATGTGCCCGCCAGTTATATGGCCTGAAATTCCACGCGCCTAGTCTTATGTGTAGGGTCACGAGGTGGCGGGAGCTAGCCCCCTTTGCCGCCCAACGAACTTTAACTTAAACCATAAATAATAATTCAAATGTTTGTTTATTAAGAACTAAACCATAGGGATATTGGTTAGAATGTTGTGCTGGCAGGTGATAGGTCGCGGGTTCAAACCCGTGGACTGCCAAAAAAAATTTGAACGCCAATTTACCACAACCTGGGGCCACGTGGGGGCCTCCGGGCCTGCCACGTGCCAGCTCCTCATTGGTCCAAAACATCAAAAGTCAAACCACTGTCGAATGAGCAAATGAAACTTGTCAAACGTTGATTGGCCTAGGTGGAATATTTTAGGGAATCTTACAAGAATCTTCCTTGGAATATTCCAATTTTAATTTTTCAAATTTTGAAGTCAAACCTGGTCAAACTGAATTTTTGCAGTTTACTGAAAACTTCAAACCTGCATAACTTTCACATACAGTGTCAGATTTGAGTGTCGTTCACGGCATCAGGATCGTATCAATGAGGCCTATCCGGTCACTCAGGTTCCAACCAATTTTGAGCAATTCCAATTTTAAGAATTTTTACAACTTAGAACATGATCACCTGATCATTGCCAGAAACCCTGTTCCAACACCAGGCTTTATCGCGGGCCTTCTAGACTTGCTGATGGAAATTCACAATAAACCGATCTTCCTCCAAAGCCATAAGCTTTTCTAATCGCTCCTCCATGATGTTCGGTTCTTCCATGTTTGTAAATGTTGCGATACACAGACTAGGAACAATATACTCCATGGGCATAACAACTTATTTACCATAAACCATCCTGAATGGGGTTTTTCGTGTTAACTTCGATAGGCCCAGAGGACCGATGGTATGCGCACGTCCCAATCGCTGCGATCAACATTGCATACCTTGGTCAGTGCTTGCCCCAAGATTTTATTAAAAGCTTCAACCGCGTCGTTGGCCTGGGGGTGATATGATGGATCTGGAACTCCTCGATCAAAGCTCGGATTGTTTCATTAACAAAGTGCGTACTTCTATCACTCATGAGAATCTTCGGACATCCAAATCTGGTCAGGATTTTTTCAAAGATGAAATGTGCAGAGGTATTTGCAGTACACTCCTTTACTGCTTGCACTTCCGCCCACCTGGTTACATAATCGGTGGTCGTAATAATGTAGCACGCACCCATCTTCTTTCTTGGTGGGTTGATAGGCCCGATGAAATCGATAGCCCACTTATCAAATGCTTGTAGAGCCATTTGTGGTTGAAGGGGAATTTCATCTCTGCGAGATGGCCTCCCTTTTCATTGGCACATATTGCAGGCTTTACAATAGTTGTGGGCGTCAGTATGCAGGGTTGGCCACCATAACCCAGCCCTCGAGATCTTTTGCATCATTTCTTTCCTGGTGTAGTGGCCTCCTGCTACTCCGTCATGAGCTTCTGCCAAGATAGCATGCCTTTCATTCTCCAAAACATATCACCGCAATACTTCATCTGCCCCCATTTTATATAATTGACCTGCGATGATGGTAAAGTCTGCTGCCCGGGTGACTAACTCTTTCTTTTGTTGTACAGAGTACTCTGGAGGTGTCGTCCCGGTATTCAAGAACTGAATGATATCAGCGAAGTGTGCATCTACTACCTTGATAGAAAATAGCTGCGCATCATGCAATCCGACTTCCAGGTTGGTTGGCTCCTCGCCACTCTCTATTCGAGACAAGTGGTCTGGCCCAGCATTCAACTTTCCCGGCTTGACTATGATTTCAAATTCATACTCCTGAAATAGCAGTAGCCATCGACATATTTTCCCCCCAAATAGAGGCTTATTGACTAGGTACTTTAAAGCTGAATGGTTTGTGAACATTTTGAAGTGTCCTCCTAACAAGTAATGCTGATATTTCTACAATCCGTAAACCATGGCCAATCCCTCCTGCTCTCTAGTGGAGTAGTTGTGTTCCGCACCAGAGAGCTTCCTACTTGCAAAGGCAACCGGATGGTCAATATCTCCTCCTCCTAGCCGCATAAGGACAACCCCGAGAGCAATGCCCGATGCATCGATGTGAACATGAAATACCTTCTCCCAATCCGTAAATATGAGAATAGGTGCCGAGACCATCTTTTATTTTAGTAGCTCGAAGCTCTTTTGACATTCGTCATTCCAAAAGAACGAAACATCCTTCTTGAGAAATTTCTCCATAGGGGCAGTAATCAGCGCATAGCCTTGAATGAATTTCCTGTAGTAGCACGTGTGTCTAAGGATCGAGCGTAGTTGTTTCTCCATGGTTGGGAATGGAAAATTTATGGTAACTGCTACTTTGGCAGGATTTACCATTAGTCCTTGCCGACAAACTATGTGGCCGAGCAAGATTCCGAAGGGTACGCAGAAGATACATTTCTTGATATTTTGGGAAATCTAGTGTTTTTTGCAGGCATCCAACATCATGCGCAGGTTTGAGACGTGTGCTTTGACCAAGCCAAAGACATTCCAATCATTGAAATACACCTCGAGGAACTTGTGAATGAATTCGTTGAACACTGCGACAATGACCTGCGAGAAGATAGCTGGGGCATTTTTTAGTCCAAACGGCATGACAGTATACTGAAAATATCCCCACTCAATGGCGAACGTGGTTTTTCTGCGGTCCTCAGGTGGGATTCTTATCTAATGGTATCCTGAGAACCCATCCGTGAAGGAGTATGCTACCTATGCTCCCATGCTGTCTAAGATTTTATCTGAGAATGGCGTTGGGAATGGATCATGAACGCAGGCATCATTTAACTTGCGTAGGTCCACATAGATCCGAATCTCTCCTTTAGTTTTTTTTCTCCTGAACCACCATTGGACTAACCCAGTCTGACTATTCAACAGGTTCGATGATACCTACAACAAGCATTTTATCGAGCTCATCCTTGACCTTTTGCTTTTACTTGGGGTTCAACCTATAAGGTCGCTACTTTATGAGCCGGGCATTGGGTTTGAGAGTGATATGCATGAACCCTAAGTCCCCTGTGATCCCCTTTAGCTCGGAAAAATTTGTAGCGAACAAGTCCTGATATTCTGTAAGTAATTTGGCCACTTTACCTATTGTATTCTCATCTCATTAGTCCCCAATCTTAGCCAACTTAGTGTGATCTTTCATCGCAATGTTTACTTGGCGTAGCTTGAGAGGCTTAGTGACATCCACTTCTTTCAGCGGAGGTCCTTCAACGGTGTGCTCCCCTTCCGACTCTAGGATAGAGACAGACCGCGGATCATTTTCACCTTCCTCTCTTTCCAAGTTGCCGCAGTTGAAAACATTCTGCATCTACGTTTCCCATGTCGGTGTCCCGAAAACTGCAAAAGAGGCGGTCTTGCCAAACACGAATGTATTTATGTCCTGTAGAGCTTCTTCAAGTGCCTCGGAACCCCCTATCAGTTTGAATATTCCTATAAAGTAATTCTTCAAATTTTCCCAGTGGCGGGTGCATTGATGTAGCTCCGCATCCAGGTACCAAGCAGTAGGGATTGGACCCAACGTGTGAGTGAATAAGTGAACCCATTCTTTTGTAGTTCGGTCGCCCCATGCCTCCATCCATGCAACCATGTGTTCACGCAGATCCCTTGGGCCAAGGAATAGCTTGACCCATACCTCCGCCGGAGTCTCAAATCACAGGAGCATCATGCCCCGACAATCCTCCCACTCCAGGAACACTTCCTTATGCGTCTCCCACCAACGTGCAGGGGTTGCACACATCGCTAGGTTAAGGGACCATAACCTTCGTTCCCTGGGAACCCTGGCTTCAAATGCCCACAAAAATTCCCTAACATTATCAGAACCATCGAAATAAGGTAGATCTCTTACCTCTGAGGAGATGCAGCGGAAGTTCTTCGTGATCCGAAGACATCGCAGTGCAGAGACATCATGTAACCAGTTTTTCCAATTCTCTATCTCCCCATCAGAGTCGGAGAAACATTCACAGTCCTTTTCCCAATAGAGTACCCCCTCCGCGATGGGGTTTATCTAATCTTCATCTCGCACAGTCAACTTATAGATGTGATCCACATCTTATTCGTCGCGCACTAGCTCTATGTATCACTTGCCTTCCACAGGATCTAATGGTATTATTACCCTTGTACCATTATTCGCGAATACCATGCTTCTCTTCTTTAGGTTAATGATGCCCCCCATATCGATGGACCAATCCAAGCCTAGGAGCGTAGGGTAGGGGTCTGCATCTTCGACAATATGAATTACTTCAAAATCAGCCCGGACCTTAACCCCTGTGATATTTACCACAATCTTCGATAGTCTTCCCAAGGGTATGATCTTCTGTTGATTGGCCATACGCAACTAGATAGTGGACCATTCCAACTTAGGTTCCCCCATTCATTACCAAGTATGTTTAGATAATACATCCGCATCTGACCCTAGGTCCAAAATAACCTGATCCATCTCGTAATCATCGATCTGCGCAGTCAACCACATCTCACTACCAGTGTGTTTCTTATATCTATAGAGTTTGTGTACATCCTTGAATTCCGGAGGGAGGATAGGTCATGTTGCGCAGCTATCTATCAATGCCTGAAGATTTTCCATAGCCTTTGGGTTGCGCAGCAACTTCATACATACCTGTAAAAAGGGTTAGACCTCCTCATCTTCCTTGAGGTCTTCAGGCGGCTGCGAAGTAGATGCCTCTGCCTCAGCAAAGTCTTTGCACGCTGCGATAAATGTTTTTTTCTCCTTTTTTAGATCCAAACCTTCTTGTTTGATAATTGCTGGTCGGATCAGAGGCTTGGTTGCAGTTTTCTCCCCAAGCCCCCCGGTGGCCATCCCACTGCATGTTACGACATTCACGCTTGGATCTTTGTCTCATAGTTCAGCCTTAACCCTCTGCACATTCTGCGTAGGTGTTGGCTGCTTTTCCTGCATCTTCGCTATCAAGACTGGACAGTATTCAATCACATGGTCCAGCTGCCTGCAATACCAGCAGGACTGTCTTGTAGGGTTTGGACAGTCCCTAGCAAAGTTCCCTACCTCCACACAGTCATAACAGATTAGTTTCCCTCGTCCCCGACCTGCGCTTCCACCTCTTCCGCCTCCCCTACCCCTTGCTGGGGAGCCCCCTGCGCTCGAGAGGGATCTTGGTGAGGATGGATCCGACTATACCCTATAAATATTTCCTCGATCGATCATCAAATCATATGTCCAACACTTATGTTCATCATTTCCTACCGACGTGCAAAACCTGCACCATTGCTACTTTACTTCTAGAACATACGCAACAAGGCGGGGACAGTGGTTTGTGTCGTGTAGTCCTGCAACGTGGAAATCATCGCACCATAGTGCTGGCCCACTTGGTCCTGCAACTTCCCTAGGGCGCAATGGACTAGGTCCCCTGGCCTGCATGTAGTCTGTTAATAGAGGGCAGTTATCCTTGGTGTGACCATTCGTCCTGCATCGTATGCACCATCTTTCAAGGCTAGCCTCTGCTCCTCACTCCTTTCGTAGATTCTGGATCTCCATGTGCATCGCCTCCAGTTGTCCTTGGATCTGTTGGACACCTAGCTGGGTACCATCTCTGGGCATAGCTTCTAAATTCATAGCGACCTCCAGGGATTTTTCTGATGATTCAAAAGTTTTGTGACCCATAGGTACCCGCAGGTGAGGCAGCACCATAGCAATGAACCAGTCCGTGTGTTTTCTGTCATCATACTGAAATTCTCCTTCTCTGATCACCTTCTTTAGTCATTGATCGGCCTCCCACACAGACTCAGAAGGCCCTTGCTTGAAATCCTTTAGATCGACCACTATTTGAGAATATGACTTAGGCTTCTTGAACTATTGTTTCAAGGCGTTCTTGATCTCTTCAATGGTTGAGTTTGCATGTTGTCCGATGTATCCCATGTACCAATCCAAAGCTCTTCCTTCGAAGGCAGGGGACAACTATTCCCTCTTCACTGCATCACTAGCTACGTTCTGCGCAGTCCATACCGATTCTGCGACAAACCAGAACTGATCCATGTCTTCATTTCCCACACCCTTAAAGGTAGGTAACTTCATGTGCGCAGCCATGTCATCTTCTGGTGGTGGAGGTGTAGGTGAATTCTTACCCCTATGCTGGTTCGAAAGTGGTGTGGCTGGAGGACTCTGCGCAACTGCTTCTCTTACCGGGCTATAGACAGATCTACCTCCTTCTTGGTTGGTCTGATAGTATCTGCCACTTTGGTGGTCAACCTCTTACTGCGGTTTTCTTTTACTGCGAATTCCTGAACTTGTTGTTCAAACCATTCATCAATTTATTTTCTTTTAGGTTTCTAGTATGGCCTTGGAATTACCCGATCCCTCTCTCAAAATGCTCCCAGTCCGGGCAACGAAACCATTTGTTGGCTCGAGGGGTCCTGATCCAGGTTCAGAGGTTAATGTTTGCCAACAAACCCCTATACTACTAGCCCTTTCATAGTGACCTGCTTGCACAAGCCAAAGTCTCACCCGAATCAGTATGGGAGGGTGCTAGAACCAAGTTTCCGCACCCTGGGAGAGGGCAGATAAGTCAGGTAGAGCTGCGTTCGACTTCACAAATATCAGATCACATATTACAGAACCCAAATCTATCAGTCCCTTCGCATCCACGTGCGCAATACCATATATAATCACAATAATTAAAAAATACAGGACAATAAAGAAAATATCGTAGCTATTCTTGCATAAAGTCTAACAAGCATATTCATATCAATTGTCAACGCAACATAAGTACTTAACAGAGTTACTTGCGGAGATCAACATAGAATCATGCATAACATAACAGATATCGTACAGTCCAACAACCTTCCACTTTCATTAATACTTCAGATACTTTTACAATACCCAAAACCCAACCTGCGCACATAACAACAGGGTCCACACACAGCAGGACTGAGGATCTTCGCGCACACAACCAGTAGGAGTCCTTTCCCCAAAAACCCAAAACAGATCTACTCAAAAAAGTTTCAATTACGTATACTACTTTAGCCAATGCATCCAATGGTCTGCAAACCATGGTTTGCAGACTCTTGGTCTACCCTTGACCCACTTACAATGCATTTGGGGCTTTGACCCACCCCAAAATCCCTACGTTAGACTAAATATAATAAAAAATATACAAAGTGGACCAGATTCGCAATTTTGTAGGAGACCCTGTTTCAACAGACGGCCCCACCATAATACTCTCCTCACTGCCCTCCACCTTCCCTCCATCTCCAATCACTCCCTCCTCATCTGACGATCCTTGTTTCATTTCGCACCCCCCCCCCCTCCAATACTACTTACCACTTGAGACCCCCTCCAAAATCTGGTTCCCATTTTGCAATTCAAAAACACCGCATGGGCTTTTAAGGCGGAATAAGCAGTTGTGGTTTATGCGGTGTGCTCAGGAGATCTCCTCTAAAAGAACTAGGTGCGCCCAGTATGACAGGCCTCTTCATAATGGATTAAGTGGAAATCACCAGACTGAGGGTGTTACACAGCATTTTGTCACCGTCCCTGCAATCCCTCGCCCCGCATATTGGAGGGTCATTCCTGCGACTTGTGACCAGTGTCATACTTTGCAAACACCTTATTTGCATCCTTCTGCATAAGGACATCATTTCTTCTGTTGGACATTTCCTCAAAAAATCACACAAAACCTATGTTTTGGCCTTGGCGCGGATAGCCAGTTCACCCCTCGCGCCAATGTGGAAGATTTTCACTAGAGCCCGTGCCACCTGGCACTCTGTCTTAGTGCAGTGCTCGCGCCAAGCTATTTTAGGAATGTTTTTTAAAATTAGACACAGAAGTTTCCATCTAACCACCTTAGGGATGAGTCACTAGAAGTGGTTCAGTGGATTATCCATGGATCTCCCTCTTTAGGCAGTGGTTTCCACCTCCCATGGAACACTCCTTGAAGATAGGCCTCCCTTCAATAATTATAGGGATCCTAACATCTCCCTCTCCCTCTAAAAAAACAGGCCTTCTCCCTTTATGAAAGCTAGCTGAACTTGGAGAAGAATACTATAGCTGAGTAATTGCTATTGAGAAGGTAGAACCAAGGAGCACTTTGCAGAGAGAGTCCCGTCCGAATTCCCGATGAGCCTTTGTGAGAAGCGCTCTGCTTGAACCCTGTTGGAGGAGACCACAACGTCGAAGCTTGGTTGTACTCTTCCTTTCATTTATTAATATACTCGACTATGGTGTTGTTTCCATCATTGTGTTATGTTGTTTATTTAATGCAATTTATTTAGTCCTCTTCGACTAACTAATAGTTACGAATGTGAATTAGTATGTTGTATATTGTTGTTGTTTCTTGTGTGGGTACAGGTGTCAGAGCGTCAAAGCGAGTGGATCATGATCTGTCAAACTAGGAGCTAGAGGCAGCCACTCTTTTCGACGAAAACAATATCATAGGACCTCCAGTAATTCATCTATCAAATCTTTGTCCATTCATTAACTAGGAATCAATATTATAGCTTGTTTTGTTTGTTGCTAGACCCACCCTAGGGCTAGTGGGATCGCCTCTATCCGCAGAGGGGATTTACCTCAACAACAAATTGGCGACTCCAATGGGGATCTGTGTAAGTTTGTCTTTCATCCATTGGGTATTATTTTTGGTCTTTGCTTGCTTATTTTGCCTTTTTTGATTATTTTGCTAAGTCTAAGACCCTTGTTCATCCCCAGAGGATCAGATCTGACCTCTGTCTTTCAAAAATTTTCCCTTTTGCATGAGTGAACTGGCTTGGCACGCTTTCTGTTCAGACAGTCATGCCGATTGGTGCTAGTTGCTAGTGTTGTGCATGCGCCATCCCCTATTTGGCGCTGATTACAACCAAACAGCCACACTAACCCCTGTAGGTTTTAGGGTTTGGTCTGTTTTGAAGATTTTTGGTCAGTACTTTTGCTTCTAGGTTATTCTTAGATATGTCTTGAGTGCTTTGGGATTTTTTTTTATTGTGATCAGATTTATTCCTTCAGTTGTTTGTCTGTGTCCTATTAGCATCACAGCCTTAGGGATTTTAAGTGCTTTGGTACGTTGAGCCTCCTATAGGAGTTTGAGTCTATTGTTTCGCAGTCAACTTCATTCCTAGTTTGGTTGCATTCAGCTCCCTTGATCCGTTTTAGTGATTGCATTGGTTGAATGATTCTAGCCTCTTTCGTTCAATTTTGCTTCTTGTCACTCCAAACATAGATCACACTGCTTGCATGGGTCTGTTTTGAAATCTTTCTTCAATTTAAGAGATTGCAACATTGGTTTGAGTTTTGTTATGTTTGTTTTGGGTTGACTGAAATTATTTTGCTTCAACTCTCGCATTAACGTTCTTGAACTAGTGTTTTGGTTTGTTTTTCATGTCATTTAGTGCACTGTTTGCTCTATTACATTGAAAAAAAAAAAAGAAAAATTGTTTGCATTCTTGTTTGCATTGTGAAATTGAAAGTCTTTCGCATATCTAGCATTGGACCATTCTAGGAAAGATTTCTCATTTTCATTAGCTTGCATCCGATACTGTAGTGGATGCTTCTGCATGTTCTTATTATTTTCTATCGCTTGAAAACTCCTAACTTTCTCGTAGATATCTTTTCATCGAACAAAATGGTATCTTTTGGCATGTAGCTTGCATTTAGGGATTTTTGAGATCCAACATTCGGTAAGACCTTGGAATTGAAACGTATATACAAGATCAACTTAAAATTTACTCAATTAACCTAAGGCAACATTGAAACCTAAAGAAACATCTAGTGGTCTAAGTTAGAGACGTGTTTCGGCGTCTTTAAACCTAGCAGTTTCGCTCGCCATCTGGCTTTAGACAGCACTAGTACAGACTTGCGCTCCCCGTACCGTCGAGTATATAAAGGGATACGCCTCTAGGTTGCAATCCTTTTATCCGTAGGAAGCCGAGTCTGTCACCTTGTAACCATGATACACCGAACACAACATTTGGGGAGACTACCTGCACGTACGTCAAGTCCTTGGTCATTCTTCTTTCATTTGATTACCAAGGTGTATATGGCAATTCACGGAAACCTGGTACACCCTTTTACCTAGACTACCTGAGCAGTCATTTTTTATCTTTACTGACTCCTTAAATTTGAAAATATCATGGAGCACTTGTCCTTTCATGCTCGCTTCAATCGGAAAGTGATAGAGTCACCTTTTTCCTGTTTCTCGACTCTTAAAATATGAAACGACAAATTTTGGTTTCAGTGTCTTAAAATTAACTGTCCACGAAATATTCCTGGTTAAAGTTGGTTTCCTTAGGTTATTTTAACGTTGTTTCTGATGACAACCTTTCCAAAGTTTACCAACCAAGGAATCCCCTCCGAAGGGAATTCTAGCCCTTTTCCTGCCTTTGGGAATGTTGGTGCTCCTTATATGGCAACATTGTCTCTTCCAGGGTTAACTGTTGGTTTGCCCGTGTGGTTTTTTTTGACCTCAGTGGCCTCGAATGCCCCGATATCTATTTGACCATCGTCCCTACCTGAATAGCACCATGTTGATTCCAAGGTGGACCTCTCCCCTTCTTCCCCTATTTCTTCGTCCCCCTCTTCTACTTCACCTATTGAAAGCCTAGATTCTAGTAACCAGGTGGCTAAGAAGAAGAAGAAGAAGATGAAGAAGAAGAAGAAGTCAGATAAAGGAGAGGCTAGTGCTACAGTTATTGTGCCTCAGACACCTTCCATTGAGAAACCATCCAACCTTCCACGGAAAGTCAAATTCCCTTGCATGTTGTGCAAAGGTGACCACCTTCTTCGAGACTGCCCTAGCATTCCCAAAGTACTTTAAGTGTGGTCCGACGGTCATCCATTGTTGCCTTTGACTTACGGAAGTCATATTGGTAGCACATCATCGACTAGTGCTGATAAAACTCATAAGAGACAGGGTAATATTACCAATCTCTATAAGTTGTGTGAAGGGCATCATCCCATTCACCTTTGTCCGTACATGGATGAAGCTAAGAGAGTTAAAAATATCTATTGTTTCTGCACCCTGCCTTCCGGATGGTTACCAGAAACTTTCTTTGAGTCCTCCGCCAGATGATTCCATAATCAGTCAAGAGTCATCTTTGGTTGATCCTACTCCCCCAGAAATTCAAATTGAGGAATCTATTCCCGACCAACCATTGGACGTGGAATCGGTTGACTTGATCCCGCCTATGGTTCATTAGGTCTTTTTCGTTGAGAGTGGATCTCATTCCCCTCATGTTCTTCTTGTTTCTTTAGATTCTTCGGACTTGGAGAAAGATTCTTCTGTCCCTATAGTTCAAGAAGCTCCTCCTCCTACTCCCATGATGGAAGTCCAGGAGAGTGCTCCTCTTACTCTAGTAACACCAGGGGAAAACCATTTCAGTTCGATGGTACCTCCTCCAAGTAGTTTGGTCGCTTCCTTCGATTGGAGTCGATTTGCAGGATAACGCCTTCCTTCTTGTGTGCATTTTGAGATAACGGTACAAACCTTTGATCTGGTCATACCCAGCACCATTATACATGAAGGCGCATCTGTTAGTATTCAGTCTTCCACTACTTGGAAAGCTTTTGGTTCTCCATCGCTTATGCCTGTTATGCATAATCTTTTGGCTTTTAACAGAGGAACCAGTCAACCGTAGGAATCCTTCTGAAGTTGCCTGCTACTTTGGGAAGGAAAACCGTCTATATAGATGTGATGGTTGTTCCAGGCCCCTTGGATTTCAATTTACTCTTGGGGCGCGACTATACTTATGTCATGGGGGTGGTTGTCTCTTCCCTCTTTCGTCTGATTTATTTTCCACACAAAGGTCGAATCGTGACCATTGATCAACTCTCGTTCTTTGGTCCTTACGTGACATCTGGTTCACCATCGTCACTTCCGGGTTTTTATCTGTTAAACACCATGTTAAACACATACATTTGTTCAAATGCAAATCTCTTTAGAAAATCACCCTTCGATATATGCCATAAATTATTCAATATAAACTTTACTTTTCTTCTCTATGTGTACAGTCCATTTTCTTCATATGCCATTTCCTTCATTTCTATTGTTCATATTCTTTCTCTTCTCTTCCTCTCTTCCTCTCTTTGCTGTTTTTTTTTTTTTTTAATAATTAATTAAAAATGGGAATTAGTGAAAATGGAAAAATAACTTTTTAATAATAAAAAATTAAAATGGAAATGGAGAGAGATTTTATTAATGGGGGAAGGGATTTTTAAAAAAATTAAATGAAAGGAATTTAAAAATGGGAGAGCGATATTAAATGGTGGGAATTTAAAAATGGGGGGGGCGGTATTAATATATGGGAGAGCGGTATTAAGAATGGAGTTGGGGCGTGTGCTTGTGAGAGCGTATTGCTTGGGTTGAGCGCAGTCGTAAGGGGGATGGGGAGTTGTGAGGTTAGCAGGGTAGAGTCGTAGGGATGGGGAAGTGTGGGAGGGCTGGTTGGGGAGAGGTGTAAGGTAAGATGGGAGGGTAGGGGAGCGTTAAGCCATGAGGGGGGCGTGGAGAGAGAATTTTGCAGTGAGGTATGAGCGTAGGCAGCGTGAGGGGGTAGCGTTTGGGGGAAGAGCAAGTGTGAGAGCGCGCAGTTGAGGGGGGTCGTGGGTAAGGGGAGCGGACTACCGAGAGGTGAGGGGAGGAGCGATAAGGAGGAGCGTTGGGATGTTTGCAGAGCGAGGGGGAGGGTCGGCTGCGTTGGTGAGTGTGGTAGGTAGTGTGAGTGAGGGAGGGGGAGGCGACAAGTGTAGAGGGTTGGAGTATGGAGCGTCAGGTGGGGTAGGGAGCCGGGTATGAAAGAGGGAACGAGCGGAGTGTGGCCTGAGGTCGGGGCAGGGCCGAGAGGGCGGTGAGGTAAATGAGTAGGGGATAGGGAATGCGTGGGGTTTGGAGAAGGCCGTGGGGTTTGGAGATGGTTAGGGTGCTAGTAGGCAGTAGGGCTGAGCTTAGAATTTTTTTTTATTTTTTATTTTAAACAGCAGAGCGCAGAGGAGTAAGAATAGCAGTAGAATTTTTTTCTTCTTCCAAATATAGAGCAGAATTTTTCTGGAAATTATAGCAGTAAAAATTCTAGTAGCAGAAAAACTCAGAATTCTTTTGCAGTAAAAACCAGAAACTTCTACTTCAGAAACCCTCTTTAAACAGTATTTCAACAGCTCTTCAAAATGCAGAATTTAAAAGTGGGCAGCAGAAATTGCATGGAAGTCAGAATGAAAACCTTCATATGCACAATGCTGCTCTTCTTCAAAACCAGTGCTGCCAATTTCTGAATGCTTCTTCTTTTCAACGCAGATTTCTGAATGCTGCAGAAAATCTTTGACTGATGAATGCGGCAAAAAGGACTGCTGCAGAAACTCTTTAAAATGCTACAAAAATGCCAAGAATTTTTGCAGATATGCACAGGCCATAAACACAAATGGCTCATTCAAAGTTGAGTTGTTTATGGACGTATCAGCTCTGATACCATGTTAAACACATACATGGTGTATGAGAAGGATGAACACACACACACAAGAGACTCAACACACAATGAAAGATAAGCGCGATGCTTTCATATTTTTTCCATTATACATGATGTACATTTATAGTACAATGGTGTGACTCTTGGTTTCACATTCCAAGGTCACTTGGACTCAATTGTGACTTTTCTCATTCCACACCTACCCATGGAGGATTAGGTGTTCCAACATTATCTGTCGGCTGTATCTTCCCCGCTGCATGTTAATTATGTGGCTACCTGTCCTGTTCCTGCATTCAGTGATAGTGTCATTGTGCATCGTGTGTTGGGGGCATTGGGTCATGATTTTCAAGATGTTGTTCTCCCATCAGATGCGAACCTCTTAGAGTCCATGACCTCTTATTCATCAGAATAAAAGGTTGTTGGAGCAGAGTTCCTTGTCTTGTGTCAAATCTCCTTAAACAATGAAACAAGTTGTCTTGAGGATAGTTTGTCTTCTATGTCAACCTCGTTAAAAAATGAATTAGCTCTGAGGATAGTTCTTTCAATGTGTCAAACTCGTTAAAACAATGAAACACTTTCCCGTTCAATTCGAGTCTTTGCTCAGATCTCGTAAAATCCCAGTCGAGTCTTTCTCTGATCTCATACTTTGAACCTTCACTCCATCTGCCTTTCATATGGACTGAAGCTTGGGGGGCATGTACCTCGAATTGAATCACCATGCTACGGGCATGCCCGTAGTTTCAAGCATAGTTTACGTTTGTTTCAAGCTTGCGTAAACATGAAACCAATATCAAGCATAGTTTACTTTTGTTTCCGAGCTTGCATAAAAATGAAATATTTTGACTTTTATGTGCTTTGTGAATGTTTTCCTTTCTTCTGGATCGTTACTTATTATGCGGATTTTTGATACTTAGATAACATTGTATTAAATGGGCATTTGCGTAATTTGTAAAAACATCATCACATGTAAAGAGATCCATGGAAGGAAATAGATGTGTATATATATATATATATATATATATATATATCGCATGTTTGCAACTGTGTGCATCATAACATCAACAAATATGTGTATTTTTCTGTTACATCCCGAGACATCATGTCTCGCAAAAATATGCAAATAAAATAAAAGCCTAGCTGCCTAATCAGCATGGTGCTCATGATAGCACATCACCGACCGTACCAACCGCCTCAGCAAGCGGTGGATACGACTTGGCACCCCTACGGTATGCCTCTGGTAGGCTCGAGGAACATCATCAAGGTCAGCATAGTCTGGAATCCCATGGGAAATCCCCTCCAGATTTTGTACTATCTCCTCCCCCTCGCCACCCTCAACATGAGGATCGAAATCGCGAGGAGTTCGCCTCACTATCGGCGACATACCTGCAGGTCTCTCTGGGCCAACATCTGCATACATATAAAATTAACTGTTAGAACATGCATATATACCAAAAAATCATAAACTAGTGAAAATAAAAAATGAGTCTCACCTAGCACTTCGTCCCAATCCTCTCCCTCTGGGAGCGGGAGGTCTGGATCACCGGTGAAGTCTGTACCAGAGTAGGGCCAGTATTCCGTGACAATCAGTTGTCGGTGGAGCCAATCGAAGAATTTCGACCTCCGGGACATCTGTTGGCCACCCCTGCTCTAGGCATCAGCACAGCCCATTGGGCCATCCGTGGTTCTCTGGGTGGTGGCATCGGGACAATGACCTCCTAGCATTGGAATATTGGAAGTCTTTCCAAGAAGAGCGATACCAAAATTGATCCATACCCAAACTGCTTCGGTTTGGTCTTCTTGCACTTGGTTAGTTTCTGCTTCATGTTAATATTCATGGCCTCTACCCAGTTGTAGAGAGTCGAGTTCAGGCAGTCTACGACAAGACGTAGTAGTGTTTTTGTGGCTTCATACGGTGCTTGCGATCCTGCAACTCGCGTGGTAGTGTGCAACACAACTTTTAGTGCCAGATCTGGGATGGTTTGGATGTCAACCTTTCCACTCCCTGTTCCTTTTCGTGCCCCTCGGCACACCCTGTCGATCACCATCCCTAAGATTTCCATAGAGGGATGGGTACCAGTCATGATAGGGACTGCACCCCTCCACGAAAATCTTGTGACAAAATAGACATCGGAAACTTTGATTTCAAGTTCCTAATCTCGAAGCACAAACTTTTCTTGCTCTTCATCCCAGATGTTTATCAATACTAAAGCAATTCCGACTGAGCCCGGAGGCACGGTGTTAGGAAGAATTTCTTTAGCCCACAATATCTGAGGGTGTCCATGCATCGATCATTATCCATGGAAAGTTCATCTTCCTCACTGTGTTCCCTCTCTTTCCACTCAATCACCATTCTTTCTGCTTGGTACCTGCACACATTGTTCATATGAGCATTGTTAGTCTACTTGGGCATTGAAATTTGCAAGCAAGTGACTGCATTTTCCTTAAAATTATGTGGATTTTTAGGTTGCGCAGTTGGCGCAACTGTTTTGCAAACAGTCGCACCAATGGGCGCACCTTTGTGTAAAAAATGGGCGATTGGCGCGGGTCCATGCCCGAAACCCGCGCCAACTGCGATGCCCTAATTTTGATAAATCTTCTCCTAGGAAATCAAAATGACATGTACAGGTAATGAAATTTAGTTTAAAAGATGGAAAATGGTGTCAGCTCTTACCTGAGACGGACGGAATCAAGATCAGTTCACTGGATCACTCGCCATTGTCGCCACAAGATCGCAAAGCACAATGGGTCATTGTTGCTCCACAAAGAGGTAAAAGTGAAAAGTAAATAATTTTTACCACTTATGGCATTTTATAACTTTTCAGAGTCTTAAATTAGGTTTTAAAATGTATTTGTCAATTATTTTATCATATTATTTTTGAGAAATGGGTTTTACACATGTCTCTTGTGCAGCAACAGGTTTTTCACATGGTTATGACGAAGTAACGAGTTATATTTTATACTTTTTTGGGCTTGGTAAAAACACGAATAAGTCACGACTGGAGTCATCTTTCAGCTCTTTTCTGACTCTCTAAAACTTAAAATATTGCCGAGACGCTTGTCATTTTGAACTCGTTAAATGGCTGCGAAACGATATCTACCCAATATACGTTTACCCCTTTTTCGGGTTGGGATAGATTATTTACGAAAAAGGAATACCTTAGCCTATCATGACTAAGAGGTTCTCTTGGATGTTGTTTTCTACCTTTTCAGATCTGAGAGACTATTTACGAAAAGGGCCTTGCTGGAGTTTTCTTTTCCATTTTCTTTTCAAACTCTCTAAAGATGAAAAGTTGCCTAGTTCCCCCTTTGTCAGAGTCGTTAAAAAACTATGACATCGGACTCCATCGTTATGACGTTACTCAAGTTCCTCCTTCCTAGGGCTCGTAAAATGTACTAGGTTGGATTTGTCCGAGGGAAAAACTTACATCGCAAGCATATGCTATCCCCTTCAAGCTTGTTTACAAAAATAATTGGGGTACTTGCCAGAAATGGTGGGGGAAAATGGAACCAGACTTTAGTCGGCAGTATGTCACTCTTAAAAATGGCACTTGTCTGCATTCGTGTCAGGCTGGGGACATCTCACTTTGTTATTTGTTTGCCTCCATGGGTTTGGGTAATATCTTTTGACCGCTCATCTTCTCTTTGCCACATCACCATGACCTCATATCCCTTGATGTCAAATACTACCAAATCCAGTCTCATGCAGCCGATATGTTCAAGGGAAGTTTTGCCTCTGCAACTTTCAACCTCCCTCTGATTCTCTGTTGGTCCTTATTCACAAATCATAATATTCCTCTGTCTCATGTCGATGATTTGGGAAACATCATGGCCCTCCTTCGACCAGGTCACTTCCTGTCCACTTCAGCTCATTTTCCAGGAAGCTTATCTAGAGACTCCCTTCAGGTACCTTGGAGCCTGCATGCCTTAATGGCAGGTTCTTTGCATCCGACACAAGGTTCACATCATCGGCCTTCGATCGGATGATTTTGTGGGTGTTCGACACCAAATCACTATACACATTCCGTGGATTGTACCTTTTGTACCTTGAGAGATGTTGTCATTATTGGTGGTTTCTCTTGTGTTTGTTAACATTTCTCATTATTGGCTGGTAATCAGACAATGTTCCTACATGTTCGACTTCAACTCGTCTATTCGCATGCTCACATTTGTACTTTGTTCGGGTTGAGATGGAGCGCAAGACCCTTGGTTTTGTCTAATGAAATCCAGGCTGCGGGTTCTATGTGGATTACTATGACTTATTACATGAATCTTTTGATTGGATGGTTGTGACCATCCCTGAGTCTATTTGTTGATCCTTATTGTTGGATGGCTGCATCCATACCTCGGATCTCACTTTTTATGTACTCTATTATGGATGGTTGTGCCAATTCCACATATCATGTATCAGAGATATTAGTTGTATTTGTACTCATGGGTTTTCTGACAACAGTGTTTCGGTCGAACGCATTCTCATAAAGCATTTCACCCCTCCCTCTCTCTCGGACCTCATGCTTTAGGGGGCATCTGTTACACAGCATTTTTTCACCATCCCTACAATCCCTCACCCCGCATATTGGAGGGTCATTCCCGTGACTTGTGAGAAGTGTCATACTTTGCAAACACCTTCTTTGCATCCTTCTGCATAAGGACATCATTTCTCATGTTGGACATTTCCTCAAAAAAGCACACAAAACCTATGTTTTTGCCCTGGCACAAATATCCAGTTCACCCCTCGCGCTGATGTGGAAGATTTGCACTAGAGCCCGCACCACCTGGTGCTCTGTCTCAGTGCAGTGCCTGCACCGAGCTGTTTTAGAAATGTTTTTTAAAATTAGATGCGGAAGTTTCCTTCTAACCACCTCAGGGATGAGTCACTGGAAGTGGTTAAGTGGATTAGCCACTGATCTCCCTCTTTAGGCAGTGGTTTCCACCTCCCATGGAACACTCCTTGAAGATAGGCCTCCCTTCCATAATTATAGGGATCCTAACCTCGCCCTCTCCTTCTATTAAAACAGGCCTTCTCCCTTTATGAAAGCTAGCTGAACTTGGAGATGAATACTATAGCTGAGTAATTGTTATTGAGAAGGTAGAACCAAGGAGAACTCCATAGAGAGAGTCTCATCTGAATTCCCGACGAGCCTTTGTGAGACGCGCTCCGCTTGAACCCTGTTGGAGGAGACCGCAACGTCGAAGCTTTGTTGTACTCTTCCTTTAATTTATTAAGATACTCGACTATGGTGTTGGTTCCATCATTGTGTTATGTTGTTTATTTAATGCAATTGATTTAGTCCTCTTCGACTGACTAATAGTTACGAATGTGAATTAGTATGTTGTATATTGTCATTGTTTCTTGTGTGTATACAGGTGTCCGAGCGTGAAAGCGAACAGATCGTGATCTGTCAAACTAGGAGCGAGAGGCAGCCACTCTTTTCAATGACAATAACAGCATAGGACCTCCGGTAAGTCATCTATCGAATCTCTGTCCATTCGTTAACTAGGAATCAATATTATAGCTTGTTTTGTTTTTTGCTAGACCCACCCTAAGGCTACTGGGATTGCCTCTATCCGCAGAGTGGATTTACCTCACCAACAGAGGGAGTGGAGGCGTGCGGGCAATAGATGGAATCATAAAATGATAGTCAGCTTGTCCACCTACGATCGCTCGTCGCCATATCTTGAAGGCTCCCATTATTGGCCTCAATGGGTGACCATGTCCTTTCTGTTTCCGGTTAAATTTTGATGATTTTGCTGGTGAAATCTCAATTTCACCACATTCATGTTTTAATTCTCTCAGTACAAAATGTAATTTCTCAATGTACACTCCGCAAGTTAGGTAGGATGTTTTGATTTCGTAGATATGGGTCGATCATAAATGATTAGTACTGTATGACCCTCGGAGGGAACTCTATATGTAAGGAATTCTAAGATGAAAGAAAGGCTCTACAATTTTAGAAGAATTTTGTTGTAGTTTTGTATGATTGTGATCCCTGTGCTCTGAGAAACATATTTGGGAGAGTTGTTTGAAATTAATATGATACAACATTGTTATTTGGATTCCAGATGGAGAAATGAGTAGCATGTATCTATTTTCCTCTGTTATCAGTAATCTCCTTTTTATGTATAATCATCTTTCATGCTATGCTTCTTTGAAGGTCCATGAAATATAGTTGTTGGTAGTCTGCAATTTTATTCATGAATTCGTGTTTGCATAACGCTCAGGTGTTAATGCTTGTGTATTAAGCTTGTTTCACTCCCTTAATTCATGCTCCACGAACCTTTGTTTTTGTTAATATCTCATTCATATCCGCTTCCTCTGAGGTCGCGGGGGACAGCTTCTTAAATCTCTTAAGACTGTCTCTTGTGGGTTCCTTCTCCGCTCTTCCTCAACGCCTCTGCATATTTTAAAAATTCTGCTCATTGTTTTATACTTGGCCCATTTAAAATCCATCAAGCCTCACAACCTCTTGAGCCCTCTCACAGTATAGGAAATTCACATGAATCGACTCCAAGGCCTTCTCCATCCATGAACCACCAAAACCATTGTTCTTTTATTCCATATTTTGTCAGAGGCATTCATACAATTGTCCACATTTGACCTATGATTTTAAGATGTCCTAGGCACTGGTCTTTTGCAACTCAAGGCTGTCTCTAGGAGCTACAACATCATTTTGGCGCCATTGTCGGGGACACGAATTAGAAAACCTTTTCCCTGGGATACGACATTACCTTCACCCTTCAATCAATTGAGCACGAAGGGTTGATATTTACACGGCCCTCACCTTGGCGACTCCACTATTATTAAATTTCAAGTCAGTCATAATATTGGCTTACAAAACGCCTCATACTCGATCAGATACTTTCCAGCAGAAAACCCCTTTTGTGTCTGATCCTGAAAAGATTATATTAGGAGAGTCTAGAAGGAGAAGCAACCCAGCCAAGCTGACCTTCCCTCATTTACTCTAGAAGCTTCACCTTCCTCATCTCAGAAATCTGACATCTATGGTCCTGGCACCACAGCCTGCGTACTTTAGTATTCTCCAGAAGCCTTTAATTTAGCCAATTCAATCATAAAAAACAAAGCTTAATCCACTAATATTTCTTTGCCTCCTTACACCCTACTCCCGAGGCAAAAGAAATTAAAGAAGTTGCAATACTCCATAGCTTTTTACAGACCAATATAGAAACCTATATTAAACACACACCTGTTATACCATAGCCAATTCATCATTAAGATATACCTCCATCACCCCTCATGGTTGTACCTAGCTTCCTCCTTAATAAATATGCTCCATTGGCTTTACCTCAAGTATTGAATGACATGCCTCAAGATTATCTAAACCTCCTGCCTCGGTTCATAGGAGAAGATAGTACTTTTGCGCAGAGACATATTGAAAAATTATGCACCTTTGTTGAGAACGTAAATGTAGAGCACCTAGATGTCGTGTTGAGGATTTTCGTCCAATCCTTGGATGGAGAGGCTGAGAAATGGTTCAAATCTCTTGTTGTTCACACAATCACCACTTGGGAAGAAATGGAGAATTCCTTCACACTAAAATGGGGATAAAAGAGGGATCATGGATATTTCCTCACAATTTCAATGCTCTCAAGAAGATACACAATGAGGATGTAACTAAATTTATAAAGAGGTTCAATAAGCTTTATAATAATCTTCCTGCTGAAATAAATCCTCCCCAAGCAGCTGCTAAAGTGGTTTTCGTAGGAGATTTTGAACTAGAGTTTGGGTTCACCCTGAGAGAAAGAAAGTTTGCATCTCTGGATCATATTCAAACTGATGCACTAGAGGTAGAAGCAATCTTTGATTCTACTAGTAAATTCAAAGGCAAGACAGAGCATGAAGCCAGAAGAAGGGGTAGGGAGGAGGCTTCTACCTCTAATCAAGAAAGTGAATCACGGGAGTATATAATCGAAGAGATGAATAAGCTAATAAAGAACCTCTCAAATAAGCTAGTGAAGCTTGAATTGGAGGCCAAGAATTCCCCTCCTCATCCTAACAACATTATTCCAAACCGTGGGTTTAATCCCCAGTACCGGAAGCCCCCTCTACAGTTGTTGTAGCGAGAAAGAAAAGAGTAGCAAGATCACATCCAACCTCCTCTATACCTGGAAGGAGAAATGGAGGGACAGGCCGAGGAAGTCACAGACAGTTAAGAAGATCAATTCCTCGCTTACTTAGAGGTTGAAGAAGGTGAAATCACCCTGCAAGAAGATCCATAAGAGAAGGAAGTCCCCCTAGAGGATCGAGATATTGACAATTACTATAGGCAGTTTGTGGATTTCATGCAAGCTCAACCCCATAAGAAGTATGATCTTAGGTCCTCCAGGAAGAGAAACTGAATGCAGGAGCAAGACGAAGAGTCAACATCAAGAGAGTAAACCCCTTCTTCTTCTGCCAATAAGGGGTAAAATCCTTTAGAAGAGTCTTCCCATCCTAAAGCCTCTGTGCCCACCTCCTCGAAACAGGGCCTTGATCCTCCCCAAAATGAGAGATCCACAGATATACCCTTGAAACTGCCCAACCCTCCTAAAGAGCAGTTCAAATAAGTTGTAACAGAAAAATCTCCCTCGACCTTTAGCCTCTAGAAAGAATCAGAAAGTTCAAGATCCCAGTCCCCCTGATTGAGCTCTTAAAACAACCTTCATACAAGGCCCAAATCTCTCAATTCATGTTGTCCCAGGGTGTATGCCCTCTGTCTGACAGCCTCAATCTCCAAGAAGAAAGACCCATGGTAGTTTTTGGACCTCATGTAGAAGAGTTGGACTCAGCCACTCCTCCATTCTATGTGACTCTATTTATACATGACCTGTTATTGCACAACTGCATGCTAAATTTAGGGGCTTCACATAATCTGTTGCCATTGTCTATCATGGAGTAGTTGGGGTTGCAGATCACCAAGCCTTATAAAGACCTATATTCTTTTGATTCCAAGAGGGTGAAATGCTTGGGCATGATAAAATATCTGGTAGTAAATTTAGAATAGATTTCAGCCAAAAGCGTAGTAATGGACATTGTTGTGGTCGATATCCCAGCTTACTTTGGAATGTTTTTGTCTAGATCTTGGGGTACCAAGATTGGAGGATCCATAAAACTTGACCTCACCTATGCCACTATTCCAGTATTCAGTGGGGAGGAAATATGATTATATCGTGAGTCCAAATTCATGAATATGGTCACCAAAGCTAATGGTTCCACAAATTCTCCGATATATACTAAGGAGGGAAAATTCTCTTGTCTTAAAATCGAGGAGGACGAAAATTTCCTACAATAAATGAAGATATATCCTCTAATCCAGGAGAATCCTATGAGTAGAGAGGAAAAAGAAATATGGACCTTGAAGTTTGATGGAGGTTACTCATGGGAAGGAAACGGGGCTGGGGTACTCTTGATATCACCAAGAGGATGCTTGGTTCCCCTCTCCTTTAAGCTGGAATTCGAAGCCACAAATAACGTGGCCGAGTATGAAGCCCTATTTTTGGGGTTGCAGATAGCGTGGAACATGAACATACAGAACCTCAAGGTGTTTGGAGATTCAGAGCTTGTAGTGAGGCAAGTCAGGAGCCAATGCCAAAATAAACACCTGCGACTCAGAGCTTACAGGAATGAGGTATGGGATTTAGCTGAGAACTTCTTTTCTTCTTTTAACATTCAGTTCATGCCGAGGTAAAATAATGAATGGCAGACTCACTGGCTGTGGCTGCTAGTAATTTATGCCTCCCCCTTAGAATACTTTGCTCAAAGATGAGGTTGAAGTACGATACCACACCTCCATTTCGTACAACATTAAGCATTGGAAATTCTTTGAAGATGAAGAGCAGGTCCAGTGTTTTACGGAAATGGTGGGCAAGTTCTCAAATATGCTGATTGATTTAGTCCTGGAGGATGACTGTGAGGAGCCAAAAACCAGATGGGAAGAGACAATGGTTGGGCACCGTGTTCTGTAATTAAAGGGAAATGTCATCCCCAGGGGTCTTGTGCCACTGGAGAGACTGTTTGATAAGAAATATATCCTGGTGAATCCCCATAAACTTACCCTCGATGAGCTTTTCAAGGACGTGAACATTGGGACAGAAGAAGATCCAAAGGTGGTGAATTTTTCGAAAGGGTCCCTAAAGAATACCAAGATTAGTACCTCAGGTTGTTTCAATCATATAGTGATGTCTTCGCCTGGTCATACCAAGATCTGAAGACTTTTGATATTGATATTATACAGCATAAGATACCGCTCAAAGAGGACGCCAAGCCTCATAAGCAAAAGCTAAAACATATCAGTCCCCTTCTTCTCCCAGCCATTGAGAAGGAAATAAAGAAGTTGTTGTAGGCCAAGATCATTGTCCCTCTAAGGTACTCCGAATGGGTGGCGAACCTGGTGCCTGTCAGAAAGAAGAACAGTGAAATCAGGCTTTGCGTGGATTTTCGTAATCTGAACAGAGCCTCACTCAAAGATAACTATCCCCTCTCAAAGATGGACCACATCTTGCAGAAGGTGGTGGGATCCTCCCGCAAGTCCATGATGGATGGCTTCTCAGGATATAATCAGGTGGCAGTGCTCCCGGAAGACCAAAAGAATACGATGTTCACTACGCCTTGGGGAACCTTCATGTACGCCCGAATGCCCTTTGGCCTGATAAACGTCGGTGCCACATTCCAGCGCGAAATGGACATTGCTTTCATAGGAGAGCAAGACAAGTTTGTGGTGATCTACCTGGACGACATCACTGTCTTTTCAAATGGTGACACTAAACATGTAGAGCACCTTCGGCGAACCTTTGATAAATGCCGCAGGTATCACCCGTCTCTAAACCCTCAAAAATCCATGTTTGCCTTGGAGGAAGGAAATTTGCTGGGGCACATAGTAACTAAGGAAGGAGTGAAAATCGACCCGAAGCAAGCAGAGGTGATAAATGGAATTCCCCTTCAAAGAAACAAAAATGAAGTACACGTGTTCTTGGGAAGAATAAATTTCCTCAGAAGTTTCATTCCCAACTATGTCGATATTGTCCACAACATCACCGGATGTTGAAGAAGAATAGTGAAGTTAGATGGACCCCTGAGTCCAGGGATTCTTTCAACAGGGTCAAACATGCCTTTGTAGAAGCTCCAGTGCTGGCACGTCCAGATTATGGGAATTCGTTCAATATTTTCTCCTTTGGCTCTCCTCACACAACAGTTGCAGTACTTTTACAGAAAAATGACGATGGGCATGAACAACCCATTGTGTTCTTCAGTCAAGTCTTGTGGGATGCTGAATTGAAATATGATATCCTGGAGAAGCAAGCTCACACTCTGGTCAAATCGCTGAAAGCATTCCGAGTGTATGTGTTACAATCAACCATAACAGCTTATGTACCCACTGCAGCAGTGAAGGATATTCTGGTACAGGGTGACAGTGAAGGGAAGAGGGGAAAATGGATAGCTAAGATCCAGGAGTACGAACTGGAGATAAAGACTACTAAACTCATCAAAGGCAAGGGGCTGGAAAAAATCATGTCTGAATATAACTGTCAAGCTCTGGGAATAAATAAATCTATCTATGATAGGAGGAGAGGCATAGGAGGACACAGGTGCACACCAAGGCTTAGAATCTTCCGCTCATAAAACACATGTCAAGTACCTCCTATCCTCATGGTATAAAGATATAGTGGAATATATTTTAACGTTGAGGTGTCCCCCTCACTATGATAAAACCAAGTATCTCATTTTGAGACTGAGATCTCAAAAGTACGTCTTCATAAATGGACGACCATATTGGAGAGACCCGGTGGGAATCTTATTATTGTGTTTGACAGAGCAAGAAGTTGACCACATGATGACTGAGTTCCATGAAGGGATATGCGACGGGCATTAAAGTTGGAAATCCACTCCACATAAGATCTTGAAGGTAGGGTTCTTTTGGCCTAAGTTGTTTGGCAATGTATATGCCCGAGTCTTGGGCTACGATAATTTTAAGGCATTCGCCGAAAAAAAAAGGTATGCACCCCTCCTATTAATTCTAGTGCATGTTGAGGAACCTTTTTAACAATGGGGGATTGACTTCATAGGAGAGATTCACCCTGCCTCTAGCAATCAGCATCAATGGATCCTCACTGCTACATATTACTTCACCAAGTGGGTAGAGGTTTTGCCCGCAAGAAATGCTACAAATTCGGTGGTGATCAAGTTACTGGAGGAGAACATAATATCTAGGTTCATATTTCTAGCTAAATTCATTACATACAATGCCCAGGCTTTCAAGTCGGCTAAATTTGTTAATTTTTGTCAATGTTACAACATCCTGTTGGGCCACTCCACTGCGTACTACCCATAGGGGAACGGGTTGGCAGAATCATCTAACAAGACACTAGTGAGGATCTTGAAGAAGACCATTAATGAAAATCAAAAGAACTGGGATTCCCATCTCAAGTTTGCACTCTGGGCAAATCACATCACCATGAAGAGGTAGTGGATGCTACTGTCTATCGACAGTTGGTGGGTTCGCTCATGTATTTAGTTAATACAAGACCGGACATATGTTATGCGGTGAACCAACTTAGTCAAGCGATGGTTAAGCCTACCAAGCTCTTTTAAAAGGTAGGAAATCATGTACTGAGATATCTCAGGGGCACACCTGAGCATGGCTTATGGTATAGACAGACGGATGAGGTGAAGTTGCATGGCTTCACGGATGTAGATTGGGCAGGCAGCCCAACGGACAGAAAGATCACATCAGGAGGGGTTTTCAGTATCGGATCTACAACTGTTTCTTGGTATAGCAGGAAACAAAGATCCATGGCACTCAGTTCAGCGGAAGTGGAATGCATGGAAACAAGTCAAGCTGCATGTGAGGCTATCTGGATGAGGAAGATCTTGGTCGGTTTGTTCGATTCTCATTTAGATCCTACAGTGATTCATTTTGATAATCATAGTTACATTAAACTCTTGATTAATCCTATATTTCATGATAGATATAAGCATATAGATATCTGGTATCATCATATCAGAGATTGTGTGAAGCAGAACATCATGTTGCTTCAGTACATTCCTACAAAAGATCAGGATGCAGATATCTTGATGACTACGCTCACCAGGAACCTCTGTGAGTGAGGAGAAAATTTCCTCGTATTCCTCCATGACTTTGTCCATTTGCTGCGACCGTGGAGGGGAGCCCTGTTTCGAGGTTGTGGCCACAATATTCTTCTTTCCCTGTGAGCGAGTTGTAAGGAAAATAAATTTCCTAGTTTGGGAAACAATCTTACTACATTTTTTTGTAGTAGTCGGAGAGATGATAGGAGGCGGTACTACCTCCGATATCTTGTACAAGTTATTTCCCAAAGTAATAACAAAAGCACAAGTCCTAGACTCATACACAGCATGTCGCCTCCACAAGTATGGTTGGCCCAATAATACATCAGCTACATCAAGAGGAGCTACATCACACAATACCTCATCCGTGAATGGCTTGATACTATATGGAAGGCGACACTGCTGGCGGATGCAGAGATCTCTTCTTGGGTTGAGCCACCCGATGGTATACGGCTACATGTGTGCTATGGTCGGTAGGCCAAGCCGCTTCACGACCTCTGCTGAAATGAGGTTCTTTTGGCTTCTGTTATTGACAAGAAATTGTAGCGGAGAACCCTTCACATACATCTGCGAATGGAAGAGGCGCTCCCCCTCCTCTGGATCCTCTGGATCCTCTGGATCCTCCCTCTGGATCTTTGTGGTGGAAACAATGGCATTGGGATATGCATCAATGATCTGCTTCCCTTTTTCATTGCCTTTGTCTGGTGCTGACTGAGGATCAGAAAATCCATCTGATTTGGGTGCCTTTAGTTCGGAAACCAATGACTGTTTGGCCCGACACTCATTTTTGCTGTGAGTGGGGCTGTTATGAAATTCACACCACTTCCCTGTGTCCTTCTTTGGATTTTTGGTGTTGTTTTGAGTCACACTGATTTGGCCTTGCCCCTTGTTCTTCGGTTCCGGGGCACCTTTCGGATTCGCAAATCCAAAGTCTCGCTTATTCTGCTTAAATTTCTTCTCGATATTGGTGGCATAGCAATATGTCGTGCCAAGAGATGTAATGTCGAGGAACTCCATTTCCTCCTGAATGTGTTTGTGCAGACAGTTGTGGTACTTGAGCACCAAATGTCTCTCTGAATATTTAATACCCAACTTTGTGCGCAGGGTATGGAACAGATTCGTCAGTTCGTGCACATCTTGATCCCTTTATTGCCGCAGCGTGGTCCATTGGATGTATTTGTCCTCATAGCTCCCCACGAGGTAATATTGTTCCTTGATGTTGTCTTGGAACGAATTCCAAGTGGTTGTGGCTGAGAATAGAGAGGGTTCCCCTTCGTCCTCTTGCGCACAGTAGGTTTACCACCAGTCTTTGACATGGGCATCGGCTTTGAGAAGTGCAAAAATAATCTTTTCTCGGTCAAATAAATCATGGATCGAGAAATACCCTTCCAAAAAACTTAACCAAATATCTACAGCATCTACATCTATTTGGCCTTCAAATACAGGAATGTCAAACTTTACCTGTACCTTGAAGGGAGTGGCACCTCCAGAGTGGTTGTTGGATGTAGATGCGCTGTAGGTGGGCAGTCGTTGAAGGATCTGAGCAAATTCATCCATCATTGCATTCCTTTGTTTCTCGAGGGCCTCCTCGAGCAATATTTTGATAGGATCTCCTACTCCCTCATTTTTCTTTTCTTCCGCCATGGGAGGTCGTCGGGGTTTGCGAGGTTGATCTTCCAAGCGTTCAACCAGATCGAGCACTAACTCCTTATACCCTGACCGCGTTGGGGGCATGCAAAGGAAAACAAAGAAAGAGCATACCGCTCTGATATCACTGATCCAGATTTTATGCAGGAACACAATAGAATAAAGATATAACCATAAACATAGAGATGCAGCGGAAATAATGCTTCATTTTATTAATAAAAGAATGACTGAAATACGCTTACAGACATAATGGAAATAAACTAGCTAGGGTGCTGGTAGCGTATCTCTAAGAAGAGATGTGGCTACAGACCTCTGAACTCTGTGTTACAATGACGCTCGAGGGCCTATTTATTATGGAGAAACAATGGAGAACTCTAAACGTCCAAAAACCTAACACTAGGAGATGAAGCACCAAAACTGTGGGCCCCATTTAGGTAAAATGGTGTTTCAACTTCCCAGGGACGTAACTTTGGCATACGATCTCCGTTTGACGCGTATGATACATCGTTAGAATGATCTATCCGAGGACTACAACTATTGCTGCAAATATCAATTTCAAAATAAAATCATATTCACCAAAAAAATGATGCCCAAAAAACGTCGTTTAGGGCCTCAAAACGGCTCCGGAAGTTCAGGACCTAAAAAACTGCTAAAAATAGTAAGTTGTACTACAATTTAAAAACTACAAGAATTGATGGTGGGGGTTAAAATTGAATAGGTGGGTTGCCACCAATGTCCACCTAGATCATTAAGGCCCCAAAACGGCTCCGGGAATGCAGGACCCGAAAACTTGCTAAAAATAGTAAGTTGTGCTGAATGTGAAAAGCTGCAAGAATTGATGGTGCGGGTCCAAATGGAATAGGTGGGTGGCCAATGATATCCACCTAGATCATTCCTCCATCCTTAAGAATAAATGGTCCCCATTGCATTGAGATCCTCCATGAGTTGAGGCATGTTCTATTGTCAAAGATATCATGGACTTGCGGGCGGACATGCTGGATGCAATTAGTAAATTTGGTTTCTTTATCAACCTCAAACATTACATGTGTGGATTCTGTCTGTGTAGTCGCATGAGGTATGGAAACATCAGGCAGCGGTGCGTCGGGGGTCAGATCAATGGAGAGCTTGTCTTGACAGTGTAGAGGAACCTCTTTGAGTGAGGAGAAAATTTCCTCGTATTCCTCCGTGACTTTATCCATCTGCTGCAGTCGTGCAGGGGAGACTCGTTTCGAGGTTGTGGCCACAATATTCTTCTTTCGCTATGAGCAAGTTGTAAGGAAAATAAATTTCCTGGTTTGGGAAAAAATCTTACTACGTTGCTTTGCAGTAGTCAAAGAGATGACAGGAGGTGGTACTACCTCCGGTATCCTGTACAATTTATTTCCCAAAGTAATAAAAATAGCACGAGGCCTAGACTCATACATAGCATGTCACCTCCACAAGTATGGTTGGCCCAATAATACATCAGCTACATCAAGAGGAGCAACATCACACAATACCTCATCCGTGAATGTCTTGATACTGTACGAAAGGCGGCACTGCTGGCATATGCGGAGATCTCTCCCTAGGTGGAGCCACCCGATGGTATATGGCTGCAGGTGTGCTATGGTCAGTAGGCCGAGACACTTCACGACCTCTACTGAAATGAGGTTCTTTTGGCTTCCGCTATCGACAAGAAATTGTAGCAGAGAACCCTTTACCCACATCTTCGAATGGAAGAGGCGCTCCCCCTCCTCTGGATCCTCTGGATCCCCCCTCTAGAACTTGGTGGTGGCAACAATGGCACTGGGATCTGCATCAATGATCTGCTTCCCTTTGTCATTGCCTTTTTTCTGGTTCTGACTCAGGATCAAAAAATGGATCTGATTCAGGCGCCTTTAGTTCGGCCACCAATAACTGTTTGGCCTGACACGTGTTTGTGCTGTGAGTGGGGGTGTTATGAAATTCACACCACTTCCCTGTCTCCTTCTTGGGATTGGTGGTGTTGTTATGAGTCATGCTACTTTGGCCTTGTCCCTTGTTCTTCAGTTCAGGGGCACCTTTCGGATTCGCAGATCCAAAGTCTCGCTTCTTCTGCTTAAATTTCTGCTCGATCTTAGTGGCATAGCGATATGTCATGCCAAGCAATGTAATGTCGAGGAACTCCATTTCCTCCTGAATGTGTTTGTGTAGACAGCCGCAGTACTTGAGCACCAAATGTCTCTCTGAATCTTTAATACCCAACTTTGTGCACAGGGTATGGAACAGATTCGTCAGTTCGTGCACATCTTGATCCCTTTGTTGCTGCAGCATGGTCCATTGGATGTATTTGTCCTCATAGCTCCCCATGGGGTAATATTTTTCCTTAATGCCATCTCGGAATGAATTCCAAGTGGTTGTGGCCAAGAATAGAGAGGGTTCCCCTTCGTCCTCTTTCTCACAGTAGGTTTCCCACTAGTCTTTGACATGGAGAGCGCCTTTGAGGACTGCAAAAATAATCTTTTCTCAGTTGGAGAAATCATGGACCAAGAAATACCCTTCTAGCAAATTTAACCATCTATCTACAGCGTCTACATCTATTTGGCCTTCAAATACAGGAATGTCAAATTTTACATGTACCTTGAAGGGAGTGGCGCCTCCAGAGTGGCTGTTGGATGCAGATGCGCCGTAGGTGGGAATTCGTTGAAGGATCTAAGCAAAGTTATCCATCATCACGTTCCTTTGTTTCTCGAGGGCCTCCTCGAGCAATATTTTGATAGGATCTCCTACTCCTTTGTTTTTATTTTCTTCTGCCATGGGAGGTCATCAGGGTTTGCGAGGTTGATCTCCAAAGCGTTCAACCAGATCGAGCCCTAATTCCTTATACCCTGACCACATTGGGGGCATGCAAAGAAAAACAAAGAAAGAGCAGACCGCTTTGATACCACAGATCTGGATTTTATGCAAGAACGCAACAGAATACAGATATAACCATAAACACAGAGATGCAGCGGAAATAATGCTTCATTTTATTAATAAAAGAATGACTAAAATATGGTTACAGACAATGGAAATAAACTAGCTAGGGTGTTGATAGCGTATCTCTGAGAAGAGATGTGGCGGCTACAGACCTCCGAAATATGTGTTACAATGAGGCTCGAGGGCCTATTTATTATGGAGAAACATTGGAGAACTCTAAACTTCCAAAAACCTAACCCTAAGAGATGAAGCGGCAAAACTGTGGGCCCCATTTGGGTAAATTGGTGTTTCAACTTCTCGGGGACATAACTTCGGCATACGATCTTCGTTTGACGCGTATGATACATCGTTAGAAATTTCTCTCCGATGACTACAACTGTTGCTACAAATATCAATTTCAAAACGAAATCATATACGCCCAAAAAACGATGCCCAAAAAACGTCGTTTGGGGCCTCAAAATGGCTCCGGAAGTTCAGGACCTGAAAAACTGCTAAAAATAGTAAGTTGTGCTGCAACTTAAAAACTGAAAGAACTGATGGTGAGGGTTCAAATGGAATATTTGGGTGGCCACCAATGTCCACCTGGATCATTAAGGCCCCAAAACGGCATCGAGAATGATGGACCTGAAAAACTGCTAAAAATAATAAGTTGTGCTGAATGTGAAAAGCTGCAAGAATTGATGGTGCGGGTCCAAATGGAATAGGTGGGTGGCCACCGATATCCACCTGGATCATTCCTCCCTCCTTAAGAAGCAATGGTCCCCATTGCATTGAGATCCTCCATGAGATGAGGCATGTTCTACTGTCGAAGATGTCATGGACCTGCGAATGGACATGCTAGATGCAATTAGTAAATTTGGTTTCTTTATCAGCCTCAAATAGTACATGTGTGGATTCTGTCTGTGTAGTCACATGAGGTATGGCAACATCAGGCAGCGGTACATCGGGGGTCAGATCAATGGAGTGCTTTTCCTAACAGTGTAGAGGAACGTCTATGAGTGAGGATAAAATTTCCTCGTATTCCTCCATGACTTTATCCATCTGTTGCAGCCATGCAGGGGAGCCCTGTTTTAAGGTTGTGGCCACAATATTAGTCTTTCCTTGTGAGCGAGTTGTGAGGAAAATAAATTTTCTAATTTTGGAAACAATCTTACTACGTTGTTTTGCAGTATTCAAAGAGATCACAGGAGGCGGTACTACCTCAAGTATCCTGTACAATTTATTTCCCAAAGTAATAACAACAGCACGAGGCCTAGACTCATACACAACATGTCCCCTCCACAAGTATGGTTGGCCCAATAATACATCAGCTACATCAAGAGGAGAAACATCACACAATACCTCATCTGTGAATGGCTCGATACTATACGGAAGGCAACACTGCTGGCAGATGCGGAGATCTCTCCCTGGGTGGAGCCACTCGATGGTATACGGCTGCGGGTGTGCTATGGTCGGTAGGCTGAGCCGCTGCACGACCTCTGCTGAAATGAGGTCCTTTTGGCTACTACTATCAATAGGAAATTGTAGCGGAGAACCCTTCACCCACATCTGTGAATGAAAGATGTGCTACCCCTCCTGTGGATCCTCTGGATCTTGGTGGTGGCAACAATGGCACTAGGATCCGCATCAATGATCTGCTTCCCTTTGTCATTACCTTTTTCTGGTTCTGAATCAGGATCAGAAAATGCATCTAATTCGGGTGCCTTTAGTTCGGCCACCAATGACTATTTGTCCCAACACTCGTTTATGCTCGGAGTGGGGCTGTTATGAAATTCACACCACTTCCCTGTGTCCTTCTTTGGATTTGTGGTGTTGTTATGAGTCGCGCTGCTTTGGCCTTTCCCCTTGTTCTTCGGTTCAGGGGCACCTTTCAGATTCGCAGATCCAAAGTCTTGCTTCTTCTGCTTAAATTTTTGCTTGATCTTGGTGGCATAGCGATATGCCATGCCAAGTGATGTAATGTCGAGGAACTCCATTTCCTCCTGAATGTGTTTGTGCAGACAGCCACGGTACTTGAGCACCAAATGTCTCTCTGAATATTTCATACCCAAATTTGTGCGCAGGGTATGGAATAGATTCGTTAGTTCGTGCACATCTTGATCCCTTTGTTGCCGCAGCATGGTCCATTAGATGTATTTGTCCTCATAGCTCCCCACGGGGTAATATTGTTCCTTGATGTCGTCTCGGAACAAATTCCAAGTGGTTGTGGCCGAGAATAGAGAGGGTTCCCCTTCGTCCTCTTGCTCACAGTAGGTTTCCCACCAGTCTTTGACATGGGGAACAACTTTGAGGAGTGCAAAAATATTCTTTTCTTGGTCAGAGAAGTCATGGACCGAGAAATACCCTTCTAGAAAATTTAACCATCTATCTACGACGTCTACATCTATTTGGCTTTCAAATACAAGAATGTCAAATTTTACCTGTACCTTGAAGGGAGTGGTGCCTCCAGAGTGGCTGTTGGATGCAGATGCGTCATAGGTGGGAAGTTGTTGAAGAATCTGAGCAAAGTTATCCATCATCGTGTTCCTTTGTTTCTTGAGGTCCTCCTCGAGCAATATTTTGATAGGATCTCCTACTCCCTCGTCTTTCTTTTCTTCCGCAATGGGAGTTCATCGGGGTTTGTGAGGCTGATCTTCCAAGCGTTCAACTAGATCAAGCCCTAACTCCTTATACCCTGACCGCGTTGGGGACATGCAAAGAAAAACAAAGAAAGAGCAGACTGCTCTGATACCACTAATCTGGATTTTATGCAGGAACGCAACATAATAGAGATATAACCATAAACACAGAGATGCAGTAGAAATAATGCTTCATTTTATTAATAAAAGAATGACTAAAATATGCTTACAGACATCATAGAAATAAACTAGCTAGGGTGTTGGTAGCGTATCTCTGAGAAGAGATGTGGTGGCTATAGGGGAGCCCCATTTCAAGGTTGTGGCCACAATATTCTTCTTCCCCTGTGAGCGAGTTTTAAGGAAAATAAATTTCCTGGTTTGGGAAACAATCTTACTACGTTATTTTGCAGTAGTCAAAGAGATGACAGGAGGCAGTACTATCCTGTACAAGATATTTCCCAAAGTAATAACAACAGCATGAGGCCTAGACTCATACACAACATGTCGCCTCCACGAGTATGGTTGGCCCAATAATACATCAGCTACATCAAGACGAGCAACATCACACAATACCTCATCTGTGAATGGCTTGATATTGTACAGAAGGCGGCACTGCTAGCGGATGCAGTGATCTCTCCTTGGGTGGAGCCACCCGATGGTATACGATTGTGGGTGTGCTATGGTCAGTAGGCCGAGCCGCTTCATGACTTCTGCTGGAATGAGGTTTTTTGGCTTCCGCTATCGACAAGAAATTGTAGCGGAGAACCCTTCACCCACATCTGCGAATGGAAGAGGCACTCCCCCTCCTCTGGATCCTCTGGATCCTTCCTCTGGATCTTGGTGGTGGCAATAATGGCATTGGGATCCGCATCAATGATCTGCTTCCCTTTGTCATTGCCTTTTTCTAGTTCTGACTCAGGATCAAAAAATGCATCTGATTCGGGTGCCTTTAGTTAGGCCACCAATGACTGTTTGGCCTGACACTCATTTGTGCTATGAGTGGGGCTATTATGAGATTCACACCACTTCCCTGTGTCCTTCTTTGGATTTGTGGTGTTGTTCTGAGTCATGCTGCTTTGGCCTTGCCCCTTGTTCTTCGGTTTAGGGGCACCTTTCGGGTTCGCAAATCTAAAGTCTCTCTTCTTCTACTTAAATTTTTGCTCGATCTTGGCGGCATAGCAATATGCCGTGCCAAGCAATGTAATGTTGAGGAAGTCCATTTCCTCCAGAATGTGTTTGTGCAGACAGCCGCAATACTTGAGCACCAAATGTCTCTCTGAATTTTTAATACCCAACTTTTTGCACAAGGTATGGAAGATATTCGTCATTTCGTGCACATCTTGATCCCTTTGTTGCCTCAGCATGGTCCATTGGATGTATTTTTCCTCATAGCTCCCCACGGGGTAATATTGTTACTTGATGTCGTTGTTCAGGTCTTGTGTTTTGATAGATTGGCTTACAAAAAGACAAGGCAACATACAAACTAGACTTTAGAGCTCTAGGATCTAGCCCTCCTAGTCTCAGAGAGGGATCTCTCAATATATTTATAGAGATGTGTCTTGAAAGGTTTAGAAGTTGATTTTAGGCTAGTTATGAAGTTCAAGGTTGTTTGTTTTTGTTTGGTTTGACAAGTATGTTTCATGTGGTATAGATAGAGCATGGGAATCTACAAGCCATTGGGCAATGGAGTCATGTGAAGTCCAAATAGTTCTGACTGAGAGGGAAGGGAAACCAAAGGGAAAATCTAACTTGGTCTAGGATCTGTTGAATAATATGGGTGGGATGGATTGGACACTAAGGACTAAGAGTGAAAACAAGCTAAAACCTTTCACAATGGCTTAAAGGATTCGGGGAACGCCCTATTTCCTCCAATAAGCTCACTGCTTTGGACTTAATCAATTTAACACTCAAAGAAAGGAGAAATGCAGACTAAACCCTCTAAATGAATTATAGGATTCGGGGAACGCCCTATTTCCTCCTACAAGTTCACCTCTGAGAGTTTAACCAACAAAACATACAATTACATTCAAAGAAGAGGAAACGCCTTAGACATCTAGGGCTGCAATTATAGGGGCCTTCAACACAATGATAACAATAAAGAACAGAGGGTATGATTGAGACAAACCTCACTGTTAAACTGCAAGCATTAATAATCAAAGGTAGACTTCAGACATAATATTCAGTGGTAAAGAAAGAGGGAATACCTAAACAGTCTTTGACACAACCTAATTAACCATTTCTGAAGTAAGACAAACTGAATATAAAGAGAGCTATTAGACTACCTTGTCACATTCAGTAGCAGAAAACATACAAACAGTGAAGGATAAATAGGTTAGAGGTGCTTCTAAGATACATTTCTCTACCTAAAATTTTTATCCTACTATAAGCAAAGCATGATGGAACAAAGTGGAAACACAGGAAGTAACATAGACAATAAGAAGTACATCACCAAAACCAGGCTCATGGATCCAATGGTCCAGCCTCCTTCATCAACAGAAAAACACAGATCTTCACACTCCTTTAGAACACCAAAGCTTCTTCAAAGTAGCAATATGTATTACTTTAGAAATCACGAAATGCCAACCTTTTACAAAGAGATTTTGAAGAGTCTTTATAGAGAAAATGAGAAAAGTAGGTGAGGAAAGTTTTAATGATTATTAGTGACAGGAGGAGGTATTTCGAATGCCCCATTTTGTGCCTTAAACATTTCATTGAATTCTAGACAGGATCAATAACTTTGTGGCTTGTTTGAGGCCATTTTGATATGACAGAAATCACCGATAGGGTGTCCTTGAGAAGAAAATCATCCGGAGAGGTACTATCATTTTCCCAATGTGAGTTAAGTGAGGAATGGGTTATGAGGACTCCCATACTTCTAAATAATTGCCTCTGACAATTTGTAGTAGCTTCCCTAGTGCAATAATTGCTTGGCAGACTTGTGTGCATGGGTGAAGGTCAGGTCTATGTCAGTCATCGTTCTGCATCACTAGCTACTCTGTCTCCTTTGTACTTAAACCTGCATTAGCTCTGTTTATGCTTTGACTTCGCTGATTGCTCGAACTACTTTTAGGCACTGATGTCTTCAAAGGTTGTGTTAATCTTTCAATATTATGCCTTTCAACCCTTTAATCTTTTCCTGATACACTTTAAACTTCTGCAGACCTGTTTGTGTGAATACACAGGCTAAAAAGTGCGCTGGAGGATTCATGTCAGGGTCAATAACCCTGATCTTCAATAAGAAACAAAATGCTTTTAAACCTGCAAAACACGAGAAACCTGCTATGAAATCCTACGCGGGGCTTAAAACTGCTTCAGAAAGGTTTCAGCGGAGGTGGAGGAGCGATTACAGAGGAAACGTGCGCGGCGGATAAGGGTTACATGGTGCAACACCATGAAACCGAGGTTTAGACATGAATTAGCGTGGGAAAGACTTTTAGTTTTAAAATATAAAAGTTTAATGTTTGGGAGAATACAAAGGAAATGGGAAAATGCAATGGAAAACATATGAAATGGACCTTAGGTGGTGGGACCCGGTCATGGTGGAGGGCAATTAAACGTGAGCTGTTAGATCTGGGTTGAATGGACGGTCACGATTGGAGCGGCAGATCGCAATCGAGGGAGGCAGCGGGGTTCACACATTGTAAAATTCCGATTGGCGACGGGGCGATTGAGCGCCAGCCGTCCGATCCGGGTCAAGATCGACGACGGAGATTGAATCGGTGGGGAGGAATACTGGAGCAATGGGAGGGGAGAGATGAGATCTGGGGCGTCGGATCTCGAGAGATCAACGACCACAATCAGATCGGAGGATGCAATCAGGGAAGACAAAACGAGGGGACACATGGGTTGGTGCGATGCGATTAGCACTGGACCGTCAGATCTATATAGATCAACGGCTTGGATCACAGCGGGGCGGATAGAACAGTAACACTATCGCATCTGAGGTTTTTGGTTTAACAAAGAAACGCGCCCGTATGAATGTTCCGATTGTGATTAGCGCCACAGGCCTTAAGCGCTTGGTTCTGGGCGTGGGGCATATGGGGGAAGTGGTTAAGGGGGCTGGCTGAAAGGGGCTTAAGGCCTTGGTGCAGATATGAGTTTTTAGGCCAAAAAAGGGGGATTTTTAGGGATTTTCTTGGCTTTCGATAAAGGGGAAAAGTTTGTTTAAACCTGTAAAAATGGATTTTTAGAGGTTCAAAGGGATTTTGAAGGCTTTTCAAGAGGAAATGGGGGTCTTAAAGAGGAAAAGGAGGCATTATGAAAATGAGGGGAAATGAGTCAAAATGGGAAGTTTCAGCGGCCTTTGGAAAACAGTTTCTTTCATAAATCTGGCAGGGTTTTGGGCATGCCCTTGTAGAAACAACAGTGGAGATTAATCCAAAGGGAAAAAGAATCACCATAAGACTTCAAAGATGATGGATTTTAAGGGGAAAATAAATCTCTTGAAGGATTGAAAACAAACTTGGCCACCATTTGGTATATCAGAATTTATGGGTGGCAAACAGTGGCTCCACTTGGGGAGGACAACTTGCCCTTTAGGTGTCCAGAACCTCAGTAATCTCTGTATTTAGCAGACCAGTGCCTTTCCATTGGGCATCAGTTTTTCTTTTGATTTGATAACCTTTGCAGCAACCTGAAAACAACTGTCATTCTTCAAAACAACATTTCTGCCTGCCCATTCCTACTGTCCTATCATTTTTGCTTCCTTTGAGTGCACTTGGATTGGAAAACTCTTTTCCAACATTTTATTTTGCAAACAGAAAAATAAACCTATCTAATGCTACCCTTATTTCTCCAAGAGCGCAGATTAAACAGTTGGACTCTTAATTCTCTACCTAATCTAATACCTGTGAGGATTAAACAGTCTAGCAGGTTTTCATTCTCTATATTCTAAGACAAAAATTGAAAATACAGTCAAACCAGGATTAGACTGTCTGGTTGCTATGGGTCCATGGCATAAAAACAGCTGCACATGAACTAAAAATAGCATAAATTAAACAAAACTTGGAAGGATTAAAGATCTGGAATTCAAACACATTCTTCCTTCTTTTTGTGACTTAGATTTTGAGCTTCTTAGAGTCACCTTTCTTTCTTCACTTCAGATCTGGTTTGGATCCTATTAGAGTTGTTCTCTTTTCTTCTATCCCAATCTATTCTACTGATAAGCCAAGATTGAACAGTTTGGCAGATCTTCTTCGCTATCCTATCAGCAGTAAATTGAAATCTGCCCAATCATGATTAGGTTGTATGATTGGATAGCAGTGTTCCTTAACGTAGTGGCATTTGAGCTTGCACACTTTCAGATTTTTTTTCTTTTTGGTATGGGGCTATACCTTTCTTGTTTTATTTCTACCCTCTTTTCTATATTTTTTTTGTTTTTTTTAATTTATTTTGTAATTTTTATTTTTTGAACAGCAACGGTATGTACAATGGATGAAAATCTCTGAAACTCAAGACTCTTGACAGAAGTAGTGTTTAAGCATCCTGCCATTGACAGGACCTCCTAACACTTCTTCACCATTCAGTTCTTGCAAGAAGAATGCAGTATGCCCTCTTAAGGAATGAATAATATAGGGCCCTTTCCACAGATTTTCAAACTTACCAGGTTTTCCTTTCTCTTCCCTTCTTGAATCCCACTTGAGAATCACATTCCCGACTTGGAAGTCATTTGCTTTAGTCTTTTTGTCAAACTGCCTTTTGATGTTTTCTTGGACTGCTTGAGTTCTCTGGTAAACTTCCTCTCTAGTCTGCTGCAAGTGGATGGTCTGATTGATCCTTCTCTGCATATCATTTTCTTCAACTTGAACTTCCTGAAGGAGTTTCATGACTGGAACTCCCAAGGATGTTGGGAAAACAGCATCCATGCCATAGACTAGCTGATAGGGGGATGTTTTGATTTACTTTTTGGTGGTTAACCTGTCAGCCCACAAAGCATGAACAAGCTTACCATGCCATGCTTTTGATTATGCTCCAGCAACTTTTTGATGATGTTGATCAGGCTCTTGTTGGAAGATTAAGCAAGTCCATTTCCTTGGGGGTAATAGGTAGTAGAGTGGCCCAAGGTGATCCGATATTTATGGCAGAAATCAACCATCTTTTTGGATTTAAAGGCAACAACATTTTCTGTGATTATTTTCCTAGGAAAGCGAAATCTGGACAATATGTTGGTCTCAAGGAACCTAATAATGACAGTGTCAATAGCATTCCTAGTGGGTATGGCCTCTATCCATTTGGTAAAATAATCTGTGGCTGTGAGGATCCATTTATGCTGGGCTGAGGAGGGTGGATGGATTTCCCCTATAAAGTCCAAACCCCACTGTTGGAAGCGTATTTCAACACTAATAGGCTTCAAGGGTAAGGGCAAGAGCTTTCTCCTACCATCGAAAATCTGGCATTTGTGGCAAGACATTACTATTTTGTGGGTGTCTGGAAAAAAGGTGGGCCAATAATAACCTGATCTAAGGATTTTGTTTGCTGTGGTCTTCCAATTTAAGTGCCCTCCACATTCTCCTTCATGCATTTCATGCATGATTTTTCCTGCATCATTCTCAAGTAAACATTTTAGTAGTATCCCAACAGCATTCTTCCAATATAAAACTCCATCTATCATGCAATATTTTAAAGCCTTCTGTTTCACAAATCTAGCCTTTGTTTTCGACAAAGAAGGAGGAGCATTTAAGTAAAGTAACACATAAATAATATCGGCATACCATGGAGAGTTCGTGAATGTTTCTTCAGTAAATGGTGTTGGGAACTCTTCTATCTCTTCTAAGGCATCAACCATATTCATGTCTAGAACCTTGAAATTAGACTCGGCCATGAGTTTTGCTAATACTTGTCCCTTGATGAGTTTGGTAGGCCTGATTTCTAAGTCGTATTCCAGAATAGTGGCAATCCAATTTCCCCTTTTACCATCGGGGTCCTGACCTAGAATATCTTTGACTACGGTGTGTGGCACAAAGGAAATGATGTGTGAATGTAAGATGTACACCCTTAAATCCTTTAATTCTTTAACCAGTGCCAAGGCTTTCTTTTACATGATGTTGTATTTGAGTGGGGCATCTCTTAAGGCTTTGCTGAAGAAGGATATAGGTTGTTCTTGCCCCAAGTTATTCTTCTGCAACAAAACTGCAGCTATTTTTTGTTTCGATGCAAAGGAAAAAATATAAATATCTTTGGTGAAATCAGAACTGATGAGGACTGGTGCTTGACTAAGGGATTTCTTTACCAGTTCGAATGACTGTTTAGCTTGCATTTTCCATTTGACACCTACTTCTTTCCTAAGCATGTTAGTGATGTTTTTCAATAGCTCAGCAAGGTTGGGGATGAATCTCCTCAAAAAATTAATCTTTCCAACGAAAGACTGTAATTCTTTGAGATTCCTAGGGTGACTGATATTCAATATGCCCTCAATTATTTTAGGATCTATCTTTATCCCTTCTTCAGAGATTATATGACCAAGAAGCTTTCCTTCTTGGAGGCCAAAGAGTGTCTTTTTGGGATTTAAAGACAAGCCAAATCTTCTACATTTCTCAAACACCTTCCTTAAATGTTCCAAATGTTCTTCATCGGTTTTGGAGAAAACGGTAATGTCATCAAGGTAAATGATTATAAAATAACCTATGTCTTCCGAGAAGGCTATGTCCATGTCCCTCTTGTAGGTGGCTCCTGCATTCACCAAACCAAATGGCATTTTTACATACATGAATGTCCCCCAAGGTGTGGTAAAGGTTGTCTTATGCTGATCACTTGGGAGGACTAGCACTTGGTTGTAACCCGAGAACCCATCCAGTAAAGATATCCTTCTTGACCTAGCTACCCTCTGCAGAATGTGGTCCATTTTTGGCAAGGGGTAGTTATCTTTCAGAGAGGCTCTATTCAATTGTTTGAAGTCAATACACAGCCTGATCTCCTCTGTCTTCTTCCTGACAGATACCAGATTGGAGACCCATTCTGAGTATCTGACAGGAACAATTATCCTTGCATCATACATCTTCTTAATTTCTTTTTCTACTGCAGGCAATAAGACAGGGTTTATCCTCCTCAATTTCTGACTGAAAGGTTTCTGATTTTCCTTCAGAGGGATCTTGTGCTAAATGATGCTAGTGTCATACGATTTCAAATCCTTATACTCCCACGCAAAAACATCTATAAACTCTTTGAAGAGTGTTATGTATCGTTGTTTGATGTGGGCAGGAAGGGTGCTAGACAACTTAATCATTTTAGGCTCAGTTGGGTTGCCTATATTGTGCTCTTCCACATTAGTTTCCACGAGTTTTGTGTTTGGTTCCTTAGCCACATCATTGAAATCAAAGAGTTGTTCTAGTGGCGCAAGGCCCTTGGGTATGGTATCACATTTACACTCTAGAACTTCAAGGTCCTTTTGGTCAGGATCATCAGATGAATTTTCTTTGAAAAGATGATCAAACTGATTCACATCAGTAGGAAAGGGGGGATCTGTTTCAAGAATTTGTTCCCCATCTGAACATTCCTTTTCATGGCTACAACTTGGTGATGTTGTGTCAAACTCTTTCTTTGATTACAGGAAATCCTCTATATGTTTGTCATTGTTAAAAACTTTCCAATGATCTTCGTTATCAGGCACTGCTGGTCTGTTCTTTACCTTTATAATGAGTTGTTCCTCAATTTGTAGTATCTGGCAGTTACTAGCAGCAAAAGAAAGTTCATTTTCCAGGTGGTTTTGGGCTCTTGGTATGAACACCAATTCATATTTTTCGAAAGTTTTCAGGAGTTCTAAAACAATGTTCCTATATTCTCTGAGTCTGGGGTTTTTGGTTGCATATTCCCCTTTGATTTGTCTGATGATCAACTCAGAATCTCCTTGTACTGATATCTTTTTGGCCTTTAAATCTTTAAGTATATGCAGGCCAAGGAGAATGGCTTCATACTCTGCGATGTTGTTAGTGCATGAAAATTCTAATTTGCAGGCATGCCCTTTGTTTGAGTTGTGTATCCATACACCAACCCCTGCACTATTTTTGCTGCAAGAGCCATCAAATCTTATTTTCCAAAGTGTTTCTGTTTCCTTTTCATTTGTTTTGTGTTGCTCAGGGCTGCTAGGGGTTGAGGTATCTAGAGGTTGAGAGGAAGACAAATCTGAATGTTCTGGTGAACTAATGTCTTGCTCGATTTCTTTCTCTGTTTGGGTGGCCTCATCTTCATTGTATAAAATGATGGAATCTAAATCTGAATGGGTGGAATAAACAGGAGTGTTGTGAGGTTTGTCCTTGTTGCTCACCATATATTTCATAAGGGTTTCCCTATATAATCTTCTAGTCTAACCAAATACTGGTATGGTGGCATAAGACATATCCATTTGAAGGCTGCCTTGAATCTTAGCTCCCAATGACCTAGATAAGAGCATTCCATATTTTGGGGGAATGTCTGCTACTACCACATCCATTACAAGATTCTTAGCAGGAATTTGGGATAAGTTAACACACAAATCTTTGATTAATCCCAAGCACTTGAACTTTCTAGAATCAAAGGAGTACAGATCTTTGTAGGGTCTAGTAATCTCTAAGCCTAAGCTTTCCATTACTGCTTTAGGCATAAGGTTGTGTGATGCTCCTGAATCCAGCATGGCATTGTGTAAGACTTTGTCATGTATGTTCAGACTAACATAGAAGGGAGGGACATCCCCTTCTTGATATTTTCCTTTAATTTTCGGACCAAACAACAACTCTGGCTTATCGTCTGTTAAGTTCAAAGTAGCAGTATCAACATGTATATTCAGGGCTTTTAGGACTTGGTCTCTGTACACTTCTTGGGTCACTAATTCAGCCAGAGGTACGCTAATTTTAATCTTTGCAATCTCTCCCTCGAGGCTGAAAGGAACTATCGCTTTTGTTGTATTTACATATGCTTTCTCACTTATGTTTCTCTCAGCAATCTTGACTTGCTGGGTTTTATTAGGACTATCAATCTAAGTTGTTTTATCAGGGCCACTAGCAGAAGTACTAGGGAAACTCTGTTCAATATTTGGCTGGCTGCCTTTTTCTTTGTTTGAATCAGCCCTCTTGGCTATTGTGATAGTTTTGTTTGCTGTCTTTTTAGTCTGATTTTCTGTGCTTTTCTTAACGGCAGAGCTAGTTCTATTGTCATTTGGGCTATCTATGTTCCCTTTGCTTCTTATATCATAATGTTTGTTTACCTCCATGATTGCATTCTCAAACCCCAATCTATAATCTTCAGACTCCTCATGCGTATCTTCCTTTGGTTCTAAAGAGAAGAAACCTTGTTCTTATTCAGTGAGGAAAACATCATCCTCACTGTCTAATCCAATCAGGTTCACATGGTTTTCTCCCAAATTTTCAATCTCCCTTTCTTCCTCTTGATCTACGTAATTTTGTTGGAAAGGAGCTCTAATTTGTTGGTCATCATCTCGTTGTCTATCTTGATTTTTATCTCTTCTAAAGTTTTGGTTTCTATTTCGATTTTGGGGGTTGTTTTGGTTTTCTCTTGGTGGTGCTCTCTCAAGTAAGCTCATCCTTTTCATCATCTCTTCCATCATCCTTTCCATTTTTGAGCTAGATGTGGAGGGTGCAGTGTCATATTTATAAGTTACCCTCTTCTCCGATCTTAGCCTAGCTCTTTTCTCAATTAAGTTCGCTTCTACACTCACAGCTCCTGTCTGCATGTCTTCTAGAGTTAAATATTCTCTTTCCCTTAGCTGATAAGTCATATCCGCATCAAACCCTTCGGGATATTTTACTAGGGCCATGCCTTAGGGAGGCTTCATGTGAGGAGGAAGGGCATTGTAAACACCATTAAACCTGGTGGAGTAATCATGGACACTCTCTCCCTGATTTCTTTTGAGGCTCTGATACTCTGCTAGTATCTGGAGAGGGTTGCTTTTGGCTTCCCATTTGTTTATGAATTCTTGATGTAATAAGGGAAGGTCATGGATGCTATTAGGAGTTAAGCCTTTAAACCACTTCTTTACTTCTCCTTCTAAAATCTGGGCAAATATTCTCATTTTAACGGTCTCATCATCTATTTCCATGTAATCTAATGCATCTCCCATTTCATCTACATGTTGTCGAGCTGTGGTAGATGTTTTTCCAGGGAAGTGTGGAACTTTAGATTGATAGTCATTTGGTAAGGGAACCAAAGGTAGTGGTAGCACTAGTGGGGCATACCATGATGCCATGGTAGTGTTTTGTGGAGGTAAAGGATTAGCTTGAGTAGCAGGTATCTGGATGGCAGCACTGCTTGGACCAGCAACAAACTGTTGAGCAGATTTAGGGTAAGAGAGACCCAAGTTATGAATGAAGTGAATATCAGGGGGTGTCGATGGAGGGGTTTCTCTGTCACTAAAATGTTGACCAGTATGTGGCGGTGAGCTTGGAGGCTCAAAGTCTATTTGCTTTGTACCACTGAATGACTTAGTTCTTGGTAAACTACTTGGTGAGTCTAAGTCAGCTTGAGCATCTGATAGAGCTGCAAGGTTTTCAGGTGCTGAGTTAGCTCTGTCAATGTGTCTGACAATAGTTGGATCCCTATATGTATAAGGCTTCCTAAGAACACTCTCAGGGTTTTCAACTATCTCAGGTGGGTTTGGATTAGGATAAGCTCTATTATGGACTGTTCTTGAAGCCAGTATGTCTTTCCCTTAACAAAGAAGCTTATTCCCAAGTGTTTCTTCTAAAATGGATGATGTTCTAGTGAAAACTGGTCTCCCAACGGAGTCTTTTGGTCTTTAGGAACTAGGGAGTTGCCAGGTGGAAAATATTTAGCTTTTGTGAAGGTAAAGTGTGTTACGGTTCCACCACCATGTTTATTATGAAGCCAATCTGAAATGTTTTTTGGATTTTTCTGAGTTTATATGGTTATTTAAGGACTTACTGAGTCTCAAAAATTTTTCTAGACTATCATATACTCAATACGTCCCACCGTGATCGCCATTATGTTGGGGTCCTGTGTTTTGATAGATTGGCTTACCAAAAGACAAGGCAACATACAAACCAGACTTTAGAGCTCTAGGATCTAGCCCTCCTAGTCTCAGAGAGGGATCTCTCAATATATTTATAAAGATGTGTCTTGAAAGGTTTAGAAGTTGATTTTAGGCTAGTTATGAAGTTCAAGGTTGTTTGTTTTTTTTTGGTTGGACAAGTATGCTTCATGTGGTATAGATAGAGCATGGGAATCTACAAGCCATTGGGCAATGGAGTCATGTGAAGTCCAAATAGTTCTGACTAAGAGGGAAGGGAAACCAAAGGGAAAATCTAACTTGGTCTAGGATTTGTTGAATAATATGGGTGGGATGGATTGGACACTAAGGACTAAGAGTGAAAACAAGCTAAAACCTTTCACAATGGCTTAAAGGATTCGGGGAATGCCCTATTTCCTCCAGTAAGCTTACTGCTTTGGACTTAATCAATTTAACACTCAAAGAAAGGAGAAAGGAGAAATGCAGACTAAACCCTCTAAATGAATTATAGGATTTGGGGAACGCCCTATTTCCCCCTACAAGTTCACCTTTGAGAGTTTAAGCAACAAAACATACAATTACATTCAAATAAGAGGGAACGCCTTAGACATCTAGGGCTGCAATTATAGGGGCCTTCAACACAATGATAACAATAAAGAACAGAGGGTATGATTGAGACAAACCTCACTATTAAACTGCAAGCATTAATAATCAAAGGTAGACTTCAGACATAATATTAAGTGGTAAAGAAAGACGGAATGCCTAAACAGTCTTTGACACAATCAAATTAACCATTTCTGAAATAAGACAAACTGAATATAAAGAGAGCTATTAGACTACCTTGTCACATTCAATAGTACAAAACATACAAATAGTGAAGGATAAACAGGTTAGAGGTGCTTCTAAGATACATTTCTCTACCTAAACTTTTTATCCTATTGTAAGCAAATCATGATGGAACAAAGTGGAAACACAGGAAGAAACATAGACAATAAGAAGTACATCACCAAAACCAGGCTCATGGATCCGATGGTCCAGCCTCCTTCATCAACAGAAAAACATAGATCTTCACACTCCTTCAGAACACCAAAGCTTCTTCAAAGCAGCAATATGTATTACTTTAGAAATCACGAAATTCCAACCTTTTACAAAGAGATTTCGAAGAGTCTTTATAGAGAAAATGAGAAAATTAGGTGAGGAAAGTTTTAATGATTATCAGTGACAGGAGGAGGTATTTCGAATGCCCCATTCTGTGCCTTAAACATTTCATTGAATTCTAGATAGGATCAATAACTTTGTGGCTTGTTTGAGGCCATTTTGATATGACAGAAATCACTGACAGGGTGTCCTTGAGAAGAAAATCATCCGGAGATGTACTATCATTTTCTCGATGTGAGTTAAGTGAGGAATGGGCTATGAGGACTCCCATACTTCTAAATAAATGCCTCTGACAATTTGTAGTAGCTTCCCTGGTGCAATAAATTCTTGGAAGACTTGTGTGCATGGGTGAAGGTCAGGTCTGTGTCAGTCATCGTTCCGCATCACTAGCTGCTCTGTCTCCTTTGTACTTAAACCTGCATTATCTCTGTTTATGCTTTGACTTCGTTGATCACTCGAACTGCTTTTAGCACTGATGTCTTCAAAGGCTGTGTTAATCTTTCAATACTATGCCTTTCAACCCTTTAATATTTTCCTGATACACTTTAAACTTCTGCAGACCTGTTTGTGTGAATACACAGGTAAAAAGGGCGCTGGAGGATTCATGTCGGGGTCAATAACCCTGATCTTCAATAAGAAACAAAATGCTTTTAAACCTGCAAAACACGAGAAACCTGTTATGAAATCCTGCGCAGGGATTAAAACTGCTTCAGAAAGGTTTCGGCAGAGGTGGAGGAGCGATTGCAGAGGAAACGTGCGCGGTGGAGAAGTGTTACATGGCGCAACGCCATGAAACCGAGGTTTAGACATGAATTAGCGCGGGAAAGACTTTTAGTGTTAAAATATAAAAGTTTAATGTCTGGACGAATACAAAGGAAATGGGAAAATGCAATGGAAAACATATGAAATGGACCTTAGGTGGTGGGACCTGGTCATGGCAGAGGGCGATTAAACATGAGCTGTTGGATCTGGGTTGAATGGACGGTCACGATTGGAGCGGCGAATCGCAATCGGGGGAGGCAGCGGGGTTGACACATTGTAAACTTCCGATTTGCAATGGTGCGATTGAGCGCCAGCCGTCCGATCCAGGTCAAGATCGACGGCGAAGATTGAATTGCTGGGGAGGAAGACTGGAGCGATGGGAGGGGAGCGATGAGATCTGGGGCGTCGGATCTCGAGAGATCAACGGTCACGATCGGATCGAAGGATCGCAATCGGGGAAGACAGAAGGAGGGGACGCATGGGCTGGCGTGATGCGATTAGCGCTGGACCGTTGAATCTATATAGATCAACAGCTCGGATCACAGTGGGGAAGATAGAACAGTAACACTATCGCATCGGAGTTTTTTGGTTTAACAAAGAAATGCGCTCGTATGAATGTTCCGATTGTGATTAGTGCCACAGGCCTTAAGCACTTGGTTCTAGGCGCGGGGCATATGGGGGAAGTGGTTAAGGGGGCTGGCCGAAAGGGGCTTAAGGCCTTGGTGCAGAAATGAGTTTTTAGGCCAAAAAACGAGGATTTTTAGGGATTTTCTTGGCTTTCGGTAAAGGGGAAAAGTTTGTTTAAACCTGTAAAAATGGATTTTTAGAGGTTCAAAGGGATTTTGAAGGCTTTTCAGGAGGAAATGGGGGTCTTAAAGAGGAAAAGGAGGTGTTATGAAAATGAGGGGAAATGAGTCAAAATGGGCAGTTTCAACAGCCTTTGGAAAACAATTTCTTTCATAAATCTGGCAGGGTTTTGGGCATGCCCTTGTAGAAACAGCAGTGGAGATTAATCCAAAGGGACAAACAATCATCATAAGACTTCAAAGATGATGGATTTTTTAGGGGAAAATAAATCTCTTGAAGGCTTGGAAACAAACTTAGCCACCATTTGGTATATCAGAATTTATGGGTGGCTAACAACCATCTCGGAATGAATTCCAAGTGGTTGTGGCCAAGAATAGAGAGGGTTCCCCTTCGTCCTCTTGCTCACAGTAGGTTTCCCACCAGTCTTTGACATGGGGAGTGGCTTTGAGGAGTGCAAAAGTAATCTTTTCTCGGTCGGAGAAATCATGTACTAAGAAATACCCTTCCAGCAAATTTAACCATCTATTTACAACAGCTGCATATATTTGGCCTTCAAATACATGAATATCAAAGTTTACATGTACCTTAAAGGGAGTGGCGCGTCTAAAGTGGCTTTTGGATGCAGATGTGCCATAGGTAGGCATTCGTTGAAGGATCTGAGCAAAGTTATCCATCATCGCGTTCCTTTGTTTCTCGAGGGCCTCCTCGAGCAATATTTTGATAGGATCTCCTGCTCCCTTGTCTTTCTTTTCTTCCACCATGGGAGGTCGTCGGGGTTTGCGAGGCTGATCTTCCAAGTGTTTAACCAGATCGAGCCCTAACTCCTTATACCCTGACCGCATTGGAGACATGCCAAGAAAAACAAAGAAAGAGCAGACCACTCTGATACCACTAATCCGAATTTTATACAGGAACGCAATAGAATACATATATAACCATAAAAACAGAGATGCAGCAGAAACAATGCTTTATTTTATTAATAAAATAATGACTGAAGTATGCTTACAGACATAATGGAAATAAACTAGCTAGGGTGATGGTAGCATATCTCTGAGAAGAGATGTGGCGGCTACAGGGGAGCCCTGTTTCGAGGTTGTGGCCACAATATTCTTCTTTCCCTGTGAGCGATTTGTAAGGAAAATAAATTTCCTGGTTTGGGAAACAATCTTACTACGTTGTTTTGCAGTAGTCAAAGAGATGACAGGAGGCGGTACTACCTCCGGTATCCTGTACAAGTTATTTCCCAAAGTAATAACTGCAGCACGAGGCCTAGACTCATACATAGCATGTCGCCTCCACAAGTATGGTTGGCCCAATAATACATCAGCTACATCAAGAGGAGCAACATCACACAATACCTCATCCGTGAATGGCTTGATATTGTACGGAAGGCGACATTTCTGGTGGATGCGGAGATCTCTCCCTAGGTGGAGCCACCCAATGGTATATGGCTGCGAGTGTGATATGGTCGGTAGGCCACGCCGCTTCACAACCTTTGCTAAAATGAGGTTCTTTTGGCTTCCACTATTAACAAGAAATTGTAGCGTAGAATCCTTCACCCACATCTGCGAATGGAAGAGGCGCTCCCACTCCTTTGGATCCTCTGGATCCTCCCTCTAGATCTTGGTGGTGGAAACAATGGCACTGGGATCCACATCAATGATCTGCTTCCCTTGGTTATTTCCCTTGTCTGGTCCTGACTCAGGATCAGAAAATGCATCTGATTCGGGTGCCTTTAGTTCGGCCACCAATCACTGTTTGGCCCGACACTTGTTTGTGCTGTGAGTGGGGGTGTTATGAAATTCACACCACTTCCCTGTGTCGTTATTTTGATTTATGGTGTTATTCTGAGTTGCACTGCTTTGGCCTTGCCCCTTGTTCTTCGGTTCAGGGTCACCTTTCGGATTCACAGATCCAAAGTCTCGCTTCTTCTCCTTAAATTTCTGCTCAATCTTGGCGGCATAGCGATATGTCGTGCCAAGTGATGTAATGTCGAGGAACTACATTTCCTCCTAAATGTGTTTGTGCAGACAACCACGGTAATTGAGCACCAAATTTCTCTCTAAATATTTAATACCCAACTTTGTGCGCAAGGTATGGAAAAAATTCATCAGTTTGTGCACATCTTGATCCCTTTGTTGCTGCAGCATGGTCCATTGGATGTATTTGTCCTCATAGCTCCCCACGGGGTAATATTATTCCTCGATGACGTCTCGGAATGAATTCCAAGTGGTTGTGGCCGAGAATAGAGAGGGTTCCCCTTCGTCCTCTTGCTCACAATAGGTTTCCCGCCAGTCTTTGACATGGGGAACGACTTGGAGGAGTGCAAAAAAAAAAATTTCTTAGTCGGAGAAATCATGGACCGAGAAATACCCTTCTAGCAAATTTAACCATATATCTACGGCGTCTGCATCTATTTGGCCTTCAAATACAGTAATGTCAAAGTTTAACTGTACCTTGAAGGGAGTGGTGCCTCCAGAGTGGCTGTTGGATGCAAATGCACCGTAGGTGGGCAGCCGTTGAAGGATCTAAGCAAAGTTATCCATCATCGCATTCCTTTGTTTCTCGAGGGCCTCCTCGAGAAATATTTTGATAGGATCTCCTGATCCCTCATCTTTCTTTTCTTCTGCCATGGGAGGTCATCGGGGTTTGCGAGGCTGATCTTCCAAGGGTTCAACCAGATCGAGCCCTAACTCCTTATACCTTGACCGCGTTGGGAACATGCAAAGAAAAACAAAGAAAGAGAAAACCGCTCTGATATCACTGATCCAGATTTTATGCAGGAACGCAACAAAATGCAGATATATCCATAAACACAGAGATGCAGCGGAAATAATGCTTCATTTTATTAATAAAAGAATGACTGAAATATGTTTACAGACATAATGGAAATAAACTAGCTAGGGTGCTGGTAGTGTATCTCTGAGAAGAGATGTGGTGGCTACAAACCTCTAAAATCTATGTTACAATGGGGCTTGATGGCCTATTTATTATGGAGAAACAATGGAGAACTCTAAACATCCAAAATCCTAACTCTAGGAGATGAAGCGCCAAAACTATGGGCCCCGTTTGGGTAAATTGGTGTTTTAACTTCCCGGGGACGTAACTTCGGCATACGATCTCTGTTTGATGCATATGATACATCGTTAGAAATATCTATTCAAGGAAGACAACTATTTTCATGAAAATCTCTTCCAGAACGTAATCATATTTGTCGTAAAAACGATGCCCAAAAAACGTCGTTTAGGGCCTCAAAACGACTCCGGAAGTTCAGGACCCGAAAAATTGCTAAAAATAGTAAGTTGTGTTGCAACTTAAAAACTAAAAGAACTGATGGTGGGGGTTCAAATGGAATAGATGGGTGGCCACCAATGTCCACCTCGATCATTAAGGCCCCAAAACTGCTCCGAGAATGCAGGACCCAAAAACCTGCTAAAAATAGTAAGTTGTGCTGAATGTGAAAAGCTGCAAGAATTGATGGTGTGGGTCCAAATGGAATATGTGGGTTGCCACCGATATCCACCTAGATCAAAGGATAACCTAAATTTGGCACAAAATCGAATGAAACAACAGGCAGATCAACATCGCAGTGAGAGAGGTTTTGATGTGGGAGACTGGGTATTTTTATGGCTACAACCATACAAACAAATGTCCCTCAAGCAAGCTAAGAAGAATAATAAATTATTTCCAAAGTACTATGGTCCTTACAAGATTATGCAAAATATTGGTACTATGGCAACAAGTTGGAGCTTCCTGCTTCTTTGCGAGTGCATCCAGTTTTCCATGTTTCATGCTTAAAAAAGGTTATAGGGGACAAACTACTAGTTCAAACAATATTGCTAGAACTTGATGAGGAAGGAAAAAATATATTGGAACCTGAAGCAGTCATGGAAAAAAGAACTCAACAACTACGAAATTGATCAATTTCAGAGTATCTCATCAAATGGAAGAACTTACTCACTGAAGATTCTACATGGGAGGATGAGAATTTTATACAAAAACACCCAGAGCTACTCAAGCATTGAGGACAACACTTTTTTGAAGGATAGGAGAACATTAGGTCCCTATATTACTAGTATAGTCCCTTATTGTTGTTAGTGTAACCCCCTTATTGTTATTATTGTGCCCTTAAATTATTATTGTTAGGTCGGCTAGGATTACATTATGGCCCCACTAGGATTATATTGTGGCCTCATGGACTCTTATATATAGAAGGAGGTTTTGGTCATTTGTATCATCCAAGAATTGTTCATTTATGTAATGTATTGGAGGTTGCCCCCTCGAAGTGGCTAATTTCTAAGGCATTGATCTCTCTTTTCTTCTATTTTTGGAGCTAGTTTCACAACAATTTATTCATGAATTCATGTTTGCATAATGCTCATGTTAAGCTTGCTGCACTCCCTTAATTCGCGCTCCACAAACCTTTGTTGTTGCCAATATCTCATTCATATCCACTTCCTCTGAGGTCGCGGGGGACCGATTCTTGAATCTCTTAAGCCTATCTCTTGTGGGTTCCTTCTCCGCTCTTCCTCAACGCCTCTGCATATTTTAAAACTTCTGCTCATTGTTTTATACTTGGCCCATTTAAAAGCCATCAAACCTCACAACCTCTTGATCCCTCTCACCGTATAGGAAATTCAAATGAATCGACTCCAAGGTCTTCCCCATCCGTGAACCACCAAAACCATTTTTCTCTTATTCCATATTTTTTCAAAGACATTCATACAATTGTACACATTTGACCTATGATTTTAAGATGTCCTAGGCACTGGTCTTTTGCATCTCAAATGTCTCTAGGAGCTACAACATGCATAATCAAGAAAACCATCTTCTCTAAGCAAAAGAACTGGCACAGCGCTTTGAACAATGTATTATGGGATAATCATGCAACTCATAAGCCTTCCCTTAAGAACTTTCCATGCTTTCTGGTGTATGGAAACAAATTTATCTTGCCCCCAAACCTATATCCCAAGAGTCCCAAGGTATACCTTGCCTTCTAGTTCAGAGCAAGATAGATACTTTACTCAAACTCGAGGAAGAAAGGCTCAAATACAAAGAGATATTTTGCGTTCACCAAAACTGTGTTAAGCGTTGGTTCGACAAGAAGTCCGCAGGGGCAAGCATTTTCGAGATGAGTGACCTAGTATTGAAGTGGGATAAACCCCAAGAAGATAAAGGAAATACACGAAGGTCCAACCTTTCTGGATTGTCCCATCATCATTGAAAAAACGCTCAGTCATAGATAGGAGGACTCACCCCCTTCCCGTAAATGGCCGAGATTTGAAGAATTATTTTCAATAGTAGCTACAAGTTGTACTTCCAATACAATTTGTTCTTTCCTTTTCCTTTTCATAAGTGTCGGTCTTATGTGTGTTATTCGTGTCATGTCTTGTCATTTTTTTTGGTGATTTTACATAAATAAGACCTTTTCTAAAAACTGAATAGCTCAAAAGGACTTTGTGGTGTAATAAAAGAGAAGTGTGACAACCAAAATTCTTGGATTTTTGTTTATTCTCCTTCTTTTTTGGGGAAAACACCATAGGTTGAGCTAAGTCCAGATGGAAAATATGATACGTCCAAAAATTATAACCTTGAGGGAACCTATTAGATCCGCACCTATGCTAATACCCAAATGACTGTACTTGGTGTTAATCTACTTGTGCATTAATGCTTGTCCAATTTAGTAGAGAAAGGATAAGGGGAAAATATAAAGAGAGAAAACCAATTTCATAGGTTCTAAAATTACTTCTCATAAGGATAATCCTCCTCTAATTTTAATAAGTCGAGATCCCTCTACCGCTTTTTGAAAATAATAATTTTTTATGCACATTCCTATTAAATAAATAAATAAAGGATGAAAGAAGAGAAATGCTTCCTACGTAGGGAGGTGAAGTAAGCGACTTCGCCGGGGTACTGTCAAGGCCGTTGGTAGAGAAGCAACGTTTGTGCTCCTAAAGTGACTCCATAGGGGTACTATATATGCCTGTTGGAAACAGAGCAACACCAGAGATGAAAACTCATACTCTGAATATCAAAAACTCACCGTGCACATTACCCTCTCTTGGATTGAAATAATTGTGATATGGTGTATCTTTGTGTATTCAACCAAGTGGAAGAAACTAAAGTACTATGTGATAATCGGGTCTAAAAGGTGAATTAAAGGAAATCCAATTGGTGAATCAATAATTTTTGAATGGTTGGACCTTTAACTAAAATCTATTCCTAGAAAGAGAAGTTGAAGCTCGCACAGTGTCTTGCCAAGTGTTATCGCTGCTACAACACCCTCCAAAATTTCACTACATTCAAATATTGGAGGCCACTTTATCGTCGTATCAAGTTTCATCGTTGTCTTCAAGTGTCATTTCATGTCATCCTATATGTTTAAAGTGTTATTGAGTGTTCTCAAGTGTCTTCGCATTGATTAAAACATATTTGGTGGTTGTAACATCTGTGTTGTTGTAAAACGACACTTTTTGGTCGTAGTCACACACACTTCACCCATTGTGCTTGGGGAATGTTTTTAAAGTGGAAATTTTATGTTTACTTATCATTGTTCAATATTTTCTAAGTTTTATTGATGGTTTGGTATGTGTCACACTTGATTTTATGTCTAAAATAATTGTTTTCGCCCCTTTTCCTGTCTTCCAGACTTAGACAAATTTTGGTTGCAAATCGAACTCATTAAGGAGAAGAGCACATGAGCACACTATGAAGCCTTGATTTGGAATCCTTTGTTGTTTAGAAGTGTTCCATGGACCCTCCAAGAGTGTAAAGAACACTGCTTAAGCCCTTTCCCCTTCCTTGTTCCAAACTATGCCCTTGATAGAACATGTCTTCCTTTGAGCGCACTCCTTCAACCCGAAGGAATTCACCCTCCTCGAGCACATGAGCATACCCCGAATGCCTTAATATCCACCCTTCAGCCTTCAACAATGCTCCATTCACACTCTTGACCCTTTGAGCATATGAGCACACTCCCAAGGCACAAAGCCTTATCCTTCAGCCTTTATACTTATTCCATGCACCCTCCTGGGCCTCTTGAGCACATTATTGCACCTCAGAGGCCTGAATCCTCCCTCCTTCAGCCTTTAAGAGTGTGCCCTGCACCCTCCTTCTCTCCCTTGAGGGTACAACACACTTAGGAAGCCCGAAGCCTTTTCCTTCGTCCTTCGGACTTGTGCCATGCACCCTGCCTTGATTACCTTTTCGTTTGAGCACATGAGCACATGTTGAGAACCTGAAGCCTGCTCCCTTTAGCCCTTCAGCTTTTCCAATTGTGAACTTGCACCTAGAAACTCTCCTTGTTGCTTTCAGGTGCGCTAATAAGGCACAAGCATAAAATCTGCATAAAACATGTTAGAATAGGATATTTTCATGTTTATGGTTGCTTGTCATGAGTGATTGTAGATACAGGTACTCCATGAACAACATGGAAAGCACGCATGAGGAAGATCGGGAAAAGAAGGAAAACAAAGGAAGCTTTGAAGAACAAATAACACATTGAACTCTTAATAATCAAAGCACCTTGAATACTCCATTAGATCAAAGATCCTTTGGAGGGTGAAGACATCAAGGACTAGAAGTTGCATGGAAAATGAAGACACGAGTGGTAGCCATGTCACCATTGAAGAAAGTCCATGTCATCAATCACTATTAGTCCTAGTCATCAAGGATAGTGACATGTCACGTCTTCATCACGTGATGATGTGGAATTTATGATGTAAGGATGTAAGTAGTGTAAAAATAAATAAGTGTAAGTAATTTTAACCTTGGCTTCTCCCACAAGGCATTAGAGAGACAGAGTTAGTACTTTTGGGGAGCAAGTAGCGGCTCTAATGCTCCACTATTGTGGTTATTGATGTTCACTTTATTTATGTATCTTGGAAATTTTACTTAATATCGAAGCCTTTCAGGCCAACACATTTTCACACATGGATTGCGGATGTTTCTAAGACTATTTTTTGAATGTTTATAATTCATGTTTTCTTTCACATGTACTAAAGTAATTGAACTATTTCAGTGACTTTTGTGCTTAACCTATTGGAAATGTGTTGTAATGTTTGTAACTATCGTCAGATTTATGTGAACTAGTTCGCTTGATGTTATACAAACCTTTTTCATTCATGTGTGTCTCCATTAGGGTAGTACAGTTACTTCTCTCTTGGAGGCTCATTTTATTTCCCCTCTTCAGTGAAATAACCTTGATACATCTATAATCAAACAATCATAAGGCACACTCGCTTGCTCATTAAAAATCACATGTATGCTTCTCTTTTGTGCTAACAGCTAAATCCAATACATATCTTTAAGTAAATGGTAGTCAGGTCATATTCTAGATGGGAATCCTACACCAAACGATGTGAGGTATAATTTGGACCTCATATCGAGGAGATCCCCTATATCTTGGCAGTATCCAGCACCGTCAATAGGACTATAGTCGACAAATGAGGACCCATCTTGCATCTTCAGAATGAGGCATATAAAGGTCAAATTAAAAGTGGTAAGTATTTTTCTAGAAAATTGTGATTCCCACACTACCTTGATTAAATAATCCTTTAGTAGTTCATAAATCCCAAGTAAAATTCCATGGGGAAGCCATCAAGACTAGGAATCTTAGCCTAATACATTGTTGGGATCACAATTACAGTTACATCAAAACCCATAGATCTTAGTAAATGGACACATCACTAGAGTTAACGAATCCTTGAGAGGTGGTTAAGCACACGTCACAAAACACATGGGGACCACTGGATTATCCAATGCCAACAATATCGCTCTCTTCCCCCTGTAGTGTGACCTGGGTCTGTTTCGAACTCGAGACCTTTTTTTCTGATACCATTTGTTGGGATCATGATTACCGTTACACCAAAACCTGCAGGTCTTAGTAAACAAACACGTATCCAGAGTTAAAATATCCTCGAGAAGCAGTTAAGCACATGTCGTGAAACATGGGGAGCGTTGTATTATCCAATTCCCAACTTACATAGAGGATAACACCACCCATATTACCTACTTTTTAACTTCCTCGAACAAATATGCATGCCTCTCCTAGTTAACAATTTGGGGAATTTTGTAGACCACCTATAAAATCCTTAGATAGGGAAGCCTAGATGCACTAAGAAAAGATTTTGGAAATATATAACTCCCTCCTATATTTTTTGTGTGAAGGAGACCATTAATTCGTCTGATGGGCCTATAATGCTCCATATGGTATTAGCCTATTTTCTCCCATTAGCACAATGATGGAAAAAATTAGTGTTGTTGTCTCCGTAGACAATCATATTTCCCAGATTTTTAATTGCCAATTTTCTCTTCTTATACCAATAGAGTATATATCTTCACCTCTAGATACTTCACCAACTCCCGCTACTCCATATATATGGCATCTGGATCCATTGGTGAGAGAACTTCCTCTAACTTATTATATACTTCAATCAACCTCATTATTTTTCTTTGGTAGAATCCCTTGGCCCATTCCCAAGAAGATTTATTAATAGTATCCATATTGTTTTCAAATTATTACATATAGGATTAGGAGTCTGAGGGTTGAAGCTCATGCCATTTTCCTCCCACCAGTGAACGATACTCCTCCTCCTTAGGCCAAGAGAATAGAAAATGGAAAGGAATATTTTTAGGGATTTATATATTTAAGTCTTATAAGATAATTAACCAATGATCTGAGACTCCTCCAGTCCCCACCAATGATTTGAATAAATTCCCATAATTCATAAAATCTTATGAAATAAAAAAACGATTTAGGTGTTTTGATATCTCTGACCCCTCCAACATCCCATTCAACCATGTTGGAATAATATTGGTTAGGTCCACATACAGGAGGTAATTATTGTTGGGTTTGTGTTATATTCTTTCCATGACTAGTCATGTGCGGGGGGGTAATAGGGGGGTCACAGGGGGGGCGGTAGCCCCACCCCCCTGTCGGGGTCCGGGGCAGCGCCCCGAAAAAAAATTTTGGTCCTTATTTTCCGGTGGGCGGACCCGCCCATGTTTTTTGTGCATGGGTTTGCACATGGTTTTGGGGCATGATGGTTTTCGGCCCCTTGTATTTTGTAGATCTGGTCAAGGGAAATACGGTTATGTTCTAATCCAGGGTTACTGGATTGGGGTTTATGTATGCTTCGGTATGTATATATGTGTTGTAACACTAAAAGGAATATAATGAAAAATCAAGTTGGTCATCCCGATTTGGGATCCAGGGGAAAACCTTTGTGTTTATCTGTTTTATGTTTTATGCTCTCGCTATTGTTTATTTTATGTTTTAAAGATTCATTCGTAGATAATTTCTGTACATGGTTAAAACCTACATTTGGTATCAGAGCAGTTTCAGCTTCAAGGGGACGCCTTTGCTGCTGAGGGGTTTTTTGCTCGGGCCTGAGGTAGACCCTGTTTAGTGGGAGATCTGCGGGATCGATTCTTGCGGTGAAAGAAGATGGTGAGCGGCGGGAAGATAGAGATCGAGAAATTTAATGGTCGGAGTTTTGAGTTTTGGAAGCTCAAGATGGAGGATTTGCTGGTGGATAAGGACCAGTGGATCACGGTAGATCCAGGTACTAAACCAACGACAATGTCAAATGAATACTGGAAGAAACTGGATCGGAAGGCAAAGAGCACAATACAGTTGTGTGTCTCAGATTCAATATTTTTGAATGTATCTAGGGAAGCTACGGCGAAGACCTTGTGGGACAAACTTGGGACTTTGTACCAATCTAAGTCTCTGGTGAATAAATTGTTCCTGCGGAAAAAGTTGTATAACTTGAGGATGAAGGATGGAGACTCGGTGACAGAGCATCTGAACGCCTTCAATACTGTGGTAATTCAGCTGTCATATGTTGATATTAAAATCTTAGATGAAGATAAGTGCATCAGTTTGTTGTGTTCTCTGCTAGATTTGTGGGACAGTCTAGTTATTGCAATAGGTAGCAATACAACTACCTTGAATTTTGAAGAAATTGTCTGAGCCTTACTGTCAGAGGAAATGAGATGGAGAAATATGGAGGGTCAAAATGGAGATGCATTATCTGTACGAGGAAGGTCCCAGAACAGAAACAAGAATAAGGTTTCGAATGGGAGATCTAAATCTCCTAGAAAGTTTGTAAAGGTGTGCTGGAAATGCAAAAAGGAAGGGCACTACAAAAAGGACTGCAAATCTAAAGCTCCCGAGAAAGGAAAGGGATCTGATGATGCTTCTTTTGCAGAGGCAAAAACCATGAAGGTGGGGATGTGTATTTGGCTTCTTCTTCAAATACATATGTAGATCATGAGTTATGGTTGATTGACTCGGGTGCATCCTTTCACTTCACTCCCCATAAAGAGTGGTTCTGCGAGTATGAGAAATATGATGGCGGTGATGTCTTCTTAGGTGATGATAGGAAGGCCAGAATCGTCGAACGTGGAAAAGTCAAGCTGAAGCTGCAAGGTGGAAGGATTAGAACACTTCTTGGTGTTCTACACATTCCTGCATTGGCTAGAAATCTGATTTCTGTAAGCAAAATGGATGATGCAGGTGTAAAAATAGCGTTCGAGAAAGATACCTATAAGATGGTTCGGGGAGCACTAGTATTAATGTAGGGAGTTCGCATTGGAACTCTGTACAAGCTTCAGGGCAGCACTATTATTGATGGCTGCAACAGTTCTGTGGTTCCCGAAAATGGAGCGAAAAGCCTAGCGGTCTCTGGAGAAAATACCATGCTATGGCATCAAAGGCTTGGAAATATTGGAGAGAAGGGCCTTCGGATACTGCATGGAAATGGTATGGTAGAAGGTATGTCTAATAGCTCTCTGGATTTCGATTTCTGTGAACATTGTGTATATGGGAAGCAGAATCGGGTGAGTTTTCCTTTTGGTGCTAAGAGGGCAAACAACATATTAAAGCTTGTGCACAGTGATGTGTTTGGACCTGTGTCGGTTCCATCACTGGGTAAGTCTATGTAAACAATGTTACCGATGAAATAGGTAACCGCATTGTTACCTACTTTTTTTTTGGTAGCATAAAAAGCACCCGATTTTGAAAAGTGGTGATGCAGAATCACCTTTTTTTTTAGCACATTTTTGACACTCTAATATTTTTATTTATGAAGTATGAATATTTGTTTTAAAATGTTAGTGATTTTCATGCTAATTTTGAAACGTATTGATGCAGCATCAACTTTTTTTTTAGAGCGGTGATTTTCATGCTAATTTTGAAACGTATTGATGCAGCATCAACCTTTTTTTTTTAGAGTGGTGATTTTCATGTTGGTAATAAAACACAAAACTTAGATAAAAATATATATATATAAAAACAATAAAAATGTAAAAAAAAAACAAAATTAACTCGTAAAAATAAAAAATTTAAACAAAAATAAATAAATAAAACAAAAACAAAAAAACAAAAATATTCGAAAATTATATCAAAAGAAATGACAAAATTTGAAAAAAAAAACACATAATTTAAAGAAAAAAACAAAAATTAACAAAAAAAAAAAAATTTAAAAAAACATCAAAAACATTTTTTTCTAAGTTATTAAAAAAATCCATATAATTAAAAAAAAAAAAATTAAATAGAAAATTTAAAAATAATTTAAATTACAAAATTAAAATTTAGATAAAAAAAATAAAATACAAAAAAGAAAAAATTAAATTTAAAAATTAAAATTAAAATAATAATAATAATAAGAAAACAAAAATACAAATTTTAAAATTAACAAAAAAAAACAAATTAAAAAAAAAAATTTAAAATTGAAAAAGAAAATTAAAATAAAAGAATTATAATAAAAAAAACTATCATTAAAAAACAAAAAAAAATGAAAAAAACCACGTGCAAATAATTAAAAAACAAATATCCATAAATTTGTTGTTTTTTTTTAAATGAAACAATTTATAAATTTTAAAAATGAAAAACCAAATAAACTAAAAGATTTAAAAAAAAAATTTAAATTAAATTAAAATTTAATAAATTTAATGAATAAATTTTAAATTTTAAAAAATAATTAATCTAAAATATTAAATTTAAAAACAAAATTTAAAAAAAAAAACAAAAAAAATTAAAACAAATTAAATTTAAAATAAAAAAATTCAATTAAAAAAAAAATAATTTTAAATTTTTTGAATATAAAAATAAAAATAAAAAATAAAAATCAAATTAAAAAAAAAAAATATGAAAAAAATAAAAAATAAAAAATAAAAGAATTTTTTGATCGTGGTGGCGCCACCAGTCGGCCTCCCGCTCGCCCAGCGACCTGCCTCCGCCGCCACCTGGGCGGGACGACAATTCCCGGAATCGCCCTCCCGCTGCGGGAGGCCGATTCCGGGAATCGCCCTCCCGCGGCGAGAGGCCGATTCCGAGAATCGCCCTGAGGGCGATTCCGGGAATTGCCCTCTCGCGGAGGGAGGGCGATTCCGGGAATCGCCCTCCCGCGTCGCGGGAGCGTGATTCCTGGAATCGCCCTCTCATCGTGGGAGGGCGATTCCCGAAATCGACCTCCCACCGCAGGAGGGCGATTCCCGGAATTGGCCTCTTGTTGCGGGAGAGCGATTCTCGGAATCGGCCTCCTGCCTAGCGGCCGATCTCCGCAGTCACCTGGGCGGGAGGCCGATTGGTGGCGCCACCACAATCAAAAAATTCTTTTTTATTTTTAATTTTTTTAATTTTTATTTTTTAATTTGATTTATTTTTTATTTTATTTTTTTTAATTCAAAAAAATTAAAATTATTTTTTTTAATTTAATTTTAATATTTGAAATTTAATTTGTTTTATTTTTTTTAAATTTTATTCATTTTTTTGTTTTTAATTTTTTTTTCTAAATTTTGTTAATAATTTTTATTAAATTTTGTATTTTTTTTTTATTTTTTTTTTTGTTTTTTTTAATTTTTTCATATTTTTTTTTTATTATTAAATTTTATGTTTAGTTTTTTCATTTAATTTTTTAAAATTTAGTAAATTTTGTATTTTAATTTATTAATTTATTTGAATTTAATATTTTTTTAAAATTTTTTATTTTTTTATCATTATTTTTTTAATTACATAAATTTTTTATATTTTTTTATTTCAATTAAAATTGTGTATTTAAAATTATATTTTTTTTAAAGTTAAACTTAATATTTTCAAATTAATTTGTTTTTTATTTTATTTAATTTATTTTTTTCAATTTTTCAATTTTAATTGATTTTTAAAGTTTTTTAACTTTTTGTTTTAACAATGTTTTTTTTTTCTTTATATTTAAAATTTAATTTTTATTTCAAAATTTATTTGTTTATTCATTTATTTTTTAAATTTTTTTTTTTTTTTTTTTTTTAATTTAATTTGTTATTTTACTATTAACATTTTTTTTAATTTAATAAAATCTAATATATATTTTTAATATATATATATATATATATATATATTATTTTTTATAATTTAAATTTAATATATTTTTTAAAATCTATTTGTTTTTTTAATATATATTTCTTTAAATTTAATATTTTTATTGTATTTTTTTTTTCATTTTTTATTTTTAATTAATTTTTCATTTTTTTACTTTTAATTTCAATAATGTTTTTTTTTTAATTTTTATTTTAAAGTTTTAAATTTATTAAAATTTAATACATTTCTTTAAATTTTTTTTTTTTTTTTTTAATTTGACAAACATTTCCTTTTTCTTTTTAAATTTAATTTCTATATTTTATTTTTTATAATTTCTTTCTTTTTTAAACTTGTTTTTCTTTTTAATTTAATATTTTTATTTTGTTTTTATTTTTATTTTTTTATTTCTATATATTTTGAAATTTTAATCTTTAATTTTTTTTTAATTTTTAATTTTTAATTTTTTTCTTAAATTTTAGGTTTTTTTTAATGTTTGAATTAAAATTTTTATTTTGTTTTTATTTTTATTTTTTTATTCCTATATATTTTTAAATTTTAAGCTTTAAAATGTTTTTATTTTTTAAATTTATTTTTTTTTCTTAAATTTTAGGTTTTTTTTAATGTTTGAATTTTAAAAATTAAAAAGTGTTATTTCTATTTTTAAAAATGTCAAAAATATGACAATTTTTTTTTTTTTTTTGGTTATTCTAGCGTCAACTGGTTTTGTTTTGAGGGTGTTTTTTCAATCCTTTTTTCAAGAAACAATTTTGTTTTTAGCATAATTTTATAAAATGTTGAAATTTGACCTTCAAAAAAAACCAAGTGCGTTCTGGAATATACTTTTTTTGTTTTGGGGGTGTTTTTTCATGTTTTTTGAGTCTTTTTGGGCTAGAGTTCCTGTTTTGAGGTCAAGTTACCTATTTCATCGGTAACAGTGTTTGTATTATGTTTCATTCATAGATGACTTTTCAAGGAATACATGGATATATTTCTTGAGGAAGAAATCTGAAGTCTTTGACAGATTTAAAGAATTTAAGGCTCTGGTGGAAAACCAGATAGAGAAGAAGATAAAGGTGTTGAGGACAAATAATGGTAGGGAGTTCTGCAAGAAGGAATTTGAAGAGCTCTGTAAGAAGTGTGGTATAGCACGACATAATACTACTCCATACACACCTCAGCAAAACGAAGTTGCAGAAATAAAGAACAGAACGCTGATGGAAAAGGCAAGAAGCATGCTCAGTTGTACTGGGTTAGGACACGAATTTTGGGCAGAGGCAGTGGAGACTGCATGTTACTTGGTTAACAGACCGCCTTCATCAGCGTTGGAGGATAAGACTCCACATGAGGTATGGAATGGTAAGAAACACTCTCTTTCACATCTAAGGGTATTTGGATGTGATGCATATGTACATGTTCCAAAGGAGAAAAGTAACAAGTTGGATAATAAATCTGAACAGTGCATCTTTATTGGGTATAAGGATGGTTTAAAGGGTTACAAGCTTTGGAACCCAGAAACAAGGAAGGTTGTGTACAACTGAGATGTGGTGTTTAGAGAGGTGAAAGATATTGTTAAACATGAATTCCTACCAAAGGAACCTGAGAAGATAGAGTTTGAGCTAAAGGAGGATGAATCAGACTCTACAACAGAAGAAGACTCAGAAGAGGAAGAGCCACAAACTCCAGTTGTTAGAAGATCAGTTTGGGAAAGAAGACAACCAGAAAGGTATAGTCCATTTGCTTTTTATTCAAATTTTTCTTTAACTATAACTGATGATGATCCCATAACCATCAGGGAGGCAGTAGATTCATAGGATGGAAAACTCTAGAAGGAGGCCATGGTCGATGAAATGGCATCCTTGCATAAAAATGAGGCATGGTATCTGGTGGAGTTGTTGGCTGGAAGGAAGCCCATCAGGAGAAAATGGGTGTTTAAGAAGAAGATGAATGCAGAAGGAAAGGTGGAGAAATATAAAGCTCAATTGGTAGCAAAAGGTTATTCCCAGGTGCCGGGAATTGATTTTGGTGATATTTTTTCTCCTATTTCCAAAGTTACTTCTATTATATTACTTTTATCTGTTGCTGCTGCATTTGATTTTGAGGTAGAACAGATGGATGTGAAGACAACATTTCTTCACAGGGATCTGGAAGAGGAGATCTACATGAAACAACCTGAAGGCTTTATGGTGAAGGGGAAGAAAGAGCTGGTATGCAGGTTAAAGAAGTCTCTGTATGGGTTAAAAAAGTCACCAAGGATGTGGTATCAGAAATTTGATACCTATATACGGGGACTTGGCTTCACCAGAAGCAAGGAGGATCATTGTGTTTATTTTAAATTAATTGGTGACCGTGTTATTTATTTGGTCTTGTATGTGGATGATATTTTGTTGATTGGACAAAGAAATTATCCAATATTTGAAGACCCGGCTGTTCTCCAAATTCGACATGAAGGATCTTGGTGCTGCAAACTATATTTTGGGCATGGAAAGTAAGAGAGATCGGGCAAAGAGGAAGCTCTGGTTAAACCAGAGGAATTATGTCGAAACTATATTACAGAGGTTCAATATGCAGGATAGTAAACCGGTGAATGTTCCGATTCCTGTAGGTACAAAGCTGTCTGCTGAACAATGTCCCAAGACACAAGAAGAAGAGGAGGCTATGTCTTGTGTTCCATATGCAAGTGCAGTGGGGAGCCTGATGTATGCAATGGTCTGTACTAGACTAGACATTGCACATGCAGTGGGAGTATTGAGCAGGTTTATGTCAAACCTAGGGAAGGAGCATTGGACAGCAGTGAAGCAGGTTTTCAGATATTTGCGTGGCACTAGTGATTATGGTTTGTGCTACCAGGGAAGACCAGGATTGGAAAGAGTGTTGGACATTCATGGTTTTGTTGATGCAGACCGGGCTGGAGATATGGATCAAAGAAGATCTACAAGTGGGTATGTGTTTAGCCTATTTGGAGGTGTAGTCAGTTGGATGAGTAAAAGATAGTCTGCAGTGGCTCTTTCAACTACAAAGGCAGAATATATGGCATCCACTCATGCAAGCAAGGAAGCAGTTTGGTTGCAAAGATTGTGTTCAAGTATGGGGTTGTTGCAGCAAGCTATAAGGATAGATTGTGATAGCCAAAGTGCAATTTTCTCGGCTAAGAACCCTACTTATCATTCAAAGGCAAATCACATTGATGTTCAATATCACTTTGTGAGATATATGGTTGAAGCTAAAAGGGTGTTGCTGGTAAAGGTGGACACTTTGAAGAATATTGCAGATGCATTGACAAAGTTTTTGAGCACTCAGAAGTTCTCTTGGTGTAGATGGATGTTGCAAATCTGGGCTAATGACTCAACTCTCCTTTGGCCCCCTACGGAAAGAAAACAACAAGTGGGAGAATGTTTGGTTTGTGTTATATTCTTTCCATGACTAGTCACGCGCGGGGGGGTAATAGGGGGGGGGGGGGCGATGGCCCCACTATGTATGTGCGGCCCCGGGCACAACGTACGAGGGGGTCACAGGGGGGGTGCTAGCCCCCCCTATCGGGGTCCGGGGCAGCACCTTGAAAATTTTTTTTGGTCCTTATTTTCCAATGGGCGGACCCGCCCATGGTTTTTGTGCATGGGTTTGCACATGGTTTTGGGGCATGATGGTTTTCGGCCCCTGGTATTTTGTAGATCCGATCAAGGGAACTAGGTTATGTTCTAATCTAGGGCTAATGGATTGGGGTTTATGTATGCTTCAACATGTATATATATGTGTTGTAACACTAAAAGGAATATAATGAAAAATCAAGTTGGTCGTCCCGATTTGGGATCCAGGGGAAAATCTCTGTGTTTATCTGTTTTATGTTTTATGCTCTCGCTATTGTTTATTTTTTGTTTTAAAGATTCTTTCATAGATAATTTCTGTACATAATTAAAAGCTACAATTATTTATAATGAATTCACACAAAAATTTGTGCCAGACCCAGTTATGGATGAGAACCCAAAACTTCCCGCAATCCCAAAGTGAAATTAAGGTCTTCACCCACAATGGTGAACTAATATTCACAAAATATCTTGCATCAGCCAATCCTTCCCAATATGGCTCTCTATCATAGTAAGGAAAATAAATATAAAGTAAATAAAACTAATTGACTTGATATTTGAAATATGATTTCACCAATATTGCAGAAGGGAGGAGAGAGGAAGTAAAAGATTTAAATTCCTTACTCCATCTAGTAATATATCCCCCAAATACCCATCGCAATTCGAGTGATAGTAAGAACACTATTTTTGGATACTTTCTAGAATTTTATGGGCCTTGAGGCTTATGAAAATGGTCTCATGTATCATAAGTATATCACGGTAATAAACATCTAACAATTTCATAAGGGCAATTTTTTTTCGAGGCTCCCCGTAAACCCCTCGTGTTGAAAAATAGAATAATCATGGAGCACCTTTGGAATGGACTTTGTTTACTATATGGGACCTAGAAATTGAAACTTTATTTCCTCTCTTGATTTCCATTTTGGATTTTTCTTAAGCCTTATGTAGGTTTGAATTCCTATGCATCAAGTTTAGAATGGGAACGCCCATGGAAAGGATTCCCATAGACAGAGGGATGTCAAGGGTGCTTTTCCTAGGCCTCAAAGTGTAACATTTTGTTTCGGTCTGGGTCACCATTACAGACAAAGGGGGAGAGTCCTTAACAAAGGGGGGAATGGGGAAATTCTCAATAGTATTAGAGACAATGAGGGGAGTAGTCCCAGAGTATGTTGGGTGATATGATGGGAAAAACTCAGGGAATTGGGGTAGGTCCATCAGTTAATGGGTGACAAAAAGTAGGGGAAGGCGATGGAGGAAAAAATTCTAATGAAGAGGGAGTAGAAGAGGATTACACATAAGGGATATTCTAGGTTCAACTCTAGTTGAAGAGGGATCATTTATGCATCATCAACACACATATCTACACAAGATACTGACTTATCTGAGTCATATGATTTCTTCCTAAAACTAAAAAATTCCTTGCTAGGTCCATGGGGGTTTCGTCTAGTGCATTCTTTAAGTAAATGCCTTGTCTCTTGGAATTGATGGCATCTGAAAGGAAACTTTCAATTTTCAACCCTCTAATTCTAAGCCCTCCCTTCCATATGTAGATCCTCCTCTACTAAAATCTCTAGCTTGAGATTTATGTCCACTTAAATCTATGTTATTTTGTGATCTTATTTGGCCTTCCAGGCATCCTCTAGTACAACAAATGAACCCAACTTATTGTCAATGGTTGTGAAGGTATCCAAGCTCCAAAAGCAGAGGGGTAGGGAAGATAGAATCAAACAAGACCTCAATCTATCCACAAGCTCATTCTCGAGGGTTACAAGCGATAAACCAAGGATTTAACAAAAGGCCTTCCTTCCCCCAACTCCAACTGTGCTTCATAATTAGTGCACATTCATCCTCTTTCCTAAAAACAAAATCTATCCAACCACGACCCAATGTATACACTATAGAGTCATAGTCTAAAAGAGGCCTCCATGATGAGGAGAGCCATTGTTTTAGGGATGATACCGAAAAACTTCATACCCCAAAATGATCCATTAAAGTTTTTCCATAATATTCCATAATGTGTGAGATGGTTATATCCTTATCCATTGTCAAACTAGTTGATTCACATCTCTTCCTAATACATCTGTGTTTCTTGCGTGCTGGAGGAGAAAGGACATGAGTCTATGGGATCTTTGTATTGTCGATAGCCCAAGTCAAAGTCTACGATGGGTTGATAGACTTAGCTACATAGGGGGGAGGAAAATTTGAGGTTGGGGAAGCCACATGAGGAGGAGGATGAGACATTCCACTGCCACACATGTATTTTCCTACCACCTACCACTTGCATTGGCTTCTGTCAACGTGATAAAAAAATTTCATGGTTGGGGAGAAGTATCCCACTCACCAATATTCTTCTTGCCAACAAAATATTCTAGTGCAGGGACTACTTAGCTCAAAATCAATGAGCTTGTTTGGATCATCCTCTATTTGTTGATTTTTAATTGTCTTCTAGACTTTATCGTCCTTGTTTACCGTATATTCCTATGATGTGTACATATTTTCCTTGACACGAGTTAAGGCATGGTAGCATGGCATCCACAAGGGACACTAAAGTCTAGACACCCTACCTCTAACATCACCACCACAAACTCGAAAGAAAGAAAATCCGAAAAAAAACCTCAAAAATAAAATCCCTCCATCTTCCCCATTAATTCCCAAAAGGACCCCCTTCAAGCTACATCTATATTTTAACACCGTTTAATTATAATTCCACAACTGTGTGACAACCCTTTATTTAATGTTACGAAGGTCTCATAGCTTGTCTTCCATACATACATTATTATTATTATATTGATGTATAACATAAATTTACATAATTTTGTGATATATATATATATATATATATATATATATATATATATATATATATATATATATATATATATATATATATAAGCTTAGTGGGACTATATCTTCATCATGTCCAATATATAACCCCGATCAGGGCATGGAATTGAACTAGTAACTTCACATCAAGGAATGCCTTAACAAAGCACCCAATCACTATCTATCCAAGACCCTGTGGACTACTTTATATTAATTATTAAGAAACATATAATCTATTTAATATTATTATTTATTTTTATTTTATATCAACTTTTAATAAATATATAATAAATATTTGACATATTCAAATTAATTATATTATAAAACTATGGAATAAAATAAAAATCTTACTATCATTATGATTAAATCATAATAATTTATTGTCATCCACTTCCAAGTCATGGTATTCATTAATATATACACAAATTATATAATGTTGTTGAAATTGACAACATTACCAAACTGAGTAGTCTTTATCTGTGATTTTCTGGAAATTTTTCCAGTTTATTTTCTAATCTAATTTGTCTAAAATATAGCAAGGATTCATTGAAACCAAAAAAATTCCCGGTGAAATCTTCACAATCGAAGTGATCCAAGGGTTTTTGAGGGTGTTTCATCCATATATGTAGTCAAAAACCAGTTTAAACAACATAAATCAAGATTTGGCCACAAATATTTTCATCGGACTCCGGCGAGAGATCCACCAAAAAATACAAAAAGGCGCACTTAAAGACTACTCCTTATCAAACTATTGGAGAAAATAAAACCTTCCTATTGTCCTAATTTGTGTGTGGAAATAAACAATGAAACTATCAAAGTTAATCAATTTAATGTAAAGGTGATTTTGTTTATAGTTCTCTCCATATTTTATTATAATATGAATGATTAATATTTGTTTAGGCTTAATTGTTATAGCTATTTTGTTAGTGGTTATATTATTATTTTTGTTTTCTTGGTCATGGTTCAATTAATTCACATTTCCATAGTCTAAACACCTTGGAGACTCTCTTACATATATTTGTTGAATCCTATTCAGATGATGATTTTTTTCAAAGACATTTCCCCCATGCAAGCATATCATCTGGCTAGTACAAGATTTGAATTTCATAAATTTTTATTATTTATGTTGCTTTGATTGCATTGGATAGTAATGTATATGATTGAGTGAAGCAAATAAGTTTAAGTTTCTTTTCAAGTGAATTCAAATATATTGCAAAGGTGCATTATTTAGAATTAATGTTTACATGTGTGTTGCATGTGTATTATAGGTTGTGATTGTGAGTTTCTAGGTTACTATCTTGAGCTAATTAGATGCACTTTCTTAGGATCTAGATTGCTAGAAATTTATAATCTATAAGATATATGTAACCTCTACTTTTTTATGAAATATAATGTGATTTATTTTTCTAACTTGGTATGAGAGCTTTTTCTAGCTTAATTCCCTTACGGGAAGGCCAAGAAGACGTGAGAGTTGTGAGATTAATTCATTAGATTAACATAACATAGATGTGTGCTTGTTTTGTGTGCTAGTGTATAAGGACCAAATATGTTATGCTTCATAAATTGGAGGAAGCATCGAGTTTGAATTACAACCATTGAGATTTTGACAGAACATGGACTTACCGTGGGATCGTACAGTGGGGAATTCAAATTGTAGCTAGAAAAAATATGAGTTGAATGTGTGCAAAAGGCACAAAGAAGAAAAGATATGGAGCTTGTATGAATACTCTTTGGAGCTACCAGATCTTGTATTCTGAGACAAAAACTAGGGTGAGAAATATTTTCATTCCTATTTAGAAACCGAGGGCTCAAGAACTGTTATTTTGCAATAAAAATTCTCGTATCATGGCTATGGCCTTCACTAGAACGCAACAAAAGTGCAAAGCTTGTGACAAAATTATGGATCAATTGTTTGCTAATGGAGTTTCTTACCATAAGGCTTGCTTCAAACGTAACCATTGCCAAAGAATGCTTAAGCTGAGTAATTATTCATCGATGGAGGGAGTGCTATATTGCAAGCCGCACGTTGACCAAATTTGCAGAGAGAGCGACAACTTTACCATGAACTTTCACTCCCAAAGATTAAGCAAAGCAATTGACAATGATAAAGAATTCACTTTCAAGCGTCTCAAACTTTTCTAGAACGTTTTACAACACCTATATCTAGATGTATGGTTTGTATTTTCTTATGTTGTAGTATGCTATTATTATTATTGAAGTGTGCAAAGATCAAATGAAGAACCATTCAATGAACATAGTGACATAATTAAGTCGTTAGTTCTAGAAGTCTCGTGAACACAATGTTGATTTAATTATGACTACAATTTGTTATAAATTGGTAGCCCTTGTTACATGTTATTTTTTGTGTGCCTATGAAGAAGGGCTAGTGGTTCTTGATATAAGCTAGAAGCACTGGTTTCAGGAACACGAGTTCTTATGTTTTTATGTTTAAGAGGTCAAGTTGTATGATTGGCTTCTAAATACATTCAATATCTAGATTTCCTTCCTATAAACTTACATATAATTGAAAGCTAAGTATCTGACATATGGATGTATATCCATAGAATGATTCATTTATTTGACAACTTTTCTTGTGAAAAACTTGACAAGCCAAGTGTCAATATTGTCATCTCTACATGTTGAGATTCAACAAGATGATGATCCTAGTGAAAATTAAGCATCTTCACTAGGTGGGGCCCGTAGGCTATTTTTAGGTGTATGTCTATTTTTAGAATGGTGAGCATATTCTATTTATAGCGGGAGTCTATTTATAGATGGTTGAGAAAATTCATTTATGAATGAGATTCTATTTTTAGATGAATGGGCGAAGTCTATTTATAGATCGCATGTCTAAAAATAGATCGGATGTCAATTATTATTAGCCCTTAATAATAATTGGACAATAAATAATAATCTATTCTCTTGAAGCACTTGATTTCAGTTAACTGATGTGGAAAACCAGTTCAATGAAGGAATTACGAGTTCTAAGGTTAGTTAGTGGGACATGCAGAGTGGACTTCGTTGTAACTAAGTGATACAAATTTGTAACAGAGTTGGATGTGTAGTTGTGTGAGTTGTTATTTAGTTTAACTCAGTTAAGTGAGTTAAACTCAGTTGTGCTAGTTGTAACTAGTTGTAACTAAAGACACACTAGTGAGAGATCAGTGAATTAATTATTTAATTAATTCATAAGCAGTGGTCTCACTTGCAACTGAAGAAATACTACTGTTAACTACATGCATGTCAGATCTAGTGGAGACCCAGTTGAGAGATAGGTGAAAGGGCGTGGTTGACTATTAGTTGTGACTATAGTGGTGAATTCAATGCAACTACACACACATTGGAGATGCCAATGAGGATTGCGCAGTCAAGGCAAGGCAAGATTGAATTCATTGAGGGATCTTCATCAGCAGGGATTGTGCAGTGGAGGCAGGTTGTCAAGAGGCAGTAAATTGGTGCATGTGTGAGCAAATTTTTGTATGACAGTGTGAGATGATTGTATATTGTACTGAGAGCTCTTGGAGTAGAGCTTTGTATGAGATTGTTTTATGATCCATGATTTACATAATATATGATAGTTGGGGTTTTCAGCTTTAAGCTTTCCTAGTAAAAACATCTGTGTTATGTGCGATTGATTTTTCTTCATGTGTTTGCAATTGGCGATTAAATTTCCGCAAAGAATTAAGTAGAAGGATTCTGTATTTAACAGTGAATTTAATTGTTAGATCAGGAGAGTTCGGTAATACATCATAGTATTAATAAAAATTATACATGGTATCGGAGCAGAGAAGATTGAAATATTGAAGCAGTAGCTGAGTTTTGTTGGTGGAAACAGTTCTAATTTGTTGCAAGAATTTCTTAGTGCGACAATTGAGTAAACATCGAAATGGCTTTCAATGGTTTGCGGTTAGAGTATGCACTCGAGGGAAACTCAAACTACATTGCATGGAAGGATAGGATGGAGGCGGTTCTTGAAGATAATGGCTTGAAGGAGTTCATCGATAGTGATGTTCCTAAGCCCACTTCGACGGATGCTGCATTACTTGACGCTTGGCAAAAGAAAGTAGCGAAGACGAGAATGATTCTGTTGGAAGGTGTGAGATACCATATTGTCTCAAGCCTTCATGGGAAATCCACTCCATTTGCAATGTGGAAGGCTTTGATAGATCTTTTCCAAAGCAGCAGTGACCATAGGAAATTGGCGCTGAAGGATAAACTCAGAAAAATCAAAATGGAGAAGGGCGACAGTATTCCAAAGTATCTCACAAAGTTTGTCCAATGTCAGGATGAACTAGGGAGTGTGGGAATCACAGTTGTTGATGATGATTTGGTGAGCTTGGCTCTCTTGGGACTTCCTAAGAGTTGGCACAATTATCAAGACTCTGTCAACGGACGGGAAAAACTGCCGGATTGGGAACGACTGTGATCGGATCTAGTGTAGGAGGAGTTCATACAGAACACCAGGGATGGCTCTTCATTAAAGCATGATGATGAAGAGGATTTTGCTGTGGCTACCAAAGCAAGGAAAGGGAAGGGGAAGAAATTCCACTCAAAATCCGAGGTTAAAGGCAAGAATCTGGATTTATCAAAGGTGAAGTGTTTTCTCTGTCATGAACATGGGCATCTCGCCACTAATTTCCCACAGAAAAGAAGAACAAGAAGGCTGCTAGAGCTACAGCTGGTGATGCCCTTGCCTCACAATTTGAACTTGATTTCTCTTTGATTGCATGCTTGGTTTCAAGCGCAATGGGATCGATGTGGTATCTTGATAGAGGTGCTTCCTTCCACATGACGGGAGATAAGGAGATTTTCACTGACTTGGAGGAGAAAGATCTCCAAATGCATATAGAGATGGGCGACGATGGAAAATACAGTGCGACCGGAATTGGTACCATTACCTTTGGGAGGGATTCAGGTAAACCATTTATGTTGAAAGATGTTATGCATGTTCCACATTTGAAGAAAAACTTGGTCTCAGTCGCGATGTTGGAGGACAGAGGTTATGACGTTGTTTTCAGCTATTGAAAAGCTTTCCTGCGACATAAAACAATGGGTCAAACCAAGAGGATAGGGAATTGAGTCAATAATATCTACAAGCAAGAGTAGATGGCTGCGCTGCAATGGTGGGCAAAGAAGAAGAAGTGGTGAGCCGGGATGAGGGTGAATTATGGCATAGGCGATTGGGCCATCTTCACCATTGCGCCCTGAATATTTTGCAGCAGATTTCTACTAGACTTCCCAAGGATACACTTGCGCAGATAGATTAGTGCAAGGGATGTAGAATGGGTAAGTTTGTGAAGACCATCTTTCATGAAAAGGAGAACTGTGCTTCGGTGATCCTGGAGAGAGTTCACATAGACGTGTGTGGGCCATTCTCGGTTGCTTCAACAACAAAACACAAGTATTATGTTATTTTTATTGATGACTATTCTCGTAGATGCTGGATCTTCTTCATGCAGAAGAAAGATCAAACATTCTCAAAGTTCTGTGACTTTAAAGCATTGGTGGAGAAAGAGTCGGGGAAGCAGGTGAAGGCTCTGCGGAGCGATAATGGTGGTTAATATATCTCGAATGAATTCAAATACTTCTGTAGCAAAGAAGGAATTCGAGAGAACTCATAACGCCTCATAACCCACAACAGAATGGGGTCGCGGAGAGGAAGAACAGAACGATCGTCAGTGCTGCACAAGCTATGCTGCATGATCAGGGCCTACCAATGCACTTGTGGGTAGAAGCATGCAACACTACGGTTTATGTGAAAAATTGTTGTCCTCATAGAGTACTTGGCATGAGTACACCTGAAGAAGCTTTTACTGGTAAGAAACCGGATGTTTCTCACTTTAAGATTCTTGGCTCATCTGTTTATGTTCATGTGACCAAGAACGTCAGGAAGAAGTTGGAGCCGACTGCTGAAATTGGGATATTTTTGGGGTACACAGAAACACCCCATAATTATCGTGTGTATTTTCCAAACAGTCGAATGCATGTGGTGCAACGGGATATAAAATTCAATGAAGAGAAAGCCATAAATTTGTTGCTTGAGAGGGAGCTAGACTTGCATGCAGAGGAGGAACTGCTTGTTCCCAAATATGAGTCTCTAGATGTGGATCAGCCATAGGAGGAGGTTCATGGAGTGGAGGAGTCCACTCATGTAGAGCCAAACATCAGAACTGGCAGAAGGCGTACCACAGAATTTGAGAGGCTAAAGCTTGATGCGGCACAGAATGTAGGAGTCCCTACTTCACAACGCAGACAAAGACAGTCTCCTGACCGATTCACGGGATACATGGCTCTCATGAGCAAATGTATTGTGACTAAGCCATCTTCCTTTCAAGAAGCAGTGTAGGAGCCCACATGGGTAGATGCAATGGTCTAGGAGTATGACTCCATTGTCAGAAACAGTGCTTGGGAAATTATTCCAAGGCTGGTTGATAAATCAGTGGTAGGTTCAAGATGGATCTACAAGGTAAAGCAAGCTGCTGATGGGAGTGATTAGAATTATAAGGCAATATTTGTGGCCCGAGGCTTCTCACAGATCAAGGGGATTGATTATGAAGAAACCTTTGCACCTATCGCACGGTATTATTCCATAAGGACCATCCTTGCTCTCTTAGCGTAGATGGCTTGGCACATTCATCAGATGGATGTGAAGTCTGTGTTCCTTAATGGGATCATTGAGGAAGAAGTGTACATTGAGCAGCCTGAAGGATTTGAGATCTTCAGCAGCGAGTCGCATGTGTGCAGACTCAAAAGAGCGTTGTATGGGTTGAAGCAAGCACCCCATGCTTAGTACACTCGGATCAACAGCTATTTCACTGGACTTGGCTTCACCAAGAGTGAGGCAGATGCAAACCTATACCAAATTGTGGTGGAGGGTAATATTTTAATCATTGCTATTTATGTTGATGATTTAATACTGACTGGTGATAAGCAGTTGATACACTCATGCAAGGAATACCTTAGAAAGGAGTTCGAGATGAAGGATATGGGCCTCCTTCACTATTTACTTGGATTAGAAATATGGCAGCGAGAAGGTGAACCAAGTATGCAAGGGAGATACTCAGTAAGTTTCACATGGAGGGCTGCAAACCCATGGATACTCCTCTTCCAGGAAACTGGAGGAAAGAGGATGCTACATCGGCAGAGGTAGTGGATGCTACTGTCTATCGACAGTTGGTGGGTTCACTCATGTATTTAGTTAATACAAGACCGGACATATGCTATGCGGTGAACCAGCTTAGTCAAGCGATGGTTAAGCCTACCAAGCTCTTTTGGAAGGCGGGAAAGCATGTCTTGAGATATCTCAGGGGCACATCTAAGTATGGATTATGGTATAGACAGATAGATGAGGTGAAGTTGCATGGCTTCAAGGATGCAGATTGGGTAGACAGTCCAACGGACAGAAAGAGCACATCAGGAGGGGTTTTCAGTATCAGATCTACATTTGTTTCTTGGTACAACAGGAAACAGAGATCCGTGGCACTCAGTTCAGTGGAAGCGGAATACATGGCAGCAATTCAAGCTGCATGTGAGGCTATCTGGATGAGGAAGATTCTGGTCGGTTTGTTTGGTTCTCATTTAGATCCTACAGTGATTCATTGTGATAATTAGAGTTGCATTAAATTCTCGATTAATCTTGTGTTTCATGATAGATCTAAGCATGTATATATATGGTATCATCATATCATAGATAGCGTGTAGCAGAAGATCATGTTGCTTTAGTACATTCCTACAAAAGATCAGGATGTAGATATTCTGACGAAGGCACTCACCAGGAGCAAATTCGAATACCATAGAGACAGGATCGGGGTGAAGGATAATCCCTTTCTTGTTGAGAGGGAGTGTTGAGATTCAACAAGACGATGATCCTAGTGAAAATTAAGCACCTTCACTAGTTGGGGCCTGCAGACTATTTTTAGGTGTATGTCTATTTTTATAATGGTGAGCATATTCTATTTATAGCGAGAGTCTATTTATAGATGGTTGAGAAAATTCTAGTTATAGATGAGATTCTATTTTTAGATGGATGGGCGAAGTCTATTTATAGATCGCATGTCTAAAAATAGATCAGATGTCAATTATTATTAGCCCTTAATAATAATTGGACAATAAATAATAATCTATTCTCTTGAAGCACTTGATTTCAGTTAACTGATGTGGAAAACCAGTTCACTGAAGGAATTATGAGTTCTAAGGTTGGTTGGTGGGACATGCAGAGTGGGCTTCGTTGTAACTGAGATACACAATTGTAACATAGTTGGATGTGTAGTTATGTGAGTTTTTATTTAGTTTAACTCACTTAAATGAGTTAAACTCAGTTGTGCTAATTGTAACAAGTTGTAACTAAAGATACACTAGTGAGCGATCAGTGAATTAATTATTTAATTAATTCACAAGCAGTGGTCTCACTTGCAACTGAAGAAATACTACTGTTAACTACATGCATGTCAGATCTAGTGGAGACCCAGTTGAGAGATAGGTGAAAAGGCATGGTTAACTATCAGTTGTGACTATAGTGGTGCATTCAATGCAACTACACACACATTGGAGATGCCAATGAGGATTGTGCAGTTAAGGCAAGGAAAGATCGAATTCATTCAGGGATCTTCATCAACAGGGATTGCGCAGCGGAGGTAGGCTATCAGGAGGCAGTAAATTGGTGCATGTGTGAGCCAATTTTTGTATGACAGTGTGAGACGATTGTATATTGTACTGAGAGCTCTTGGAGTAGAGCTTTGTATGAGATTGTTTCATGATCCATGATATACATAATATATGATAGTTGGAGTTTTTAGCTTTAAGATTTCCCGGTAAAAACATCTGTGTTATGTGCGATTGATTTTTCTTCATGTGTTTGCAAATTTCCGCAAAGAATTAAGTAGAAGGATTATGTATTTAACAGTGGATATAATTGTTAGATCAGGAGAGTCCGATAATACATCACATTATTAATAAAATTTCTACACTACAAGTACGTCAATGATTGTCAGAAACAATAATTATATTTTAAATTGGGTCAAGTGGTAGCTCAAAGTTGATGGTGAAGAAAGAGCGTTGCCTATGAGATTCCAGAGTGGGTGTAAGTGCTAATAAATACCAGCCAGACAAAGATCAATATTATTATTGTAATTTGTGATTTTAATATTTGTAATGTAAGCATTGAGGGAGGGACTTAGAATTAATTCTTACATGTGTGTTACATGTGTATTACATGTTGTGATTGTGAGTTTCTAGGTTACTATCTTTAGATAATTAGATCGATTTTCTTAGGATCTAGATTGTTATAAATATGTAATCTATAAGCTATATACATAACCTCTACTTGTCTATGAAATATATTGTGATTTCTATTTGGTCTGTGAACAATGCCCACTCTCTCATTTTTCCAAATATATTTTCTTTTTGCTTGTAGTAAATTCAAATACAAATTTACCTACCATTTGTTTTGTTAAATATATTTATGTTTTTATTTTGTTAATTAAAAAAAAATAGTATGATTTTTATGAGTGAAATGATTTAGAAATATATTTTTTTAATAATAATCTTCTATTTTTTAAAATATATTTTATGTTTTAATTTTGTTTATTTAATTTGTTAATTTAAAATAATAATAATAATAATATGATTTTTATGAGTGAAATGATTTATAAATATATTTTTTTATAACAATAATCTCCCATTCACAACTTTGATAATATTTAATATTTTATTTAATCCAAAATAAATTGATAAGCTTATCATTTTTGTAATTAAAATATATTTATAATAACAATTAATGATTTTATTGCATCAACCATCCATTAAATAAGTGAAAAACATCATATTATTTAACAACAATATTTCTTCTTAATAGAAGTTTTTATTTAATATTTTATTTAATCCAAAGTAAATTGATAAGCTTATCATTTTTGTAATTAAAATATATTTATAATAACAATTAATAGTTTTATTGCATCAACCATCCATTAAATAAGTGAAAAACATCATATTATTTAACAACAATATTTCTTCTTAACATAAGTTTTTAGTTTGATTAAATAATATTTAATATTTTGTTGGATTTTATATAATTATCTAAATGACAATATAAATAATTACATTTTAAAATTAAAATTTGATTTTTTTCCATAAAAGAAATTAGTTTTTTTCACAGCGTGAGAGCTAAAATAAGAATTTTCCTCTTAGTCTGAGGGCTAGAGTGAGATTGTTAGTACCAAGCTAACTCATAAGTATACTCACTTATGAGTGTATAAAAGAATTTTCCTCTTAGTCTGAGGGTTAGAGTGAGATTGTTGGTACCAAGCTAACTCATTAGTATACTCACTTACGAGTGTATAAAGTTCGAAAGCCATACAATATTATTCATGAGCATGCAGCGTTTACAACAATATTTATCAAGACATTATAGTTCATCATATCACTAATAAAAATTTAAATCTTAGTAAAGAAATAATAACCATTCTACCAACCACTTGAAATAATCTCAATTAAATAAAATTAAAAATTATATTTTGTGAATATATCATAAAATTTTATTTTTAATTTTTTAATACAATAATTATTATTATTATTATTATTATTATTATTATAATAAATATAAATCTTACTCTAATATTGTATATAAACATTATAAATACGAAGTAAAGGGAGGGGAAATAAAATAAATAAATAAAAGGCCATATTTCTTTGCTCAGATTTTATATTGAAAAAGCAATAAAAGAGGCAGCTTTTGGATTATGACATCCCAGCCTCTCGATTATGACATTTCCAACCATCACTTAAAAACTTTTAAGTAATTATTGTAAAATAACACCATTGAACTACTCAAAACTTTGGAATGGTTATCGTAACCTTTGGATTATGACATTTCCAACCATCACTTACTTAAAACATTTTAAGTAATTATTGTAAAATGACACAATTGAACTAGTCAAAACTTTTCAATAGTTATTGTAAAATTACACCATTGAAATTAATATATATATGTTTGTACATCGTTTTGCCATAACCTTTGGATTATGACATTTCAAACAATCATTTACTTAAAACTTTTATAATTATTGTAAAATAACACCATTGAATTATTCAAAACTTTTAAATAGTTATAATTATTGTAAAATAACACCATTGAATTACTCAAAACTTTTAAATAGTTATTGAAAAATGACACCGTTAAAATTAATATAAATGTATTTACGTCAATTTGCCATAAATGGATGGTAATTATGTTAATTTAATTTCAAAGTTGTGATATTATATCACTTTTGAGAGTTATGAAAATGTAAGCTTATAGAACCCAAAGAAGGGTGCTATACATGCCTTGTGCAAGCTTAAGGTATTAGATGTTTGTTTCAAAAAATTTGAAATGCTATCCAAGTCATCGTCCATTACGAAATGCCTCTTTAGTTTGCTTTCTTGAACTATGTTTATTTTTATTTATATCATAAAATAATATTGTTGTATTGTTAACTATATCATAAAATAATATTATTATTTATATCATAAAGCAGTAATACAGATTGGTAAATGAAAGAGAATTTATAATCATGAAAGTATACCATTGAGAATTTATAATTATAAAAGTATACCATTAAACATGAGTCACACTGGAGTCCATCATTTCACAGTTGGGTTGGTTGTGAATATTATAGAGTCCATCATCTTAGATATGGTGTTGGTTGTGAATATTATAGTAGTACACTTTTTATTTTTATTTTTTTGTGATATATTGTGGTGTTTTTTATTCTTTTATACGTGTTTTAGATTTTAATTAAGAGATTTTACTATTTTTAATTATGTGAATGTGTTGGAGATAGTAAATGATGTTATGGTTTGAATTGTTATATATTGTGATTGCATTTATAATAAAGGTGAAGATGTTAAGGTGGTTCGGGTAAATTTGATTCGGTCAAGTTAACAACAATCTTTAGGCTCCAGTTTGTGAGATTTCATGGGTTTACCTATGGTATTCATCACTAATGTAGCCTATTTAAAGCTAGAAAAAACTCTATGTTAATCTGGTCCTTGGGGTCAATGGTATCCCAACAATGGTCTATTTATAAACCACCACTTCTGTTGATATTTCATGATCCTAATAGCTAGTATTAGAGTTTTGTTTGGAGTTGTTATGTGTGATCGAAGCATGGTGAATATTAGAGCTAGAGTTGAGCATGGATGTCCTGGAAGGTTGGGCCAAGGAGAGCATCGAGATGGCAATGGGTTAGATAGTTGAATCTTGAGTAAAGATAATGCGTTAAGAAATGAGGGAAATGTGTTGGTGGATGATCCCATGATGAAAATGTTGAATAACTATGTAAGGAGGCATGTAGTGAGAAAGGCCAAGTCAAGGTATGGATCAACAAAGCTAGAGATGTAGCGATAGAGTGATCATATGGACAATAAAACAGAGATGGAGTCAATGGTTTGACGATAGTGAAGGAGCTAACGTGTGATGAGAGTCGCACTAGTGTGATAACACCGGTGGTGTGTGAACACTCTAAGGGTTTTGGTCCAAGGCATGTGTATTCTTCACAAGAGGTTGTAAGACCTGTTGTTCAGGAATACATGTTGCATTGGAGCACGTGATTGTTGTAAGGTCTTAAGACTTTGATCAAACGTACATGTACTGCAGTGGCACATGGAATCATCAAGTTGTGGAATGGACCACTTGGATAGGTACTAGAGTGGAAAGTGTACTGGTATCCTAGCTTGAGGGGGGAGTGTGAGCTCTTAGGTGAGATGGTTGATGAAAAATTGGGACGAGGTTAATCTCCCCAAATCAATTTTAAAGGGGGGATTGTTAGGGAGGTTTGGGTAAACTTGAATCGGTCAAGTTACCAAGAGTTTTCACGCTCAGGTTTGCGAGAACCCATGGTTTTCCCATGGTATTCATGTGGAATGTAGCCTATTTAAATGCGGAAAAACTTTAGCTAAATTTGTCCTAGTGACCATTGGAATCCCAACAACAATGTCTTTAGACACAACCACTTCTCTCGATTTTATGATCCTAACAAAAGAATGCAAGTCATTCCATCTAATAACAATAGTATTTTTCCTCTTTATCGATAAGAAAAAATAGTAAAACATACTTTCAAAATAAATTCTAATAATACAATTTGTATGCATATAATATTATTTTCATATAGTAAACACTCTATTGCTAAAATATATAATAATACTATTTTTTTTATATGGAATACATTCAAACCTAAGATATACCCTTTGTACCATTTTCTCTTTATATTAATTATCTTTATTCCCAACCCCAAACTTAATTTTTTTTTTCACACACACACACCTATGAAAGCAAGTGCATTTGGATCCCTAGAAACATATATTAATTTGAAAAATGATCTTAATAAAGAAACTTTCTCTTAAAATTTAATCATCTTTATTCCAACCTAATTACACCGAAGGTGTTCTTTTATGGGATTGACTGGGAAACACTGTTCATCCCAGCCAATCCTTGTGCTCCACCTCTACTCCAGATTCGCCCTTCTATCCTGTCAAAATTTGACACTTGGCGACCTCTTTGAGAACCGCGTACAAGACCATGTCATCCGCGCCCATACCTGTGCTTTACGGTACTGTGCTGCTGTCTATTCGCATGGCGGGACGTTCGGTGTCCTTTTGCTTTTTTTAATGAGCAATTGCTCATATTAAACTATTTGAACATACATGCATATATGAAAGTAATTGCATTCAAACTTTTTATTAGTTTCATTAAAGTATGTGGCTAATAAATCAACTTTCTTTTGACATATAATCACTTAACTCCTAAGCCCAACCCATCTATTTCGACAATTACATATATATGAGCACAATTGCATTTAAAACCTTACAAGAAATCAACTTTCTCTTGACATTTAAACATCTTTATTCCCAAGCCCCTACGCAACTTCAATTACTTCGACACTAGTATGAACATAATTGCATTTAAAACTTTATAATGAATAAATTTTCCCTTAACATTTAAACATATTTATTCCCAAGCCCCTACACAACTTCAACTACTTCAACAGTGGCATATATATGAAAACGATAGCATTCAAAACCTTTACCAAATTCATTGAAGTATATGATTAATAAAACAACTTTCTCTTGACATTTAATCATCTTTATTCCCAATCACCAACCCAAACTACTTAATTACTTACCCACAAACATAAATTTATGAGAATAGTTATGTATGATTCTAGTATATCTTTATAAAACAACTTTATTCTATGAAGAATATGATTTTGTAATATTTTCAAAAAAAAATAATGAAACTACTATATTTTTCTCAAACATTTTTTATTTTTATTTTTATATTTAATAATTTTTGTTTGTTATTCAAACTCAACTATTTTAATATTCATGAAGTCAATTTAACTTTAAATCTTTATCAATTTCAATTTTTAACACATACATAAACTCAATTTAACTTTAAACTTTTATCAATTTCAATTTTATTAAAAAATATGATAAAAGTAATAAAACTACTATATTTTTCTTTAAAAAAAAATTCTTGATATATAATAAATTTTATTCGTCACCTCCATCTCAATTATTTTATTCCTATCCTCCAACCTAATTATTTATCAATTTAGTTTGAAAACCTTTATCAATTTCAAACCTAATTATTTATCAATTTAATTTGAAAACCTTTATCAATTTCAATTCTTTTAAAAGATACAATGTATAATTTTTTATTAATAACTACCATATACATACACTAGATTTAATGTTAATATATATCAATCAACTTAAACCTTTATTAATTTTAATATATATATAAAACAACTTCTCTTAAATTACCAAACTATTTTTACATCCATATACATAAACTTGATTTAATTTTAATATATATCAAACAACTTAAACAATAATGATTTTAATATATATAAAACAACTTATATTTAAATTTGAAGATCTTTCTTTTTAAAATAACTATTTCAAGAAACTTATATAAAGTAAGTTTCATTTCAGATCTATTTCAATAACTTATATCTAAAATTAAAAACAATTAGTCTTTACTCACAATGCCAAACCCAACTCTTTGACCAATATACATATAAAAGCAATTGTACTCAAAACCTTAATGAAATTAGTAATTTTCATTTCAAATGTCATCATCTTGGTTTCCAATTGACCTATTTCAACAACTTATGTCTAAAATTAAAAACAATTGGTCTTTACTCAGAATGCCCAAACCCAACTCTTTGACCAATATACATATGAAAGCAATTGTACTCAAAACCTTAATGAAATTAGCAAGTTTCATTTCAAATCTCATCATCTTGGTTCCCAATAGACCTATTTCAACAACTTATGTCTAAAATTAAAAACAATTGGTCTTTACTCAGAATGCCCAAACCCAACTCTTTGACTAATATACATATGAAAGCAATTGTACTCAAAACCTTGATAGATTTCATTAAAGGATTTGGCCAATAAAGCAATTGGATTGGAAACCTTCACCAATTTCATTGAAGGCTGTGGTTAGTTGTCACAGTCTCTGAACTTCCTGTTTCCACCATGGCAGTTTTTTTTGCTTCCAACTAATGCATGACAGTTTTGTGATTCCAACTAATTTGCATTCAGTAGCATGCCCCCACACCGGTGAGCCAACCGACACTGGAACTGCTGCCCCGTAATGCAGAGCTGGAGCCAGACTTCGAGTGGTTAGCATATGCATTTAATAACCGCTCAACTATTGGATGTGTACAGTAAATATCACCATTACCATTATGAGGAGACCTGCCCATCTGTGCCTTTTCACCTGACCCCGTATGTCCTTTCCATGGTGGAAATCTTGTCGTTTTTGTCTAGGCACAAGGTCTTGAGAGCAACTCAAACAGGCTGTCCATGTGTGCCAATTTATGAGAGGCATCCAACCCGCTGCAGTAATTGTTATTACAGAGGTGTTTTAAAATCCCTGTACCTTCCCAGGAATCGGCACTACTGCCCCTGCCTCAGCTATGAAATATATAAAGGTGCAGCTGGATTCTCGTCTGAACATCCGAGGTGGGTTGGAGAATCGAGAACTAACATGGCCTCGAAGAAGCAAGTTTCAATGCTTGTGGCTTTATTTTATCTAGTGATATGGTTCTGCAATTCTCTGCAAGGTATGTTGGAGCATAATCATTGTTGGAGCATAATCATTGGCATACTAGATCTAAATCTATTTATACTGTGTCCATTCATTTGGAAGAAAGCTTCTTTCAGTACAGGATCTAGATTCATGTGGAAGCTTCTTCCACTATATCATATAGATTTTCATAGGTTAGAATCATGTGGTATTCATATGTTAGGACCATGAGTGGATAGTAGTTGTGTCTAAAAAGATGTTTGTTGATATCTTATTCATCACCAAGAAGTGGTATTGTCTTAAGACATTGTTGGTGAGATTTTACTGGTCACCAAGAAGTGGAAGTGCCCCAACACATTGTTGCCAGATCCCACTTGTCATCAAGTGGTGGATCTTACTGGCCACCAAGAAGTGGAGGTGTCTGTGTCTTCCCTTGCTGGGATGAGACTAGTCACCAAAAAATAATGGTAATAGTCACCAAAAAAGAGTAGTGGTGTCTAAAAACAAACTAGCTAGAATCCCACTGGTCATGAAAACAAATTAAAATGGAGTCTTTCCAATTTAAATATGTTACATTAGAGTTGAATTGAGTTGAATACCATGACAAAACCCTGAATTCTCAAAACTTGGAGTTTGAATTAGTTGACTAACATCATGGCTTTGGCTTTGTGATTGAATGCAGGTGATGCAGCAGGCAAGTATGAATTCATGAAGGAAGCCACTGATGCTGCTCCCACTGGGTTCTATGATTACATCGTAGTGGGAGGAGGAACAGCAGGGTGCCCCTTGGCAGCAACACTGTCACAGAATTTCAGCGTGCTGCTGCTTGAGCGAGGGGGATCGCCCTATGGCAACATAAACATCACCAGGGCAGAGAATTTTCACATCAATTTGGCAGATGTTTCTCCTACCTCACCTTCGCAATTTTTTGTTTCAGAGGAGGGCGTTGTGAATTCAAGGGGCAGAGTTCTTGGAGGGGGGAGCGCCATCAACGCGGGGTTTTACAGCCGTGCCAGCCCCCATGACGTGAGCAAGAATGGATGGGATGGCGAACTTGTGAATCAATCCTTTCCCTGGGTTGAGAGGTTGGTTGCCCATAGACCAGAGATCAAGCCATGGCAAAGGGCAGTAAAAAATGCGCTTCTGGAAGTGGGTGTCTCGCCTTACAATGGGTTCACCTATGACCATATCTATGGAACCAAGGAGGGAGGGACCATTTTTGATCAACATGGAAATAGGCACACTGCGGCCGACCTCCTGGCCTATGCCCATCCCCGGAATCTTACTGTGTTGCTGCATGCATCTGTGGAGCGCCTGCTCCTTCTCCAAGGTATGTTCCATTCATTCTTGTGGTATTTTGTTTTTCATTTTTATGATCATTTTTTAGAATAGGTTGTTCAAAGTAAATTGTTCAGTGGGAAATCATGTTGTTAATTAAACTTTTCTAAAACTAATTGTGTTTTCAAAATAAATTGTCCATAAGTTTTTCAAAAATAATGGTCTTTAAAATAGATTGTTGTGGATGAATTTATTAATGAAGTAACTATGTAGAGTTGGGGATTTGCTGCAATTCAAAGGCAGCAACTCCTTAAGCCAGCAACTCCTTAAACCCTTTTTAAGAGATTTAAAAAACACTCTTAGGAACTGGAACTGGAACTGTAGTTGGGGATTTGCTGCAATTCAAAGGCAGTTTGCTTTCTTTGTTGCCTGCCATTCATTGCGTTGTAACCTAGGGAATGTAGGAATCTGTGAATCTGTGTGAGCTGTAACAATTGATTGGATTTGGTGAGGTGGTAGCTGAATTTCTAAATGCTTTGAGTAATGGAAGTTGGTGAAAGTGCAGTGTGTTGCCAGGAATACAGAGGGTGGCTCTCACATCAAATATAGGATTGAAGGACATCTCTAAAAAGTATTCATTTGGTTTGTCAGTTCACTTATGTCGAAGCATGTGAGTTATTGAGATTGCGTATCAAGAATATGTGTTGAATTTGGAGCTGACCAGCAGACATTAGGAAATTCATAACATCTCGTCAAGTACCATAGCAGACACATAGCACTAGTAAAGAGATTTATTGCAGAAACTTACAGTAGTTGAGGTTTGACAAAACGGGGTGGTTCTAACTAGCTGTGAAGCTGTGAATTTTTATGATTATAAAATTTGTTGAACTGTGAATTTTTATGATTATAAAATTGGTTTAGTGAATTTTTATTTTTATCATTATTAAATTTGTTTTCTGCTTCTGCGTTGAAATATTACTTTGGGAGGCTTGATTTATTACAGCATTTTCAACGTGATATGAACTTCCTATGTTACAACAGGTTGTAAGGATTAGTTTATAAATCTCAATATATTAGGATAGAATTAAAATATTCTATAAGTTTATTTTTAATTTTAACTTTAGTATTATTTGTGAATTTTAAATTAAGTATAAAAATGGTTTTTTCAACTAGAATCATAGAAAAGCAATGTTGTGATGGTTAAATTGATTTGTAGGTGAACCGTGAGTATATATCTATTTTGATTGCTCTATATATATATTCTGATATTTATATTTAAATAAATATTTATTTTTATTTTTATTTTTTAGTTTTTGTTTGTTTAATAGTGTGGGTCTTGAGATGACATTACTTCAAATCTATGGCGTGAGAAACAGTGATTTATAGGTATTTAAGCTGTCAAAATTAAGCAAACTTCAGTGTGTTTTTATTTATTTATGCTTGAATAAATGTAAGTGTTTTTTTTTTAAATATGAATTGAATGAGAAATTGCTGATTAGTTTTTTTTTTCATATATCAATTGAATTGGAGAAATTGTTTCCCAAGATTAATTAAAAAATTTAAATGTTAGCACAAATCTATCAAAACTCTTAAGAAAAATTACTAACTTTTACTTTATATGCAAAATATTTTTTTCTTACATATTTGTTAAAATAATAAGTAATATATTCATATTTGAATTTTGGCTTCGGTGGTCTATAGATATTTTATGGAATTTTTTTAATGATATCATATGAGACAGAACTTTGTCTAGGTGTTTGTGGTTGGTTTCATGTCATTATCATCTAAAGGTTTCTCTGTGAAATATATTGATATATTTATACATAAAAGGGCCTAAGGGTTAATGGTTAAGAGCGTGTGTTTAATAGTCAAATAGCTACTTGGCAATGGGTCACAAAAATATTTCTATAAAATATATTGATACATTTATAAATAAATAATTGTAAGGGCCTAATGGTTAAGAGCATGTGTTTAGTAGTCAAATAGCTAAGTGGAGATGGATCTATTGTCTCACAAACAAAGAGGTCTCATACACCAATTTAGTGTGGTAGAAATGAATCCCTTGTCCCACAAACAAGAGAGTCCCATACACCAATTTGGTGTGTAGCTTAACCGTGACCTTAAAATTAAATAATAATAATAATAAATTTTAAGAATTTATGTAAATATAATTTTTGCTATTATAAAATCTCTCCTATGAAATCTCTTTAATTATGAATACTTCTTTGCTGAGACAGGAAAAAGTGTAACTAAAATTTCTATATATTTAATTTATGATTTATGTCGGTGGATTAATAGTGACGAAAAAACATTAATTTTTTTTATAAAAATGTAATAGTTTATTTTTGTGTAGATTTTCTCATACTAAATTTATATAAATATAAAAATCAAAAATATCAAAAATCATAACTCTAAATTTTATTAAATATTTTTGTTATAAAAATGTAATAATTTATTTTGTGTAGATTTTCTCTATAAATATAAAAATGAAGAGTATCAAAAATCATAACCCCAAATTTCCTTTACAAAATATTAGAATAGCAGGAATTTAATCCTTCTAAGTGAATTAAAAGTCCTGATTTTAATGTCTATGTCAGTGAATTAATTCCGAATAATCATATAAGGAAAAATGCTTCCGAATTAATTCGAATAATCCATCATTTAAAAAAGAAGACACGAGGAAAATAACTTTTTTATCTTTGATTTTTACCGCTCGGTGGCCCGAAATGTAGAAGCTTTTTCCTCTGAGATTACCTGCTCAGTGGTCCGGGATGTAAGAAATTTTTTCTTACAGACTTCAACTGCTCAGTGGTCCGAAATGTAAGAACTTTTCTTACAGATTTCAAGTGCTCAGCGGTCCGGAATGTAAGAAATTTTTTCTTGCAGACTTTAACTGCTCAGTGGTTAGGAATGTGATAGTTGACTCAATGAATCCGTTAGTGAATGGCAGTTGTGTTATGATTTATTTGCAGCTTTCAGTCATGGAGAGACTCGCTGAGAGCATTTAAGTTGCTTTTAAGCGACACGTGTAGCATTTAATATGATTTGCTGGCACCAGTTAGGCTGCAATATTATTTTCGAAATCTCCACCAAAATACCATTTACATGTTTAATGCTTAGAATTTTCCCAATAAAAACACCATTGACTGTTTATATATACTTTTTTATTGAAATAATGGTTACACCCCTGCATTCTCTCTGTGACTCAGGGAATGAGAAGATATTGGCTCATGGCGTTGTGTACAAAGATGCAAAAGGACATAAGCACGAGGCCTACTTGAAAAATGGTAAGAGTGAGATCATAGTCTCAGCAGGGGCTCTTGGGAGCCCCCAGCTCCTGATGCTGAGTGGAATTGGGCCTAGAGAACATCTAAAATCCATGGGCATCCCTGTGGTTCTGGACCAGCCAAACGTAGGCCAAGCGATGGCCGATAATCCAATGAATGCAATCTGTATTCCTACCACACACCCGGTAGAGAAATCTCTTCTGCAAGTTGTTGGAATAACTAAATTTGGCAGCTACATAGAGGCATCCAGTGGATTTGGTACCAACTCTCAATCCATACACAAACATCTAGAAACAGTATGGCACAAAGTAAGTATGAACATATTGATTTTCATTTTTTTTTTAATTTTTGGATTATTTTGGATTTTAGATAGATTTTAGAAATATTTTGAAATTTGAAAACACTTTTCAATCCATACACAAGCATCAAGAAATAGTATGGCACAAAGTAAGTATCCCTATATTGATGTCAAGAAATAGTATCGCACAAAGTAATTATCCTTATATTGATGTCTTCAGAATTTTAAGACATTTTTAGATTTTAGGAATGTCTTGGAATTTGACAAACAGAAAGGAGGACAAACAATTCCATCTTGTTTATCAAATTTCAAACTATTCCTAAATTTGTTTTTGGAATTCCAAAATATTCCTAAGATCTATCATCTTTCACACACATCTGTCATCTGTCTTGAAGATGGATCCCTATTGAGATTCGATACTGTGGAAAATCCAAATTGATATTCTTGAACAAACTACCACAAAAACTTGAAAACCATTACTATGTAAAATTTCTTCTTTTAAATTCATGTAAATTTTTGAAAACCATTACTATCTTTTAAATTCATGTAAATTTTTTTTTGACAAGATTTAAACTTAGATAACTATAGTAATATCCCACCATTGTATTGTGATCTTCCGTCAATGCAGATATCAAAGGGAAATTCCAAAGCCAAAACTATGCATAATCAGCAAAAGAAAGTTGTATTCTCAGAGAAATTCCAGGGAGCCTTCATCATGGAGAAGATCATGGGGCCCCTGTCCAAAGGCCGACTGGCTCTCATGACCACCAACATCGAAGACAATCCGACTGTCTCCTTCAATTACTTCAAAGATCCCAGGGATTTGAAAAGATGTGTGATGGGGATCAAGACCATAGAGAAGATGATCAAGACTCGGCACTTCCACGAATACATAAACCCCAGTCTCTCGGTGCACGAACTCAGAAATCTCTCGGCCCACATGGCATTTAACTTGATCCCTAAGCAACCCAATGACACGACCAGAGTAGATCAATTCTGCAAGGATTCTGTCACCACCATCTGGCACTATCATGGAGGCTGCCAAGTAGGGAAGGTGGTCGATAAAGACCATCGCGTTTATGGTGTCCATGCTCTCCGAATTGTCGATGGTTCCACATTCACATTTTCCCCTGGCACCAATCCTCAGGCTACTGTCATGATGATGGGCAGGTGAGTATTTTATATCTGAAATTTTGAAGCAGAGTCTTGATGGGTGAGTTTTTTCTATGAAGAAGAGTTTTATATATTTATGAGGTGTAGATTTATTGGGGTGTGGGATTTAGTTTATAATGATGGGCAAGTGAGTATTTTTATCTGAAAATTTGAAGCAGAGTGTTAAAGTTTTGTATATCTATGAAGTGTAAATGTAAATTTATTGGTTTGTGTGGAATATAGTTTTTCTATGATAGTATTTTATTATTGGATAGATAGTTCTTAGCAGTTGTTTAAGTTCAACTCAAAAAAAAGATATCAATTTGATGTCCAAATTGATGTCTAAATATATCAATTTGATGTCAAAAAAATATATCAATTTGATGTCTAAGTTCAACTTTTCTTTATCATGAAATATAACTTTTCAAATTACTCACAGATTAGTCTCCTGATTGCAGATACATGGGAGTCAAAATTCTGAGAGAACGGTTGGGAGAAGCAGCAGGGGTGTAATAAAAGCCAGAAGTGATCTAGGATAGGATTAATTTGTTCAGAAGCAAAACATCCATAGTGCCACTGCCTTGCCTTCTGTTATTTTCCTAATTTCAGTAGCAATAAGTCAGCGCTTCCGGCTTTCCACGCATGTTGCAGTAGACATTTGATGCATGGTGCACATTCTGAATGAAATCTTGTAAGCAGCAGAGTGTTTTCTATTCTTCGTGTCGCATTAATACAAAATTTATTGATTAAAATGCAAGCTTGCAAGGAGGTCATAGAAATAATCTTGTTTTCAAGTTTCATTCAATTAACATATGCGGTTAAAGTGGTGTTAATCAAGAACTTGAATGCACAAATAAGGATTTGAGAAGTCTGAACATACTAAATGGTATAATTTAAATTATGAAGTTAATGGTAAAATTACTCCCAAAAGATTTATATCCTTAACCCCTATTTTCCTTCTTCATCAGCTACCTGGTCATAATTATTAGAAATATCAGTGTTAACTAGAATACATATTAATATAATCCAAATTTTAGTTTAAATAATTATCATATATGAATTACATATAACAAAATCCAAACATTGGCCATGAAACTTAAATAATCTAAACCACTTTTCCAACTCAACTATTAATAATCACCATAGTAACAACTGAATCATCAATAACCACCACTTTGCCAACTCAACCATCAATAACCACCATAGTAACAACTCAATCATCAATAACCACCATAGTAACTAATGGTGTTTTGCTCACCATCATAATTTTGAGGGGTTTATTTAAGGATCATGTAGAATTTGGAATCATTTTGCATTTGCAGTTTGTTAGGATTATTGTGCTTATTAGAGAGTTATTTAAAATTTTTATCATGTTATTCACCTCAATCGGAAAGGGAATTGAACCTGACCCAGGGAGAAAATTTTTATCATATTATTGTTGGGTGAGTATGGTAGTTTTATTTTAATGGTAAAAAATATTATTTTGTTATCGTTGGGTGAGTATGGTAGTTTATCTTAATAGAAGTTTATTTCTAACATTTTTTGTTAAAATTAGAGAGTAGACATTATTACACACATGTTATAATACAAAAACATATAATATTAATTTCATATAGATAAATCACTTTGAATATCTCAATCAAACTCCAATATAGGAAGCTAATTTGTTAGAGAAAATTCGTGGAAACAAACTAGATCTAACCATCTCCTAGAAACTAGGAACATGCACTAATTTTACCCAATAATGACCAATAGTTATAACCTAATAAATATGATCACTCACAAGATAAGTAGGAATTATATATTCCAACACTCTTCTTTAATGACCATTTGTCTTAATTTTCATAGGGTGAGGTCTTCATTATCATCAAGTCTATGAATTGAAGAACACTCTAACTAGCAAAGTCTTTCTTTGGTCCATCTAAGTACCTCAATCAAGTAGACATCACCAAACTATCTATCTATATAAAGGAACAACCTTCCACCTAGATACATGGGTAACTAGCCATTGTAATCAATGGTATAGTAAAATGTTTTGGTTCATTCAACTGGTTGATAAACTTGGAGTGAATATACAATTTCACTTTCCAAAGTCAACAACTAATATGGTCCACTCATAAAACATCTATTAGATGCACAACCTTACTACTAGTGTTGAAGAACTCCCTAATAAAAGTTGTTGCACTAAACTAGACAAGTTATCAAATTTATCAATGGCACATGAGAGGGTTATGCATACCTCCATTCATGCACAACAGTACTTCTAGTGTTGAAGAATTCCCTAATAAAAGTTGTTGCACTAAACTAAACAAATTATCAAATTCATGGAAAACACATTAGAGAGATATGCATGCCTCTTTGAAACTTGTAATAATATGCTTCATAAGCTATTAAAAATCAATACATTAAATCAGAACATGACATCTTAAATTTTTTTACAAATACAAAATGTAACTCATGAGTCATTACCATATGTTCATATTTACTTTTATTCACCATGCCACTCAAACTGCTATTTTTTGTCCTTAAACATTCAACATCCTCTACTGCCACAATAGTTCCACGAGTATTGACACATGCTTCTCTTAAACCAAGTTAAAAAAAAAAAATTACTTTTTGTTATATCCATGACCTCTCTATCCTTTTTTTTTTCTACAATCTCATCATTCTACTTCAAAATTATTCCGACAATCAACTCTGGGTTTCTTCAATGCGGGCAATTTGACTCGCCTAACCAAAAAGTTAGTCCATGCTCCACCACCCGCTTGTAGTAGAACTATTGCCTCGAACACGTGTCGGATGGAAGCCAACTATACCATTGATCCCTGAAATTCCGTATTCTCTCCTCGAGGTTTACGTTCTCATCACTGGGATGGTGAGGCCACAGCTCCCATCTCCTTCGCAATCCCCACAGCCATTTTGCTTCTCAACTGCACGTGCACAAGATTCAATCTACTCTCTGCCACCTTGGTTTCGACATGTAATACCACCAGCGGACGTTATACAGCAATCCCACATGCCAGTTCCATGGTTTGAAGAGCTTTGGCCCAGCGGATAGCTGCCCACACATCTAGTTTGGTTATGTGGGGATGCTTAGGCCATACCTCCATGCGACAACCAGCTGAGTAAGGAAGGGCCCGTGCCTAATGGCTTGTTTAATCTACCACACTTTCAGGAACCACATGAGTGGCAATGGTTTCAAATACCACGACAACTGGATCAATCATCTTTAATGTATTTATCCAGTCCTCCAGCGTTGTCTCGCTCCTCACCATGAATCCTAGAGCTTTGGTGGATCGATCCTTGATAGCACACAACTGTGGTTCCCTCTATACAATCTCTCCTTCATGTCTAGATGATGTACAAGTGACCATCACACATAGAACATTATCATTGTTGGGTTTCGTTATTTCTTTTAGCATGTCAGCTTACCCAGAGAGTGGACGCTCCTTGTGAAATCCACTCCTCTTCTCACTTTGATACTCGGTGATGGTTATGTCATAGGGGCTCCATAGGGTTACAAGGTATTTTTGGTGCATCTTGACTCCTCAAAATTGCGTTAATGATGTGTTTCACAATTGACTAGAGTAGCATAGTGTTAATCGCCTCATAATATGTTGTTTGTTATGTGTTTTATAATTGCTTCGAATAGTATAGTGTTAATTGTTTCACAATATGTTATTTATTATTAGGTTTTATACTAATTTAGATTTATCTCAATTTCGGATTTATTAGTGTTAAGAGGATCAAACTATTTTTTGATGTGCAAGTCTTTTTTTTAATGTACAAATAGAGAAAAGGTTTGCACCTTGAGATATTTAATACCACTAGGATCTTGATAGACTCATAATTAAGATGTATCTACACTCATTTAATTCTTAATAATTAATAATTATATATTTTTTTGGTAAGTCAACAATTTCTATTAATTCAATGAAAATTTACATTCTCAAGAGCATAGATTCAAAACACCATTGGCCTCACTCTTACTGGATTTGCTGGCCAAATTGTACACATACATTAACATGAGAAAACTAAAGGACCAAAGATTGATTGCCCAAGTGAATCAAAATAGCCCAAAAATCAAAACACATCTTACCGTCATCATTAAGCATCAATATCGAGTTGTCTTTAATGAGACTTTTTGAAAGCTTTTCCTGTGGATTTTTCTGGTCTAATTTCTCTAAAATCCTGCAGGAATTTATTGAAATCACAATTTTGACAGGTAACCCCTACACAATCAAAGTGCCCTAAGGGTTTTTCAGGGCGTTGAATCCATATCTATAGTAAAAAATCCAGTTTAAATGATACAAATCAAGATTTCACCTCAAAATTTTGTGCGAGTCCAAAAAGTCGCACTAAAGACAACTCCCATCAATATTACCCAGAGTCACAGCGCCAATTTTATTTTTTTAATTTGATTTTTATTCTATGTAAATCCACGAAGTCAAAATGTTTTAATTAATAATTATTTATTTATTAATTTTTATGTAATCTGAGAGAGCCAAAATGTTTAGATAACATAATAGGACATTACAACATCTCTTGGATAGTGGGCTTTAGAGTGTCTCTTGGAACAAAATATATATATATATATATATATATATATATATATATATATATATATATATATTTTGTGAAATGAAAGATGGTTTTTGGACATGTGGTATTGTTAATAATACGAGTAGTCCTTAGTGCTACTTTTTTAAAGCTTTTACGATGAATTTTTCTCGTTTAATTTTTCTAAAATCTTGTACTAATTCATTGAAAACAAAAGTTTGATGGGTAACTTTGCAGAATCAAAGTGCCCTAGGGGTTTTTTAGGGTGTTGAATCCATATATATAGTCAAAAAAACCAATTTAAATAACACAAATCAAGATTTTACCTAGATTTTTTTCAGCGAATTCGGGCACCTGAAACTCCAAAAAGTCGCACTAAAGACAACTCGTTAATAATATCCGTGGTAAAGTGGGGGTGAATATCAATGGTTAATTTTTTTTTTTTATATTGTAAGTATTAAGTTTTTATGCGTTTATTAATGAAATTTAAATATGGTTACAAAATTATTATTTTAATTTATATGGTAAAATGGATATTAATTTATAGCTACTATGTGATAGAGAGTTTAGATATATCTCAGAAGTAATTATAAATATTTTGATTGTGAAATGAGAGACGGTTTTTGGGCATGTTATATTGGCAAGCCATGGTATTGTAACAAAGTCTATTTATAAAATCATTATTTTAATTTATAAGGTAAAATGAATCTTAATTTATAGTTACTATTTATATGTTATATATTTTAATGTGATATGTATATTATGATTTTCTTTTATGTAAAAAAGTATTCTTAATTTTATTAATTAAAGCTAAATTACAATATAATAAATTGAATTTTATTATTTTTAACTTTTTAAGGACACTATAACATTTCTCATACTGGGTTGTATATTAATTTTAATCTTTTATTATTATTTAATTGAGTTGACATGTAAATGTAAATGAATGTCTTATAAATTGAACATATTAATATAATTTCAACCTATTGAACGGACATGTAAAAATGTTTACTTTCTTACATTACACCTACACATCTCCCTATATAACACCTCTCGGTGCAATAAATTATTTAGTGAAATATCATAACCTTTCCAAAACAACCCCAGCTCTCCAACTCGACTCCCTTCTCATACATCTAAAAATCACCAAATTTACAATACTATTGGATTGTCACCAAAATTTAGTTGTTGGATCGGTCACCAAATTTCCAACCGTGGGTCCAAAAGACAAAATTTTGTGTAGACCCAATTCACTAGTCCGTTCGTGTAGTATTCCTTATCGCAAACCCACCCAAACTCTTTTGGCTTGTTGTCTTGCAACTCTATTTTGCATTCTTTGCTTCCCTTTCTCCCCTCAAATGAATACTCCTCTGTTTTATATATATGATGCGACGAGGGTGGGTGAACCATTGCATCGGCTCACCTCCATGCCTAACTCTGCGTCAGTTCATATGTTGGATAGCCCACCTGACTTCGATTTGTTCCACATATTGTTCCACTAACGTGCCTCGTCTCGCCTTGTTCCTTGCACGAGAATGGTCGTTGTTTGGGCCGACACACTTGTGGCGCCCTACACCTGTTCCACCATGTTGATATAACTAGATCATGTGCCCCTTATATTGTGCATCCTCTCCATCGCACATTGGTTTGTCCAACCATAAACCCATAATTTGGTTGCTCGTGCCCAAAGTTACCTCGGCCAACCAAGCATACCCCCGTTTGGTGAACTGAGGTGTCATGCCAACTGGCTTCATCACTCACTACAACTAAGTGACTCATCCTTGTATCATCATGTGATCCCTTTCCAACATGGATTTACTCCATTTCCCAACTCATTCACCTAGCCAAACCCACCTTGGCATGCACTTGCTCATGCACAAGTCCTCAACTAGAAACCCCAAATCATCACATTTTGTGCAATATAAACATCACAAATCATGTGATGGGGATGTCGCCCATTGTGCACATTCGGTTAAATGCACACCCAACTCTAAGGTCTGACATCCTCCCCCACTCAAAATCATTGTTGTCGCAGTAATACTCTAGGTCATAACCCATCGGTCATCTCTCCTCGAAATTGGCATCATGAAGTGTTTCCCCTCTGGATGATGTATTTGACTGCATATGTGGAAATCACACCTTCATATACATGACGTGTTGGATCCCCTCATGTCTCCCAACTAATTAGGTATCTATTATGATCATCACACCAAGTTCCACAATAAATCATGTCTCACATAGTGCAATTTCCTTAACCTCATATCATCCAAGCTCTCACATCAATCTACCACTACTACATAGGTACTGCCCTAGGCACCCCGTAGTAATGGCTCACCATCCAATTGCAACAACAAACCACCTTCTCATGGATCAGTGTGAAGAATATATGGTACAGTGGTCATGATGACCACCACCTCCATCTCTCACATAAAACTACTCACTTGGAAGTATTCATCCACACTTTTCTCTCATGTACCTCAATAATGGTGGTCTTGAACCAATTATACCCTCACCTTTCTCAATAAGACTTTCTAACTCAAGATCTCTTGGCCACCCTTATAGGCTTCCTGCGGATGTGCCAACCTCCTCCTTGGCCTCATGATACCAAGGCACACTATCCTAGTCACATCTCTAAACCATCAGTGCTACAACCATGTCATCCCTGGATACAACCTCTCTCATTCCATGCTCCAAACAACTCATCCTATTCTCCAATGCTTCAATCCTATTTGTCAACATATCCATCTTGACAGTTGTACTTAGATCTCCTCTCTGAGTCTTCACAACATTCGGTTTAGGTCCTACCTTTCCTACATTATATATAAAGTACCTAACACTTGCAACATTCCCACCTTCTCAGCCTCTTGTTGTCCCAAGGAAACTACTTTTTTCTTTATGGGGAAATTCCTTTCCAAATTATCATCTCCACATATCCAACAAGTGATGAGTCTCTTCTCATTCATATTACTTTCCTATCACGTGTTTCCTTCCGTAGAACTTTTATTTTTTTCTTGGTCCTTCTTATTTATTTTATCACCCTAACCTTCCTCTTTATCCTTCGCATTAGTTTCGTATTCCAAGAGGCAGTAATAGCCTCTGTAAGTGTTTGGATTCCCTGCTTCTTGAATTCCCTTTTTTCCCGTGGTTGCAAACCATTGATGAGTGGTACATACATTCCTCATCAAACATTTCACTGATATTTAAAATAATCCCGAAAATTTCTTTGATGTATGTAACTAGATCCTTCATGTATGCTTCCAAACCATATGGTGACCCCTTCCTACCCATGCTTAATTCCCTAGTCCAGATTGTGATGCAAAGTTGCCTTCATTTTTGTCGTGTTTGATATATTCTCCATGATATGAATGGATGTTAGATCCTCCACTCAAGACCTCTACCACAACTTTCTAGTTCCTATGAGATACATTGCAACAACGTTTACTTTAACTTCATCGAAACATCCTTCCATTTGTTCCAACATTTTCTCTACATCCCAACAAAAGTTCCCAAGTATTTTGGTACTCCTAGGCCCATCATACAACTCTTGGTCTTTCAATTTCACCTTCATCAATGAACTTTCAAAACCCTATCCAATGGAATTATTTAACACTAATATCATGTTGGCCTAATCATGTGTCAAAGACATAAGTGATGCCACTTGCTCTTCCAATTACCTCATACCAACTCCCTAACCTTGAAAATGCTTCATTACTTCGATAACTTCCTCAAATGCATATGAACCTATTTTGATAGCTTCCTTTTTCTCTGCAATATCCTTCTTTATTTCATTGAACTTATTTCTATGTCATTACATAGCATACATAATTTTAACTAAGCTTCCTTCAACAACTTGGACTCTTTCTACCAAATTAGCTTTATCTTGGTTCCTAGAGCTACCTCACGTTTTCACTAATTTGACCTGCTAATAGTATCCCCTGAATATGGCCCTGCTAAGACTCGCACGAGTTCTTTTCCCAAATTCATCTTGCACAAAAAACCAATATCCAACCCATCCTTTCCCTCATGGTAATTGATCACAAATATTTCTCTTTCCACACCTGCAATAGTGAAAGAGCAACTTCCTCTACAACCACTACCACTAAATTCAACTCCATATCTCGTTTCTCCTACTTAAATACTCTTCTCTTTCAATGTATCTTTTGATACCGCTTGTCATGATCTTGGTTCCTCGAGCTACCTCTCGTGTTCACTATTCTGACCTACTAATAGTATCCCTTGAACACAGACTTGCTAAGTCTCACACGAGTTCTTTACACAAATGTATCTTGCATAAGAAACCAATATCCAGCCCATCCTTTCCCTCATGGTAATTGATCACAAATGGTTCCCTTTCCACACCTGCAATATTGAAAGAGCAACTTCCTCTACAACCACTAACACTGAATTCGACTCCATATCTTGTTGCTCCTACTTCAATACTCTTCTATTTGGATGTATCCTTTGATACCACTTGTCAGGGTCGCAAGGGCTCTGCATAGTTACAAGGTGCTTTTGGCACATCGTGACCCCTCAAGCATGTGACACCATCGTAGTTCGCAACTGTCTAGAGTAGCACAATGTTAATCCACCCAAACTATGTCTCACCGTGTGTTATTTTTTAATAGGTCAAATATAAGTTACTTAGAGAAATATCATCTCTCCAACCTAGAACTTAAGAATTCATAGTATTGTCACAACCTAAGCAATACTTCAAATTAAATATGCAATATAACCATAAATCCACAATCGTACACAAAATACACAAGTTATACACAACATGAAATTATTTTTATATGGAATGGATCTCCAACATTCAACTTTCTTACAATAGTGAATTTTACAACAAATGGGAAGCCCAAGCCCTCTCGCTAGATGCCCTACTCATATGTGTAAAAATCACCAAAATTACAATATTATTGGATTGTCACCAAAATTCAGTTGTTGGTCCGGTCACCAAATTTCCATCCGCAGCTCCAAAAGACACCATTTTTTGTGTAGACCAAATATGCAAGTCATTCACATGGTATGTCCTACTACAGACCTGCCCGAACTCTTTCGTAGGTCACTTTAACTCTTTGACAACTCGCCCAAACTCTTTCATATTTCTATCTTGCAACTTCGTTTTGCATTCCTCACTTCCCATTCTCCCCTCAAATGAATTCTCCTTCATTTCATATATATGGTGCAACGAGCGTGGGTTAACCATTGTGTTGGTTCACCTCCATGCTCGTTCGCCTAACTCTGCATCGGTTCACCTCCATGCTCATTCTCCAAACTCCACATCGATTCATATGTTGGCTCACCCACATGACTTTGGTTAGTTCCACATATTGTTATGTTAATGCACCTCATCTCACCTTGCTCCTTGTGTGGGGGTGGTGGTTACTCATTTGGAAAGGAATTCGATCCCATACTAGCTCTAATACCATGTTAGAAAACAAGAAAGTAGACATTATTTCACACACAATGTGTTGAGCTCTTTATAAGATCAATGTTATATTACACTATACAAGTACATGATATTTGTTTCAAGATAAAAAAAACTACATTGATCACACAACTGACTTGTTGACTGAATATTTTAACCAAACACCAATTTAGGAAGCTAACTAGTTGGAGATAATATTTCAAAACTAACTTGATCTAACCACCACGTAGAGACTAAGAACAAAATCTTCACAATGAGACTAACTCTACCCAATAATGACCAATAATTATAACAAACAAATATGATCAGAGATAAAACAAGTAAGAGTTATATATTCCAATAACTTTGACATGTTAAGTGCCTTGTTACTCATTCAATCTTGGTTTAGAATATCAAATCTCAAGTCAGAAAGAGTACATTGAGATAGTGTATGGTGAGTTACACCTATAAACTCAACTAACTAGGAATGTTGGTCCTTATTTTTTATTACTTTTGTTTTAACATGGAATGATGTTTTCTAATCAATCCCTCTTAGTAGAGAAATCCTCGAAGTGATATTTTTTAACAATGGTTATTCCTTGTATAATCATTGTCACTTCCGAAAAAACTTTAAGATTGTTCCCAAGGAAAAACTATGGAAGAGGTTAGAAGAGATATTGTTTCCTTTCGAGTTGAGGGTTGCTATGACAAGGTTGTATGAGAATGTTTTTCCAAGTTTAGGACCACTTAGTGTTAATTTGGAAGAAATTAATTGCAATATCGGAGTCAAGAAAGGGTGTCCCTTGTCCCCTACACTTTTTGGCCTATACATTGGTAAGCTACAAGGGTGTTTGGAGGATGTAGGTTGTGGTGGCCCCATGCTCGCTAGTATATTCATAACTCTTCTCCTTTATGTTAACAATACTATTATTTTGGCAAGAAGTCATTATGATCTTGGAAAGCAATTAAGATCCTCTAAGATTTCTATTCCAAGATGGGTGTGACTATTAATATTGACAAAACAAAATTCATGATAATTAAATCCAGAAATATCACATATGATACTTACATATATGAAAACAATGACGTGGACTTTCCTTCATACAAATATCTTGGAATTTATATCCATCTGAAGCTCAACTAGAATTATAATATCGAGAAAATGATAAATGGAGGATGGAAAGCTTATTATGTACTAGAAAATGATTGCAAGTCAATAGATATTTGGATATGGCATTAAAAAAAAATTGTTTTCACAGGCTCTCATCAAACTTATTATTGTATATGGTTGTAAGGTTTTGGGTTGCATAGTATCTCTTGAGAGTCATGAAGGAAGAGAGAGTAGATTTAAAAGTAGTTTATAACTAGAAATATAAAGATTAAAGGAAATAACCCCATCCCATTCTTTATTAGCTTCTCCATTTGGTTCTTTATTTCCTTCATTTTTTTTATCCACGCCTCTAACATTCACAAAATAATGGAAAACCTCATTGTTTGATCTAGATTATACAAGGAATGAAATTAAAGCTAGGAAATGAAATGGCTCACACAAACACAAAGAAATATAATATAAAGCACAATAATATGGTGAAAACTCAACTTCTATTAGTAAATGAAATAGTAGAGTATTGTAAAGCAAAACTGGATAGAATGGTGGTAGCTATCTCTAAAGAGAGAGAGAGAGAGAGAGAGAGAGAGAGAGAGAGAGAGATGGAAACTAGGAACATTCACAAAAGCTATTACAAGAGAGAAAAATGATGGATTTTTAGCATAAGTAAATAACCCTATAGGTACAATACCCTAACCCTAAAATATGAAGCCACAATATTTATGGGCCCTGAGGTGGTTAGTTAGTACATAAAATTTCCAGGGGTGCAAATTTTGCATAAAATATCTATTTAGGGTGCACAGTAACTCATTGGAAAGAACTATCTATGAACTACAATTTTCATCTAGGGAAAAAGAATGCCATGGAAACCCTTGGCCCCTCGAATTTCCAAAAAAAATCATTTAGGGAATCAAAATGGCCCCAGAGATTTGGGACCCAAAAAACCATAAAAAAAAATTCAAGAAGATAGAGAATCGTTGAGCCTTAAGATGAGGTGGAGACACTGATGTCCACTTGGATCTATCATCCTTGATTAGGAAGTAATCATATCCATTGTATCAAATTGCCTCATAATATGGGGAAAATTTTGCTAATTTTGACTCTTAGTGATCCACTTTCCTTGATGAAGATATTTCCCTACTTTGCCTACTTGATAGAGTTGTCTATTCTACTGGAAAATATCATTTGTCTTCGTGCCAATGATTCATTCTATTGTATCTTCTTCAATGTAGTTAGTATGTCTCTACAATATTTTCCACTTGATTCTATTGTGTAGAGATGCTCTGGGCTAAGGTTGTGGTAGTTACAATGACCTTCCTTTCACATTTTGACTAAGCCATGAAGAGGACCAACTTTGCAGTATAATAGATTACCTTTCAACATCGTTTTTCAAATATCAATGAAATTGCAGTAGTTAGTACTACCTCTCTTACCTTGTAGAGCTAACCTCCTAGAGTAGCAATGACACTATGGGGATGAAACTCATAAACAACATGATGTTTCCACATATAGGTTTTTCATAAAATAACATCACAAACATCGAGTGGGAAACAATACAAAATACTTCAATTTTAAGGGCTTGATGCAATAGGATAGGAAACATTGTTGGTTTACATATATGCTTTTCAATGGATCAACATACCAATGGTCTATGGTTGGGGGTGTGGCACTGTTGAAAACTTCAATCTCTTGATGAACTCAACTAAGAATAGTTTGTCAACAATGAAATGTAGGGGGGTCCTTTTCACTCACATTTGTAAAAATGAAGAGGTTCTCCCCCTCTTTAGGTTCCTATTGCTCTTTTGGTTGGATATTTGTGGTTGCAATGGTGGAACTATTTTATGAATCAATGATCCACTTTCCTTTATCCTATTCTAAATGAATAAGAGCCAAAGTATGTTTCCTTTTTTGTAAGATCCACCAACAATGATTTTTGCGAGTGATAGTCATGAGTGTTGTGTCAGGGGCTTTATGGAAATCACAACACTTTACATGTCCTCTTTCTAATTTCCATTACCCTTATTTTTCTATGACTTGGATTGTTTGTCTTGAGGTGTCATTAACCTATTAATTGTTTCACTGCCCTGCAGGGGAATGGGTTGAGGAATGCTTTATGGTTGGTCCCATCTAAATAGCATGAGTTGAGGTTCTTTCCCCACCATATTCTTATATACCATTCTCTTATATACTCACCTTAATATCTACCATCCTCTTATCTATTGTATCCCCTTTAATTATCTCTTGTTCTACGCATTTGGGTTGCCTTTTCTGGGCTTCTATTGCGGTGGATTTGTAGACCTGAACTATCACTATTCCTCTGCTTCAATTTCTGCTTAGTTTTGAAAACACATTGATAAGCATATCCTAGTGAGGATATGTCTAGGAAATCCATTTCCATTTAGATATACCTAAATAGACCACTACCAACTTCAAAAACCAAGTGTTGCTCAGAGTCTATGATACCCATATTGGAGCATAAGGCTGGAAATTAATGGTGTGCTCTGGCACTGTTTGGTCTCTCTCATATCATATGGTTGTCCATATTGTGTATTGGCCATTATATTTCTCTATATGGTAGAATTAATTCTTAAGGGGATCAACAAAAGATTCCCAAGTGGGTCTTGCCTTGAATATCATTGACTGGTCTTCATTTTTTCTCTCCTAGTAACCTTCCCACAAATATTTGACATGTGAAAGGGCTTTTAGGAGATAAAAGGTGATAATTTCATTGTTGATTTTTTTTTTGGATAGACTAATAACTATCTAACATATTTAACCACATGTCCAAAGAATTTGCATAAAATTTTCCTTCAAATAAGGGGATCAAAATTAAATTTTACCTTGAATGGTGTCATACCTTCTAAATTTTTGTTGGTTGAAGTTACCTCGATTGTTGTTGGGAGTTGTTGAAGGATTTAGGTGAAATTTTCCATCATCTGATTCTTCTGGTGTGTGAGTGTTTCCTAAAGCAACAATTGATAGGATCTCGATATATTTCATCTCTTTTTTCTTCCACCATGGGAGGCCACTTTGGTTCATGAGAGTGATCGTTCCCAAGTGAAATTAGCAACCCTAACCTCATTAAGAACACACACCAAGAAACAACAGAGAGTAAATTGTTTTGATACTAATGATCATGTTGTATAAGGAATGAAATGAAAGGCAGGAAATGAAATGACACACACACATAAATAAATATAACAGAAAGAATAGTAATGTGGTGGAAACCCAACTTCTACTAATAAATGAAATAACGAAGTATTGTAGAACATAAACTAGTTAGAATGGTGGTGATTATCTTTGAAGAGAGAGAGATGATGACTACATGCATTCACAAAAGCTATTAAAAGATGCTAAAAGTATGTCCTTTTAACATGAATAAAGAACCCTATAGGTCCTAAACCACCATCATAGAATATAAAGCACCAAAAGGTTTGTGGGACCTTGAGTTGGTTAGTTGGTACATAAACTTTCCGAGGGTGTAACTTTTTCATATACTATCTATTTGGGGCACAAAAGTTTGTTGAACATAACTATCTAAAGACTACAATTTTTGAATGGGGCAAGGAATTTATACAACAACCCTTGGCCCTCTAAATTACCAGAAAACATCGTTAAGGGCCTCAAAGCGACCTTAAAATTTTGGGACCCAAAAAGCTATATAAAGGCTACCAACAATATAGAGAATCATTGAGGAGTAGAAGAGGTGGGTAGCCATTGATGTACACCTAGATCAATCCTCCAATATTAGGAAGTAATAATATATATTGAATCAATTTCCCTCATAAAGTGGGTAAACCTTTGTTGAATTTGACTCCTGATCAACCACTTGCCTTGGTGAATAAGCTTTCATGCCTTGACAACCCGATAGATTTGTATGTGCTACTAGCGGATATCCATTGTCTTGTTTTCCATGATCAAATCCATTGTAGCCCATTCAATGTAGTTGGGATTGATTTTTATGGGGGGAAATTGCTTCACTCCTTTGAGGTGTCATATATAGGTGGAAAACACGGATGAAGTAGCTCCACATTAAAAATCTGGTGCAAGCCAAGGAAAGAGGGAATATTAAAATCAAAATCATTTTCACACGAATCCTTTGTGAATGCGTAAGGCCCATATTGGTGTGGTATGATATTCCTATGGGGGCCTATGAGATTCTATTTCTATAAATCCAACCACACTTTATCACCAACCTGAAACTTGCATGGAACCATGTGTTGGTTATGTCGTTGCTAGTACTTGGCATTGAATTTCTACAAGATTTCACGAACCTATTGTTGGAGGTGTTATATACATTAACAAATTTTTCTACTCAATTTTCCTCAACCTAATCATGGGAGGGAATTGTTAGTGAAGATGTAATGGCTATAGCTACATCAATTGGGGCCAACAGTTGGAACCCCAAGCCCACCTAAAAAGGACTGTGGCCAATATAGTTGTGAAGAGATCTATTATAGCTATGCTAAACATATGAAAGGTTTTTCTCCGATGTATGTGGATTCTTGTATTTATACATGCATGAGATATGCATAATCATATTTTTGACTACTTATGTTTGTCCATCTATCTAGGGATGAAAGGTGGTTGACTTGGTCAGCTATCCATCAAAGACCATAGGATAAACTAAAAGGTACTGAGCAAATTGTTGTCCATATCTAAAATAATGGTATGAGGTAGCTCAAAATGATCCAAAACATTCTCAAAGAAGAGTTTAGCAATGTCTTTAGTTGTGATACGCTTCTTGCATGGTGCCAAAATGGGCAACTTAGAGAATTGGTCAACAACCATAATCACACAATTGTTACCATGCTTGGTGGAGGGAAAACCTAGCATGTAATCCATGGTGATTAACTCCTAAGGCTTTTTTAGGGTAGGTATAGGAGTGTACAACCCTTTCTTCTTGATGGATTGTTTATAAATAACACATGTAGTTCACGATACGATATTTTGGTGTAACTTCTATCAAAACTTTGTTTAGTAAAAAATGATTCTAAAGTACTGCTACAATATTCTCCATGCCAAAGTTCTGTGACACCCCATTGTAATGTGCCTCCTATATTGGCTTGGCATGCTCACTTGAAGGAACAAAAAGGTAGAAGTCTATAACTTTTTTTCTTGCAATCAATTTTTGGTATGCGATAGTGAAGTCATAGTTTCTATTGTATAATAGTGTCCACATAAAGGTCTCATGTGAAAAGATATAAGAACTTTGGTTAGTGCCATAAATGGAGGCCGACTAAGGTAGTTTGTGATGTGATTGGTGCTACCCTTCTTATATTTGATGTTCAAGTGGAAATGTAGTGGGTGTGTGGATCATTTTTTATGGTGGTAATTCTCTAATGTTCCTTATGTCTACATGAGTTGTAGAGGCTTGTGATAAATGTGGATTATTTTTTCTTTCCCCATAATATAATACTTCCATTGTTGGCATGCTTACACAATGGAGTACATCTCCTTCTCATAAGTGGGATATATCCAAATAACAATAGAGAGTGTTTCACTTTAATAGGCCATTATATGTCCTTTTTGAGTGAGGTCTACACCAATAACATAGTTGGAGGCATTTGTCTCAATCTCAAACAATTGTTGCAGGTATGGCAGGTGATGATTGGTGCAGAGCAAAGGCAGTGTTTTAGATCCTCAAATTATTTTTGTTATGAATTAAACCAATAAAATTTACTTTTTATCCACCCTTGGCCACTTATCGTAAGGGCTAAGAAATATGAAAGAACCCCAACATAAACCTTCGATAGAAGTTATCAAGGTCCATGAAGTTATGTAATCTTATTGGAGTTGTCAAGGTTGGCTAATATTGCATGACATGAATCTTGGTTGGTTGATCCAAGCAAATATTGGTGGCCACCTGCCTATTCCACTTATATCCCAACACTGTTTCTTTCAATTTCCTTAATTATAGCATAATTTACTATTTTTGGCAATTTTTCGGGTCCTGGACTTCTGGAGCCATTTTGAGGCCTTAAACGCCATTTTTTCTGAAAATGGGAAATATTGTAGGTAGTAGTGGGGGGTTTGCAGTCGAAATTTGTAGTCCATGGATAAATATTTCTAATCAGGCATTGCACACTTCAAACAAATATAGTATGCCAAAGTTTTGACCCTAGGAAGTTGGTGTACCAACTAACCCCAATGGGACACAAAATTTTGGTGCTTCAACTCATAAGGTTAGTATTTTAGATATTTTGGGTTTTACCTTATTTCTCAATAATAAAAATGCTCGTGAGTATCATTATAAAATATTTTAGAGGCATATAGCCGCCACATATCTTCTCATAGATAAGCTACCATCTCCCGAGCTAGTTTATTTCCATTTTGCATGTAAAGAGTCTTAAGTATTTTGTTATTAATGAACTAAAGTTAAGTTTTTTCTGTATATGTGTGTTTATGTTTAAATTTGTATTTAATTTTGTTCCTCTGTAAATCAGGATCAGTTGTATCAGAGTGGTCCGCCCTTTCTCTTCTTTTTTTTGTGCATGTCCCCAACGAGGTCGAGGTATAAGGAATTAGGGCTTGAACTAGTTGAACCTTTGCAAGACCATCCACGCTGATCCCAACGACCTCCCATGGAGGAAGAAAATAAATATGAGGGAGCAGGATATCCTTTAAAACTATTGCTCGAAGAATCCCTTGAGTGACAAAGGAACAACATGATGGACAACATTGCCCAAATCCTTTGGCGAATTCCCACAGGCGATGCATCTTCATCCAACAACCACCTTGGAGGTGCCACTCCCTTTAAGGTACAAGTCAACTTTTAAATTCCCATATTTGAAGGCCAAATAGATGAAAATTTTGTAGATAAATGGTTAAATATGATGTCAGAAGGATATTTTTTGGTTTATGATTTTTCCGCTAGGGAAAATATTACTTTTTCACTCCTTCAATATTCCCCCCATGTCAAGAACTAGTGAGAAACCTACTGTGAGCAAAGGGACAAGAGGGAACCCTCACTGTTTTCAGCCGCATCCACTCGAAATTAGTTCTGAGATGCCATCAAGGAATAATATTACCTTATCAGGAGCTATGAAGACAAGTACATAAAATAGACCACACTGTGGTATGGAAGGGACCAAGACGTGCCGAATTTCACAAATATTTTTCATGCACTTTTCACGAAGTTGGGTATCAAGGATTTTGATAAACATTTGGTACTCTAGTACCACAATTGTCTACACAAATACATCTAGGACGAGATGGATTTCTTGGACATCTCCTTGATTAGTGACACCTGCCCATACGTTGTCAAGATCGAGTAGAAATTTAAACAGAATTAGTGATACTTTGGATTTATGAATCCAAAGCAAGGGAAAGGTGCCCCCAAACCGTAGAACAAAGGAAAAATCCAAGGTGGGGTGACCTGGGATAACTCATTGAAACCACAAGAAAAGAATAACACCACAAAGACAAAGAAGGACACAAGAAAGTGGTGTGAGTTCCATAAGAGCCGCACTCACAACACAAGTGAGTGTCAAACCAATTAGTAACTCGTGTCTAAGCTTAAGGCTACAGAGTTAGATGCATGTTTTGAATCAGAGTCAAAACCTGATAATGGGGATGAAAAATGGAAGAAGATTATTGATGTGGAGCCCAGCGCCACTATTGCCACCACCAAGATCCAAAATATTGAGCCTAAATATCCAGAGGAAGGGGAGCGTCTCTTCCACTCAAATATGTGGTTGAAGTGGTCTCTACTACAGTTCATTGTCAACAAAGAGAGCCAACATACCCTCATTTAAACAGAGTTCGTTAAGAGGTTGGGGCTACCGAACACAAAAAACCCATAAACATACACCATCGGGTGGCTTCACGAAGGAAAACATCTCTGCGTCAGCCAACAATGTCGTCTTCCCTACAACATCAAACCCTTCATGGATGAGGTACTGTGTGACGTTTCTCCTCTTGAAGTTTGCGATGTATTATTAGGCCAACCATATTTTTGTAAAGTTCCAACTATTCTATTATTATACAAAAAATATATTATAGGATATGTAACCAGATAAATCAGGGGGCTAACAACAATTTACCCATAATACAATCAAAATCAAGGTTTGGTTGGCCCTGGTGGGCTGCCCAACAAAGAGAAACCAACTCGCCAGTCGTAACATGTTCAAAGCATAGCTAAAAACCAAAACAGACAGATAAAGAGTCATATTTAACAGAAAAAAAAAACAGACTTGAGATTCTGCCAACCTGGAGTCAGACACCAGAAAGCATTAAAAAAATAGGGAGGTAATTCCTCCAGAATCCAACAAGCATAGGGGTTGGATGGAGTACACTCAGATTCCTAGGGTTCATCCACATACCCAACCACCCGCCCTGCATGCAGACTCTCTAGACTTTCTTTGCGCTCCATTTTGCTACTAGAGGGAGTGCCACCACTATCAAGCATCGCTGCCACCCATCCTTCTTCCATGTCCTTTCCAGTCTTGTCTTCATCTTCCGCAATCGACCTTCCCACAAAGGAGGTGAAAGAGTCAACATATTTCTTACACTTGTTGACCGCGCTCTTGGCCCCAGTCTAGTTCTCATGGGCTTGGGCCTCACCAGCGCCGAAGGAATCAGAGGCTTGAGGGTGGCGAAAGGGAGGGGGTGGAAGATGTCCGCTGCTTGTTTCCCTTCCACCTAGAACTGGAGCTCACGGTCATAGAAGATGAGGTCCATGGCCTCGCGAGCTTTGAAAAACTCATGGTAGCCTTTGGTAATTTGGTGGTTTATTCTGTCCGCCAAGTGTTGTCATTGAACCAATGGGGCAGCAAAAAAATTCTTCATGAGCCAGTAGCGCTTCACCAAGGTACTTCGAGATTTTGTAGCTCTGGAAAGGGCTTCCAACTCCAGCACATCGACTTGGAATCACATGTGCATAGGGATGTCGGGCACATAGCCAGGAGCTTCCTACCTTTTAGGGACCTCATCATCATCATCAGGGACCTGCACCCCCAAGCGTCCCCACACATACATCTCATTTTTCGCCTCGGCATGAGGGCTGGCCGGATGTTGGAAAGAGAATAGTGCATCCCCCTCTTCCAGACCTCACTACAGGAGACCCTGCTATGGAAGCTCACCAAGATGCTCAACACAATGGGATGATCCTCCTAATTGAAGTTGACTTGAAGGGTAAGTCTTGTGAGGAGGGAAGCTTCTCGCGCATGTGTCATGTGGCGCTGACCTCATCCCTGTGCTCTGTGTGATGCCCCTCCTACAGCTCATTAACTCTCAACATTCCCATCATTCCGCCAGTGATTTTCCAAACCAAAAAAATACTCCTCACACACTTCGACAATAAGATCTGGAGGGGGGAGAGGAGGTGAGGTAGGTGGCTCGCTTATGGGAGCCATCTGTCTCCTCGCATGCACTTTGTCATGTCTTCTAACACCTGCATCCGGGGAGTTGATGTCTTGTTGAGTCAAGTCCTCATAGTGGGACCTAAAAGTGCTAGTGGGCAGGGTGTGAAAGTCGCTAGTGAAGAGATCAGTTTCCATGTCAAAACCTTTATTGGCTAGAACGTCCGCCACTTTGTTGGCTTCCCTTCGCACGTGGTTGAACTGAGTGGCCCTTATCTAGGTGATTGTGCTTTCGAGCATGGCCATTATCATCACCAGTCTCCAGCTCAAAGAGATCTTGAATGAGATGGAGCCATTCTGGAGCTTAGAAGCCATGTTCACAATGATTTGGGAGCCCCCTTCCGTTGTGAGTGGGGAAAAAATTCTGCCACTGTAATTTTGAGTCCCTGGAGGAGACCTTCCAGCTCAGTGGCGTTGTTGGAGTCCCATCCTAAATAACCATGGAAGATCTTGATAATTTTTCCCTGACTGTTGTGGAATAGACCACCAAACCAACTTCCCCAGGATTTCCTTTGGAGGCACCATCAAAGTTCAATTTGAAACCACTTGAAGGGGGCATAATCCACACCGAGGGACTGGAGGGTGTCAAGGAAGAGTGGCTTGCTGGTATACAGGGGATTTGAGTTATGAAATTCCAAGTCTACAAGCTAATATTTTTCTGAGGAGAGGTCGGAAATTCCTCTTAAGACCAACGATTTAGGAACAGCGTTTCCTGGATGTGCCCCTTGATGATGGCCCAGATCCCTTCTAGTGATCATGTCTTGCCATTGAATATGTGTTTGTTTCTCTCCTTCCAAGTCTCCCAAAAAATGAAGCTCGAGATGATTTTCCAGAGGCGATTGAGAAGAGGACTGTGGTAGGGGTCTGGGTCCTAGGAGCGGATGGTGTGGACCACATTCCCCTAGACCCGATTTGTTCTTCTGCATAACATAGCCACTCAGTCTCAAAGGTAGTTCACCACATGGCAGTTGTCTAAAAGGTGATCAATTGTTTCCTAGTTGGAACGACACATAGGGCAGAATGAGGTCTCGTAGAACCCTCCTTTGAGAATATTATCCTAGGTCAGTATTTTCCTTTTTCTTAGAAGCTACATAAAGGTTTAGACCTTTGGCCAAATTTTTGCGCGCCAGATTTTGTTCTAGATAATGTCCTGCTGAATTTGTTTGTCCTTGTATATAAGATAGTGAGCATCTTTTATGGTGTATTATCCCTTAGTATAGTATCCCCATCTTAGGATATCATCCCCCCGTTTGTTCTTAATTTTCCTTTTCTGAATTTCTATCCAGATGTTGTCAGGAGTTTCCTCTCTCCACTCAGTGGGCCAGCTGTCTGGATGCTTCCAAGTTCTTAGATGAGTGTGGTTCCCTTCTCGCTAGTAATGTTTGACCTTGATAAGATTGAGGTTTCTAATGAGGTTTCACCAGTGAAACAGGTGGAACAGACTGGCCATGTTAGGGAGTTTTTACCATGAATCTTCCAGAAACAGGCCCAGGAGCCATTGTGGATTTCCCAAAAGCTATGATTTTGAATGAGGTATTTATATTCAGCAACTAACTTCCATATGAGTGAACCATTATTGTCTTCAAAGAATCTGATTAATTAATGGTGATCCCACTCTGGGGCATACTTTTGTTTCCAAAATTGAGCCTAGAGAGAGGAGGGCTGAGTGATCCATTCACACCAGATTTTCGCTGCAAGGGAGGAGTTTTTTGCTTCTGGATCCCGGAGTCCAAGTCCTCCTTGAGATTTCAAGATGTAGAGACTATCCCAATTAACCAGAGCCTATTTTTTCTTGTTATTGTCTCCTCCCCAAAGAAAAGTGCGTTGGAGGTTCCGAATGGATTTGAGAACCCATTTGGGCGTTGCCAGAATGGAGAATAGGTACAAAGGCATAGATTGGAGGACCGATTTGACAAGGATCAGAGAACCGACCAGGTTGAGCGAACGAAAGGTCCAAGAATCAAGCTTGCTAGTTAATTTGTCCGATATTTCACACCAGGAGGAGTTCTTAAGACTAGACTCAGCGAGTGGGGCTCCTAGATATTTGGAAGGGAGGGAGGCGATGGATATGCTCAGAATTATGGCTATGTTTTGTTGGGTTACATTCAGGGTTTTGAAAAATAAAATATAGGATATGTCCAAGTTGATGGTGATGCCCGAGGCATCAGAGAAGGTGGTCAGAATGGAATGGATGCTGTGAGCTTCCTGCACTAAGGGGTGCCCCATGAGCATATTGTCATCAACGAATTGTTGGTGGGTGAGAGACCCACAATTGTGAACCCAGAGACCATGAAGGTTACCTTGCATAGCAGAGGCTTTTAATTCCCATCCAAGGCCTTCCTCCATGAGGACAAATAATAAGGGGGAGAGTGGATCCCTTTAACAAATTCTCCAGAGGGACAGAAGGTTTTCGATAGAGAGCCATTGAACAAGATGGAAAAGAAAGCTGATGAGGTGAGGGAGACAGTCAAGTTAATCCACTCTTGGAAGAAGCCAAAATCCTGCAGGATGGACCTGATATACTCCCAGCTCAGTTGGTAAAAAGATTTCGAGAGGTACAAATTGAGAGTAATTCCTGGAATTTTGGTAACTTTAGGGAGTGAATGATTTCATGGGCCATGATGATTCCGTCAAGAATTTTCCTTCCTTCCACTTAGCCAGTTTACTCAGGAGAGATGAGGAGGGGCAAGAGAGCCTTTAAACTATTGACCACCACTTTGGAAATGATTTTGTAGATGACATTGCATAATGAGATGGAATGGTACTTACTGGGCGAAGCAACATTGTCTTCCTTGGGTATGAGAGTGAGAAAAGTGGTGTTTAGAGCTAGAAGGACCCATTTCTTGATGCGAGATTCTTCAACAAATTCCCAAATCTCATGCTTGATCAGGTCCTAGAAAAAATGAAAGAATATGGGGTGAAGCCATCAGGTACTGGAGCTTTGCTATCATGAAGTTGAGAAACTATAACTTCAACCTCCTAAAGGGTATATGGTTTCATAAGCAGAGAGTTGTGCTTCTCAAATATAAGAGGAGGAATATACTGGAGAATGTTGTTTATTGCATCCAATCGGTCGAGCTGTTCCTCAGAGAGAATATCTCTATAATAGGAGACTAGTTCATGCTAAATATCTTTATGTTTTTCTAGGTGCTCTCCCTAGGCATTGCAGAGTGACACGATTCTATTATGCATTCAATGTTGAATGGTGGAGCGGTGGAAGAATGTTGTGTTTCTTTCCCCCTCCTTTAACTATTTTATTCTCGATTTCTTCTTCCAAAGGATTTCCTCCTGTTGATGTCTTACTTCTAGTTGGGAGGTGAGTTGTTCTTCTTGAATATTTAGATCCAGCTATCTCCCTTCCATAATTATGCTTTGTTGTAGCTTATCCATCTGCTGCTCCACCTTGAGTTGGTATTGGAAGATGTTTCTGCAGGTGTGCTTGTTCCAGAATTTAAGCTTTACCTTAAGGGCTTTCAACTTTTGTTAGATGGTGTACATCTTGGTGACTCTGGGAAATTTCATGTGAGTCCACCAATGTTCGACCATTTCCCGAAAGTTTAGGTGAGTGAGCCATAATTTTTTAAAAAGGAATGGATGCCAAGAAGGAATTCCAGGTTGGTTCCATTACATGCAGATGTGCCAATGATTTGACCCCGTGGAGGGGAGGATGGTCGTAAAAAGATCCCCCCACAGGCCAAGAGAGATTCAGTGATCAAAAATATGTCCAACCTTGGTGCAATTTGGTTTGCTCCACCTCTTTTATTGTTCCAGGTGTACAATCCATTGGAAGTTGGTCGATAGATCAGGGCATTGGAGGCAATAAAATTCTTTGAATTGAATGCCATCCACTTCCAAGATCCCGCGTCCCCCTTTCTTTTCCTCAAGCGTCACTATCATGTTGTAGTCCCCCCTAGATTCTAGTGGGAATTAGGGATTTGAGTCTGAAGCTAGGAGAGATAAGTGAGGAGCTGGATTTTGAGGGGAAGGTGTTGTAGAATGTAAACATTAGTGATGAAACCATGAATTCTAGAGCCTAGGATGTGGAAAGAGGCCGATATGGTGTTAAGGGTAGCTAAGAAGTTGGAAATACTAATTTATTGAGGGTTCCAAGAAATGGACAGACCTCCAGAGGCCCCAGAGGCATCAACAGCTACAACCTTATATCCTTTCCAGAGTCGTAGAAGGAGGCTTTGGAGGTGGAGGTGAGTGTTTTTAGTTTCTTGAATCATTAGGAGGGAAGGGTATTCTCTAGGGAATTTCCTCTTTATAATAATACGTTTGGAAGGGCTATTAATGCCTCTAATATTCCAGGAGATAATCTTCATCAGGAATGATTGGGGCATGAGGGAAAGAAATTAGCGAGCAAGGTATATTTCCTTGATTCAACAAGTTGGTGTCCTACCATAATGATACGCTGGAGATCAATTCTTTTTCCTCCTTTCTTTATTTCTTTGGTGTTCTTTTTTATCTCTCTAGAGGAACTTCCTTGGATTCCCAGGCAGGGGGCAACTATAGCTTTGGAGAGGAAAGAGGTTAGGGTTTTAATCTGGCTCGACGGGATGGAGTGGTAGGCTTTATTAAGACAGTATTCCTCCACATTGAGAATGTCCAGGTCACCAAAGTGTATGTCAACTAGATATTCTTCCATGGGGATTTCTTCATACTATGGTATTTCTAGATTTTCTAGCAAAGGGGGTGGGCCTGAGGTGGAGGTCATCTTATTAGTAGTTAGGATTATGGATTTGCTGGAGTCTTGGCGGTGGATCTGAGCCTCTAGATCAATATGTTTTTTCTTTCTACTGGGTTCTGCTCCATCAGTCTCCATGTCCATCTCATATGGGAGATTAGATAAAGCAACATAACTGTTGTTCATAGCAGGATTAGAGTTTTGCGAGTTTACCTTATGATTTTTTTGTTACTGTCGTTGGTTTTGGACCTTGGTGAAGCCTTCTGCATCCGATTTTCCAGTGTTCCTTAAGTTCTAGTTGTCCTGATTGAGAGGGAAATACCTAAAGATATGTCCATGCTCGTGGCATTTGCGATATCGAAATAGAAAATTCTCATAGTCAAGCATTTGAACCCACTCATAATCATCATACAGGAGGTTGATGGAGTCCAGAAGTGGTTTTGCAATATGGATGTAGACGCAGAAGCACACATAGGAGGTGTATTTGTTGATTCGTGTTGAATCATCTACCTTGATGAATTCTCCTAGCAGGTTTCCAATCTCTTTGAGGGTGAGCTCGAACCAATAGTCTTGTGGGAGGAAAAAGAGGTGCACCCAAACAGGTGCCCAAGAAAGGTCTTCCTTGTCCGGGTTGAATCTTTCCACCCAGTTACGGAGGTAGAGACCTGCAGAGTTAAAAAATTATGGTCCGCCATCCATGACTGTTATTTTCTTCCAGACATGTAAAGCATACCTTAGATCCAATTTGGAGGTATATGTGGCATTTTGATTTCCAATTGGCCATGATCCATCCACGAAGGGCCCTCTCTGTGGGCCAGACGCCGATAAATTTACCAATGAGTGCATGGTATTTAATGTGCTGAATTTTTGAATTTATTATGTGCACAAGGAGCTGTATCATTGGCTGATCCATCATTTTGAGGATGCATCTCGAGGAGGGTGAAGTGTCGTCAGAAGCCTAGTGATTTTCCACGGGGGGTGAGTCGTTGTTAGGATTTGAGTGACCCAGGTATTGGGCGCCCATATTTGTGCCATTGTTTTGTGTTTTCTTTGACATTACAGTGGCCTGTGTTATTGTTTGGGAGGGACCCAATGTCCCTCCCTTCGAGCTAGTCATGGGATCTGCAGTAGATCCACCCACCAGAATGAGGGCTCTTATAGCAGTGGGGGTACAACAGTTGGGGAGGAAACAAGGTGACGCAGGAGGTTCATCAAACCCTAGGCAGACGCCATGGCCTTCAAACCCTAGCTCAACTCAGTTTAACCTTTTATGAACCTATTGCCGAACAAGGAAATATGTGGGGGCATCAAATTCCATTAGGCCAACCATACTTGTGGAAGCATCATGCTATGTATTATTTTAGGCCTCACACTGTTATTATTACTTTGGGAGATAAGTTATACAAGATCCTGGAGGTAGCCTTGCTTATCGCTATATATTTGATATTTTCTAAGAAATGCAGTAATATCATCTCCCAGGTTAGGAAATTTGTTTTATTTTTTATTCATTTGCAAAGTAAGAGGAAGATTTTGGCCACATCCATGGCCCCCATGAAGGGTTCCACCACGCATAAGAAGCAGGTGGATAAGGTCACAGAAGAATACAGGGACATATTATCCTCATCAACAAAGGTACCTTCGCACTGTCAGGTCAAGCATTCGATTAATATGACTCATGGATCACCTCTACCCAATGGGCTTATATATTGTCAATATATTCTATAAAATGAATAAATCAAGTGGTAGATCCAGGATTTGCTGCAAAAAGGGAACATATGACCTAGTTCCTCACCTTGTGGGAGCCCGATTGTACTTGTATAGAAGAAGGATGGGACTTGGAGACTCTGCATTGATTATTGGGAACTAAAGAAAATCATTGTCAAGAACAAGTATCCAATCCCACAAATTGATGAGCTTATTGACCAAATCAAAGGAGCCAAGTATTTCAGCAAGATTGATTTAAAGTCTGGTTATCACCAGGTTCCAATAGAACTAATGAATGTATGGAAAACCGCCTTAAAAATCCAGGAGGACAATTTTGAGTGGTTGGTCATGCCTTTTGGGTTGAAAAATTCCCTTGCAAATTTTATGAGGCTGATGGATGACATCTTGCGACCCTTTACCAACTCATTCGTGGTTGTATATCTGGACTACATCCTCATCTGTAGCAAGAGTTGGGAAGAGCACTTGCAACAAATTCAATAGGTCCTTCAAACCCCGCGACAACAAAAAAAATGTGCCAATATGGAGAAACGAATCCAATATATGGGTTACATCATTGACAAGAAAGGCATGCATGTGGATCTGACTAAGATCCAAGTCATTCATGATTTTCCAGTCCCGACCACTCTAATAGATCTTCACAAATTTTTGGGTCTTAATAATTTTTAACATAAGTTCGTGTTGGGATTCTCTCATATCACTTAACCTTTGAGTCAAGCTACCAAGGGTGGAGAGAAAGATGAATTTGTTTGGTTCGAGTCCCAACAGAAGGCGCTTGTTGAGCTGAAGCACCACCTCTACTCTACACCAATACTCACATTACCAGACCTACAACAACCGTTTAAAATTCATACAAATGCCTTTGACTCTGATATTGGTTAAATTCTCACCCAGAAAGGGCATTTGGTGGCCTATCATAGTGAGACACTTCCCGAAACAATTAGGAAATAACCCACCTATGATAAGGAGATGTATTTCATCGTGCATGATTTCCAACAATGGAAACATTAAATTCTGGGGAAGGAGAATGTCATCCACACATATCATCGACCTCTAAAGTTTATATAGACCCAAGGGAAGTTTTAGAACGATCACCATCAGAAGTGGTACACATATCTACAACAATTCCATTTGAATATTAATACATGAAGGGAAACACCAATAATGTTGCATATTTCCTAAGTCGCCCCCCAATTGTAACATTGACCATTGTTCTCAACTCTTGTGGCTATGAGACCTCTAGATGGATGGAATTACACAAAAATGATCTAGATTTTTCCACCACATACCAGATGCTAGTGGATGAAAATAAAGTTCCAAACTTCCACCTCCAGGATGCATTATTATGCTACTTGGGCCACCTTTGTGTTCCTTCAAGCGAGCGTTCCAAGATTATTTGAAAGGTGCACTACAGTCGGGTTGTAGGACACTTTGGTGTGGAAACAACTGTGGTCATACTACATAATTATTTTTATTTACCAAATATCTAACAAGATGTTGGAAAATACATCAAATCCTATACTTCCTACGCCATTGCTAAGCCAACCATTAAGAAGCAAGGCTTGTATACTCCTTTTCTTACTCCTAGTTGACCTTGGGAATCCATCTCCATGGACTATATGTCTGGTCTTCCTTCTGCCAAGCATGGAAATGACTGTGTATTTGTGGTCGTTGACATATTTTCTAAGATGGCCATATTGGTTGCATGCAATAAGAGTATCACAACATAGGCCACTACCAAAATCTTCTTTGAACGAGTGTGGGTACATTTTTGGATCCTACACACCATTATATAATATTAAGATAGTAGGTTCTTAAGCACATTTTGTTCAAGCCTTTGGTCATTGTTTGACACCAAGCTCACAAAGTCGATTGCATTCCACCCTTAGATGGATAGCTAAACAACGGTCGTCAACAACATGATTGTGCACATACTATGCATGTAAAACTATAAGCATCCACAGACATGGGATGCGAGTCTTCCTTACGTGAAACACAACTATAACATAGATATCGATAACTCGCCTGGCAACAACCCCTTTGAAGTGGGCGTGGGATTTCAACCATTATGTCCCCTTGATGTTACGCTACCTTTTGCAACTACACAGGAAGAATATGCCCATGTTTAGTATGAAACTACTAAAGCCACCAAGTTTATTGAGTGGATTCAGTACATCCACAAGCAGGTTCACAACATCTTGGGGAAAGCCAATGCTAAATACAAAGAACGACATGATAAACATTATGTGCCCCATAAGTTTTAGGTGGGTGATAAATTTTGGTTACATCTGCAGAAAGAGCGCCTCACTGGAGCCCATCATAAGGTTCGACCACTCCGATATGGGCCTTACATCCCATTATCCCCCCATTCCTTGGCTTGGACCCCATATTCATTGTGGATCGCCTTCGACCATACTCTCCACCCTTGCTGGACACATCAGACATTGTTGAGAAATTGGCAACAACTTAGCTCAAGCCGGAATGAACTAAACATGCCAAAAATGATTGGATCATGGAAACACATATCAATAAAACTCGCAAATAGAGGATCCAAAAGTATTCAATTGTCAAATATGGCGAACTATTGCACCAAGGAAAATGGCTCACCAGCAACCAAGTTCACCAGAAATTTCCCCATCTCATGGAGGCACTCAATGCAATGGGGACAATTGCTTCCTAAGGAGGGAGGAATGATCCAGATGGATATTGGTGGGAACCCACCTATTACACTTGGAACCACAATGATTCTTCTTTAAATTTCCTTAATTATAGCACAATTTACTATTTTTGTCTATTTTTCGGGTCTTGAACTCTTGGAGCCATTTTGTTGAGAATTTGGAGGGTTGGTGATTAATACAAATTCTCTTCTTGATAATTACCTGTGAGCTTACTTATGTATTCTCTTATTTATCTTAGTTAATATTTCATCAATTCAATTATCAAAGTACACGAGACACACAAATTAGGCTCCTAGAGCCAGGGAAAAAACCTCTCCCTCTTGGAGAGGAAAACCCACGAGAAATTTTTCTTATAGATCTTCAAATGAAAAGTACCATGACCAAGACTCGGGCCCTTGACCTATGAATGCTTCCAAGAACCTTGTCACTTATTATTCTTCTTCTAACACTGATCTTTCCTTTCATCACCTTATACTAATTTGCATCCATATTAGAGAACTCAATATCTAAAATTATCTTGGAATATTTCTTGATTACTGGAGATGTAGACCCTTTGAATGGGAAGCTAAATCATAGATTTACCTTCCTCCTTTTTCCCATATTTCTCTTAAGCCTTATAACATGATCATCAAATTTATCCGCTACTTCAGAATGCTTCACACCATACTTAGAATATTCTCCTCAACTCTTATTTAACTAAGCTTCATTACGCTATATCTATCTTAGATAAACTCTGTTCATATTCAAAGTTATATCACAAGAGTATACACATTTATTACAAGAGTATTCTGGCATATATTACCCTTATCCAAATATGTATATAACATAATTTTTCTCTTTTCCTAAAGTTCGATGTGAAGCATCACACTTGTCATTGCGTTCACCTTAGATTTTCACGTTGCATCAATCAGGATTGACTGTAGCTGCTGACCGACCTCTATCTTCCCGGAGTTTTCCATCAACTGATCCTCCACACTGAAGCTCTCGTGGACATACAGATATAATCCACACTTATGTTCTTAGTAGACAACATCACTCCATTATGCTTAGGTATCATCAAATGTATCCTGAAGTCTATGATATACGTTATCATAGATCCACAAAACTCAAAGGTTTCAGAAATATACACTTCCAACTGATCCACATAATAGGTATATACATATAGGAACATGTTAACTGATTTTAGGTTGACCATATCTCTTGCTGTGGGGCCGAATTTACATTCAATATTTAGGACGACTTGATCATAGTAGATGGTGCATTTTCCAGCGTTGATTTAAGTGTTGTTCCAAGTCATTCTTCCATAGCTTATTTGACAAGGTCTTGGAGCATTCTCTTGCCTAGATACGTCACACATATGAAACTTATTACATTTATATGTAGACGACAAAAACCTAGATAGACATCAAGAAGAAGTCTATTAACCTAAGATAAAATATTGCTCATGAAACCCTTGAAGCAAGTATAACTAATATACATTTTATTATTTTTGTCTTCTTCTTTACATAAAATACACAATTACATAGTCAATATGAAGACCAACCTAGTTACACTTTTCAACACTCCCTCTTAACTAGGGAGGTATTCATACATGTACAAGGTCACTTTCAAACTAAATAATCTCATAAGAAGAATCGGATTGGTAATCGCATCTGTATAGCATCATATCAACTAGCATTGTCTTAGTGCAAGGCCTTGACTAACAACCCCATCTTTCAACGAGACAATGGGCTACAATGATGGCGAGAAACATGACTAATAGACACCATAGTCATTGTCTCTCCAAGGTACATACCCCACCTAGGTGTTCCCAGAGTATGACCTTCTTGAACTATTCTTCTCTTGGGTAGCCAACCCTCAAATAATATCGGTCCACGACTACTCTTATCTTGAATGCCCTATCTCATTCTCAAAGAGTATCAAATGCCAGTTGATTACCCAGTCCTCCATTCTGTCTTCTAGGTGAAGACCATAATGATGTGTCTATCCATTCTCTTCAGATGGTATTCACTAAGACTTACGGTTGTTAGTCCTGGTTTAGTGCATGACACATGTAATAGAGAATCGCATATGCTACTCACTACTAGTTTCTTCCAAGCAAGAAACTTACCACCAAGCTCCCTCTCAACCAGAGTCCTGTAGTAGCAATCCAACTACTCATGAATAATTCCTCCCCTCGATGTCATGGATTTCTATGTTTGAGGAATCTTCAACTTTTGGCTTCACAGGGAATAGATCATCCATCACTTTTAGTCACGATTCATGTCCACTATCAGAAAGTCACTAGTAAATTTGGCAGAAATTCCGACACTTGGTTTCGACACTTTTGACCAAATGTCAGAAATTTCCCCAAATTTTTTCAATCCTGCCTGAAACCGTTGCTATACCGACGTCTAGAGAAAAGTGTTGCAATACCGACACTTAGACAAAGTGTCGCAATTGCGACGTTTGGAGGAAGACGTCGCAATTGTGACACTATGCCCCAAGACGTCGCTATTGCGACGGCTGCTTCCAAACGTCGCAATTGTGACACAATGTCTAAGTGTCACAATTGCGACGTTTGGAGGCATTCATCACAATAGCGATGATTTGTTTGCGACATAATGTCTAAGTGTCACAATTGCGACATTTGGAGGCATCGGAAGAGCGATGCTTATTTGGAAGCGACGGAAAAGGTGTCGGTATTGCGACACTTTGTCAAGGCATCATAATTGCGACCTTGTGACGAACCACGTTTTGTCCGTCCTCGAACTGTCGCTCTTGCGACGACTATAATAGCGATGCTTCGGCTGCCGTCAGTATAACGACACTTATATGCAATAAACGACAGTTATATTCCTTTGCAAAAATGGTCGGCTTACAGAGCAGCGCGAGGAGGAGGAGTAGTTCATGGAGGCACCTTTGCGATTGCGCATAATTTGGAGAGAAAATAGTAATAATGAGAGAGGCTCCTTTAATTGCGTCTTTGATTTGTGAAGGTATGGATTGTACAGCCTGGAATTCTATGCTGTCGAGAAAGACTCGCAATCCTTTGGAAACAAGACTATTGTGAAGATGCCTGGCGAAGAAACGGACATCGGGTTCACGACTGTTGATGAACACATCGTAGTCCGGTGAAGAAGGCACCAAGGAGGGTATTCTTAGTGAATGAGGGATGTTGAAATATTAATTTCAACTACCCTGTCCTCTGGCCGCTTTCTAAATCTGTTTGATTGGCTCTGTCAAACAGCCGCTTTCTAAAACTGATGAACAGTCAATTTTGGTTTTGAAATCACAATCCCTGCACACTTAAAAACAGAGCGTTGTATTGTTTTGGAAACATAGCAATTTAATAGTAAATGCGGGAGATTTTAATTCAAAAGAACGTGGTCCCATAGACCACAAACCAAATCAGCCATCCACATGGAAGCAGGCGATTCGATCGCGTTATTTTTTGGCCCGTCTGCATTGTGGAATTTTGGACCTGAAACATTATAGGGTGGAATTAATTTGATTTTCGCGTCACAGTTTTCCTCCGTACGCAAAGCCAAAAAACGGACCCAAATTTTTATATGGCGTATTATATGAAGTTTTCGCGTCACAAATTAGGGTGACATCAGCAGGCTATTTTGGAACGCAAATTTGTGATTGAAATTAGGTTTATTTTTTTTGAAGTCCGGACGTATGATATAGTTTTATTAATATTTTGTTATAAGTTTTGTTTCACCGCCCGATAGTTATTTAAACCATTGGCTCATATATAACATAGGCGCAGATATTTCACTTTGGGAATTTGTAATGTGGGCCCCGAATACTTTAAATAGGTACATATACAATAGACAGTTTAAAATTTTTGAGGATTGCACCCCCGGTGCAATTGTTTGTTTATAAGATTATATGATACATGTGAGATAAAGGTTTATTATTTATCATATATAAATAAATTTTATCAATATTGTACATTTACCCTTTTATGAGGTGATGTTATAAGTAAATTCATAAATATCTCTTTTTAATCCTCATTTTACTCCATGAATATGTTTGGAAATGAAATTTCAATGGATTAATTTTCTCCTAACCTATGTATCATCAATATTGTACATTTACATTCTTAATGATGAGGTGATGTTATAGGTAAATCCATGAATATCTCCTTTTAATCTTCATTTTACTCCATGAATATGTTTGGAAATGAAATTTCAATAGATTAATTTTCTTGCTATTATATGTTTTACGAAGATATGGTAAGGAATTCTCTCTTTTTCTTCTTAGAAATAATTATATATAATTTTTTTTTTTTAAATTTTCAAAATAGATTAAAAAAATTATATGAGAAAAATCATTAATTCATCAATATGTGTGTGTGTGTGTTGTGAGGAATAATTTCATAGTTCAACTTAATGGTTCATTATATAATCATGTGATCATCACCAATGATATATCTTAAAAAGCAACTGAAAAGCCATGTGTACAAAATTGATGTATACTCTAGAGAGTGGTTCTCATATCACTATGTAAATTTTTGTATGCTACTTCAACAAAATTATAAGATAAACTGTAATACACATCATATATGCACCATAACAATTGGTGCAGGGTAAAACCCACCTGCCACAACTTTGTACTCGATCCAATTTTCTCTGTCAACTCTTCTAGCTGTGGGAGTTTCCTCCAAGGATCATAATACCCCCAAGGCCTGTTATCACCCTAGTAATTCTCAGGTTGTGGGATAGGGATTTTTGTAGTTAAGAACACCGGGGGTAACCAAGAACCGCTTTGGGAATTCAAGATCTAGCCTTATTTAAATCTAGAGAGGGATCTCTCCGTATGATTTAGCTTTGTTTTAGTAACAGATATTAGGCTAGCTATGATTGTGTATTTGGGTTTGATTTTAAAATATTGGTGGGAATAAAGAGATTTCAAGGTAAACCAGAAGGATCTACTAGAATATTGGGCAATGGATTCAAATCTCTAGGCAAGCAAAACTAGAAATAAGGCTCAGAGATGTAAATGTGCTAAGGGCAAGATAGGTGACCTTCTAAGGCTATGTATAGGCTTGACTTGATGGAGTGGATGGAATCTGAGCAAAAGGGCACTTAAGAATCCTTAAGCTACATATAAGAAGATTGAAGAAGGGCATCTAACTGGGAACCATAGAACTACCCATAAGGTTTTACGAACAGGCTATTACTGGCCTACCATCTTTAAGGATGCCAAAAACTTCGTGCAGGCCTGTGATAGCTGCCAAAGGGCAGGACGCCCTGGGCAGTCTGATGAAATGCCTTTGAACCCTCAACTAGTGATTGAACCATTTGAACGTTGGGCAGTTGATTTTGTTGGCCCTATTAGTCCTCCCTCAAACCAAAAAACATACATCCTAGTTGCAACCGAATATGTCAATAAGTGGGTCGAAGCAGAGGCACTTTCAAAAGCTACAGAGGACTCTGTAGTATAGTTTCTTTTCCAAATCTTTGTCCGCTATGGTCTCCCAAGGGACATAATCAAAGATGGAGGACCACAATTTGTAGCTAATAAATTAGCTGAAACATTGCAAAAATACCACATTCAGCACAAGATTACAACTCCATATCACCCACAGGCCAATGGCCAAGTAGAGAGCACGAACAAAGTAGAAAACATTAAAATGCCAACAAGTTTCGAAACAGGGAGCTTATTATCACTAATCCTGTTTAATTTTTCCTTAGTTGATCATTATAGACTAGAAAAACATAATATTAATGAATGTAAACTTTAAATAAATACACTGAAAACAAGGAAAGAAATGAGACTTATCTTGTCACCACGAGAATCCTTAGCTATGATGTCTCTGATCTCTTTCCAGTCTGCTGCTTTCACTAATTGACTCACCAAATTCAATATAACCAGCAAATAAGACTATAGTTGTCTTGAGAAATTTTATTCACACTGAATACTTCGAATTGTGAAGTATTTATACAAAAAACTATTTACAAAATATCTCAGGAATTGAGATAATGTTTTAATAAAAAATAGGAAAGAAAACTTAAAAAGAGGGACAACTGAAAAACAGTTTGCAAGCTGTTACCTTTTAACAAGCAAAAATAGAACTGATTATTCTAATTTGAACTGATTGTTGTTGTGCACTTTAACCCTGTATTTTTACCATTTGAGGTAACAGTAAAAAATGAATTTCCAAGTGAATTTCCTGTTTTTTATCCATTAAATTCACAGCAGATTTGTGAATTCTTGCCACTTTTCTACAGAGGGGATCTTCATAGTCTTCAATTTTCTGTAACTTTCATCTACCTCTGTATACTTGGCAAAGTTAGGCTTGATAGTGAACATATGCCTGATCTCATTATCTAAAAAGAACAGATTTTCAAAATACTGAAGAAGTATTTTGCCTGTTGGTGATCCTTGAGGCAGTGGTTGTCTGGCTTGCTCTTTTGCATGATTTCTGATTTTTAGATCATAATATTTCTGAGGCATTAACTTGTCATTCAATGCGTGTATATCAGGCAAACCTGCTTTTGACAATGTTTTGTATTTGGATAAAAATCTTGAGATGGATACATTAATGTATTTACACCGGTCCTCTATATTACTCATTATGTTTCTTTTGTTCAGGACTTTTTTGATTTGAAGAATGGTTTCTGTTCTATCAACAATTTTCAATTATTCCAACTCTTCCCTGGTTTTACTGTTTAAAAAAGCTATGAGTTGGATTGCTTGGGCTGGTTTATTGTCAATTTCCCTCTTAGTCTTGTCAATCTCTGCACTAGCAACTTGAAGTAACTCCCTTTGTTCATAAATTATCCGAATTGAAGGCCATTGAGAATGAATGCCTTCAATAATTTTGGTCCATAAATGATTTTTTATATAAGCCACTTGATCTGTAAGATTTACTTGTGCTTGCAGAATCTTTACCTGTTCTTGTAGTCGATCGAGCCCTTTGCTCATGTCCTTTAGAAGTAATCAAGGCATCATTTTTGGGATTTTCTAAATTTTTAATAATGCCTTTCAAACTAACAATCTCTTTATCTTGGTGTTGTAGTGTGCTCCTCTATGAGGATGAAGAAGAAGAGGCAGAGATTAGAGAAGTAATTGGCACTGTAGTTGCCAGTACTCCTTTCGGTGCCAAGTGTTCTGCCAAAGTAGATGGTATAGTAATGTTTACAGTGGGGATCACTGTAGGAATGACCATTGGTTGTGCTTTTCTTAGTTCTTCATTATCTTTCATTAGAGCTTCTATTTGACTTTCCATTGTTTTTATCTGATCTTTCATTTGGTGTACAAGATGCTTTAAATCATCATTCTCTATTTTTTGCTGTAGAATTTCTTTTGCTTGAGAGTTTTCACTCTGAGGCAACTTCAATTGTTTTCTAAGAGCAACTATATCCTCATTTTTCTGTTTAATTAAGACTTTTTACCCTTCAATGTTAGCTGGGTCACCCCCTGCTTCAATCACTATATCTTCTAGTGATTTTATTCTTAAATTATTAGCATACAGTGAGGCTTTGTCCAACTTCATTCGATTTTGGAGGTTGAGCACTGTTTTCTCAAGCCTAATTGATTTCATAGTTTTACTGACAATTTTGGAATATAGCATTTCAGTATTTCTCCTCTGAAATTCAATTTGATCTAATTCATGAATGGCATCTGCATCCACTTCAAAATCTGTTTTGGAATAATCTGCCACTGATTTTGGCTCAGCCACTGTAGGCTTCAAGAATGACATTACCAATTTATTGGATGAATAATCAAATGCTGAAAGAAGCTTGTTTTTGTTTCCAGGCTTTTCCTTAAGAAATATAGAATGAGCTTGATTCTTGATCTCTTCATTCTTCTCTTTAATCTGTTTGAATCTGATCTGAATATCTGACTCTGTATTGTCAGTTTCCTGAGAAGAAGGAGGCAAATCGACAGTAGCCTGGTTTTCCTTCATGACTGTATCTTTTTGTTGTGTTCCATTTTTTACATTTTGAAGCTCTTTTAATGTTTAAGTGACTATTCTTGTTGCTTCATCATCTATATCAATATTTACAGCCTTATCCTTTTCTTCTTATGTTGACTTGCTTCTTTTACTATAAGGAGTTCTGAATTTTGTGTCCTCAATAGTCTCAGCTACGAAACTATCTCCTTCTCTGTCTCTTTTATGTACATTATCAGTATCTTTGCTTGTAGAAGCCACCTATGTCTGTTCAATCTGTTTGCCTTTGCCACTGTCTACCTGTATTACCTGTACTGCCTGTGAATCATAATCAGATAGGGTGTTTGGCTCCCATTCAATTTTATTTACATATCTTTCAATATGGGGCTTAGGATCATGCAAGTAAACAAGAAACTTACATTTTACCCTTATTGCACTCAAAATACCTTGTGGGTCATACTTCCATGTAAAACTACATGGGAACTTATACTCTTTAAGTTTGACATTTATCTCATTGGAAACTTCTCTGTTATTCACAATGAATGGCCCAATTTGATTTTTCAGCTTAAATTGGGTCTTTTTCTTGGAAGCTATGAAGTTGATTTCATCTACATTCAATAGTTGTCTCAGATATTATAAAGCAAATATTCTTGTAGTAAGAAATCTGGGTAACTTATATGGGTCCAGGGATGAGCCATACACTCTGATTTCTGTATGATTTTTATATAAATACCAATCTCCAGTTTTGTAGCCCTTTGATAACTGCAGAATTCTTCTTGTCTCATCATTGATCCTAGGGATCTCCTCTTTTTCCAAGAGATACATAGCAGGGGCTATAAATGAGTCATTGAAATCTGTAAAACTATACTCTCTGTTCCATTTCCTTAGAATAGATGACCAAAATACTACTTATAAAAATTTTCCTTATGCATCCACTTTCTGACATTCAATTGGAAACTTATCTGTTTGATAATATAGGAAGAGGTGGAGTGGATAAGAGGAGTATCTGAAAACTCCTTCTTCTGATAATCTGGATAACTGATAATGCATACTTTCAGTAATAAATCTAGCAAAATTGAACTGAATGGATGGTGATTGACCAGGGCTTAGAGTTGACAGAAAACCTAGGATAGCCACATCACTGAATTCATCACTGGTGTATCCTAGTATGAAGGAGAGCATTGAGAAAATCTGTTTAGTTTCCTCTGGGAAATCAACGGTGTTGAAAGGAGGATTTAACTTAGGAATATCAACTTGATTTGGACAAAAAGTCTTGTATATTTTGAATCTAGTATTGAAATCCAATTCAAGATATAGTTGGGTTAAATCTTCTATTGATAGGGAAGCAGAATTGGGGTCATGATTCATTTGCAGCATGGAATTTATCGACTCTTCAGTGATGTAAAACAGGATGTCTTTTTCTTTGTTTACAATACATCTTTGTTCTGGCATATAATAGGCTTGGCATAATCTGATAAAGTCAGGAACATAATGAGTGAGAGGGACAATATATCTAGGCAGATTGGATTCCCAAATTGGAATATCTTTGTCAGCCTTCTCCACTGATTTTTCATAGCACCAATTATAGACATCAAGCAGGTTAAATTATACATTAGGGTCTAGTATTCTATAATCCAGATCAAGTAAAGGGTTGTTCTCTGGAGAAATGACTGGAGGCTGGACTGGTCTGACCACATCCGTAGAATCAGCCGTGAGTGCAGGAGTTGGTTTGTCGATTTTGAAGGACAGAGGCTGAGGAATCTTTGCAGAAGACTTCTTTTGAGATTTTTGGCCTCCATTCTTGGGGGTTACCTGTTTCTTGGTCATTTTTAATATGAACGAAGCAAGCTTAAACGGTTTGCTAAGTTCCTTTACGAGAAACAGGGGTTTCATGGCGAATTTCTACTGAAAATGGGTTTTCTGAGCAGGGTTTTTAGGAAATGCAAGGAATTTAAAGCTCAGAACGTGTATTTAAAATCGATTTCAACAGAAAAATGGACCAGGGTATGGAAAAAACTGCAAGAAAGGGAAATTAGGGATTCCAGGGAAATTTTGACAAAGTTTCCCCTGAAAAATGGACACTTTTTTGCAGTAACTTTGGTAATTATTTGAAATCGACAGGAATTTTGAAATCTCAGAGGGCAAGTTCGAAGAAAAGTACCTGGAGAACCAGCGGAATTCGGTTGAAGATGTTGCAGAGGTGCTCAGTCTTCAATTTTTTGAAAATGGCTTCGCAGAGGACAATGTAGTACTTTGTAATGGAAATTCAGGGAAATGGGCGTCGAAAAATGGTACTGTTAGGTTGAAAATGGCTCTGCAAAGTTTCTCAGGGTTCAAACGGCGTGATTTTGAGGAAAAACGGTTCTGCAATGTTTTTATAGGTTTAAAGCGAAAAGGTGAAAATTTGAATGAAAAATATAATTTTAATGTATTAAACGATGGTATAACCATAGTTAAATGACATTAAACTCAGGTTAAACGGGTGAGGTTTAGGGAATACTGCCAGTGGTATTCGCGAGGGTAAATGGTGGTAAGCGGAAACTAGCTTTTCAAATGCGATACAACGTGGTGGCGACACGTAAGCGCGGGTGGTTTGGAAAAACCACCCATTTCGTGCGGCTTTTCCAAAACATAAAACGATTACTTTATGAGCGCGAAAATGTATTAGTGCCGTCGGATCTGGATTCAACGAGCGAACGACCACGATCAAAAGGAAAGATGCGGGGAAAAGGTAAGTTATCGGGTTCACTCTGGGCCATTAATCTTGGGAAACCGTCGCTATACCGAGAAAAGTGTCGCAATACCGACACTTAGACAAAGTGTCGCAATTGCGACGTTTGGAGGAAGACGTCGCAATTGCGACACTATGCCCCAAAGCGTCGCTATTGCGACGACTGCCTCCAAACGTCGCTATTATATGTTTTACGAAGATATGGTAAGGAACTCTCTCTTGTTCTTCTTAGAAATAATTATATATAATTTTTTTATTTTTTTTCAAAATAGATTAAAAAAATTATATGAGAAAAATTATTAATTCATCAATATGTGTGTGTTGTGAGGAATAATTTCATAGTTCAACTTAATGGTTCATTATATAATCATGTGAGCATCACTAATGATATATCTTAAAAAGCAACTGAAAAGCCATGTGTACAAAATCGATGTATACTCTAGAGAGTGGTTCTCATATCACTATGTAAATTTTTGTATGCTACTTCAACAAAATTATAAGATAAACTGTAATACACATCATATATGCACCATAACAATTTCCATACAACTAATTTGTTTTAGGATACCTGTGGCATTCTAGGGGTAAATTCTATATGATTTGTATATAAATCTCTTAGGTGTTGGTAAGTTGTGAGTATCTAAGAAATGATAAGGAATATCCATACATCATGATCTTGTAATGTGATTATAAATTGTGTCTATAATTTCCATAAAATGTATAAATGATTTGTTTAAAAAAAATCAACACAATCAACCCTAAACAATGCTCATGATGTGGAATGTCATTGGCGAAACCAAAATGATGGTCACATATCCCATTTCTATGGTAATGGTGATCATATATATGTTGTAGCGACACTTGATGAGTAATTAAATAAATCTCAGAGTGTGACTCATTGTGCCATATTTTTTTAAAGCATGATTTGTTTTCCTAGTTTTTACTAATTTGTTAACATATTTAATTCATTTGGAAAGCTAATTAATGATGCTTTAAGTAATTAGGACCTAATGAGAGATCATATTCACATCTTCACTGAAATATATTTGGTAATTGTAGTCACTATATGGACCGCACATGCATGCTACTTAAGAAAAAATGAAATATAAACTATAATACACATCTTATATCTGCCATAAGAATTGTCATACAACTTATTTACTTCTAGATACATATGAAATACTTCAGGTAAATGCCATATTATGTGTATACCAATATATTAGGTGTTGGTAAGTTATGAGGATCTAAGAAATGATAGGGTATCCACACATTAGTAGTGCCCTGGTGAATTTTTTGCATAATTTTCTTTTTGTTGTAATTTTGTTGCCTGGATTTGTTATAGATTTCAAATAATATATACAATTATCTACCAATTGTTCTTTATAAAGAAGAAGTACAATAAGTAGTCACCTAAAAGTGAGCCATGTGAAAATATTGGTAACATGAGTAACCCGGTAAGCTGTAAATGAAAAGTGAATAACCTCCACTCACCAACAAGTGGCAGGCAGGGTTGGAATTTGGATTTCTCTTTACCCATCACACAATTTTTTTTGACGTTTTGGTCATTATTTTTCTAGTCAATAAACGTTACGTTTAAAATTTTTCACTTCATTAATGACGTTCTTGTAATAAATTAACCCTTCACCAATAAAAGTTTGATTAAAAAAATTGAACGCTCTTCCATTTTCTTTGGATTTTGGAGTGTGATATATCCGTGTCATGGAATTTTAATACCTAAAGTTTCAAGAGAGATAACTGATTCTTGTCAAACTAATATTTCCTCAATATATGCTATGATCTACTAAAAATTACTTCAAAAATCAAGTAACCTTCCAATATAAAGAAAAAAACATGAACGAGCTTTCCCTAAATTGCAATAAATTTATGTTTATTATTAATATTGCATAATATGTCTTATAAAAATTGCATAATCGGACTAAGAACAAATCCTCAGTGAATTTTTTATTGTTGTTGTGATTAAAAATATGAGCCAAAGAATGCTAAGGCACTCATAGAAATCAATCTATGTATTATTTCTCACAAAATCATGTTGAGTAGTGGAGACTAAGCGCTAGATTTTTTTCTGTCCTCAATCTCTCTATTAATTATGTCTATGTAGTTACAAGAATAACAAGCCAAAGAAATCTCAGGCTTCTAGAGAAATTAGTCTCTGTGTGCAGAAATTAATGATTACTGTTGACTAAATGTTATACCATTTGAAATTGCTGAGCGAAATTAATCAGGCCATGATGTACCATTTGTCAGTATCTATTTTCTCATGTATGAAAGTTGATGTACCATTGAAAATTTAATAATTCTATTGAAAGTTTAATATATATATATATATATATATATATATATATATATTAAATTTAATGATTAATAATAATTAAATTAAAATTCTTAAAAGACAAAATAAAAGCCTAATAATCACGAACTATTATGATAATTTAAAAATATAGAACTCAAGTTGAACATAGTTACAAAGATACCAAGAAAAGAAGAGTGCATGTGCATGATAACCTCTTTCTTGACAACCTATGAATGCCATTCTCAATGAAGACTCAAGACTCAATTGGATTGGATTGTGTATCAAAACAGTAGGAATGAATTAAATTTCAATGAATGAATAACTTGATCGAGAAAATTTATAGGGAAAGGTAACTTGACTATCAATCTACTAAACCTCACTTCCATGATTAAAAAAACACCCCCACCTTCTCAGTGGTCCCATCATGGTCCACCTATTGAAAAACAACCAACAAATACTATTTTTTATATATTTTTGCATGGCCATTGAACAATGATTTACTATGGTTTTCCTACTAAATTCCAATGGATGATTATTCAAAAAAATTGAGAATTAGTAATTTAGTCTCAAGGCATAGCCAAGAGTCTTACTGGATCTTTGATGCTAGATCTTTGCCTTCTATTTCTTTAGTGAAGCTAAGAGTTAACTTTGATCTTACATTAATAACTATACTTTTATGAATATTCATGCTTTTATACTTCCCCACTGTGGTCAATGTTGATGTATGGCCTTGGCCCATTGATCTTATAATTAACTCACTATTCATATTCAATTTTCTCCAGTTCAGCCCAATAAACTAAGGAAAACAGAAAATGAAGTCCTGATTTTTCTTTCCAGTGCTCCTACATAATACAAATACTCTTAAAAACCAATTAATATATAAATTGTAATCATTCATGCTAAAATCGGGGCTGAATTTTTAATGAATCTCGCTACAATTAATAGATTACATTGCTCACAGCACAAGAGATAATTTAGAACTATGATTTCACACAACTATCGTGCTCCTAAGGTGGCTTACGAACTTGGCCTGACAGACCCTTCGCAAGAGGTCGACCGCTCTTGATTTCATTCTCCGCACGAGCGCCGATAGATTGGTCCCGGGTGTGGGCGTTGCTTGGGGTCGGGTCGTCGGGTGCTTGACCCGACAAGGTAGAGGAACCCCCCGTGGGTGAGGTAGTAATGTCCCCGCATTCTCCACAACCTTATCCATTTGTTGTTGTCGTGCAAGTGCAGGAGCATGTCCTGGAGGTCGTGGCCACGTTCCTCGCACTTGGCCCGGGGGCGGATCATCGGGAAAGCGAATTTCCTATTTCCCGGTTTGGAAATGAGCTTACCGCATTGTTTTGCAAAGAACTAAAGAGATAGTGGCGCAGGTGGTACTGTATCCTGTACAACTTATTTCCCAAAGTAACAATAACAGCATGAGGCTGAGACTCATACACCGCATGACGCTTCCACAAGTATGGTTGTCCTAATATTAATACATCAGAAACATCAATAGGGGAAACGTCGCATAATACCTCATCTTTGAAGGGCTTGATGCTATAGGGAAGGCGGCACTGCTGGCTGACGCGGAGATCTCGTCCTAGGTGAAGCCACCCGATGGTGTATGGATGTGGGTGAGCTGTGGTCGGCAAGCCCAACCGCTTCATAGCATCTGCCGAAATGAGGTTCTTTTGGCTCCCATTTTCGACAATGAACTGTACCGGGGAGCCCTTTACCCACATCTGGGAGTGGATTGAAGAGACGTTCCTCCTCCTCTGGATCTTCTGGTTCCTCCTTCTGGATCTTTGTAGTGGCAACAATGGCATTGGGCTCCGCATCAATAATATGTTTCCCTTTGTCATTCCCCTTGTCAGGTTCTGATTCAGAGTCGAAGCATGCATCTAACTCAGAAGCCTACATCTCAGCCACCAGCGACTGCTTGGCCCGACACTCACTTGTGTTGTGAGTGGAGCTCTCATGGAACTCACACCACTTTCCCGTGTCCTTCTTTGGCTTTGCGGTGTTGTTCTTTGCTTGTGGCTTCGACAGGTTGTCTTGAGTCACCATGCCTTGGCTCTGTCCTTTGTTCTGCGGTTTGGGAGCACCTTTCCCTTGCTTTTGATTTGCAGATCCAAAGTCTCGCTTCTTTTGTTTGAATTTCTGCTCAATCTTGGTAGCATATAGGTATGCCGTACCAAGCGAGGAGATGTCAAGGAACTCCATTTCCTCCTGAATGTATCTGTGCAGACAACTACGATACTTTAGCACTAGATGTTTCTCTGAATCTTTGATACCCAACTTGGTGCGCAGGGTATGGAACAGATTCGTCAGCTCATGCACATCTTGATCCCTTTGTTGCCGCAGTGTGGTCCATTGTATGTACTTATCCTCATAGCTCCCCATGGGATAGTATTGTTCCTTGACGGTGTCTCAGAAATAATTTCAAGTGGGTACGGCTGAGAACAGAGAGGGTTTTGTCTCGTCCTTTTTCTCACAGTGGGTTTCCCACCAGTCCTTGACATGGGGGGCAGCTGAGGAGTGCAAAAATAATCTTCTCCCTATCGGAAAAGTCATGAACTGAGAAATATCCTTCTAATAGATTCAACCATCTATCTATGGCATCTGCATCTATTTGACCCTCAAATATGGGAATGTCAAAATTTACTTGTACCTTAAAAGGAGTCGCACCTCCAGAGTGGCTGCTGGATGCAGATGTGCCACCGGTGGGCAGCCGTTGAAGGATCTGGGCAAAGTTATCTATCATCATGTTCCTTTATTTTTCAAGGGCCTCCTCGAGCAATATTTTGATAGGATCTCCTGCACCCTCATCTTTCTTTTCATCCCCCATGGGCATCCGTCAGGGTTTGCGAGGCTGATCTTGCAAAGGTTCCACCAGATCGAGCCCTAACTCCTTATACCTCGACCTCATTGGGGACATGCAAATAAGGATCGAGAAAAAGCAGACTGCTCTGATACCACTGATCCGGATTTATGCAGGAACACAACAGAATAAACACATAACCATAAATACAGAGATGCAGCGGAAATAACACTTCATTTTATTAATATCAAAGAACTGAAATTTTCTTACAGACAGAATGGAAATAAAACTAGCTAGGGAACTGGTAGCTATCTCTGAGGAGAGATGTGGTAGCTACAGGCCTCTGAACTGAGTTACAATGAGGCTCGAGTGCCTATTTATTATTGAGAAACAATGGAGAACCCTAAACATCCAAAAACCAAACCCTAGGAGATGAAGCGCCAAAAATATGGGCCCTGTTTGGGTAAATTGGTGTTTCAACTTCCCAGGGATGTAACTTTGGCATACTATCTCCGTTTGACACACATGATACATCATTAGAAAGATCTATCCGAGGAATAAAAATTTCGCCACGAATATCATTTTGGAACGAAATGATACAGAATGATATTTGCTGGAGGCGCGATGCCCAAAAAACGTCGTTTAGGGCCTCAAAACGGCTCCGGAAGTTCAGGACTCGAAAAACTACTAAAAATAGTAAGTTGTGCCGAAACTAAAAAACTGAAAGAGACAATGGTGGGGCCCCAAGTGGAATAGGCGGGTGGCCACCAGTATCCACCTGGATCATTAAGTGAGCCAAAAAAGTAACTTTCCTTACTTTTTGAGTACAACCTTGCAATTGTAGGTTTTAACCCTGAACATAAATTATCTACACACGAATCTTATAACAGAAAATAAACAATAGCGAGAGCATAAAACATAAAACAGATAAACACAGAGATTTTCCCCTGGATCCCAAATTGGGACTACCAGCTTGATTTTTCATTATAATCCTTTTAGTGTTACAACACATATATATACATGCCGAAGCATACATAAACCCCAATCCATTAACCCTGGATTAGAACATAACCGTAGTTCCTTTGACCGGATCTACAAAATACCAGGGGCCGAAAACCATCGTACCCCAAAACCATGTGCAAACTCATGCACAAAACATGGGTGGGTCCGCATATGAGTGGGACCGCATACCAAAAATTTTTTCGCTGGGGCGCTGCCCCGGACCCCGACAGGGGGGGCTGCCGCCCCCCCTGTGACCCCCCTACTGCGCTCGGCGCGTGGGGCTAGTCGTAGAAAGAATATAACACATACCCAACAGCAATTGCGAAGAGGAATAGTGTTGCAAAATTATTGGTAAGTGGAAATTAAAGGGCGTAAGAACGTTTTTGAAAAAATTTCAAACGTCAAAATTAAGTCTTCTATCTTTCCTAGCACCTCACGAAAAATGGGAATCTGCAAATTCTAGTCGTCAAATATGTGCAAAATTCCTTATGATGGGCAAAATGGAGGACTGGTACTATGCTGCTACATGAGTTAGGGTTTCATGTGGCAACATGGAACCTTGTATAGTTTTTCAAGGATAGGAAAGGAGAATATTGTCAGTTAATCATCACATGAAACTTCATCACCATTTGAAAATTGTGTCCTAATTTGAAACAATAAGACTACCAAACTATTTCATTATTTAATTTTGATTGTGTAATACAAAAAAATATCCTAGATAACTTAAATAATGTAAGCACTTTTGCAAAAATTTAGTGGAGAGAACCTTCAATTACATTTATTTTGAAGTTCCACTTGCATTTTAAGCCATTTTAATTAGTCTTTCATGGTTATTCTAGTAAAAATTTCAACCTCTTGTAGAAATTTGTTTGTCACTTGTATTAGAAATGCAAAAATCAAATGTAAATAAAAATGATTTGAAATGCTAAATATCAAATGCGCGCTACATAAAAATGAATTTTTTAAAAACTACCTTAACGTCTGATATCACGCGCGCATTCGCCCTCAGCTCTTGCAGAACAACATTTGCCCTCAACATTCGCCCTCAGCTCTTGTAGAATAGCATTCGCCCTCAGCTCTTGCAGAACAACATTCACCCTCAGTTCTTGCAAAATGGTAAGTTCTTACTGCAGGCCCTTCCTCCTATAGTAGGGTTGACCCTATTTGGGTTTTTTTGGAGCCTCTGAGAATAGAAAGGTTGTGATTGATTACGGGGAACTGCCTATATTTGTGGAACTTCTTACCTCTGGGAATGATAACGTTCGAGAACAGGTAGCACGTTCATTTTAGAGGCATAAAATTATTATTCCCAACTATCTTTATACGTCTGTTATTTTGGAATTTGATTTAAAAAACTACTACCCAACTTTGAGTTCAACTGGTGTTCGTGTAAGGCTGTTTGGGCTTTGGGAAATATTGCTGGAGACTCTGCAACATTTAGGGATCTTGCCCTCATTCATGGAGCTCCAAGGCAGGTGCTTGCCCAGTTGAATGATACTGCCAGAATTTCAATGATAAGAAATGCTACATGGGCTCTGTCAAATTTTTCCTGTGGTAAAACCCAACCACTATTTTAACTGGTAAGCAGAATACATTTTCTACCTCTTCTTATTAGTTCGCAGATACTGTGGATTTTTTTTATAGATCTTGGTGCTTGGTAGATTTGGACGTAATATGGACCTAGGCGCTTGTTCATTACAATGACTCCGTCATCAGGTTTTAGAAAATGCTCAGAAATTTGTGTTTCACAAGGGGATTACCCTTGCTTGCAATTATCGATTATCAATCACATTCAAAAAAGTCTTTCGTAGCATTGCTGAGCTCTTTGTAGGTGAATTTCCGAGGCAATTTCACAATATCTGAACTAAATTTGTCTATCCTTTTCAATACTCTGTGCTTGTAACAGAACCAGACAAACAATCTAGTGGCCAATGCAACAACAACAACACCTCCTGTTGCAATGCCTGCAATTCACCCTCTCTGCACACATGAATGACTATGGCACCCTCTTTTGTGAACAGGTACTGGAGTTGAAGGTACTGGTTTCCATTAGGATCGTGGAATTCAACATCCAAAATAGTATCAAATTCCACTGCAATAGTATTCCCCAGCGAGGGAAACAGTTCATTGAGACCTATTGGACTCATCACCCCAAAATAGCCTCCAGGGCTACCCAGAGTGTGATCATCTGGAGCAATAAAAAATGCTCATCCATCCCCAATTGAAACAAGAATAGGACCCACATTGGTTACAGAAAAGGAGAAACATGTTTTGAAAGAAGAAGAAACTTTTGTATTAGGGTCCAGAAATCTAACTGGTCTATTGTACAATGCCCTACCTGCACTTCAAATTGGTACTCCCAACTCCATGCTAAGGCTCACTGTGCCATTCTTTAGATCAGCATCTTAACCTGAAGTTTGATTCCAAAAAACCCAAGTCCCCTGTTCTATGCCCAAGACCTCTGTTACAACGAGTAGAGTTTTGAGCAAAATACTTCACAATAGGAAGCAAAAGAAACATCGCAAAATTGCTCCGCGTTAGACTAATAATTTTCTGTGCGAAAATTCAACTGCGAAAATTAAAAACATAATATCAAACACAACCAATCCACAATGGAATTTGAACATGAGGATTTATAACCACAGAAAACCCTCTCCAGGTTAAAATAATTCTAGAATGGCTTTAAGATTCTACTAATGAGTGCTTACAACACCATAGCAATTACTGTCACAATGAAATCTGCTGGAAGCAAAGCCCTTGTACAGTTTCTACATTTCCACAGTGGAAGCAAGAATCTTGCTATCTCTCATGATCTAGTTCTGTGGTCAAATCCTTTGCTATGGCTGTCTTGTTCTGCTAAACGTGGATCTGTCTTAGCTTTGGCTCTGGTTCTCATTTAGGATCGTGGCTATCTTCTCTTGATGTGGCTTTGACTATACAAACTTGTTCAATAGGAAAATGTTGACTCTGCTATATATAGGAGCTTCAATGGGTGCTCTCGAACACTTTTTTGGGCAGCTTCGTTTTTTCTATGATTCAAGGCAGAACTATGTTGGCCTTGGTTTTTTAGTCCTTGGAACTTAGTTCTCTCATATTTTCCATCCTATCCCCAGTTTGCTACCGAGAAAGACATAACTTCACGATATCAAAATTGACTATTTTTGGCCATTTATCTTTAGTAATGGTACAACTTTAATTTGGTGCATTCGTACAGTATCTGAAGAGCACTCTCAAGATGTTATTCAGTATTTTAGCATAAATACTACATTTAACTACCATGCTCTAATATTTATATCAACCATAAGCATTTTTAAGGTAGTTCCACGTTTGTGAAGCAGAAGGAATGCTTCTAATAGCTTCTTATCATAGTGGTACAATTCTGTTCGCAGTTTATCTTTTATAAACCTCCAATTTTCCAAACGTAGTAGAGACTACAGTTTTCATCTCAAATTTTGGACAAATCTATTTAGTATTCTACAGAAAATGCATTAAGAATAAAAAAATCCCACAATTTGTAAAAAGCCCACAATTTTGTAAAAAGCTCACAATTTTGTAAAAAGCCCACAATTTGTAAAAAGCCCACAATTTTGTAAAAAGCCCACATTTTATTAAAAATATAAACAATTTGTAAAAATCCCACAATTTTGTAAAAAGCCCACAAATTGTAAAAAGCCCACAATTTGTAAAAATCCCACAATTTTGTAAAAAGCCCACATTTTGTAAAAAGCTCACAATTTGTAAAATGCCCACTTTTATTTTCTTTTGCTTATATATTGAGCTCCCATTGAGTTCAACAAGTCTTGGGTTTTCTACACCATTGAGAGAGATTTATTGTTTTCTTTATAGGATAATTTGCATCAATGGAAGAAAACATTGGAGCTGGAAAAAAATTCAAAAGGGTGAAAGGGGTGATGGCAGAGTTTATTGCCCTTGTAAAAAATGTTGTATGAGAAATAATGTTAGAGTTTTAATAGCAACAGCAACAGTGCATTGTAGGAAATATGGGCACATTGATGGTGGATCAAATGACTATCGTCCCGTGGTAATTAATTATCTATCTTCATTTTGATTATATCGTAAAATTTTATATTATTTTAATATTTTTTATATGCGCACTAATGTTTAATTATTAATGTTTGTAATTTTCATAAAGGCACAGTTGCCCCCCAAATTTTTGCAGATGATCAACCAGCTTCCACAGCTAAATAGTAGTAGATTAGATGATGTTGCACCAATACAAGAGAATATTGTAGCAAATATTAGTATTGGAAATGATGTTGTACAAGGTGAAGAACATGAAGCGAATGATGAAGGTAATTTTAGTAATCCCATGGAGGTAGATCATGATGATAGTAATGAGACAGTTCACAATAATGATGGGACAAATCAAATGCTCCAAGACTTGTATGGTGAGTCAGATTATGATGGTGGAGATAGCAGTGACGATATTTATGATGTACCTCTGATTGAAAGGTCAAGTGAACGACCTTTTGAACACTCAAATGCAACTCTTCTCTCTGCTACATTGTTGCTGGTGAACTTAAAGGTTATGAATAATTTGTCGAACAGATGTATGACACAAATCCTAAGGTATGAAATATGTATATATGATCACATATATGTAAATGTTGATTATTTTCCCTTTTTTAGTTGTAATAAATGTGTAAAATAATAACTTATATATATATATATATATATATCATAGTTATCAAAACCGACCGGTCAGGACGGCTGCTGGTTGGAACCGGCCTTGCAACCCGGTCAATAGCCTATTCTCACTTGTTTTGGCCGGTTAACCGGACCTAACTAGCCGGTTAAGTAAGGAACCGGCCAGTTTATGCATAAACCAGCCAGTTCCGTACTTAACTGGCCGGTTAGGTGCTCCTCCATGAGTTGCAAATTCCTCAGTGTCTCCTCCATGAGCTGCAAATTCCTCTATTATACTAGCAACAAACTTGTCTAATAACTCATACTCAACACCTTATAGTAGCAACAATACACATGATGACTGATAAATACAAGGCTGGCTAGCATAAAATCCCTGGCAGCATGCAACTCATCAAGTGTACTTGAAGACAACTTCTGTTCTCAAAACAATTAGCAGCAACCTTATTTCACACTCAGCTAGGAACTGTTAGACCCTCTCTCTCTGCTCACACATAGCAACAGCATAAATACAAAACCTTTCACACAGCATACAAGCAATTTTATCATGGAATCAAGACTGATGAAAATGGTCTGACGCCACTCAAGGGACAACAACATACAACCTAATGAAAATGTGACTGGCAATAAACACTAGAAAATTCCCGCTTGGAAATGCACTAAACTGTCCACTGAGTTTTCTGGGTTTTAATAAATCTTTTCAGTGATAAATTTCGTCAAACACATTGTGAGAAGACTGCTGAAGTTGTAATTCTCTCTCAAATTGTTAAAAATAGCACTAATAGTGGGTTTCATAAACCAATTCAATACCTCTAAGTGTTGTAGATGTTTTTCTAGAAATTTATTGCCAAGCAAACATAGATAATGAAGAATACAAGATCTTCAAAATGCTGGTCTGATATATATATATACTGAACCCAAAATTGTTTTTAAGGCTGATACAATGAATTGACAACAGATCTGAGCAGGGACAAATTGTATATTATAATATTAACTCAGCAATAAAACACAATGAATAATATAAGAGAAACCTGATACATTACTTCAACAAGTTTGCTTATGTATTTTTCGATGATATGTATTGCATTTGGTGCCATTTTGATATATTCAACTTTGCATGGTATATAAATGAGCAAAATTTTCATATTTTGTCTCTATTGGCTTGGAATCATGGTTTAAAATCTTAAAAATAGTTTTTTTTTATTAAAAAATAATTATTTAATGTATTTTTTTAAAAATCGGTTCATTAAGATCTGACCGCTACCGGTTAGACTGGTTCTGGTTCGAAACTCGATTCATTAGCTCCACTGGTCCGGTCACTGGTTCTGGTTTATATATATATATATGTGTGTGTGTGTGTGTGTGTGTGTGTGTGTGTGTGTGTGATTAATAATCTTTACAAGACACTACTTTTTGTTTATGTTGTAGATTGTTGGGTGAATATTTGTTACCATCGCCAAATACTTTACCTCGAACATATCGATATCTACGTGCTATTATGAAACACTTTGGAATGGAATATAACACTATAGATGCATGTCCTAAAGATCATATTATATATTACGGAGAACATGCGTTGAAAACAGAATGTTCGAAATGTGGTACCAATAGATATCAAACATATCAAATAACCAAAAAGGTGCCTCAAAAGGTTCTTCGTCATATTCCCATAATTCCACGTTTGCAGCGAATGTTCAGGTGTAACAGCATAGCACAGTTTATGGATTACCATTCAAAGAATAGAAGTGGATATGGTGTTCTTCGAATGCCTGCAGATGGTTCTGCATTTAGAGAAATCGAGGAAAAATATGTAGATTTTAAAAATGAACCTCGTAATGTCAAGCTTTCATTGGCAGCTGATGGTGTTAATCCATTCGGAGAGCTTAGATCTACTTACTCAGTGTGGCCTATTTTCGTTATCAACAATAACATTCCTCCTTGGATGTCAATAAAGAGGGAGCACATAATGTTGACTATGATTATTCCAGGTATTTGATACATTATTTCTTTGAATGTAAAATTTTCATTCCTCTCGTTGTTTGCATAAATATATATTTTATTTATTTACTTACTTATATATACATATATCATGGTAGTAATTATTATGTACCGTAATTTTGAACATTTAGGTAAGTACCAGGTCAAAGATATGAATGTATATATTGAGCCTCTTATCGATGAGCTAATATAGTTATGGCATGGCATCACTATGTATGACATCACTAAACCAATCAAGCAGAAGAGATTTCAATGTCGTGGAATGCTTGTATGGACAATTCATGATGCCCCAGGACTAACACATGTTTGTGGTACGTAATATTTCGTTGCACTGTAATATAATACATAATTATCTAACTTAGATATACCATATTGCATGTTTTAAAAATGATCTCATAGTATATTAATTGTTATTGATCCATCTATTGTAGGTCTTCAAACAAAGGGTAGATTTGCATGTCCAGTTTGTGGCCCTAAGATGAAGTATCATCATTCGTCAGAGTTAAGAAAGATGGTGTTTGATGAGTTTAGGCACTTCCTCCCTAGGAACCATAAGTATCGTACAACTGAAAAACATATTTTCAATGATAAAGAAGAAACTGGATTAAAACCACGAAGAATGACACCTCAGTTGTGGATGTTGGAATATAACAGAATTAATAATAGTCAAGCAGTTGGTACGTAATTTGTGTATATATATATAGATATATATTATTTGTTTATGTGATGTTTGGATTTTTTATTTTAAATAATGAATTTATTTTTATTACTTTATAACGAATATTGTTCGATTTTATTTTATTCAATAATATCAAGGTCATCGTCGCGGTGAAGGCACTAATATTGTACTTCCACCTGGAATGAAATGTTATCCTTCTCAATTCGCGAGGTTTCCCTACTATGAGGACCTAAAAATAGCTCATTTGTTTGATATAATGCATGTCAGGAAGAATGTGATAGAAATGTTATGGCGAACCATAGATGGTGCACATGATAGAGATAAAATTGACAAAATTTGTGCTGACATTGAGAAATCGAATCATGCAATGAAAAGTGTGATCGACAGATCAAATAACAATGGAGGTCGAAATTATAATAATATTCCATGGTTATTAACAGAACAACAAAGAAATGATGTAAAAGAGGTCATTAGAAGAATTAAATTTCCAACAGGTTTTGCTTCAAACATAAATAATATCTTAACAAAGAAAGGTGACTTCAGTGGGGTGAAAAACATGATTGGCATACCTTTGTTAAGGTAATTTTTTTGGTATACGTTTTTGTTTGTTATTGATTGAATACATATTTTAAATTTTCCTTTTTTCTGTTTAATTTGGAAACCAATAACGATTCATTTTTTATTGTTATAGTATGTTCTACCTGTATCTCTCCCAAACGAATTCGACAACAATGTCAAACAAGTTATATATGGTCTTAGTAAATACATGAGGTAAGTAGTTTTGATTTATAAGAAAATTTTAATTGCTACAATTTCTTTTCGTACTTGATGAAATGATGTATTAATTTACTTGTAATGAAATATATATTATGTTTCATTGAAATAACCATGCGTAATGATTTGCAAATGGTTTTCATTGAAAGAAATCCATCAAGATGAAATAAAGTATTGGAAGAGAGAAATTCCTCGGCTAATGTGTGAAATGAAAAAGTATCTACCTCCAATATTTTTCAATGCACAAGAACACTACTTGATACACCAAGTTGAGGAGATTGAAATGTGTGGACCAGTACACACAAGGTCAATGTGGATGGTCGAGAGGCACCTGAAATCATTCAAGGCTTTGGTTAGACAAAGAGCACAACCTTGAGGGTTCTATGGTGGAGGGATATGTGGTATATGAATCCATGGTGTATATTAGTCATTATCTTCCTATATTAGTTGTGCTAGCCATGAAGGCGGTGGATTGCATTTGGGATGTGAACTCCATCAAATTTTTTGAAGTGGAGCACCTGTTGGGAAAAGGTAGAATGAAGAAAGTGAGAGGTAAAAGATTTATTATGTATAATACATATAATGTTTCATTTTTTTACATCATGTATATGATCATTATATTCATTTAGGTCTTATTCTTTCATAGTTTATTAAGTAATATAATTTACCATGGTTATAAGTAATATTTATTAATATTGGTGAATTATTGTTTTTTTATTCAAGTGCTCAAGATTATGAGGCACTACTTTTATACATTGCAAACAATATTGAGTGGATGAGTGAATGGATTGAAACATGTAAATCACGTAACGACGGTAGGTTATCATGGCAACTACTATCTGAATTGATTAGAGAAGCGTATCGTAGTGGAGATGGAAACGTTACGGACAGGGAAATCGATTTAGCATATGGTTTGAAAGATAGAAAGGTAAGCAATTAATTCACCTATTTTATTCATTACTTATTTTATACTATATTTATAATGTGACAACAAGTTTGATTTTTCAGTTAATTTTCATGCTGTGTAAATTATATGATTAATTGTTAATTGAGAATGCATCTTTTTCATGTTTGGCATATTGCAGTTGAAACATCACAAGGCTATGTAGTGCAATGGTCGTAAATTTCGCATTAAACAGTTGGATGATAACAGGAAAACTTCTGATAGTGGGATAACTGCAGTATTCCAGGTCACTAATGTTTCCTCCAGGAGTGACAGACATCCTCGAGAATCTGAAATAGATATTATGGGTTCTTAGATGATATAGTTGAGTGTGACTTTAATTCCTTCAAAATAGTTTTGTTCGACGTCAAATGGTATAGGCTACGAATGAATGTACGTGATGATGATAGAACACTTATTCAACATGATAATGGACTTCCAATGGTTAAAAAATCGCAGTTTGAAGAAGGAAAAGATCGTTATGTTTTTCCAAGCCAATGCGAACAAGTCTTTTACTCAGAGGTTCTAGGTGAGAATGGATGGTCATTTGCTATTAGATATGATCCAAGAGGAAGGCCAGTAGAGTATACTGTAGAGGAAGAAGATGATATTGATCAAGAAGAAGATGATGTAGTGGCAGATGAGCAGGAAGATGCATTGACATACGAAGAAGATATCTTAGAAGATGAACCAAGCATAGGAGATGAGGCAACAATTATTGATGATGATGTCAATGAGGATATTATTGAAAATGACATAATTGATGATGATGATGACATGGTCGATCATTTAAACATTGTTTCTGAATCAGATGTTGATATAGATGTCGATCAGTTGGATGAATATCAAGAATATACAGAAGAAGAATATTGATACAGATGTTATGTTCGAGTATGAGCTGGTATGTTATAACTTTATATTTTAATATGTAGGAATTATTGTCTTTAAATAATTTACTAATTATGTGGGTTTTTGGCATGTTGTATATTATTTCAAACCAATAAATAATGGCCTTACTATTGTTTATTATTTCGCAGGATTCACAGGATTCATTTGATTCTATGGTCAGGTCTCTGAAAAAACCAATTAAATGCTTAAATAGTCAAGATCTGGAAGACAGGCTTTATGCCCACCATAAATTGCTAAAAAACCAACCTTTAGTTCAGCTTGTTGTGCTGAAGACGAGGGTGGATTTGCATGATCAGTTGAATGAAAATGAATTAGATATTCGAGATGTTTTTGAGGGCAGATCCATAAGCCCCATAGATGAAGATCCCATTGCTGTAGATTTTTTTTTTGCGTTGAATCACAAGTATAGTGTTGCATCAGAATACAAATCAGAGGACAAATATACCAAGTCTAAATCAACTGAATCCAGTTCTAGTGCTCTTGAACTTACCGAATTAAAGCCAGAAGCAGGATTTACAATCTCTAATGGGAACGGGTATGGCAGTTCCAATATTGGATTGGATGTCCGGAGCTCTGCAATAGGCACTGGAACTAATCGTAATGAACCCCAACTAATTCAATGTGATGAAAATATGGACTTTGATGATAATCAGGAAAACAAGCTAGAGCATTTTGGCAATATTGAAGAAACTGAAGAGGTTTCCTGTGATCGATTGAATCAACTCAGCCATAAGACATCTACTGCAGGCTGTTTTGTATCAGAAGGAGAATCGGTTTTGCTTTCCCATGATGATGGATGCTGCTCTTTTCACGATATAGCGAATTCAGAGGTGTGGAGGTTTTAATTATTGTACTTAATTTTGGGGTTTATGGGTGTTATAATTTATACATTTTGGGATTTTCTATTAGAAATAGGGAAAATCCTAGGGGTTAGATTATTCTCATGGTTTAAATTTCTATATTTGAAATAAAATTCACCAATTTCTATTTAAAAAAAATGATTTGCCTAAATATTTGATGTAGTTTAAATAGGATGTAGTTCATTTCAAAAACTGTTGAAATTTTCTAGAAACTATGATTGGGATTTCAAGAATATTTATGCACTCTTTAAATTTTCCCTTAACATAAAGGGAAGTTGATGTATGAGTAATACTCAGTATTTTTTTTTTCCAATCTCCAGGAGAAGGCTGAATATAAAGCTCCATATGGGCTTACCTCAAACATGTGGGGTGATTGCTGGTTGATCAGAGCAGCTGGTTCAGATGGTCGCTCTGGTAAATATGTTGTGGCAACATCTGCAGGTTGTACATTGGACTCAGGTTTCTGTTCATGGGACTTTTATAATAAATAAATTATGGCATTCCATACTGAATCAGAGGCCTTCACTTCAACGTCCAGTACCATCTCTCCAGTTTTGGCAGAGAGGGATGTCTCGGGGAGAAATTTTGGCTTTACAAATGTTGTGCCAGAGAATCAACATTGGTGGTACAGGCCATGTAGGCCTCTTATGGTATCTACTGCCAGTGCCCAAAAGACAGTTAATATTTATGATATTCGTGATGGAGATCCTGTGATTTTAATGTGTTTGTTTTGAATGTTTAGGTTTCATAGTAAATCATCAATGGGCTCTGAAATAAGGCACATTGAAATCTTGGATACATGTTTCATGCCAAAATCAGTTGTATCTTCCATAAATACACAATCTTGGACCACTCTGTATAAATCTGCTTCTCAGACAATATTACATCTCCCTCATTATACATGTGGTGTTCTTACATGCATAGCAAAGGCATTGTTTTGGCAATCATTTTATAAGTCACTAGATATTGTGGGTACAAGGATCTAGGGTCTCCACATGAAACTGTGTTGCCCGGAGACTCACTCTGCCTATTCTTAAATTTGTAAACATAGTAGTATGCCAATGCTTCTTTCATTTTGTATGCATAAGATGATTTTTTGTCAAAGTCCATAATTGTTTTTAAGTTTTATCCATCCCAGTTTTTTTGTGAATGCACAGGTTTTTGGCTCAACACAGATCTGTTATATCTTTGTACTTTTCCTTTACAAACTATTTGAAATTTCTAGTTATATTTAGAGGTGTGTTCTAAGGGATGAGGGGAATTACTTGGATTTAGTGCTGCCCACTCTCAATAGAGGCTTACAGTAAACTATGACACATTGTGATGTATATCAGTGGTAGTTGGGGTAGCAACAAAATCAATTTCATGCTTCAGTAGATTTATTCTTCTTGGAAAGCTTTCAGCTGACAAAAAAAATGGAATGAAACACGCAACCAGTCCCCTTCCTTTTATTGGACCACCTGCTTTCTTTTTATGAGAGCATCTATAGGCTAAAGTTACTAGAAGTGGTCAAAAGTGAGTTTGGTTAGTTGGCAAAGTCCAACTATTCTTAGCCCTCAACAATGTTTAAATACTTCATAGGCATGTTAACCCCTCCTAGACTGTGTTGCATAAGTGGGTTTTGCAGAATTTTATGCACTTAGGGTTAGACTCAAATTTTGAAATTTGATGTAACTAGGATTATATTCAAGTGCTGGCCAAATTGGTAAAATTGATACTCAGCCATAGCTGAAAGGCAGTAATATGCAGTGGAGTAATTCTATGAAATGATTCAATTTGGCATGTGAATCTCACATCTAAGGGCCATTAAAATCCCATGGATGGAGACTGATCAGGATTCAACATTGCTGTTAATATTAGTGGAGTTGGGTATGGCACAAGTACAATAAAAATACTGGCAACAATAGTAACATCATAGATTCAAAATCTTAATCTCTATATTAAATGAGCATTAGAATGTAACTTGATTTCAGTAAAATCTCTAACAGGTTTGTTCTAAATCGGACCTAAAATGCTCACTTGTAAAGATGTTTGAGGCTTGAGGTTGTATGACACTGCAACAATTGACTTGTTGAGTACATGATGACATTAGGTCATTGTGAAACTGAATATATGCTACTTCGGTATGAAGATTGATTGCACAAACTGTGTTTTCTAAATAATGTTTCCAATGAAACCCGAAATGGCTCTTGTTACGTTGAAAACATCTGTCATCTTTAATCTACTATCAATTTGAGTGACAAGGGTAGCTAAACCACATGCAAATGCTCCGAAGATGTTACAGATGCATGGAAGCTCTGGAAATTTAGCCCCTCACTATGTTATCTGATGCAGGGGCATTAGGCCCAAGACAACTTTTGTACATAAATAAATGTAAAGGGGGGTCTCATGTTTTATTTCCCTATGAAATTATCCATAGTTGAGCTAATTTAGTTAATTTGTAGAGAAAATGTAACTGCCCGAATGATTAATGGGCACTTGAAGAGATAGTTAGTTTCAGAAGTTAAGCTAATTCTAGGAGTCCGTCTCTGTCTGTCAGAGCGTTAGTCTCAGAGTTAGGAATTTGAAGAGTTTGTGAGTCATCGAGAAATTCAAATCGATTCATTGTATTTGATATAAAAATAAACCTTCATGACAGAGTCGATAGACCTGCACAAAATACCTACAAAGATAACTGCATAGAGCTGCATAGGGAAGAGGAGGCCATTTTATCGAAGATCTGGCCGAGGACCAGGAGACTATAAGAAATTTCATTTATATAAGGAATCATATGTGCGTTGATTGAGTAATTTTTCTGTGTGTGAATATATGTACGCATCCTGGTGAAAGATAATTGAAATCCCGTGGTAATTAAGAAACCTTGTGATGAGGTTATGTGCATATAGACTGGTTGAGTTCTCGGTGGAACACGAGCTAATGAATCAGGACTTATGAGCATTGGTGAATTCCACAGATAACTGTGTCAAATAGTTGGGGAATTTCTCTATAATCAGTTGTGTGAACAGAGGGTAAATTAGGTTAATGACATTCTCGTGCGCCTGTGGTAGAGCAAGGAGATACTGTGCTCAAACCTCCGTGAGATAGGTAAAACCTCGTAATGAGTGTTGTGAATGTGTAGGCGATTGAATGAACCAAGGACTGGTGTATCGATTTGTAGAGTTGATACTAACCTTGTCGGAACCATAAGACATAAACCGTGGCATATGTAATGCGTTGTGTCTCCTCGAAACGGCTGTGCCCGAGTTCGTTTGGTATGGCCGCGCGAAGGATGAAAAACGAGGCAGAGTTCAATGGCAGTAAGGTGTTGGTAAGCGGACGGAACCTGGAGTAAGAGTAGTCGGAACCTTGAGGACTGCACAGTAAAGACAAGTTTTCGGCATATCGCACCGCCTTTGTACGGTAAGCGGTATTCCCCATTTGGACACGATCAATTTCATAGGCCGACACGTGGCCTTGAGCGGTTTTGAAAACCCACTCTCATCGCGAGTTAACGATCGTGCAACTAACTCGCGCGATATCCAGTTGGATCGTTGGATCGTCAAGGCCAGAGTGACATATTATCCACCATTGGATGTGGAAAGGCCGCTAGCGCTAGGCCCCATGCGTATATACGTCGACTATTGTTGTCCTAACTAAGGTTCAATGGAGGTATTAATATTTCACGGTCGAATTATGTTCATAACAATTGGAACGCCCACAATTCATAACAAATATTGGAGATTTACTGTCCTGTTTTAAAGTTTCATTTTTTTTTGTTAGAAATTGAACCCGCTGTCAGTATACCGACGCTTCGTAAGCGTCGGTCTTCCGACATTTTGAATGATTTCCACTTTCGTTGGTCTTGCGACGTTCGTCGATATTGCGATAGCTCTTCTTGGCGTCGGTATTGCGACACATTTGGAAAGCGTGGACGCTTCTGGAAACCGTCGGTCTTGCGACAGTTTTGTATCGTGTCGGAATTGTGACAGTTTAGAAACGTCGGAAGCGCGATAGTATAAAGACGTCGGAAGAGCGACGTTCAAAACGTCGGACCACATTTCGTCAGAATTGCGACAGTTCTTCCTGGCGTCAGTAATGCGACGTTTCTGGAAAGTGTCAGTCTTTCGACACTTTTGCAATGCGTTAGTCTTGTGACACTTTTGTAGGGCGTCAGAATCGTGACAGTTTGGAAACGTCGGAGGAGCGACAGTATAAAGACGTCGGAAGAGTGACGTTCAAAACATCGGACCACATTTCGTCAGAATTGCGACACTATACAAACGTCAGAAGAACGATGACTTGGTAAACGTCGGAAGAGCGACGCTTGTTTAGAAGCGACGGAAAAGGTGTCGCTATTGCGACACTTTGTTGAGGCGTCGGAATTGCGACGTTATGACGAACCATGTTTTTTCCGTCCTCAAACTATCGCTCTTGCGACAACTATGTGTCAGAATAGCGACGCATTGGCCATCGGAAATTCCGCCAAATTTTCTAGTGAGTGATTCATCAGTCCTTCTCATCTGGTTCACTATTATGCCACGATGCTTTTCTTCGAATCATCTCCAAGGATCATACATCCTTTCTCATGATTAGAAGTCATGTACAAATTCATCCAGATAAGCATATACATATGAATTTTTTAAAACAAAAGTTACCTTAGTGATGATCTTTCACCATGACATCTTCTTGTAGGCATCAATATCCTCTATTCATATTGACACATCTCCTAATGATATGTTTTGTCAAGGGTCTTCTTATTTAACAAAACTTTGTCAGAGTCTACATATCCTCCCAGGATATCTCCTAGTCACATCTTCTTGGCTTCAGGATGATAATTGCCTCTTGACATGGTTGCATTTCATGATCTCTTCCTTTCTACACATTCTCCATTCCGAGGAACTTACAAATTTTCTAGTTTCTCATTCATATACAACCAGCTCATATTCCATGAGGACATATTATTTTGATTTCATCTATCCGTGCATCGAGAGATACTCCTCCATCGATCATACTTCTAAATACATAAGTCCATTACCTGCAACCATATGACATGACTTCACAACATCCTATGTCAACATATAAATATATGCATACCTCATACCTTTTTCCCTTGAGTCATCCTATAGCAATTTCTCAAGAATGAAGAGATTCATTCTCTTGGCCTGCTCCATCAATATGTCATCACATCCCAAAAATCTCTTTCCATGATGACCCTTTCTCTTAATGTCTGCTTTCCATTAGTAATGTTATTAGAGAGGTTTTCTCAGATTTGATTCACCAGGAGCTACTACCATGCTTCAATCAGGATTCTACACTGATTCTCATCATACAATCAACAAAAATCACTTAAAGGAGAAGATGATCTCAATCGTAGTGGATATCCCTCACTTATTCTTTCTTAGATTTCTTTGCATTAGGTTCTTTCCTCATTTTCAAAGACATGGGATTCTTCCCTATTTCTCTTGTCCTTTTTCAGATGAAGGAAAATTTCTTTTATAATGCCCATTACATCGTGCTTTCTCCATACTATTTTGAGGACCAAACTTACGGAATCTTCCTTTCTTCCTTGATGTGGCTACAAAGGCTTGATTCCCTTGATCTTGTAACACCTTTAGCTTTCAATATTGTTTCCTCTATTTTACATAAAGACCTTAAATTCTGAAATGGTGTGGCTTTCAATGTTGTTTCCTCTATTTTACATAGAGACCTTAAATTATGAAATGGTGTGGCTTCTTTCTTCCCGTATAAACCTGAAGTGAAGTTTCCCCATTCATTTAGTAGATATTCCAACACCACTTTAGTCATCGTAGTGTCAGACATTACTTCTCACACTTCCTGCAGATCATCTCAGAGAGATTTCTTATTTTGCAGTACTCATGGAGAATAGCTCCACCAATTTCTCAAATATTTCTTTTTGATGATTTTTGATTTAATACATTGGAGATGAGAGAGTTTTTTATGTATTCTATAGGAATCCTTTGGGCTCTTATATCTCCCTTCATGTATTTGGCATGATTTCATTGTACATTTCTTCCATGTAAGAAAGTTTGAAACCTTAACGCGTTTGTTGCTTTCTTTTCAAAGAAGACATTTTGATAGATTTATATAAAGTCATAGATACTTACTTGAGAGAGTGACTTCATCCTTCGGTAGCTTCATTTATGATGTTTGAAGATGGAGTCAAGAGTTTCTTCTAAGATAGAAATATTTAATGTAGATGTTCTTAAATCCTTGATGGTAAAGTATATCTTCATAAATTGAAATTAAAATGTTGATGTTATTTCTTCCTTGCAAACTAATTTGACCTTTCAACCCAAACTTTTATCTTCACTTCCTAGAGTGTCTCTTTGTCAAGCAGCCCTTGAGTTCAGCACCTTAGCTTTGAAACCATGTTGAGAATTTGGAGGGCTGATGATTAATACAAATTCTCTTCTTGATAATTAATTGTGAGCTTACTTATGTCTTCTCTTATTTAGCTTAGTTAATCTTTCATCAAGTCAATTATCAAAGTACATGAGACACACAAATTAGGCTCCTAGAGCCAGGGAAAAAAACCTCCCCTCTTGGAGAGGAAAGCCCACGAGAAATTATTCTTATAGATTTTCAAATGACAAGTACCATGACCAAGACTCAGACCCTTGACCTATGAATGCTTCCAAGAACCTTGTCACTTCTTCTTCTTCTTCCAACGTTGATCTTTCCTTTCTTCATCACCTTGTACTGATTTTTTTTCCATATTAGAGAACCCGGTCTCTAAATTTATCTTGGAATATTTCTTTATTGCTGGAGATGTAGACCCTTTGAAAAGGAAGGTAAATCATAAATTTACCTTCCTCCTTTTTCCCATACTGCTCTTAAGCCTTATAACATGATCATCAACTTTATCTGCTGCTTCAGAATGCTTCACACCATACTTAGAATATTGTCCTCAACTCTTATTTAACTAAGCTTCATTACACTGTATCTATCTCAGATAAACTCTGTTCATATCCGAAGTTATATCACAAGAGTATCTACATATATTACAAGAGTATTCTAGAATATATTATACCCTTATCCGAATATGTATATAACATAGTTTTGCTCTATTCCTGAAGTACACTGTGAAAAATCACACTTTCATTGCGTTCACCTTAGATTTTCACGTTGCAACAATCATGATTGACCGCAACTCCTGATCCACATCTATCTTCATGGAACTATCTATCAACTGATCCTCCACACTAAAGCTCTCGTGGACATACATATATAATCCACACTTTTATTCTTAGTAGGCAACAACACTTCATTATGCTTAGGTATCATCAAATGTATCTTGAAGTCTGTGATATACGCTGTCATAGATCCGTAAAACTTAGAGGTGTTTGAAATCTTCACTTACAACTGATCCGCATAATAGGTATATACATATAGGAACATGTTCACTGATTTGAGGCCGACCATATCTCTTGCTGTGGGGCCGAATTTACATTCAATATTTAGGCTGACTTGATCACAGTAGATGGTGCATTTTCCAGCATTGATTTAAGTTTTGTTCCAAGTCATTCTTCCATATCTTCTTTGACAAGGTCTTGGAGCATTCTCTTGCCTAGAAGCTTCACACATATGATACTTATTACATTTATATCTGGAAGACAAAAACCTAGATAGACATCAAGAAGAAGTATATTAACCTAAGATAAAATCTTGCTCATGAAACCCATGAAGAAATTATAACCAATATACATTTTATTATCTTTTTCTTCTTCTTTACATAAAATACATAATTACATATTCAATATGAAGACCGACCTAGTTACACTTTTCAACACATTTTGAGGCCCGAAACGATGTTTTTTTGGAAAACAGGAAAACAAATAGCTTGTGGTAGGGGTTTGCAATCTAAAGTTGTATTCCTTGGATACATATTTCTAACGAGGTATCGTACAAATTAAACGAATATTGTATGCCAAATTTACGACCCTGGGAAGTTGGTGTACCAACTAACCCCAATGGAGCCCACAAACTTTTGGCGCTTCATCTACTAGAGTTAGGTTTTTGGATGTTTTGGGTTTTCCCTAGTTTATAAATTATAAAAATACCTGTGAGTCTCATTGTAAAACATTTTAGAGGCATGTATTTGACACATCTCTTCTCAGAGATAAGCTATCATCGCGCAAGATAGTTAATTTCCATTCTGCATGTAAACAATTTTTACTATTTTGTTATTAATAAATAGAAGTTCATTTTTCACTACAGCTCTGTGTTTCTATTTAAATATGTATTTCATTTCGTTCCCGCATAAATATGGATGTCCACATGCACCCCATGTTCATCGAAAATGTATCCCAAATATTGAATTCTTTGCATGTGAAATGAGCATTTCTCGCATTTGGCATACAACTTGTGTTGTCACAATGTGCTCAGGACATGTTGATTGTGTTGTAAATTTTCTACCTATGTTTTGTTGAAGATATTGATGTCATACAAATATACAACCGTAAAAGCATTTGTGAATGGTTGCAAGATATCATCCATCATCCTCATGAACATTTTTGGAGCATTAGTTAAACTAAAAGGCATGAAACACCACTAAAAAAGGCCTCCTTTAGATTTGAAGGTTGTCTTCCAAGCATCAGTTTGTTTAATTAGAACCTAGTAGTAGCCTAATTTCAGATCGGTATCTCCAAAGAAATTATCACTCTTATGTTGATTAAGAAAGTTTTTAGTATGGGGGTTCATATATCTTTTCTTGACAATGATTTTATTCAAGGCTCTATAATAAATATTGAGTCTACATGTCCCATCCTTTTTCTGTACCAATAAAATTGGACTCTCGCAAGATGAGGAGCTTGGTTAAATGTCGCCCTTTTGGACAACTCATGAGATCATGAATATAAAATTTTATTTCCTCAATATCCAAGAGAGAGTGTCTAACACTGTTACCGATGAAATAGGTAACCTGACCTCAAAACGGGAACTCTAGGCCAAAAAGACTCCAAAAACATGAAAAAACACCCCAAAAACAAAAAAAGTGTATTCTAGAACGCACTTGGTTTTTTTTTTGAAGGTCAAATTTCAACATTTTATAAAATTATGCTAAAAACAAAAACTACTTTCTTTGTGTGCTGATTGAAAACAATTCTAAAAAAAAAACCAAACATGATGGAATAACAAAAAAAAAATTGTGTCATATTTTTGACATTTTTAAAAAATAGAAATAACATTTTAATTTTTAAAATTCAAACATTAAAAACCTAAAATTTAAGAAAAACAACTAAAAAATAAAAACATCTTCAAGCTTAAATTTTAAAAATATATAGGAGTAAAAAAATAAAAATAAAAACAAAATAAAAATTTTAATTCAAACATTAAAAAAAACCTAAAATTTAAGAGAAAAAATTAAAGATTAAAATTTCAAAATATATAGAAATAAAAAAATAAAAATAAAAACAAAATAAAAATATTAAATTAAAAAAAAACAAGTTAAGAAAAGAAAGAAATTATAAAAATAAAATATAGAAATTAAATTTAAAAAGGAAAAATAAAATGTAAAAAAAAAAAAAAAAAACATTATTGAAATTAAAAGTAAAAAAATGAAAAATAAAATACAATAAAAGTATTAAATTTAGAAAAATATATATTAAAAAAACAAATAGATTTTAAAAAATAAATTTAATTTAAATTATAAAAATAAATAAGATATATATATATATATATATATATATATATATATATATATATATATATGAACTTAAATTAAAAATATATATATTAAATTTTATTAAATTTAAAAAAAATGTTAATATTAAAGTAACAAATTAAATTTAAAAAATATATATATTAAATTTTAATAAATAAATGAAAAAACAAATAAATTTTGAAAAAAAAAACTTTAAAAATCAATTAAAATTGAAAAATTGAAAAAAATAATAAAATATATATATTAAATAAAAAATAAAATAAAAAACAAATTAATTTGAAAATATTGAGTTTAATTTAAATTTAAAAAAAAAAAAAATTTAAATACACAATTTTATTTGAAATAAAAAAATAAATTTTTTTTATGTAATTAAAAAAATAATAATAAAAAATTAAAAAAATATTAAATTCAAATTAAAAAAAAAAAAAAAAACTAAATTTTAAAAAATTAAATGAAAAAACTAAACATAAAATTTAATAATAAAAAAAAATGAAAAAAATAAATAAAAAAATCAATTAAATGAAAAAAAAAATACAAAAATAAATAAAAATTATTAACAAAATTTAGAAAAAAAAATTAAAAACAAAAAAAATTGAATAAAATAAAAAATAAATAAATAAATAAATAAAAAGAAAAAGAAATAAAACAAATTAAATTTCGAATATAAAAATTAAATTTAAAAAAAAATAATTTTAAATTTTTTGAATATATATATATATATAATTAAAAAATAAAAAAAAGAATTTTTTGATCGTGGTGGTTACCACAATCGACCCTCCGCTCGTGTGTATGTTAGCGTCGATATATATATATATATATATATATATATATATATATATATATATATATATATATATATATTAAAAATTAAAAAATTAAAAAAAAGAATTTCGATCGTTTTGGCGTCATTTGGCCTCTGTCAGTATGGCAGTAGGCCGATTCCGGAATCGCTCTCCGCGATCGGAGGTTGATTCTCGGGGAGTTGCTCCTCTCGGTATGAGTGGCGATTCCCGGGATGGGCCTCCCACGGGGGGAGGGAAATTCCTGGAATCGGCCTCTCGTCGCGGGAGGCCCATCCCAGGAATCGCCCTCCCACTGCGGGAGGCTGATTCCGGGAATTGCCCTCCCGCCACGGGAGGCCCATCCCGGGAATCGCCCTCCCGCGGCGGGATCGGCCTCCCGCCATGGGAGGGCGACTCCTGGAATCGGCCTCCTGCCCAGGTGGTGGCGGACGCCGGCCGTTGGGCGAGCAGGGGGCTGCATGCAGCCTCCTCGCTCGCCAAGTGACCGGCCTCCGCCGCCACCTAGGTGGGAGGCCGAAATGCGGCACCACCACAATATTATTATTATTATTATTTTATTTTGTTTTTATTTTTTTAAATTTAATTTGTTTATTTATTTATTTATTTTTTAATTTTGTTTTAAAATTTAATATTTTAGATTAATTAACTTTTTAAATTTAAAATTTATTTATTAAATTTTAATTTAATTTAATTTTTTTTTCAATCTTTTAGTTTATTTAGTTTTTCATTTTTAAAATTTATAAATTGTTTCATCTAAAAAAAAACAGTAAATTTATGGATATTTGTTTTTTAATTATTTGCACGTGGTTTTTTTCATTTTTTTTGTTTTTTAATGATAGTTGGTTTTTTTTTTTTTTTTTTTTTTTTTTTTTTTTTTTTTTTTTTTGTTTTTTTTTGTTTTTTGTTTTTTTAAATATGTTTTTTTTGGTAATTTTAAAATTTGTATTTTTTTTTTCTTCTTATTATTTTTTTAATTTAAAATTTAAAATTTAATTTTTTCTTTTTTGTATTTTATTTTTTTTAATCTAAATTTTAATTTTGTAATTTAAATTATTTTAAAATTTTCTATTTTAATTTTAATTTTGATTTTTAATTTTTAATTTTTTTTTAATTATATGGTTTTTTTTAATAACTTAGAAAAAATTGTTTTTGATTTTTTTTTTAAATTTTTGTTTTTTTTCTTTAAATTATGTGTTTTTTTTTCAAATTTTTTCATTTCTTTTGATATAATTTTCGAATATTTTTGTTTTTTTTTTAAATTTATTTTTGTTTAAATTTTTTTATTTTTACGAGTTAATTTTGTTTTTTTTACATTTTTATTGGTTTTTTTTATTGTTTATATATATATATATATATATATATATATTTTTTTATCTAAGTTTTGTGTTTTATTACCAACATGAAAATCACCACTCTAAAAAAAAAATGTTGATGCTACATCAATATGTTTCAAAATTAGCATGAAAATCACCGTTCTAAAAAAAAAAGTTGATGCTGCATCAATACGTTTCAAAATTAGCATAAAAATCACTAACATTTTAAAACAAATATTCATACTTCATAAATAAAAATATTAGAGTGTCAAAAATGTGCTCCAAAAAAAAAAGGTGATTCTACATCACCACTTTTCAAAATCAGGTGCTTTTTATGCTACCAAAAAAAAGTAGGTAAGAGTGCAGTTACCTATTTCATCGGTAACAGTGTTGTCTATATATTGGGCCATTAAGTAAAGGAATACTAGGTATCAAATAAATTGAGTGTTTAACCTGAAAATGCAGAGGTACCCCCATAGGTGGAGCGAAGATATCTTGGTTTGTCTCTAAAATATTATCCACTTTATTCTATTTTATAGAAAGGCCTAGAATTGAGGCTATAGTTGTCACAACGACTTCCCTATTCACCTTCTTAATAAACCATGAAGATGACAAACTATGAATTTTAAGAGATTACATTTTGGTAATGTTTTGCTAATAAGAATGAAACTGTAGTAGTTGGAACTACCTTTGTTACCCTATAGAGATAACAGCCTAGAGTAACAACGACACTATGGGAACGAGGCTCATAAATAACATTATGTTACAAGTGGGGAAAATCACACAATACCCCATATTTGAAAGGCTTAATGCCATAGGACTTGTGGCATTGATAACTGACACAAATGTCTCGTCCATGGCTCAACCAACTAATGGTGCATGGTTGAGGATGTGGCACCATTGACAAATTCAATCTCTTTATGACCTTGGACGGGAGTGAGTTCTTCTATCTCTCCTTGTCTATGTCGAAATGTAGTGGGGTCCCCTTCACCCACATATTTGAATGGGAGGGGCCCTCCCCTTGTTAAAGTTCCTCTAGCTCTTCTAGTTGGATATTTGTGGTTGTGATGGTAGCATTGGGTTTTGCATCAATGGTTTATTTATGTTTATCATGCTCTTAATTAGAATCAGAGCTAAAGTTTGTTTCCTTTTCTTTAAGCTCCACCAACATGATTGTTTCAAGTAGCATTCATCAATGTTGCGCTATGGGATTTGTGGAACTCACACCACTTTCTGGTGTACTTTTTCAAATTCCTATTACCCTTCCTTGTATGTGACTTTGGTTGGTTTTCTTAAGGTTGGATCTCATTGCTTTGTCCCTTATTTTGCGAGTTTGGGCTACCTTTTTCATGCTTATGTTGTGATGGATTTGTATATACAAACTCCTAGTTATTCCTATGCTTCAATTTGTAATCAATTTTGATGGCATATCGATAAGCGACTCCCAATGAGGAGATGTCCAGGAAATCCACATCCATTTGGATGTTCCTATGTAGACCACTATGATACTTCTTGGAGATATCGAGCTTAGAGTGTATGGAAAATATTGGTTTACTTATGCACTGTTTGATCTCTCTTAGTATTGTAGTGTTGTCCATCTCATGTATTGGTTATAATAGTTCCATACACGGTAGAATATATCCTTAAGAGAATCAAAAAAATATTATTGATTGGGTCTTGTGTTGAATATCACAAATCTTCATTTTGTTTCTCCTAATATCCTTCCCACCAATCTTTGACATGCGGAATGGTGTTTAGTAGTGAAAATGAGATCCTTTCATTGTTGGATTTTTTTTGGACAAACTAATAGCCCTATAAAACATTTAACCTTATACAAAGCATATACATCTATTTGACCTTCAAATAAGGGGATATCAAAGTTAAATTGTAACTTTAATGGAATTTCACCTCCAAAATTACTGTTGATTGAAGGTACCTTGGTCATTGTTGGAAGTCATTGATAAATCTGGTAAAAATTGTTCACCATCTCATTCCTTTACCGTGGGAATGCTTCCTAATGAAAAAAATTGATAGGGTATCCTGACCCATCAAATATATTTTCTTCCACCATGGGAGGCCATTTTTTTGGCGAGAGTGATCATTCACAAGTGAGACTAGCTCTAGATCCAACTTTCTATACCCTAACTTGATTAGGGACATGCATTGAGAAACAACAAAGAGAAAATAACATTGATACCATTGATCTAAGTTGTAAAATGAATGAAATGAAATGGAGTAAAGAAAGGGACACACACACATAGATAAATATAATAGAAAGCATATTAATACAGTGAAAACCAAACATATTTTAATAAATGAAATAAAAAAGTATGGTAGAACATAAACTCGCTAGAATGTTGGTAGTTATCTATGAAGAGAAAGAGAGATAACAACTACACACCGTTTTAGAAATATATTACAAGAGGTCAAAATGATGGCCTTTTAACATAAAGAATGAAACCTAGAGGTTAAAAACCTTAACCCTAGAATATGAAGTGTCAAAAGGTTTATAGGCCTCAAGGTGCTCAGTTGGCACATTAATTTCTCAGGGGCAAAAATTTTGCATACAATACTCATTTGGACTGCACAATGGTTCATTCAAAATAACTATATGAGAAATACAACTTTCAATTGGGGCTAGATGCGATTGAAACCCATAACCCCATGAATGTACAAAAAACATCATTTAGGGCCTCAAAACAACCCTACAAGTTTGGGACCCAAAAACCATAGAAAAATTGCCAAGATAGAGAGTCGTTAAGTTAGTGGAAGAGGTGGGTAGCCAGTGATATCCACCTGGATCAATGTATTCAATTTTTTTGAAACAAAGGCCTATTATCGATTTGTTCATTAGTTGTTGTGACAATACTTGTGTTCATATTGCTTCCACTAAGCTTTCAAATTAGGTTTATTTGCTTGGCAATGCTAATTTATCATTAATTATTCCCATTGGTTAACAACCTTAAATCATATTCCACTTAGTTGTATCATTTTGAATTTATTTTGCAAAATCTATATGTGGTTCATGTTATGTAACCACTTACATATTTTCTTGTGTTGCTTCATCATCTAATTGAGTAGCACTATTTTGTTCATTATGGTCACTAATTAATGGTGGTGGTCCCTTAAGAGAGTCTCAACATGTTCATTTTAAAATTTTCATCTCCCTCTCCATCTATATCAAAAGCTTGGCTACAAACTATATCATTGGTAAAAGCATCATAATTTAGTGGTGAGATTTTATTTCACCTAATTAGCCCTGATATTTGATAGTGTAAAAGTCCTTTGAAAGATCTACTAGTAAGTTCCACTAATTCAAGAATTTTTGAATCTATCCTTGTATTATTTTTCATCCATGATGCTCTCTTAGATGTGAATTAATTTTAAAAAGGTATAAATGCACTCGAATCTAGGGGTTGCAACTTGTGAGTGGTGTGCGTAGGCAAAGTTAGAAAGTCTATGCCCACCTTGTTTACATCCTCCACTGTTTGTAAAGGTATGTGATTGCCACAACCATAAAAAAACTACAAAGTGTCTATTAGAAGGTGAGACATCACTAGGGACAAATTTAGCTAATGATAAAGTTAATTCATAAACAATTCTTTAGTTATCCATGCATTGGGTTGTGCAACTATGCACACTCTTGGCTCACAATAATGGCTCTTTTCCTTGAACAAATAGAACCTAGGGATTGATATGATGATTACAGTTACATAATACAATATATTCATCCACTCCTTGATATTAGGCAACAATTTTTCCACATTCCTACTTCCTCTCTTGGCTATTACTTGTATGCCACAATTCCTTCCAACTTCCAACCTAGTCTCATCATAGATCCATATTATTTTCTGGACTATAGGAATATATCTCATGTGATTTAGCTAAATTGTCATAAATCTTGGTCACAATTGTAGGGTGTAACTTGAAAGCTTTGACTCTATCTAGGCCCTCCATTATTCCTTATACAAGCATTGGATGTCCCACCATGATTTCCCAAGAAATCCATCTGTAAATGGATCTAGCCTTAACTAATAAATTTGAGCAATATTGACTTTTAGTTATGTCAATTCTAGTCCATGGCCCATTTAAACCATCTTCTTACACTAACAACTATTTCTTCCTCCTTTTGTTCAAGTTTGTTCAACAAAACAACATATTTCCACATAGGTTGAACACCTTAAGCAATCACTCGCTCAACCAAAGCGAATATCAATACACCAATCTTTTACAATGATGGTTAAAACTCTCAAAGAATGAAACATTCCAAGACAATTAGAATGGCCACTTGAGGTAATATACCAATGCAAAAGAAAAATGTTGTGCATAAGACTTTCTCATAATCGATCTTCAACAACTTATCCTCCGTGTCGTTAATTAAATAGAGATCATGGACCAATATAATTGTTAGTATTGAGGAGAGTATGAACCATTAGATCATTTTATATATAAAATATATTATGACTGTTGGATCACATAATTACAAATGCATATGAAAGAAACACATTTTTACCTAAAGACACATTAGACCAATGTGATGTTAACTAACTCATAAGTGTTTAAGTATCCTAACAACTTATCTTTCCTCCTTGTATGTGTGAAAATAGTTAGTTAATAATGCAATGATGCTAGTCAAATTCCATATTTTCTTGTAGTTGCTCTTATGAAATATCTATTGAATTCACCATTATCAATTGCCTTCAGTATATTTTTTTTAGTTATCTTTTAAGAAAACTTGAGAATTTGCACCTTGTGATATAATTGATGGTGGAAGAACACCTTCAATGTTTGCCTCACTATAATCTTCCATGTTTGCATCTATACTCTTGTTGTAGCACCTTATCATTTATGACATAATATTATAACAAGACCCTTGGTCATTGTCCTTCTTTACCTTTCTATACTACCAATACTAACATGTAAACATACAAACAAAAAAAAAAAAAAAAAAAGTACAACAATAAATGTTGATACAACTTAACCTATGTTATAATCCATATAAAACTCCACAAACTTAAGATAGTTGATGATGGTGTTAATACTTGGAAACTTAGTTCATGATAATGTTAATACTTGGAATAAATGTTGATTTAGAAACAACATTATAAATTTTGGTTAGTTATTGACATGGATCACAAATTTGAATTCTTGAATTTGCATTTAGTGATTTTTTAAATGATCCCTTGTACTTCTCAAGTATTTAATAAGCTTGGAGGATATGTGAGATATGATTAGAAATTTATACTTCAAGTAGATGATGTGACGGGACGTTTTGTATGACCTACATGTAAGCCATGTACTTTGGTATAGTGAAATTAGTTACTTGAGAATGATAAACCCAATCAATTATTTAATGTTTTTTTGACTATGTTTTGAAAAAATATAGATTTAGTGGTGATGGAAATTAAAATAAGATCATTCGGAGATTGACAAAAACTGAAGTATAGTGCCAAACACAGAATAGAACATCAAATCAATGACAAACTCACACGTCAGAGACACTGACCGTAGGATTCCGTCGTGCCAATGTTACACATCAAAGACATTGATGGATGGAATGGTTTGAATTTTATGTTAGGGTTTCATGTACCAAATCCTTGGAAGTTGGGTTTCGCTCTCAAAGGGATTGGATTGCCCTATGTGATATGTGAATTTTTCATGATATTTTTATTCTTATTTTTAATTTTAATTTTTGGAATTTTTAAGTTTTTTTTTTAAATAATTAAATATTAGTATAGATTGATCTTCATTTTAATTTTATTAAATATTAAAAGGAATTAAATTTTTTGAAATGCATGTTTTTCAAAGTAAATTTTTTAAAAAGTTTTATATTTTTAGAGATTTCATTTTATATATATATACATATATATATATATACTCCATGTTAAAGTATGAAAAGAATTGTGCATCTCTTTTATCTAAGTAAATACACTAATAAAATATTTTAACCATAATTTTTTTTATTGCTTCACACAATATAGAGATTGTTTTTTTATATAAATAAATAAATATTTACATTGATCTTTTTTTTGTTATTATGATTTAAAAAAAACGTTACATGTCAATTTATTCAAAACACATTAATTAATGTAAATAATTATACATTTAGTTTATTAAGCATTGAAGCATTAAAATCCCTTAGACATTCAATTAGAAAGCATGCATCAATAGAATAAGAGTTAATATAAAATTATGTTATTTACTATGACCATTCAAATATTTTATTTATGGTTGACACTATTTTTTTTGTCTTTTTTTTATCAATATAATTTTTTTAAATATCACATGTCAATTGAACACAAAATGAATAATAAAGTGATAATACCAACACTACTTTTAGATACCACGTGTGAATTCCATATAACAAAAGAATTACACTTAACATTTATGCTAAAAGGTAAAAAGTAACTATGGATCCGGGACTGTTTTGGTGAATGCCTGGGAATTATTTACAAACAGTCGAACTTTGTTTTCTCTGCCCACAAAGTGAGAAATGGAAATGCAATGCATATGCTATGTAACCTTTCTATGATAATAAATGGTTCGATTTTTTCTGCTGAAAAAAAGAAGAAGTAATTATGGATGAAATTATATATATATATATATATATATATATATATATATATATATATATATATATATATATATATATATAATAGATTTTTGTAAATCTAAATTATAGTTGCCAAACTTTTTTGACGAGATTCCACTCCACAATCCCGCTTTAATTCCTAGACGAAGCCTCAAGCCACTTTTAAACCCTCTCATAATTCCTAGAAAAACCCTTATATTTATGGTCAAATTATTTTTTATTTTTACTATTTTTAATTAAACACCACCCAAACATCTCGTCTATAAACACCACCCTATTAGCACAATCAACCATATATATGCTTTTATTTATTCATAAATCATTAAAACACATTATGCTTTTTATTTATTCATAAATCTTTAAATATCAAATCGATGGTCAATAACTTGACTACAAGAGATCAAATTTGTCCTTAAGGGTCTCTCGGATAAAACTGAACTGTAAAAACATAATTATAGATTTATTAGATTGATAAAATTGTGACAAATGCTATTGTCAAATTTGTCCTTAAGGGTCTCTAGGATAAAACTGAACTGTAAAAACATAATTATAGATTTATTAGAATGATAAAATTGTGATAAATGCTATTGTCAAATTTGTCCTTAAGGGTCTCTAGGATAAAACTGAAGTGTAAAAATATAAATATAGATTCATTAGAATAATAAAATTGTGACAAATTTGATTGTCAATCACCTGACAACCAGAGATAAAATTTGTTCTTAAGGGTCTTTAGGATAAAACTGAAGTGTAAAAACATGATTATAGATTTATTAGAATGATAAAATTGTGACAAATGATATATTTATATTATTGGTGTTAAATGACATATATTTATATTATATTAACTTTAAATTGGGAGATTGAATTTTAAATTTATATATTTTCTAAATTATTTATAAAAAATTTACACATCAAATTATTTAAATTTTAATAAAATTTGAAAAAATTTACACATCAAATTATTTAAATTTTAATAAAATTTGAAAAAATCAAAGTTGAGGTTGAATATTCCATGAAGGGAAATAATGAGTAAATTGTAATAATTTATCCAATACTTCCTTACACTCTTATTTTGAGTAAATGATAAGGTAGGAGTGAGTCAATGATAGGGTGAATGATAATAATTTACTCAATATTCCCCTCCATCCTTACTCTCAATATAATTATTTACTCAATACTTTTTTTCCTTTTTATTCAATATTTCTCTCCACCTCTACTCTAAATAGAGTGTTAGGAAATAATGGGTAAATCATAATAATTACCAATATTTTCGTCACCAATATTATAATTTATGAGGGTGAAGGGACATATTGGGTAAATTATAATTCACCCATAAATTTATGAGGGTGAGGGGACATAATGGGTAAATAATTATAATATACCCAGTATTTCCCCGCTAATGATGACTATGAGAGTGAGGGGATATATTGGGTAAATTATAATAATTCACTCAATATATGTCCCCTCACCCTCATAATTTTTGGGTAAATTACCCAATATGAAAGTAATTTGGTGGGAAAAATATTGGGTAAATTATTATGATTTATCCAATCTGTCCCCTCACTCCACCCTCATAAATTATAATAATTTGGTTGGGGCTGGGGATAGTGATGAGGGTGGGAGTGAGGGGATATATTGAGTAAACTATTATAATTTACCCGGTATGTCTCCTCACCCTCATAAATTCTAATAATTTGGTGGAGGTAGGGGGAAATATTGGGTAAATTATATTTTACACAATATTTCCCCTCTCGTGAGGGTGGGGGTGAGGGGAAATATTGGGTAAATTATTATAATTTACCTAGTATCTGCCATGGCTCTCATAAATTTTAATAATTATAGTGAGGATGGGGTGAGGGGACATATTGGGTAACTTATTATAATTTAGCGAGTATGTCTCATCACCCTCATAAATTATAATAATTTGGTGGGGTTGAGAGGAAATGTTGGGTAAATTATTATGGGGCGGGGAAATATTGAATAAATTAGAATAATTTATCCAATATTCCCCCCATTATAGGGTAAATTATAATAATTTATCCAATATTCCCCCACCTCCACCAATTTTTTTAAATCAAACAGTTAGGTTTTTCTATTAATTTAAATCAAGTTTCAAGGCCAGAACCTTTTACATCTCCAACATGATCTTCATCTAGTGAGATCAAAAGTGTCCAAAAAGACTTGTTTTCTTCCTACACTATATACATATTGCACTTAAATTTCCTATAAATCCTCAAAAAACCCCTAAAATTACTACATATTTGCAATACATGAATTAAATCAAGAAATAAGCTAGCTTTCATAGTTTGAACCAGATTCATGGTTATATTCTTCCTTTTCCTCATCTGGTTTCCTTGGTTGCAAAGGAGAAAGGTCATGAACCTCTTTCTACACCACAACATCCCTCTACAATGACTCTGGGACCACGACATGATAATCTTCCAACTCCAAGCTCCTATCCTTTTCCTCTCCTACTACATATGCGCCATTCCAACTCAAGGATTCCATTCTTGTCAAACAAAGCTTTAGAAGATCATTTTCGTCTGGAGTCTATCTATATTGGCTTGCAACTCACTAATTTTTTTATTTAAGAGAGCTAATTGGGCTTGAACCTCATCGAACCCCATTTCCCCCTGTCTGGTTAAGAAAGTCAATATGTATTCCATGATTGTCGTGAGACAATCTAGGTGCTGACTAAATTCTTCCTTCTAAGAGCCATAAGACCTTTCCATGATGAATCTAACACAACGATCCTCCTTTCTTGCAGAAAATTTCATAAACCAGACCCGAGTTACTGGTTAAATGGTGATGAACGACCACAACTTATAACAAAAAATATTTTCCCTCACCAAGTCAATAATTTTCTCACCATCTTCAATGATGCTAACTGCCCTGTACAATCTCAGAATCATACATTCGATTTCTGTTTTAAATTCACTGCAAATTCCTCCCATTACCATTAACATTTTGTACCCCAAGCGTTTATTCTTCTCCTCAAATTTGGAAGCAACATTCCTTCGTATCCTCCCACATTTATTAAATATTTGAGTGAGCATCTGTTTATCCCTAGCCATGCATGCGATCACATGGTCAGACTAAGTGTACACATAAACCCAAATCCCATTGGAAAGTAGTGGCCACCAAAATGTCAAGGAAAGAGTTTGGAGATTCGAAATACATGCTTATGGTTAAACATGAGGCCATCAACCACCACCCAAATAATACCCCCTTTATTACTACCTAAAAATTCTAAGCACCTATACTATGATTTATGCCTAGGATGTTCATGGTAATGGTTTATACACACCACGCATATTATTTAGAGCCAAGATCCCTTAATTTGAGGAAGCTCCCTTATTTGCTAGTGCATATGCTTTTTTTTCAAGTTGAGATGCCTCTTGACATGATAGAACTAAAAAGTCTCAATTTTTTCTATTTGTAACCTTATTCTTTGTAATAGATTATTATACCTGGTTAAGATTCTCTTTGATCTTGCACAACTATTGAATGGTAATAATCGAGTCTCCATACACCATTAACTTCCAAATTCTCCTTGAGATAACTAATTCTAACCCCTTCCACAAAGCTAGAAATTCAACTTGATTATTAGTAGCATTCCCTAAGCCCCGTGCATATTGCATCTCTATTTCTTCATCAGGGTGATAGATAACCCCTCCTATTACCCCTCCTACTCTTGCCTCCCCTACCTCCACCAAATGATTATAAACCACATTATTATTATTTATGAGGGAAAGTGACATGTTGGGTTATAATTCACCTAGTATGTCCCTTTGGTGAGTGTGTGAGAAAGTCCCTTTGGTGGGTGTGTGAGAAATATTGAGTATGGCTCTGTTAAATACATTAATTTGAAAATGCACGAAATGTATATGAAACACATTTATTAATGTTTGTGCTATTAATATTATAATTTACTCAATATTTTTTTCCACCCCTCCCTTATTTATGCTTCTAATATTATATTTTACCAAATATTTCCCTCACCCCCACCCATATAATAATTGTGATAATTTACCCGATATTTTCCCCTACCCATATCCCCTACCCCTACTCATAATAATTTACCCAATTTTTTCCCCTACCCCTACTTATAATAGTTTACCCAATATTTCACCCCATCCCACTCATATCTCCACCCCACCCTTATAATTTACCCAATTTCTAGCCTCACCTCGTCTTTACAAATAGTTTACTCAATATTTCATCTCATCTTCACTCTCATGCTTTTAGGGGTGGGGATAAATATTGAATAGATTATTATGATTTACTCAATATTCCTCCCATCCACACCCTCTAATAATATATTTAATATTTCCCTCCACCTACACTTTCATAAAAAAATGGAAGTGAAAGAAATTATTAGATAAAAATTTCCAATTTTTTTATATTGCTATATACATTTAAAGCCATTAGAATAAAACTATTATATCTATGTATATATATTAAAAATTATTTTTAATAAAAATATTGACTTAAAACTTAATTTATTGAAATTTATCTATTTTTTTAATTAAAATTAAAACTAATATTTTTTAGTTTTAAAAATATTTTTATAAGGGGTGGCAGGAGGGAGATGGATTCTCTTTAATCCCGATGGAATAATAGTGGATAAGTACACCCGGGGACTTGGTATCAGGACCAATAATCAAGCATAAGTTTATGGCTTATATATGGGACTCCTCCTAGCCCATAAGAGGGAAGTTAAAAACATTGAAATTTTGGGTGACTCCTACCTGGTAATTAGACATTTAAGAAATTCCTTCCTTGTATTAGACAATCACCTAAGCCAGACTCTCCTCTATGTTAAAAACATACTCATTTCCTTTGAAAGATTGCAACTCTGACACATTCTCCGAAACCTAAATCCAAAAGCAGACCTGATGCTAAATAAAGCTTGTAGATTAGCTGAAGGATATTTGGAAATTAATGGGGTCCCTAGTCTCTACCCCATTCCCTAACCCTTCCCCATGATTGGTCCCTTAATCCCCCCCGATAACCCCCTTTATCCTTGGCACATAGCGATTATCTCCTATGATCTCGTCGTTGCTAATCACTCCCCATCTACCCATAGTATGAGATCACCTTGTCCTTCTTTGCTCATCTACGTGATGACACACCTCCCCACTCTCCTGCCATGGGGCCCTCATTATCCTCTCCACGTGACGCCTCTCGGGTTGATTCTTGATCTAAACTTGGGAGTCTTCACAGTTCAAGGTTTATTATAGGAATTTGAAGTTGTTAACCATGTGAGCCCTCTCTCCCTTCTTGATGCATTTAATTATCATGGCCCAGACTAGAAAAACTAACTTCTTGAGCACCCAGATGGAAATAATGGATGCTCTCTCTCCTTTCAAAGAAATGATGATGCCGTATTAGGATCCTGGACGCTCTGACTTGTACCTACAGGGCCATTGTTATAAATTGCAGTTGAGATTTCTGAAACCTCCCATTCTAATTTTGGTTTGCAATTCAGGTTGGATTGGGGTTTTGTCCGCTTTGTTAGAAGAATCTAGAAGCCTCTCTGGGGTGCAGGATTGAAGTTTCCCTTTGGGATTGGGTTTGCAACTTCCTTTTTGGTCAGCACTCCAACCTGCCCTAGCGTGCCCTGTGGTTTTAAATTCTCGAAGAGCCCCACCAGTGTTCCACCTTTTGGTTTTGTTCCGTAATTGGCACTCTGAGGGGATGGATTCAGGATCTTGGGGCATCAGATGTCCACACTTAGGCTGAGTGGTGGAAAAGGAGGCATCACGTCGTCAAAATAGTTTTTTCACCCTCCCCCCCGACTCCAATTGTTTGTGTACAATGTGCACATGAGATCATAGAGATTAAATATGAGCTCTCAGAAATTAAGGACTTGCTATACCGATAGAGGGTGGTGGCTTATGAAAATTCTAAGATTATAGATTCCAAAAGTAAGCAAGTTGCCAAGATATAGAACTAGGTTGGAGCGTTACGAACCATGATTCAAGGCCTCCAACTCCAGGTAACTAATTCGAGCTCCCTTTCAGAAGAATAAAGTAATACTTCTGAAGTCCATAACTCAAGCATCGTTTTAAATCGCCCGACTAATCCTATTTCTTAGCTTTCAATTGTAATGACTGATTTTTTTTGTGTAATCCCACTATCTCAATTTTGTAAGAAATATTCTAGTAAGCTAAATAAGGGTAATGTATCTGTTGTATATTTTTATAGTGATAAAAAACAACTAGGCTCGACTTATCATTCTATCAATGATAGAATTGAAGCCCATAGATGAATCTGAATTATAATTCACTAGAATATTTTTCCACAACCGAGCACATAATTAATATAACGAGCACTCGTTGTTGTTATATATATATACTTTTATATTAAAGTATAAAATTCACCTCAAATTTAAATTTGAAATTAAAATGTGAAAACCAAAACTATATATACTATGAAGTAGGTACAATGGTGAATAAAAAGTGATAACGTTTTCAGGTACCAATCCTTAGTTGACTGTTATGATGATGGGCGGGTGGCCTTTAACTATGTAAACTGGGAAGCATCAAGGGAGGGATTCCAATTTTTGTGCCCCCTCCTTTCCACAACCACATACCACGTGGTCCATGCCGCATGAGTGGTATGACACATTTCGAGTTGGTGGATCCACTTGTCATAGTGGGTGGGAAAGTTAATGCATAGAAAATTCATTGGGTTTAGTGTTGTTCATTGGGTATTTTACAGAAGTGGTTTCTATCACTACGTATTCCTGTTGAGGCTATATGTGTGGGCACTAATATACCTTGACTGTCATTTGACCTGCCTCCTTCTCTGGTCAACCTACAAATCCCTTGTTGTGTTGCTGGATGGGCGTTGTTGTTTCATATGGTTCATGGGGGGTTTACCATTACGCTTATCATTGTTTCTCCTGGTTCATGGGGGGTTTACCATTACTCTTGTCATTGTTTCACCTAGTTAATGGGGGGTTTTTCATTATGCATGTCATTGCTTCACCTAGTTCGTGCAGGGTTTACCATTACACCTGTTTTTGTTTCGACTAGTTCATGGGGGGTTTACCATTACGTTTGTTCTCTCTATTGATTGTGTGATCTATCAAATTTAATGGAGCCTATGGGATATTTTATTTGGTTTGGTGGTGGACATGCAGGCTTCGACTCATTAGGGGAATTTTGAGGTCTAAAATGGGCCTCCTAAGGAAAATGTACAATCAAAATTCACTTTATGAGAACCAATCACATTTTAGGGGATGACATCATTCCTAATGGTTGAGGTGGCATTGCTTGAGTTAAAGGTATTTACTTGTCGCATTCTCAATGGTGAATAAAAATTCATGGTTAACCATGGTAGTGCTCTAAGTACTTTTAAAGTCAAAGTAAAGTACTCATAATAGATGTCATTTCACACTTTTTGAATAAAAATATATTATTGTCATTTCATATTTCTTGAAAGAAACAATTCATATCCCTATATATTTATTATATTATATTATATTTATATAGTATATTAATTACATGTTATTATACAATTTAAATAATATAAATTTTAATTAATAACATATAATATAATCAAGAATTTATAAATTTATATTTATATTTTATTTTAAGTTATTTAAGTACAAAGGACAAATGCATTAGTTGTTCAATGATAATGAATTTTTCTTGAAAAGCTCATTCTTATTTATAGTCACATCAATAAAAAAATTTTACTAATTTTATTTTGGTACAACTTTTGAATTGAATTTAACTATGGTTACATGGATTGTGATGTAAAAAGTGAATTGAAAATTCATAAATATTATTTTATTGGTTTAACTATTATTTTATTATTTCCTTAGGAGGCCCATTTTAGACCTCAAAATTCCCCTAATGCCAGTGGATTTTCATGAGTGTAAGTGGGAAATTTAACAATTTTATCCATGATAGTTAGTTCTCCAAAACTAACAATGTTGTCTCTTTTTTGTAGGTAAGCTCTATCTCTATTGCAGTTAAGCTATGGCGAGGTGCTTTGGTTTTGATAAATGTTGTTACAACGTTTGGGCATGATGGTGGCTATGTGGTTGGATCTCTAGTAGGATATCTTATCCTACCAACTACCATTATTTGTGTTTATCAACACATTCCATCCATCTATTGGGAACTGTAGTCCATTCTTTGGGTGTTTCAAAAATGTGTGTTGGGTGTTTCCAAAATATTTGTTTTTGGATGTAAAATTAGTTTAGGGTTTTAAAAATTATGCACAATTATTTGTAAATTATATTCATATGCACTAGTAGGTTTTTATGCACTGGTAAGGTTTTTAAAAAATGAGTTTTTGTGCTCTGGTAGGGATTTAAAAAAAATTCTCTCTAAGAGGTTCAATTTATGCAAGCACCTCCATAAATATTAAAAATATACTAGGTTCCCTACATAAAACCTACATTATAAAGATAAAAACACATTAGTAGTCTGTTCTTCTACCTGAAATTGTAGATGTATGATCAACGAAATTTTCACAGTTAATTTTCTCCTGCATTGATCTACAATTTTTTTTCATGGTTGTAAACGTTCACTAAAGATCACATTGAAAGTTTTATAGGTATTCAAAATTCCAGGTTATTATTATCTAGATTTCATATTTTGAATATATTATTTATTCATGGTAATTATGGGAAATCAAACCATGCAAAATCTGAAAATCACATATTCTGAAATCAAGAAATCTCCATTGTTGTGAAATTAAGATATTTATAATATTAGTGGAACAATGTGTGCATTACAACAAGAAGTATTCTTTTGGGACATTTAGGGATGAATATTTAACCAATTTTTTTCAAACTAAAAAGACCTCAAACACAATCACTTAATTTGTGTGTTTTTCCCACAAAGCATTCACAACATCCTTAGCAGCATGAAATGCCATCACTACATATGATGCTCAACTAAGCCCAGGATTGCACTTGATTCTAGCTTGGGATTTATGCTTATCTATTATTTTTTCCTAAGGTAAATGTGAGCCTATAGGAACATTATGATCAATTTTTTTCCGAATAGAGCTTCATCATCAACTTTCTTGTGTAGTAAAGAAAAAATTAAATTCAAGGCAAATTCTCAACAAATGGAATTACCGGTAGTGTCATGGCATCAATCACTTTAGGCCATTCAATAGGTGTTAGAATAAAATAAAATTATAATTATCCATGTGATATCCAATTACAATAATTAAATCGCAAAGTCAACCTTTTAAACTCCTGTGAATTTGAGTAGAAGATGTAAAATTAGTCCCTCTTAGCGACATCGGGTCAAGGTATACTTCATTAGAAGCACACCGGATGAGAGACATCACTTGCAATGTGCCAAATAATACCCTATTACATGAATCTATATATACTTAGCTTCAAGTAAAAATAAAATTCATTAAACAAAGTCTTAGCTTGAATATCAGTAATAGTTTTGAGTGTAGGTGAAACTTAAAAAAAAAGTAAATTTCATCATCTAACAAAGTAAATTGCTTTTCAGGTTAAGATATACTTCATTAGAACCACACTAGATGAGATACATCACTAACAATGTGCCAAATTAGAACTTGTTACATAAATCCATATATAGTTTGATTCATGTTAAAATAAAATTCATTAAACAAAGTCTTAGCTTGAATATTAGAAATAGTGTTGGGTGTAGGTGAAACTTAAATAAAATTAAATTTTATCATCTTACAAAGTAAATTGATTGTCAAACTGTAAACCTCTAGTATTTGGGTGCACGAGAGAACATCCTACGTGGATGCATGAGAGAATATTCTATGTGCTACTCAAATACAAATGAATATAAGAGAGAAAGATTTGTTGAAATGGCACCCCAAAGTGGGGCTTCTAATTTAATTTTCCCTTAATTAAATTGGAAGAGAAATTGTAATTTCATCTCATGACAACTTGTATTAGTTAACTAAGTCATAATTACTGAGTTAGCTTAGGAAATTCAAGTTGAGGGTCTAAGAGGATGCATTTAGAGTTATCCCATGATTTAAGGGGGTCTAGTTACAGTTATTTGTGAGTTGTAATTAGTTAACTCAAGTAATTGAGTTAAAATCTATTTAACTAGTTCTAACTAAGTGATGAGATAGTGAGAGGTCAACTGAATTAAATTTGATATAATTCACAAGTAGTGATCAATAAGTTAACTGATAATTCACTATAAATAATTTGTGCATGTCAGTTCTAAGGAAGGCCCAGCTGAGATTGAGGTTAAAGGGATGATAACTATAAGTTTTATAATTAGAGAAGTGTACAAGTCAGTTATAGAGTCAGATGGATGCCTAGGAAGGATTGCGCAATCAAACCAAAGGATTTTTTTATTTAATAGGGATTTAATTCCTCAAGGAATGTGTGAGTAAGTTAGGCTGAGAAGAGGCGGAGAATTGGGCTAAGTATTTGTCTGATTTTTCCTAGATTAGAGTGAGATAATTGGCTAAGTGCAGGAGTTTCTCTTGAGAGAGAAATAATTGTATTGTTTCATGGTCCTTAAATTTATACAATATACAGATAGCAGGGTCTTAGGAAGTGTGATTTCCATAGATACATATCGTGTTGTGCAATTGATAATTTCTTTCTCTTACTTGTTATGTGATTGTGAGATCATGATTTGTTTCCTCAAATTGTAGAAGGATTCAGTATCTTGTTTTATTACATTACAAGATCAGATTGAATCATGTTGTTAGATTTTGTATATGGTATTAGAGCACTGGGAATCATAATAGAAGAGAAGAAAAAAGTTTGTTTTGATTAGGTTCAAATTCGCAGATTTATTCTTCAGGATCCAGCACTAGATCAAGATGTATTTTAATGGCTTGAGACTCAAATATGCACTCGAGGGAAATTCAAATTACTTTGCATGGAAGGACAGGATGAAGGCAGTGCTTGAGGAAAACTGACTTAAGGCTTTCATAGATACTGATGTCCCATAGCTCGTAGCAGCATATGCTCAACTTATTTATGCATGGAAGAAGAATGTAGCAAAGGTGTGAAGGATATTTTTAGAGGGAGTTCGAGATCATATTGTCTCGAGTCTTCATGGGAAAGCGACTCCATATGCAATGTGGAAGGAATTAACAGATCTGTATCAGAATATCAGTGGCCACAGAAAGTTGGCGCTGAAAGAAAAGTTTAGGAAGATCAAAATAGAGAAGAACGACATGATCCAAAGATACTTTACAAAGTTCACTCAGTGTCGAGATGAGCTTGGAAGAGTTGGGATCACTGTTGCCTCATATAATTTGGTGAGATTAGCTATTATAGGCCTTCCCAAGAGCTGGCAAAGCTATCAGGACTATATTAATGGGAGGGAGAATTTGCTAGATTGGGAGCAACTATTGTCCGATTTGGCACAAGAAGAAATTTGGCAGAGCACGAGAGATGGATCCTCATCAAAGACTACTGATGAGGAGAAATGTGCCTTGGTTGGCAATGCAAAGAAAGGAAAAGGGAAGGCATCCCATTCCTTATCTGAGACCGGAAAGGCATGTAAGAAGTGAGACTTGTCAAAGGTAAAATGTTTCAACTGTCATGAGCATGGAAACTATGCCACAGATTGTGCATAAAATAATAACAGCAAGAAGGCCTCAGGAGGAGGAGGAGCAGGTGAAGCATTGGATTCATAGTTCGAGTTGGAATTCACCCTCATCGCATGCATTGTGTCATCGGTGATGGGATTTGTGTGGTAATTGGATAGTGGAGCTTCATTCCATATGGTCGACAACAAATAATTCTTCAGTAGCTTGGAGGAGAAGGATCTCCAGATGCAGATCGAGATGGGTGATGACATGAGGTATAGTGCTACCGATATTGGCATTGTTATATTTTAGAGAGAGTGAGGTAAACCCCTCATACTAAAATATTTCATGCATGTACCTGGTTTAAAGAAGAATTTGGTTTATGTTGCTATGTTGGAAGATCGTGGATATGATGTGTTTTTCAGTGAAGGAAAGGCATTCCTTCTTCACAAAGCCACAGGATAGGTGAAAACGATTGGGGTTCGAGTAAAGAACCTCTACAAACTTGATGTAGATGACTATGCAACATTGAGAAGTAAAGCAGAGAAGGTGGAGAACCAAGACATCGATGAGTTATTGCACAAGAGGTTGGGCCATATACACCATGATGCTTTGAGGATCATGCAACAGATTTATATAGGACTTCCAAAGGGTGCACTCGCATAGAGAGACACATGAAAAGGGTGCACATTGGGGAAGTATACCAAAACCACCTTTCACGATAAGTAAAGCCAAGCAACGACAATCCTTGAGATATTTCACTAAGATGTGTGTGGACCATTATCGATAGCTTCCATAGGAAAGCACAGTTATTATGTGATTTTTGTTGATGATTTTTCAAGGAAGTGTTGGATTTTCTTCATCCAAAAGAAATATGAGATGTTCTCCAAGTTTTGTGAGTTTGAGGCACTTGTCAAGAAAGATACAGGGAAGAAGGTGAAGGCTCCGAGGATTGATAATGGTGGATAATAAATCTCTAATGGATTCAAGAACTATTGTTCCTCATAATGAATTCGAAGAGAATTGATTGCGCCTCATAAACCACAGTAGAATGAGTTTACAGAAAGAAAGAACAAAACTATTGTGGGAGAAACACGAGCTATGTTGCATGATCAAGGCATAGCATTGCATCTATGGGCAGAAGCATGCAATACAATAGTATTTGTGTAGAAAATAAGTCCTCATCGGATACTTGGGATGAGTACACCAAAGGAAGTTTTTTCAGGTAAGAGAATAGATGTGTCATATTTTAATATTTTTGGTTCATTTGTTTATTTTCATGTGACCAAAGATGCCAGGAAGAAGGTAGAGCCAACAACTAAATTGAGGATATTTTTGGGGTACACTGATACATTTCAAAACTATCGGGTGTACTTTCCAGCACACAGGATGACGATGGTAAGAAGAGATGTGAAATTTTATGAAGACAAAGCCATGCAATTGTCACTTGAGAGGGAGCTTGAGTTGCATGAATTTGAGTAGCTCTTAGCTCCAGAGGATGAACCTAAGGATGTGGAGTAGTCACAAGCAGAGGAAAAAAGAGTGGAAGAAACCACTCATGCAAAGCCATCCACCAAAGATGGAAGGAAGCGCACTAGAGAGGTTGAAAAATTATTGCTGGGTGTGAGAGATAATGTGGGAGCATCCACATCACAACGCAGATAGAGAAGGTCCCCAGAGCGGTACAATAGATACATGGATCTTATGAGCAAAGGTATTGAGATAGAACCATACTCTTTTGAGGAAGAAGTGCAAAAACCAGTGTGGGTTTATGCCATGGTTTAGGAGTATGACTCCATTATCAGAAATAGTGCATGGGAAGTTGTCCCAAGACCAGTGGGGAAGTCATTTGTAGGATCCACATGGGTCTACAAGGTGAAGCAGACAACATATGGGAGTGTGGAGAAACAAAAGGCAAGATTTGTGGCTAGAGGGTTCTTTTAGGTGAAGGGGATTCACTATGATGATACTTTTGCACCGGTCACAAGGTACTCATCTATTAGATCCATCCCTACACTCTCAATGCATATGGGATGGAAGATACATCATATGGATGTAAAGACAACCTTTATCAATGGAGTTATTGAGGAAGAAGTGTACATTGAGCAGTTGGAAGGTTTTGATACCTTAGACAGGGATTCACATATGTGCAGACTCAAGAGAGCATTGTATGGGCTGAAGCAAGCACCTCCTGCTTGGTACACTAGGATTGATAGCTATTTCATCGGGATGGGCCTTTACCAAGAGTGAAACATATACGAACCTATATCATATTATGGTTGATGGCAAGCTTTTGATTATTTTAGTTTATGTCAATGATCTAATACTAACAGGTGATGAGAAGCTCATAAAGTCCCATAAAGATGATCTTGCAAGATAATTTGAGATGAAGGACATGGGGCTTTTGCACTATTTCCTTATATTAGAAATATGGAAAATAGATGGGGAGTTATTTTTGTCTCAGGGCAAGTATGCCAAGGAGATTCTGAGGAAGTTATAGATTGAGGGAAACAAACCCATGGAGACTCCTCTTGTAGGAAACTAGAGGAAGGAGGATGATACTTCGATCGAACTAGTGGATGCTATTGTTTACAGGAAGCTGGTGGGTTCACTCATGTATTTGGTGAACACACGACCCGACATATGTTACACAGTTAATTAGTTGAGCAAAGCTATGGTTAAGCCTACCAAGATCTTTTGGAAGGTAGGGAAGCATGTGTTGAGATATCTTAGGGGCACTACAAATTATGGATTATGGTATAGACGGAAAGAGGGAGTGAAGCTTCAAGGCTTCACCGATGCAGATCGGGAAATAAGTCCATCCGATAGGAAGAACACATCATGAGGCATATTCAACATAGGATAAACAATCGTTTCTTGGTGCAACAGGAAAAAAATAGCAGTTGCACTCAGTTCAGCAGAGGCAGAGTACATGGCAGCTAGTTAGGTAGCATGCGAGGCCATCTGGATGAAAAATATACTTGTCAATTTGTTTGGTCAACTGATGGATCCGACAGTGATACATTGTGATAAACATAGTTGCATCAAACTCTCAATTAATCCAATATTCCATGACAATTCCAAGAATATTGATATCTGGTATCACCATCTCAGAATTGTGTTCAGAGGCGAATTATGTCATTAGAATACATTCCCATGAAGGAGCAAGATGCAGACATCTTGAAAAAGGTGTTGGAAAGAAGAAAATTCGAATTCCATAGAGACATGAACGGGGTAGTAGATTATCCCTTTCTTGTTGAGAGAGAGTGTTGAAATGGCACCCCAAAGTGGGGCTTCTGATTTAATTTTCCCTTAATTAAATTGGAATAGAAATTGTAATTTCATCTCATGACAACTTGTATAAGTTAACTAAGTTGAAATGACTGAGTTATCTTAGGAAATTTGAGTTGAGGGTCTAAGAGAATGCATGTAGAGTTCTCCCATGATTTAAGGGGTCTAATTACAGTTATTTGTGAGTTTTAATTAGTTAATAAATTGAGTTAAAATCAGTTTAACTAGTTCTAATTGAGTGATGAGCTAGTGAGAGGTCAAGTGAATATATTATGATTTAAGTCACAAGTAGTGCTCAATCAGTTAACTAATAATTCACTATAAATAGTTGTTGCATGTCAGTTCTAAGGAAGGCCCATTTGAGACTGAGGTTAAAGGGATGATAACTATCAGTTTTATAATTAGAAAATTATACAGGTCGGTTATAGAGTCAGATGGAGGCCTAGGGAGGATTACACAATTAAACCAAGGGATTTTCCTATTTAATAGGGATGTAATTCCTCCAGGAATGCGTGAGAAATTTAGGCTAAGCAGAGGTAGAGAATTGGCTAAGTATTTATCTGATTTTTCCTATATTAGAGTGAGATAGTTGGCTGAGTGCAAGAGTTTCTCTTGAGAGAGAAAACATTGTAGTGTTTCATGATCCTTGAATTTATACAATATACAAATAACGGGGTTTTAGGTAGTGTGCTTTCTGTAGATATATCATGTGTTTTGCGAATGATACCTTATTTCTCTCACTTGTTATGTGATTGTGTGATCATGTTTTTTTCCACAAACTGTAGAAGGATTCAATATCTTATTTTAGTACATTACAAGATCGTATTGAATTCTTTTGTTAGATTTTCTACAAGATCATAGAATCAATCATGTCAAAATCAATTCAAATTTACAAATACAGATATATTATATCAGTACCTATATTTTTTGAAACATTGTAATCTATGCATGTTAATATAGTAGAACGTTGGGAGAGCAGAACATTAAAATTTCTTTTGATTACAATTCCAAACGCATTATGGATTTAAATGACCTAGGATTTAATCCAAAATGGTCATGTAACAAGAAATAGAGGCAATCATTACAAAATATGCATCCTAATGTGGTTACACCAAAACAAAATATGACACCCCTATGCTTGATGGCCTCCAATATCTTCATTTCACAACCTTGTTAAGTTTCCTGATCGATCCAAGTAGGTTGGCCTACCTAATAATGGTTGATTAGGAAGTGTTGGATTTTTGCCCAATATTTAAGTCCAATTTTACCCTTGTAGCCATGGACAGATTAAGTACCCATAACTCACACTTTTGCTACTAACTCCTACATTAAGCAGTGGTGTTTGATAATCATACATATGATTGACACCTACATTTGTAGGAATATAGTAAGTGGGAAAAACACCATTTTAATAGTGATGGATTTGGATGTTTATGAGGTCTTGGAATAATGGTGTATCATATGCAATATGGTCCAATGTGTTTGACATCGTCCTAGTTTCATTGACTGTGTTTGCATCATTTTCAACCTTATATGTCATCCCTTCTTTATTTAAGCAATTATTGAGCCTTTCTTGATTCCTTTTCCCGCCTTGCCAAATTTTTTTTATGGTCCTTCTATTACCTTACTTTCTCTCTTTCAAGCCTTTCCTCTACTCGACGTTGTGCTGCAAGAATCCTTGTTGCCTTCTTTTCCTTGGCTAAATGCTTATTTTTTGTTTTAATTCCTGAATTTCAAGTTTATTTTGTTCATACTCAACTAATAGATTTATATAGTCTTCTGAGGTGAGTAACTGTGAACTTTGGCCCAAAATAAGATTGTTTATTGTTCCTTGCCTTATTTTGATTCACACTCTCTCTACTGGTAGTTTTAGTAACCGACCAAGTAAATGCTCCTTCTTTGACACTTGTTGCTCCTTACTTGACACTTGCATTTCAATATCTGGGACCATTTATTAAACTATATTGTTCTCTTCATCAAATTCATCATTATGTACAATATCTACTTCCATTGATATATTTTCCACAAAAAATGAACAATTTCATTATTCAATTTTGTTGTTTTTTAAGAAATGTTCATGATTTATTCATTGGTTCTTGAGACATTATGTTTGTTCATATTCCTGCAGTTTCTTTCCAGCCATGATGGTGAGGCTACTTGGCTTGGAAATATCAATTGGTCAATTTTGCTTCCTGGTGCAATATCAACAATGTCATTTTCAACCACATTCTCATTGTCAGCTGCATGATCAAAAAAATCATTAAGAATATCACATGAAAAGGTTGCATGTGCTTCATTTGGTATAAAAAATCCATGTTATTGTCAATTGGTTCATGATTATATTTTATTTCACTTACATGTTCATCATCATCACAATAGAAGTGTCCTTGAGAGAGGGAAATCATATTATTAGTTGCAATTGCATCTTCCTGTTCATTGAATTATTCTTGTGCATCAACGGGTGCTTGAAAATCCCCTTATTCCTAAACATCCACATCGAATGCCTCACTAAAACCAATATCATGCATAAGCATCATAATTCAATGACCGCATTCCAGTCCTCCTAAATCCAACCTTGATATTTGATGGTGTGAGAGCCCTTTTAAAGGCTTTACTTGCAAGATCAACTAGCTCAAACCTTTTCACCTCAACCCCTAGATTATCTACCATCCATGAAGCTTATACTGACTTGAAATAATTCTTTAAAGGCCCAAAAAAACTCACATCAAGGGGTTGCAATCTATGAGTGGTATGAACAGGCAGTGTTAACAGGTCGATGCACAAATTTTTAGCCTCCTCAATTGTTCGCATAACAATGTGGCTTCCATGGAAATTTATAACTAAAAGGTGTTTGTTTTTAGGTGAGACACCACCTGGTATAGATGAAAGAAATTGATAAATCCAATTAAAAAAAAAATTCTTTAGTCATCCATGCATGGGGATGTGCAACAATGCATGCACTTGGTTCTGAATTTTGCTATTTTTGTGTTGATTTTTACCCTTGAATAGATAAAATCCCAGTACTAAAACACCAGCTACATTGACACAAAGAATAGCTATCCACTCCATGCTCTTAGGAAAAATATTTGGCACATTTTTGGTTCCTCCCTTGGAAATTACCCACATGCCACAATTCCTTCCCGCCTATAAACCTGTTTCATCACAGTTCCATATATGTTCTGGAGCATAAGAGGGTTTCTCGTATGCACTAGAAAGAGTGTCATAGAACTTAGACACAATTGCAGGGCATTGATTTAAATCTCTATCTTTGTTAAGTCCTTCAGTTGTATGTAATACAAGGTTTGGATTCCTTTTTCTAAACCTAAACCACCATGATTTACTAGGAAACCCATCTATGAATGGCTTTGGCCTCCCTTGATAGATTTGAGCAACAATGGATTTGATTTATATCCAATATAGCCCATGCCCAAATTGGACCATCTTCATACACTTGTGAATCGGCTTGACCTCCTTCTCTTCAGTCAAAACCATAAGAGACCCTATATGTTTTGTATGAGTGAGCCCATTTATCCAATAATGTATTGATGAGGGAACAATACTCTCTTTTGCAGTTGTATGAAATGAAGGTGTATTAAACTCTATATTGTTAATTGTAGCTAACATGTATTATTTTGTTCATCCTCTTATAACGTTGATATTATTAGTTGAATTTGCACCTTAAACTTTGGTTGATGGTGGCTCTGTGGTTTATGGTGGGACAACATCATATTCTGTCGCATGGTCATCCTCAAAAACATTGTTGGGAGCATTGTTTACATTCACATGATCCGCTATGTCCTCATCTCTTGAAGTGCATTGTAGCTAGGCACCTCTGGTCACTCACCTCCTTGTTTTCCTTGTAGGAGTAACATAACTAAATCTTTCCATAGCTGCAACTACCTGCAAATTTATTGCATTCACTTAGTTAACAATAATATATTATGTGGGCTTATAGAAAGGTTTAATTTTTTCTTTCCTACAAACTATTAGTATTTCTGCTTTCCTACAGGCAATTAACAACATGTTAGTTTCTCAAAATTTCTAAGAGATTTTAATAAATAATTTGCAATAACATGGATTAGAATAGAGAAACAATTCGCAATTAGAAAAAGTAGCAGCTTAATATATTTGCAAACATATACCTTTTTGACAATATCCTTGTAAAATCAAATCTACAAGAGAAAGAATTAATGATATGCACTAGAGCAGGGCACTAACTAAACATTTTGTATCTCTTTTGTCAATCTCATGGGAAATCAAATGGGGATATTTTAAGTTCATTGTTTATATAAGTACAGTGAAATACAATCACATCACTCTCAAAATTGTTGTTCATTACAACCACATCACTCTCAAGAATGTTTTCCATTACAAATAGTTGTAGGCAAACTAGATTACTTGTAGAAACATTTAGTTGTATCTAATAAGGTATTGATAGCTTGTAAAATATTTCCTAGTAGAATTGGAGATGGACAATTTAATGCTTATGATATAAGGGATCTAATCCAAATATTATGATTGTATTTCAAATGGAAAATTACTATTAGTTTGTTGAAATTGACCTAGACTTGGTTGTATGTCTTCAAATATATCAGTAAATGTTTTTGATAACTTGTTTTATGACTTGAAATAAAATGATGTAGACATTGGAGGATTTCAAATAAAACAATTGAAACATAGTTCTTTTTCCTTCTTAACTAGATTAGTTCATAGTCCATGAGATATCTCTATTGTAGGAGAGAGAAGTCCATTAAATAATTACCCTCTTGTGATTGGTAGGTATCCTCATGTTTTTCTACATTGTCAATATCATATGCAACTTTCAACCATAAGAAAAATAACATGAGTGTTGGGTTTTGCCACTATTTTTGGCATATTAATAATGGTATCTAACTGTATTGAGGCTAATATAGTCACAATAGACCAACCCATTTCAAAGATGCTTTCCAAATTTGTACTATTGATAGGGGGTTGATGCCTAACTCAGCCAATAGATTTCTCTTGCAAATGATGGGATATTCATGGTTTGAAACCGTTCCAACCTGCAAGGATGAACTTGGGAAGGATAGTCTTTGCATTGTTATACTTATAAACACATGGGAATGCACCTTGATGTCATATTCTTATTATAATTCTAAAGACTACATCAGAGTACAATTCAATGTCTTGTTTGGATTCCATGGTTTCCTATGACGTTTTTTGCATGAGTATATACAATATAGATTTTCTTGGAAAAAAAACAATGAGAACAATACAATAATAAATGACTTCGAACAAAGATCAATCAATATGGAAAATTGAAATAAACACTGGTAAGCTTCAATCAATATGAACAAAGATCAATCAATATGAAAAAATGAAATAAATAACCTAATTATATTGTGCACTCTCTTTGATGGTATGTCTTCAAGGCTAATGAATAGTTTGAATGTTTAAAATGAAAATTTAGAAAAGGTTGAGGTTCTTTTATAATTATTTGCTATTGAATTTGATTGATAACAAGGATTGACAGGGATTGTAATCTCTCAAATTTGAATGTGTGTTCTAAATTGATTTGGATGTGATCCAATGGTTGGGAATTTGTTATGGTTGATCCTTGTGCTTTATTCATCTAATGAGGAATTTAATGTGTTAGGTGTCATTTATTGAACTCATCCTTGAATAACCAAACAATTATGGTTGACATTCATCAACTTTGTATATGTACAATTATGAATGTGCATTGAGATACTTAGGTTCAATTAAGTTTGGTGGGGGTTGAAGTCATGAGTACCTTGTACTAATAGATTAAATCATTTAAAAATAATTTATAGTTTAATTTATTTTATAATTAGGACAAGGTGTTTTTTACTCTTAATATTTAAAAAAGTTCTTTATGGACTGTTGTGAGTCCAATTAACATATAGCCAAATTTTAAACATAATTTAAAATATATTTGAACTTAATATTATTTATTTTTATTTAAATAACATCTCTCCTTTATATAATTTCATTAACCATTTTGTATTATAATAAATATAAGTGAAAAGATAAAATAAATTATATTTAATATTATTTATTATAAATTTAAGTAATAAATATGAATTATTTTGTTTTTTAAAGTAATTTATTTATTAATATAAAATTTTGTTAGTTATAAATTTATTAAGTTTTTTAAAAACTTAAATCTCCATAAATTATTTTATATGATATAATTTTAGTTAAAAAATACTACATATATTTTAAAAATGATTGTTAAGATCTATATATTTACAATATGACGGAATTTTGTTTTCTTATAAATATCATATTTAAACTAATTTTCTTTTCATATACAAATATGACTTCTCTTTTTTTTTCAAAACTTTATATAAAAGATTATATATATATATATATATATATATATATATATATATAAGCATTACCATCTACGTGACATTATCTTTATCATTCTCAACTATGAATCTGGTGGCTTTAGGCAGCAGAAACCTTACCTGCCAATTGGTAACCATAGCGTTTGTCGGTAGAAAGACGCGGGCCATCTAATTTCTTCACGTTAATATTTATAAGCTCTATACAAATATCGCCAAAACTTCTGTTAAAGACTCCGCTCCGCAGTTATTAAAAAAAAAAGTGGCCGATTATTATTTTGGGCTGAGGCCCTTTACTCAATTCACATCATGAAGACCTCTGATTCCCTTTTCCTGCTTTTGTTGAAAAATTCAAAACTTATCATGATGATAATGATAATGTACTAGAAGATATTAATTTTGGAGAGAAAAGTTAAAGCAAAAGAAGACATATAGATCTAAGTAATATTAGATATTTACTTTTTTATACTATATATATCCGTCGTTATTACAATAGGTTAAATATGTTCTTTAGAATTGAGAAAACAAACTTTATCAATTTATTTACATAATTACAAAACATTTATGGAATTAGTGAAACTAGTGTTTAAGGTGATAACGAAATGAAACCTACTTTCCATATATAAAACCTGTAAATTGATACATTTTATGTGACATCTACCAACATAATAGTAAAAAAAAAAAGTATTTTTACTTTTACTATTTCAATATTTGTAATACTACATGTTGATTTTATTTAACACTATGGCGCACTTGATGGTAATAAATATTTTATTAAACATGTTAAAAATAGTAGGTTAAACAATTAACCTTTACATTTTCATTCTAATCTATACTATGGTTAGTTTTGTACTCTTTATAGCATCATAATACAAATATTTTCCCGTGATTTAAATCTCGACCCACTTGGGTACCATATACCTACCTTGACTTAATGGATTCATTCACTGTCTACCACCACATAGTAATTTCAATGGTGATTTGCTTTGATTGTAATATGGAATGTAATAAATTTATCATATATGAATCATGGCTCATTATTAGTTAATTGAATACCAAACGGTACCCCCACTTTATCTCCACTCAGATTTTCCGTGGTTCTGTGAAACCTTGAGTTTGACATATGTTAGGTTTAACACCGTTGGATCATCTCTCTCTCAATCGACGGTTGTGAGAAAAAATTGGTTGGGTTAGGGTATTGACCTACCCCCTCAACCCTAACCATCTACCATTTGTATTTTGCGTTTGTACGAGAGGGCTTCAAGCTCTAGAAGTCTATAGCTCATGTGCCGCCTCCATTCTTCATTCGGTGCCTGACAGATATGAAGACAAGGTTCATCCTGTCACCTGCATTTTGAGATCAAAACCATTTCAGGTAAAAAGAGGTGTTTTCCCTCAACCCCCATCTGGCTGTAGGGAGATTTGTTTACAGGCTTCTCATTTGAAAGCTTTTAGCTCATAGTTAAGGTTTTAAAATGCAACTAGGTTATGACCTGAAGGTTTTAATGAGTATTGGTTCTTATATAGGGCAGAATGCTCAGCAGTTCCTTCGAACTTCAAGGTCTGTAGGCTCGACTTGAGGTTTCAACTTACTTCTGCAAAGGAATCCAGAAGTCTTCCTCTGGCGTGATTTATACAGGCAAGCAGAAACAATTAGCTCTTCTGCACAGAAAGGGTATGTACAATATTGGCTTAATTTGGAACTTTACTTTGTTTACTAATCAATTCCTCTTTCTTTGTTTGTAGGTTCTCGGCATCGAACCCCGCCTCAAACCTAGGGTAAGTTCTCATGTTTGTCTTGACGATTTCATTGTAAAATTCTTGACCCTCTTTGTTATTTTTTATCATTCAGGATTACTCTGCAAACCTTGACCCCGTTTTCTATGTTTTTCAGGTAATTGTAATTCCCGTGCCTTATGGAAATGTGGTGCCTTTCTCCATGCGTAATCTGCCTCTCAGTTGACAACTTTCCTTACTTCCCTTTCTAGGTACCACTAGTCTCCTAGGGAGGTTTTGTATTGAAGCTTCCCCTTCGTCTTCTGGGTTAAAAGCCTAAACTGATACGAGGAAATAAATTTATGGCTTATTGTGTTTATCTTTTCTGAAGCCCTTAGGGCTCTCTTACAATTTTATTTAGCACTTAGCTATTTTCCAGCCTCGAGCTGACTTGAAGTATCATTGTATTTATAAATTAGGAGTATTCCTACCATGCAGTTAATCTACTGTCTTGCGCACTTGAAATATTTACAGACTTCGTATTTTGAGAGGTTTCCTCAGCTCTATTAATATTTTTAATCTTGTTAATAGAACTGTACAAGGGTTTGAGCATGGAGTTATTAATGTTTACTTTACATTTGTTGTAAAAGATGGTTATTCATTCTTTCATTCGAAGAATCCTTCGCTGGTATTTTAATAGTGTCGAACTAGTTGAATACTTCATGCTCATATGGCAGTAAAAGTTAAATTATGGTTTCCTCTATTTATCTATTTATATGTTTATATATATATCTTTATACATGCATGTTGCTCTTATTTTCTCCATCAATTTAGTGGACTACTTATATGTTTCTTTCTTGATAACAGAATAATCTACTATTATCTTTTGTTTGTTGGGGTTTCTCTTTCATGTATTTCATATACCCTTGAAGGGTTTGTTGTTTACAATACCAAAATGTTAGTTAATTTCATTTAATAAATAGTTGTCTTTCGCTCAATCTGTCTTTTTCTTGATAGATATTATTTTTCGTTATTGTTTAGGGGTTGATGTCTGGACCATATTTATATCTGGGTTACTCTCTATAAACCTGTAGTCTGAGTATAGTACTCTTGTAGAAGAGGGGATGAAATTTATAGTCTGGGGTCCCAACCCCGGATAGACTAATATTCCCCTCCATAATCTGTCTTGGCTCTGCCATTTTATTATGTTTACTACCTTAAACTTACTCTACACTTATACATATATCCTTTCCTCTAATAATACATTCAATATGGTGTGTAGGAAATAAACTGTCTTGTAAAGACTATATTAAATAAATTTCCTTTCATTTTTGTATACAACCATTTATTCAATCTAGCGAAGATAATGCATAGTTAGGATCTACTGTTATCAATTTTCACAGTTACAAAGACAAACCATTTATCTAACTAGTAATCACATTAAGACATTGATGTCTTTCTTAACACCAATTTAAGTTACTTATCTCACTTTAGTAAGTTGATGATAGCCTCCCAACCATGAGAGAGGCAATTATGTCCTCAACACCCTCCGTGCTCCGCACCAGAGTAGGACTTAGATAGCAGTATTTCTGGAGTAGACCTCAAGACCCTTTGTCCAGTCTTATCCTCCAGATTGAAATTGTAGAGTTCCACTGGCTCCAACCAACTATGGATTACTCTCATCCTCAAGCCTCCTGGCTCTCCTCTTACTTCACAGAACCCTTTTTCCTCACTGGGATTTCCTATTTATCCTCAGATGAAAAGGTAACTATCTTTAACTCATTTTTCCTAATTACTCTGGAATCTTGGAATAATTTACCATCAATTTCATGGAAACTATTCCATACATTAGTCTTTATTCAAAAAAAGAAATAAGCCATGTTCATCACTAGATTAACTTTACTTGTTAATCCTATTTAAAAAAATAAATGCATAATCCTTAAAAAAAAAAAATAGTTTAAGGATTAGAATCTAGGTGTTACATCTTCCCCCACTAGAGATAAACACCGTCCTTGGTGTTCTATTCCATATCAGCAAAAATTTATGGGTATGCCTCATGTACAAATCCTTCGTCTTCCCATGTAGCCTCCTCCAGGCCAAAGTGCTTCCATTGAACTTTAACTTGGGTGATGGCTCGCCTTTGGAGCGTTATTTCTCTCTTCTCAAGATTACATTAAGGTTCTACTAGAAATTCGTCATCAGGTTCGATCTGCAACCAACAAAGTCTTAAGTTAGTTAATATAATGTTTACCTCCTTTGGAGGTCTAGTACTCAATTTTAGTCCTACCTAAATATTTTTCCAATGTTTTACATTCTTTGGATCATGCACATATTGTTTCAATATTGATACATGAAACACGTTGTGCACCCATATGTGACTTAGTAAAGCGAATCGATAGGCCACTGGTCCTACTATTTCCAAGATCTGGAAAGATCCATAGAACCTAGGATCCAACTTGGCACACGAAGTCCACATTAAGGTGATTTTCTTGGGCCTAATTCTCACATACACATGATCACCCACTTCAAACTCCTGATATGTTCTCTTTCAGCCTGCATAAACCATCTGCCAGCCTTGGGTAGCTTTTAGATTCTGTCAAATATTCCTTACTTCTTGTTCTATTTTAGCCAACATTTCCGAACCAAGCATTAGTTTGGTTTCTGGACTGCTCTAGTTAATGGGTGTTCGGCATTGTCTCCCAATAAGGTCTTAGAGGGGTTCATCTTAAGAGACTCCTGATATCCATTATTGTATGTGAATTCTACTAGATGTAAATATTCTTCCCACTTTGTGGGTTGTTGCATTACGTACATGTGCAACATGTATTCTAATATTTGATTCACTCGCTTAGTTTGTCCATCCGTCTGTGGTTGATATGCTATGCTAAATTTGATTTGTGTGCCCAAACCGGTGAACAATGCCTTCCAAAAGGCCGAGGTAAACTTTATATATCCATCTGAGATGACTGTTTTTAGAATACCATGCAACCTAAACACTTCCCTCATGAAAATGTCTACAATATGCATAGTTTTGTAGTTGGACTGTACTGGAATAAAGTGAGTTGCTTTGCTCAGCCTATCTATGACCACCATTATAGATTCATTATTTTTCTTCGATCTTTGTAGACCAGAAATAAAATCCAACGATATGACCTCCCATTTCCATTATGGTACATGTATAGGCTACACAAATCTTGCTGGATGTTGATGCTCCACCTTGACATGTTGGCATTCTAGACATTTAATCAAGTATTCAACAATATTTTTTCGCATAGCATGCCAAAAGTAAGCTTTCCAAATTGTTGTCGGCATTTTCTGGTAACCAGGGTTTCCAGAATAAGTACTTCGATGATATTCATCCAAGATCATTTCGTTTAAACTCATCTAATTTGGGATGTATATCTTTCCTCTAAAAGTTAAAAGCTGCTCAATTTTAATCTTATAATCGGGTTTCTTTTTCTGATTTCCTGCTTCATTTGCTTGCTTCCATAAAAATGGATATTCAGGATCTTTCTCAGATGCTTATCTTACTTGCTCTTGGAACTTAAATTCCACTTGATTAAAGTAGAGTTCATATACATAATGTAATTTCCTACTTAAGGCATCGGAAAAATGATTTTCCTTACCTTTAACATGTTGAATCTCGAAATCAAATTCGCTTAGGAATGCATTCCACCTTGCTTGGTGAGCATTCAAATCATCTTGTTTAAAGTAGCTAGTTAGGCTACTGTTATCGGTCTTTAACAAAAAAATTTTCCCAACAAGTAATGTCTCCACACCTTAAGCTTGTGCACTACTGCAGTCAATTCTAGATCATAAGCGAAATAAGTTTGTTCATGATATTTTAGCTTCCTTGACTCATATGAAATGACCCTTCTGTCTCGAGACAATATTGCTCCTACTCCTTCCTTGCACGCATCGGTGCATACTTCAAATTACTTGTTTGGGTCAGCTACCCTCAGTATAGGGGTCGTAGTCAGCAATTTCTTTAACTATTCAAAACTAGTCTAACATTCGCTAGTCCATTTAAACATATGTCCCTTTCGATGCAGAGAGGTAATAGGAAAAGCAATTTTTTAGGATCCCTTAAAGAAACACCTGTAATATCTAGCCAATCCCATAAAATAATGTATGTCTGCTAAATTTTTGGGCACCCTCCATTCCATAATAGTCTTTATTTTTTCAAGATCCACTGATATGTCTTCAGCGAAAATGAAATGGCCTAAATATTGGATTTTCTCTTTGTAAAAATCGGACTTGCTAAATTTGGCATACAGTTGATGCTCCCTCAATATTTTCAGTACTTATCGTAAGTGTTCCTTATGTTCTTCCATGGTCTTTGAGTAAATTAATATATCATCAATAAATATCATAACAAACTTGTCCAAAAATGGACGAAATATGCCATGCATTAGAATCTAGAACGTTGTTGGTGTATTGGTTAATCCAAATGGAAAAACCATGAACTCATAGTGCCCATATCAGGTTTGGAAAGTTGTTTTGTAGATGTCCTCATATTTTATCCGAATATGGTGGTAACCAAGCCTTAAACCTATTTTTGAGAATACAGTCACCCCCTTCACCTGATTGAAAAGATCATCTATTCGTGGTAGCGGGTACTTATTCTTAACTTTCAATTTATTAAGCTGCTTGTAATCCATGCACATTCACATTGTTCCATCATTTTTTCTCACGAATAACACTTGTGCTCCCCAAGGGGATACACTAAGTCGAATATATCCCTTATCCAACAATTCTTGTAATTGTATTTTCAATTCTATCAACTGAGGTACACTCATTCAATATGGTGCTCATGACACTGATGCTGTTCTAGGCATTAATTCGATAGTGAAATCAATATCCCTCTTTAGAGGTAGTCCTAGTATGCTTTCTAGAAACACATCCATAAAGTCTTGTACCACTGGTATATTTTCCAGTATGGGAGTCTTATCCTTAGAATTTGTGAATCCCACTTGGGTAGTATAAATTTGGAATCCCTTTCTAATGCATTTACCTAGCTGGGATGTTGTGATTGGACGTAACTGCAGTGGTTTATTGATTCCTTGCAACTCTTGGCGTGTCCCATCTTCAGCATCGAATTAAATAATCTTTTATTTACAGTTTATTAGAGATCAGTGCCCCTCTAGCCAGTCCATTCCCAGTAGTATATCATAGGAACCCAAGGGTAAAATATTTAATTCAACCTCTAATTGTTGATTTCCAACTTCTAAGGGACAATTCAAGACTTTAGCGTCAACTCTTCTCTTCGCCCCAGTGGTTAATTATACTAGCTAGGGACTCTTAAATTTCTGGCTCTGCAAGTTACACTTTTCAACTATCTAGGGGTTTGCATAGCTTAAACTGGCACTAGGGTCAACCAAAATAGAAACAGTTTGGGAAAATAACTTACTTTCAAGTTCTATCCTGGTCGACTGATAATATTCTTGCTGGTATTAAAGGGCTACGTTAATTCTTGGTATATTTCGAGCAACACCCCCCATCATAGAAGCTTCCTGCAAGTTGGCTGTTGTTTCTCTTCTCCCATGATGAGGAAAATTCTTATAATAATGTGCCTCACCGCATCTCCAACACTGCAGAGGTGGTTTCTTAGTTTTCTCATGCTCTGGTCTACTGGAAGTTTCTGTGGGTCGCTCCTCTATTGGCCATTTTAGCTTATGTTGTTTTATCCCATACTGCCTACTTGCTGAATTTCTTGCAGCATTTTTAAAATTACTAGATATGCTACTCTTAAAATTTGAATTGTTTTTTCTGCCCTTTCTTTGGTGACCAATTCCTACATGTTTCCCCCTTTGCCTTGGACTTTTGATAGCACATTCTTTCTTTTTGAATCACTTCATCCATAGTCTTTGGGTTTATGAATTCAATTATTTCCTTCATGTGAGCAGGCAAGTTGCTCAAAAATCACTAAAAATTTTCCTTCTCATCTCTCAGGTATGGTACATACCTCAGCAATGATGTGAAATTAGTTATGAATTCATCCATTGACAATTGTCCCAATCTAAAATCATTAAATTCTCAATATTTTTCATCATAAAAATGATCTATTAGGTACTTATCCTTGAAGTACTGCTGGAACTCATCCCAAGTCACATTTTGGTCTTCAATACCTCGAACATTTTTTACTTTCACCCACCATAAAGTAGTTTTTTCCCTCAGTTGGTAGATAACAAAGCGAGCTTTGAGTTTGCTTCTATGTTCATAAACTTGAAAATATTTGTTCATGTTAATTATCCATGCCTCTGCTACCTCTTAGGCTTTTCCATCGAATTAAGGAGGTTTGATTTTCCGAAACTCATCCTATAGTTCCACTTTCTACTTTTTCATTTCTTGCTGATCTGAAACATTTCCCGACTCTACTTTGTTATAGATTATGTTTGTATTGATTCGCTGGGTATGAATTCCTTCCTACTTTTCATTAGCCTGTCGTCATTGTTCACTTTCTTCTCGGGTATACCTTTCAGGGCTTGGTTGAGTTGTCCCTTGATTCTACCTATTTGAGAGGCTTTTAAGAATCCTCTCCTAATCTCGCATCAACCTCTCATTATCGATTCTTACCCAGACCATTTCTTCTTGCAATTGTTGCACCATATCCAGTGGTATACTTGTTTGACGTTGTTGTACTTCAAGTAACCTGTTGGTTTGTTGATTTTTATCCATGCTCAGATGCACCTAGATTTATGGGTTCATCTCAGGATTAGGTTGGGGATGAGGTCCCCAGTAGTTCTAGGTACTTGGTCTATTGATCCCCTTCTGATTGTATCCTTCCTAGTTTCTGTGCACAATTTTACACATAAATTTTTTTATTCATGTGACCCATTTGGGTCCCAGCATGTGAACCCCACTCTGATACCACTTGTGACGTCCATCAACATAATATTTAACTTTTTTTTTTACTTTTCTACTTTAGTATCTTAATACTTGTAATACCACTTGTTAATTTTATTTAACATCATGGCACACTTGATGGTAATAAATAATTTATTAAACATGTTAAAAATAGTGGGTTAAACCCTTAACCTTTACATTTTCATTATAATCTATACTATGGTTAGTTTTATACTGTTTATAGCATCATAATACATATATTTTCCCGTGATTGAAATCTCGGCCCACCTGGGTACCATATACCTACCTTGACTTAATGGATTCATGCACTGTCTACCACCACATAGTAATTTCGATGGTGATTTACTTTGATTTTAATCTGGAATGTAGTAAATTTATCATATATGAATCATGGCTCATTATTAATTAATTGAATACCAAAAAATACCCCCACCTTATCTCTGCTCGGATTTTCCGTGGTTCTGTGCAATCCTGAGGTTGACATATGTCAGGTTGAACACCATTGGATCATCTCTCTCTCAATTGACGGCTATGAGAAAGAATTGGTTGGGTTAGGGTATTTACCTACCCCCTTAACCCTGATTGTCTGCCATTTGCGTTTTTCATTTGTGTGAGAGCGCTTCAAGCTTTTCAAGTCTGTAGCTCATGCACTGCCTCCATTTTTCATTCGATGTCGAACATATATGAAGACAAGGTTCATCCTGTCACCTGCATTTTTCATTCAAATCCATTTCAGGTAAAAAGAAGTTTTTTTCCCTCAACCCCCATCTCGCTGCAGAGAGATTTGTTTTCAGGCTTCTCGTTTGAAAGAGTTTAGCTCATAGTTAATGTTTTAAAATGAAACTAGGCTATGACTTGAAGGTTTTAATCAATATTGGTTATTATACAAGGCATAATGCTCGGCGGTTTCTTCAAATTTCAAGGTCTGCAGGCTCGACATGAGGTTTCAACTTACTTCTGTAGAGGAATCCATAAGTCTTCCTCTGGCATGGTCAATACAGGCAAGTAGAAACAGTTAGCTCTTCTGCATAGAAAGGGTATGTATAATATTGGCATAATTTGGAACTTTACTTCATTTACTAATAAATTCCTGTTTTTTTGTTTCTAGGTTCTCGTCATCGAACCCTGCCTCCAACCTAAGGTAAGTTCTCATGTTTTCCTTTTTGATTTCATTGTGAAATTCTTAAACCTCTTTGTTATTGTTTATCGTTCGAGATTACTTTGCAAACCCTGACCCATTTTTCTGTGTTTTCAGGTAATTGTAATTCCCGTGCCTTATGGAAATGTGACACCTTTCTCCATGCATAATCTGCCTCTCAGTTGACAGCTTTCCTTGCTTCCCTTACTAGGTACCACTAGTCTCCTAGGGAGGTTTTGTATTGAAGCTTCCCCTCTATCTTCTGGGTTAAAACCCTAAATTGATACCAGGAAATAAATTGATGGTTTACTGTATTTATCTTTTCCAAAGCCCTTAGGGCTCTGTTACAATTTTAATTAGCACTTAGTTATTTTCCAGCCTCACTATGGCTTGATGTATCATTGTATTTATAAATTAGGAATATTCCTACCATGCATTTAATCTACTATCTTGCACACTTGAAATCTTTACAGACTTCGTATTTTGAGAGGTTTCTTCATCTCTTTTAATATTTTTAATTTTGTTAATAGAAATGTACGAGGATTCGAGCATGGATTTATTAATGTTTACTTGTAAAATATGGTTATTCATTCTTTCATTCAGATAATCCTTCGCTGGTATTTCCATAGTGTCGAACTAGTTGAATACTTCTTGCTCATAGGGCAGTAAATGTTAAATTCTAGTTTTCTCTCTCTCTCTCTCTCTCTCTCTCTATATATATATATATATATATATATCGCTCTTATTTTCTCCATAAATTTAGTGTACTTTTAGGTTTCTTACCAAACTGTTAGTTAATTTCATTTAATTAATAGCTATCTTTCGCTCAATCTGTCTTTTTCTTGATAGATATTATTTTTCGCTACTATTTAAGGGTTGATGTCCGGACCATCTTTATATCTAGGCTACTCTCTATAAACCTGTATTCTGAGTATAGTAATCTTGTAGAAGAGGGGACAAACTATATAGTCTGGGGTCCCAAACCCGTATAGACTAATAGTCCCCTCCGTAATATGTCTTAGTTCTACCATTTTATTTTGTTTACTACCTTAAACTTACTCTGATTCTACCATTTTATTTTGTTTACTACCTTAAAATTACTCTACACTTATACATATATCCTTTCCTCTAACAATACATTCAATATGGTGTGTAGGAAATAAATTATCTTTCAAAGAATGAATTAAATAAATTTCCTTTCACTGTTGTATACAAACATTTATTCTATCTAATGAAGATAATGCACAGTTAGGATCTACTGTTATCAATTTTTACACTTACAAAGAAAAACCATTTATCTAACTAGTAATCACATCAAGACATTGATGTCTATTTTAACACCAATTTAAGTTACTTATATCACTTTAGTAAGTTGATGAGAGCCTCCCAACCATGAGACAGTAAATTTCGTCCTCAACTCTCCCTGCTCTGCACTAGAGTAGGACTTAGATAGTAGCATTTCTGGAGTAGACATCGGGACCCTCTGTCCAATCTTCTCCTCCAGATTTAGGTTGCAGAGTTCCACTGGATCCAACCAGCTCTGGATTACTCTCACCCTCAAACCTCCTAGCTCTCCTCTTACTTCACATAACCCCTTTTCCTCACCGAGATTTCCTATTTATCCTCAGAGGAAAAGGTAATTGTCTTTAACTGCTTTAATCTTTTTTTTTAAAATAGTTTAAGGATTAGAATCGAGGTGTTACATTTTTCATTGTCCTCGTGCTTGAATAAATATGCACACAACAAACTATTGGCTACTATTATCGCATTAAATACAATTATTTCATGCTTGAATAAATATGAACAAAACAAACTATTAGCTACTATTATCGCATTAAATACAATTATTTCATAAATGTAAGAAAAGATGAGTTACAACATGTTTCCAAAAAATTCAACCTACATACCTAGTTAAACAAATTATTTACCAAACCACTAAAAGTAAAATATTTTAACATTATTATATATAAAATGATTTATAAAAAAAAAAATTATCTATTAATTATATCATTCTTTGTATAAATAAAAAATAAACTTTATTTAAAAAAAAATTATAACTCCATGACATTAATCTAAATATCAATGCACAACACCAATATCCACAACTTTATTATGTAACAAGGGATTATCCATTAATTAGTGCAAAAATTAAATTTTAAATGTCTTATAGTTTGAAATGTGTCATAAACTAGTTCTTCCAAATTGTAAATTGTATTTCATATAAAATAAAGAAAGAGTCAAGAAGACTACAACAAAGTTTCAAGATGAACAACCCCATAACCACAAGTTTAGTCAATTGGCTAATTTTCAAATTTACAAGAAGTGATATTTTCTCGATGAAAGCCTAGAAAATATCTTTTGCATTATGGTACAATTTTGAAAGGATTTTTGATATATAAATTTTGCTTTTACTAGAAGCCTCTTAAAGATATGCAAAAAAATCCAACACTACATAATGATAACTATCCATATGAACTAACGAAAAGAACGGTTACATGATGATAACTATCCATATGAACTAACAAAAAAACTGAAAATAGTTAAATTAACAAAACTCCATACCTTGATGATGGAATTGTATTATTAATTTCATTCTTATAAAATCTACTTAAATATAATTTTAGTTTAGTTTTAAATCTAATTTAGTTTTTACTTTAGTTTTATTTTAATTACTTTTAATTTCTATTTTAATTACTTTTAATTTCTAGTTCATATGCTACTTCTATTTTTATAATAATTTAGTTTAGTTTAACTTTATAACTTTATTTTGGTTCTTAATTAATATACTTTTATATTATTATTATTTTTTAATTACTTTTAATTTTAGTTCATTTCTATTATTCCAATATTTATAATAATTTAGTTTAGTTTAAATTCATAATTTTATTTTGGTTTTTAATTGATATACTTTTATATTATTACTTTTTAGTTTGTAGTTTAGTTTGAATGAATAGTTTTTCTTTTATTTTTTAGTTGGATTGTATTATTATTTTATTTAGTTTTAGTTAATAAAATTATAATTTAGTTTTTAATTATTTTAGTTTAATTTTAAATGTGGTTTAGATATTACTTAGTTTTATTTAATTTAATTTTTAGTTTATTTTTTTATTTCATTTTTTATAATAATTTAGTTTATATTTCGAAAGTTATTTTGATTCTTAGTTAAGATACTTTTATATTATTACTTTTTACTTTTTAGTTTGTAGTTTAGTTTTATTTTTATTTTTTTTAAATTTTGGTTGTATTATTAATATAGTTTTATATTGTTATATTTTAATTTGTAGTTTAATTTGAATAATTTTTTTTTTTTGGTTTGGTTGTATTATTAATTTCATTCAGTTTTACAATTTACTTAAATATAGTTTTAGTTCAGTTTAAAATGCATTTTACTTATTACTTTAGTTTTATTTTAGTTATTTTTTGTAACTTTTATTTTTATAGTAATTTAGTTTTGTTTAACTTCATAACTTTATTTTGATTCTTAATTAATATAGTTTTATGTTTTTATGTTTTAGTTTTAGTTTGCAGTTTGAATGTTTTATTTTATTTTTAGTTTAGTTGTATTATTAGTTTCATTTAGTTTTTTTTAATATAATTATAATTTAGATTTTTAGTCGTTTTATTTTAGTTTTAAATGTAGTTTTGTTATTCCAGTAATTTTATTTTAATTACTTTTAATTTTTAGTTTTAACTTCATAACTATATTTTGATTATTAGTTAATAAACTTTTATATTATTACTTTTTAGTTTGTAATTTAGTTTGAATTATTGACTTTTTACTTTAGTTGTATTATTAATTTTAGGGCGACCAAATTTCATAAATGACATGTGTCCAAATTTCATAAATGACATGGGACACATGTCAAGAAAGATGAAATAAGACACAAACTTTTAAGTCACTAGCATACCAACACATTATTATTTTTAATAAAAATAAAAATATTTTAATGATTTATAAAGTTACGCATCAAAAGTTATCATAATCAATACTAAACTATTGATAATCAAGAGAAAAATTGATTGATATAATCCTATTTGCAAGAACTAAAAAACTAATAAAAAATAAATATTTTACCTCGAACCACCCCTATATTTCCTATCTTTAAACACTCACACTCTTTTCCCATTTATAAAATGATAAATCTCCATATTTAACTTAATTCGCTATAAAAAACTTTTTATATTTAGGTCTTAAGGTGTTTTTATTTGAAAAAAACTCCCCTAACTGCTAATGTGTCCATGTCTAAGCCATTGGATCAAATTTAACATTTTGACTAAGTCAAATTACACACACAAAAAAAAGTAAATTAAATAAAAAGAATGACATAATGTAATGAACCCTTTAACTAGGTCAAAATATAATAAAAAAATAAAATAAATAAAATAAAAATATAAAATTTATTAAAAATTTGTTATATTTAAATAAAATTTATCTCATCAAATTAAACTCCACAAAAACCAATTAATTTAAATTGTATGGATAAAAAACACTATAAAAAAAAAGGAAAAAGGAAATTAAGATGGCCTAGATGAATTTTAACTCTGATCTACCAAGAGCCAAGAGGGATCAAATGTTTTGGTATGCAAACCTCTTTTAGACTGAAAAGAGAATTGGTCTCTCTCATAAATAATATAGATCTAAACTAATTATTTAATAAAATTATTTTTAAATGTTTATAACCATTATTCTTTTAAATTTTTACTTAATAAAATGTATCTTAGCAATAATGATGAATGTTCATACTTTTCATTTCTTAAATAACACTAAATTTACCTTTAATTAATTAATTGTAATAGTTTGTAACTACATACATATTCTTTAGGATAATTTTTTTTTTGTTTGTTAATGAATATCAAATTTCTTCGTTCATATATATATATATATATATCCTTATTACCTAATTTTAGATAAAAAAATCTTAAATGTGTTTTACTTTAATCATATACAATTTTCATATTATATGATGTCAAACTTACTCAACTTTTTAGTCTCAAATTTTAAACAAAGTTTTTCACTACATAATTTTAGATTTATAATTTTTTATTTTATTTTTCAATTCCAAACAAAACTTACAAAAGGAAAAACCCATTAAGTCCTTAGTGTAGATTATAGTTTTACAAAATTGACACTATGTGATTAATAGTAGAGTAAGTTGAGACAACCACAAGGGGTTTTTTGTACAAGTTTTATCATAACCTTTATTCTACTTTATAACATGATCCACAATCAAAGAAAATAACTACCGATTTCACAAGTTATTAATTTATAACTTGATCCACAATCAAAGAAAATGGCTAGCTATGTCACAAGTTATCATTGGCATAGTGATGTATTGATGTTCTCAGTTGAAATGGTGGTCAAGGACACTAAAAAATTCAAAATAGATATATGTTATGGCATCCATATTGTCTACAAACCATCCAAATTTTCCATCTTATACAACAATTTCTAACAATAACTGCTCAATTTACTCTCCAATTTTTTAAACCCAAACCCATGCTGGGGAAATCACAGTGTAAAATCAAATATTCCTGTGGTTTTTTTAAAGATTTCATAAACAAAACAGATAATGAGAAAGTCAATCTTGTGCTATAATCGTTCTCAGTTGAAATGGTGGCCAAGGACACTAAAAAATTCAAAATAGATATATGTTATGGCATCCATATTGTCTACAAACCATCCAAATTTTTCATCTTATACAACAATTTCTAACAATAACTGCTCAATTTACTCTCCAATTTTTTAAACCCCAACCCATGCTAGGGAGATCACAGTGTAAAATCAAATATTCTTGTGGTTTTTATAAAGAGTTCATAAACAAAATAGATATTGAGAAAGTCAAGCTTGTGGTATAATAATTGATTTTTGAAACATTGTGACAAACAAAACATCACATTAGCTCACATAATATATTTAATGCTATCAGGATCTGAGATGATAACAAAGTTTTGAATCATGATAACTAGGTGACAACCAAAACTAAGTTGTAGCCACAAACAAAAAATCACAACAACTCATAGAATATATCCAAGGTTTCAATGAATCACATACATAGTGATGGACCTCATAATTTTAGATTTTATAATTTTTTTTTTTTCAAATCCAAAAAAAACTTACAAAAGAAAAAGCCCATTCATTCCTTACTATAGATTATAGTTTTACAAAATTGACACTATGTGATTAACAATAGAGTAAGTTGAGATAGCCCCAAGGGGTTTTTTGTACAAGTTTTATCAGAACCTTTATTCTACTTTATAACCTGATCCACAATCAAAGAAAATGGCTACGGATTTCACAAGTTATTAGTTTATAACTTGATCCACAATCAAATAAAATGGCTAGCTATGTCACAAGTTATCATTGGCATAGTGATGTATTGATGTTCTCAGTTGAAATGGTGGCCAAGGACACTAAAAAATTCAAAATAGATATATGTTATGGCATCCATATTGTCTACAAACCATCCAATTTTTCCATCTTATACAACAATTTCTAACAATAACCGCTCAATTTACTCTCAAATTTTTTGAATCCCAACCCATGATGGGGAGATCACAGTGTAAAATCAAATATTCCTGTGGTTTTTTTAAAGAGTTCATAAACAAAACAAATAATGAGAAAGTCAATCTTGTGGTATAATAATTGATTTTTGAATCATTGTGACAAACAAAACATCACATTAGCTCATAGAATATATCTAATGCTATAAGGATTTGAGATGATAACAAAGTTTTGAATCATGATAACTAGGTGACAACCAAAACTAAGTTGTAGCCACAAACAAAAAATCACAACAACTCATAGAATATATCCAAGGTTGCAATGAATCACATACATAGTGATGGACCTCGTGGGAATTTTAGTGCACATAAAACACCACCCTAAAAATTCTATACTCTTGATCAATTTAGAATAACCTAAGATTTCTAGATTGGATGTGGAGGTGGGTGGTACAATAATTGAGGATGCTTCTTAAAGGGCAAGGGAATTTAGATACTCTATCCTTCCACATAATCTATAAAAAGTGAGACTTGTAGATTATAGTTTTAATAAATTGACACTATGTGGTTAAGAATAAGTTACAAACATAAGTAATAACCACCAAATCTATAAAAAGTGACACTTGTAGATTATAGTTTTAATAAATTGACACTATGTGATTAAGAATAAGTTACAAACATAGGTAATAAGAGGAATGTACACAAGGGACATGGTAATTAATGTTATTCCTTGTACTATTTTTATTTAGAATAGTTTTGTTTAAAATAGTAATTTGTATTTGTATTTTTTTAAATGAATATTTTTAAATGTGTAATTGAGTAAAATGTATTAAATTGATATTCTAATTTTTAATATATTTATTTCAAAAATTCAAAGTATGGCGAGTTTTGTTTTATTAAGCTTTACTCTAGATGTGTAGAGAATGAATCTATCTCAAGTCACAAACAAGTTTCTTCTTTCTCTTTTTATTCTAGCTTGCACCTTAACACTCCTCCTCTCCTCCTCCTTACACAAATTTAAACTATGAGGCACAAGGTGGTTGTTGCATATAGGAACATTTAGATATGATAAGAAAAATGTGATACTCTATTGTAATGTTCTCTACAAATGTGATGGAAAGTGTGCCCTAAATGTTGACAATTTCATGGTTAATGTAGTATAATCTACATGAAAATTTACATTGTTGTATACAATATCAAGAAATCTATTCCCAATATCCAACACCATAGAGCAAGACATGTTCATCAATTCAACAATTCAAGAGTTGCTTCCAAATCTCTCTCAGTGCTAGAGTTGTTTTCTCAATGAACTTGTTTGTATATAGGAGCATATAGCTCTCATAAGAAAAGTGTAATAATGTGTTATAATTTTCTCTACAAATTTATTGGAGTTTTTTTCTCAATAAACTTGTTTTTACTGCTCTTAAGTGATGAAATCCATAGTTGTTTCATATAGGAGCATTTAGCTCTGATAAGAAAAGTGTGATACTGTGTTATAATTTTCTCTACAAATGTGTTGGAGTTTTTTTTCGCAATAAACTTGTTTTTACTACTCTTAAGTGATGAAATCCATCATTGAGTCATATAGGAGCATTTAGCTTTGATAAGAAAATTGTGATACTATGTTATAATTTTCTCTACAAATGTGATGGAAAGCCTGCCATGAATTTTGGCAATTTCATTGTTAATGTAATATAAGCTAAATACAAATTCATTTCTTCTACACAATCTTGATCAAGAAATCTATGTTGAGTAGCCAACACCAAAGAACAAGCCATGTTCGCCAATTCCATAAATGCTACCGAATCTCTCTCAGTGTTGGAGTTATTTTCTCAATAGCCTTATTTTTACTTCTCTTGAAGTGATGAAAGCCACCTCTCCATACCTTTTTTATTATATTCACAAAGAACAAAAGAAAGCAAATTCATATCAGTGATACTGAAAAAACAAGAACATGGTAGACACCAAGGAGATCACTGGTAAATAACAATGTGATCTTTTGAATATTTTCAAAGATCATGAAGAAACTAATACATAGGTGACTCAATAGGAAGTGATCAATATTAAATATGGAGGAACTACACCAAAAATACCTTTGATTTTGAAGGTAGAAAATCACAGTCTATTTCTTTATTCATGAGGCATTCATGTTGGCATGATCAAGCAAGGCCTTTAACTTAAGTTCGACTTAATTTTTTAATTTGTTTTGTTAATATTTAAAATGTTACATGTCAAATCCATATTAAAAATAAATGAATTACAAATCTTCCTTAAAAAATCTATTAAGGAAATAACAATTCTTTCTCTTTAGCTCATATTAAAATTTTTAAATATATATATGTTTGTTTTATATAGTATATATATAGTTGACATTCACATATTTTATTTATAATTCTGATTTTACATATTAAAATATTAATACATGCTCCAATCATATTTAGAAATTGGAAACATATATGCAAAAGACTCCTTCTCTATATAAATATATAATTAATATTTTTTTAATCATCTTTTAAAATGTTACAGACATATCTATATAAATTTTTTTATTAATATGCAAAAGGTTACCTATCAATTCCAAATTAAAAAATAATTGAAATACAAATTTCCTTAAATGATAGAAGAAGTCTTTCCATCTCTTTATATATAATTTGTATTAAACATTTTTTTAGTTATTAATATTTTTAAATATTATATATGAACTCCATATTAAGAATACAATAAATTATACATATCAATCTCTTACAATGAAAGGTTAAATCACTAAACCTTTTGGAATTAAAGTATTTTGTTTTCTTTACATAAAACTAATAGAGATAAAAATATTTTGTATATTAATAAGAGTAAACTATTTTACATAATAAATTACATATCATGTAATATCTTCTATTATTTTTACATATTTCTTTAATATTAAAATAAATTATTTTTTGTTTTTTTTTTCTTTACTTTCAATTATTTTATTTCTATATAAAATAAATTAAAATTAAAATTAAAATTAAAATGTTTATTTAAAATAGAAAACTAATTTTTTTATTACTATTTTTTTGATTGTTAGTGTAACTATTATTTTATTATTTTCATATTTGTATATTCAATAGATTTATAAAATAAATACTATTTTCATATTTTAATATCTTATTTTTATTTTCTTACCACTGTGATTTTAAAATTATATTTTGAAAATTTTAATTAATTTTTATTGTTAATTTTTATAATTAATTATATTCAATAACTTTATTTATAAAATTCTAATATTTATTTAACTTATTTTCCAAGACATCTGATTTCAATGAAAACTACCCTACGTTCAGACGTGATATGTAAAGCGTCTTTATTTTAAAACAACTCTCCTATTTCTAGTCATAATCTTACACCATTAGATTTTTTGTTAGATGATTGCTGGTTACCGTTCATTGATTTAACTTGTTTTATTTTTACGACTCATATCCACTAAATGCCACTATGTACAAGTTTGTAACTTCCCATGAAATATTAGACCATTCAATAATTTTACACCGTCTGGTAAAAACTATATAGGTTCCATCTTAACCGATTCTTCATTTAAGTTGCTTAACTGAACGATAATTTTATATACGCCCGGGCTGTGGACGTTATTGTGGAAGTGTTGCAGAGTGGCGGCAGCGTGGAAGCATCTTCCCTTCCAGCAGATTGATTTCATTATAATTGGCTCTGACAAAGAAAAAGAAAAGGAAAATTCTATTGCAATGTTGTCTCCCATGTGTAGAACTGTTGCAGAGGATATGGTGAAAAGAATCACTATGTTTCCCAGAAATATGACAATCTAGGTAAGGTAAAAAAGTCGATGTGATTCTCAAACTCCTCAATTCACACATAGTCAGCCAACAATCTCCTGTAGACATCGTCTTATCCTGGAGACATCGTCTGATCACACACATTAGAGGTTGTTTCGAAGCAAAGGGACATATTTCTCCGCAACTGTGTTTGTGTATTCTTCAGATTGCACAACCAGAAATATGACAATCCAGGTTACAAGGTACTAGGTCATTAATTTCATACTGAAGAAGGAATGATATTATGAGTTGATTTAAAAAATAGATTTTTGCATAATTTAATAGTGTGTTTTTTTTCAGTTTCATTCAAATTTAGTAACTACTAAACAATTCAAGTTTTTGGTATGTTAAATTTTACGTTGTGAATTACATGCCATTCCTATGATCAAATTTACAATTCACAAAATATTTTAATTTATGAGTAAGTAAAACCTAAATTGACTAGATTTTAAATCTTAACACTAACTTGAATTTAATATTTTTAAATTTAGTATTTTTAATTTAAAAGTCATCTCATATTTTCATTAAGAAATTCTATCTACATTAGATGTAATAAGGATATGTGCATATTACAACACCAATCCCCGAAGGGCGCATGTGCACATATACCACAAGCAAAAAGAGGACATAAACGGAAATGCATTATAAGATAATTTATTTTAATTTAATTAAAATGGAAATTTGAAAATATTTAGTTTCAATTTATTTTTATTAATTATAGGATTTGATTTATTAAATAAATAAATGCATTATGAGATAATTGATTTTAATTTATTTCTACCACTAAGAATTAAATTAATGAAATGGAATTTTTTTTATATATAATTAGATTTTGTATAATTTTATTATTATGATCCAAATGAATTATAAATAATAGAAATAATAATTTTTATTATTTATTTAATTTCTAATTATATTTTGAACCAATAAAAATGATATTTTTTTATATATAATAAAAATGATATTTATATAAAAATAATAATAATATAAAATGAAAAATCCAAAATTATAATTTTTATATAATAAAATTAAACATACAATCATATCACTTGGTTCTATAATTTTATGATTTATATTAAACACAAAAATATAAATAATTGTATTATATATAGTTTGAGAAATCAAATTTACAATTCACAAAATATTTTAATTTATGAGTAAGTAAAACCTAAATTGACTCTTTTTTAAACTTTAACACTAACTTGAATTTGAAATTTATAAGCATCACTTGCACAATAGAAAAATATGAAAATTTTCAAATGCACTATCTTGAAAAATCAACAAATATAATGTACCGCCTCTGGTAAACAATATCCATGGTCTATAGGAGCAATATTAATGGAACACTATTAATTGATGAATTTTCACCTCCATTACCAATGACAATATTTCCACCAAGCCTATCAATGTTTACTAGCCTGAGTTCCAAGACAGTAATATTGTGTACTTCATGAACCAAAAAGTTGCACAACCCATGTCTTCGCAACTGCTTTCACAATTCACAAACATCTGTACAGAACCTATCTTGGTTTCTCGAGCTAAACCACCCATGAATTTTGCATTGTGAAATGCATAATGAGAGCATCGAATCATCATAGTAGGAGGGACACCTACGAAACCCGGCTCATCACTTGTCAAGTTTCTAGGTCCACCAATAGGATGGTACAAGCCCATGAAGCTCACGAAGATCACCAAATTCATGGCATGGTTTCCTTGCACGTCTTGTTCTTCGAGTCCCACATCTACTGCTTGAGCTCTGGAACAACCAATGCTCTGTACTGTTGGGAACCTCGAGAGGAGAAAAGCCTCGGGTTTTTGTCTAGATTACAAATTCTTACCATCCATGCCAATTATCTTTCCAGTTCTTTTCCTCTTATCTATTTCTCTTCTTTATTATGTTGTCTTGACATTTAATTAACTGTAAACAAAGTGTTGTGAAATTATTTACAGAGTTTGCATATATCTTGGTTCTATTCCTCTTATCTATTGATCTTATTTATTATGATATCTTGACATTTAATTAACTGTAAACAAAGTGTTGTGAAATTGTTTACAGAGTTTTCATATATCTCGAAGGAGAGTGTTGTGAAATTATTTACAGAGTTTGCATATATCTCGAAGGTGACTCCTGCAACAAATGTCTTCAGCTTCGACATAATCCTCATGGAGTTTTTGACAAGGAGAATACCCACCAATATCGTTAACTTCTTCGCGTCCAGTTCCGACGAAATGTCAGAAACTAGTTTGCAAGAATGGATAGAAATAGTTGCAACGATGGGAGCTTAGTCAGTTGATCCTAGCCTTTATTGCAGACAGAAGAAGAGGAGAATATGGAAATGAGGTCATTGAAGATGGATTTTCTATTTACAAAACCAAATCCAGGGCATCGTCCAAGCGTGAGACAAGTGTTGTTGTGGCTCTCAGTTAAGTGTTGAACTCAATTCATTGTAGATTCTAGGAAGAATGTGAGCTTAACCTTGATTTAATTGGGATGCATTCCATTACTGGATGTGAGGAGTAACTGTCAACATCAAAGACTCGTTCTTCGTAAGTTTTAATTGATTTTAACAGGGATTAAAAATAATAAAATAAGTGTTAAATTGAATATTCCAAGAGGATTAGTACTCGAGTACTATTTTTTTGGGATTTTTTGGTAGATATTTTGAAATAAAATGTAAGTTAAGTAGGGCGATTAGATGAAAACATTTGATAATGTGTGAAAAAACTATTTATACATATACAATTTGATAAATATAATGTAATTTAAGTAGGGAAATTAGATTAAAACACTTGATAATGTGTGAAAAACCTATGTATATATATACAATTTGAGAATTGGCAATAAACAAGTGTACAAGTGGATATAGTGTGTGAGAAGTAATTAAGCATGAAAATTAATAATGAACCGAATTTCACCAAGTTGAAGATGCAATTTCCAGAGTTACTGTCAATAAAAGATTAAGATGAAGATTCTTTGAGCCCAACAAGAAGAACAAGTTAGACACTTATGTATTATAGTTGATATTGTTCTTAGAATGGGTAGGATTGGTCATGTAGAATGAAGAAGATTCTCATATGCTTTTAGATATTTATGTCTTCCCATTGTTAGCAGAAAGAAAGAAAAATGTGGAAGAGGAATTATTGTTAGCTAACTTGGAAATAATCTTAGGTTGTATATGATAGGAAGTCCACTTTTGAAACAAAGAGCACCTTATGCATAGAATCACTCAATAGTGATTTTATTATTTAATCCTTAAAACTTGCAACAATATCTATATTGAGATTATCCATTCATATTTCAAATAAAGCATGTATATTGAAATGATGAAACATTCAATAAAATAGTCTATTAATTATAGAGATGGTAATTTTAGTAATGAACCTATCTTTCAATTATAATCCATGATAAATAAATAAAATTGCATAAAATTTTGACTTCTATATTCTATGCTCCTCTTTCCTACGCCCTTGCCTTAGGGCATTCCCTTTGTAACATGTGGTGCAATTGCTAGTTAGGCTATTTTGATTCATATGCCAAGTGGAACTAGCATGCACGACACTGTAATATAGGAAGAGGTTGATGATCTTATTAACTATACGACAAACACAAATATGTTTTGGTACCTAATTTTTAAGCAGAGACTAGAACAATAAAAGAGGCGTGTTATGTTCACCGGGTACCTAATTTTTAGCATGAAAGAGTACCATAAAAAATGTTCTCCTCAATAAAAGAGGCATGTTATGCTCACCAGGTACCTAGTTTTTAGTCTAATTTTTAGCATGAAAGAGTACCATAAAAAATGTTCTCCCCTACTAAGTTATGAAATTAAAAATGAGGAAAGAGTTTTGAGAGACATCTATTTATATAAATTTGTGTTATGGCTATTTATTATTTTTATTTTTTACTAATTAAATTGAGGTAATTTCAACCTTAGATAAACAAACAATTTCCTCATTAATAATATATTACACAAATTAATTATTTTATATCCATAAATTAACACAATAACAATAAAATATATTCTCATGCTTTCTCTAGAGATTAAGAAAAAAACAAATAATTTAAAAATTGAGAATATTTGACACGCCCATTTTAATAAATCTTTCATAAATGTCCTAAAATTGCTTATGTTTGGCTAAGAGCTCCTTTTCCTTGTCTTCCTCTGACACAAGGAAATAGGTTAATGAAGACATGCAGTAGGAGTGAAGGATTGCTCCCTTAAGGATCACCAATGAGTCATTCTAGGTGGTGTGCTATTCTTTAAATAATGGTGATGAGTTAGTCCGCATTTACGGATAACAACAAGAGATGATTGTCTTCATTGCTAGTTTGAGAACTTAGTTGTGATAGGTTTTCCCACCGTTAAAAAAAAATCCTTCATAAATGCACGCAACATGCAACTCTACAGTATAAATTACAAAGTCCAAACTTGAACATTAAAAAGGGAGTCATAATTGTAATTTAACGTTACATGAAAAATATTCTAGCTACATTGTTAACCACATTATTTACTCTTTTGGAACAACATTATATTCATCTTTTTTATTTGGGAAGGTGATATGTTTTCTTATTAAAAAAAAAACTAGTGTTTAGGTGTAGGAGTTATGAGGATGTTTCAATTATTGATAGATGATCAAAATTGTATCTATCTTTTTATATGGGAAGGTAACATTTTTTCCTAATTTTGAAAAATTAGGTAGGAGTTATGAAGATGATGTATTTATTGATAGATTATATATTAAACATGGTGATGCAGGAGCTTCCTTGGCCTCGAGAAATCCTCATAAATCTCAAAAAAGTTTATGTTTGAGTTTGTAATAAGTGTTGTTACTCCCATGTATTTTAAGTTGTTGATACACATATCGTGTTAGTTGTTGATACACCTGACTAATCGTTGTTTCTACTCCTGTATTTATGCTTTATTGAAGTGACGACTACTTTCAAGTTGCTAACTATCCTAGGATTGCGTGTTGATATTCTTGTTGTGTGGATTTACCGACACATTCAAAATAACAATTATTTAGTTGTGCTACTACAAGAAAGTCACTACTATATGCGTTAGGAATGGGATGTAGGTTACAAATTTTGGTTTGTATGCATACTAAGAAGAAGCGAATTGATACAATTTTGGGAGTCAAAGAGGTTGAAAACATGGGCAACGAATTATTTTAGTTGGAATGCGAAGAGGTTAGCAGTATGAGAGTAAATTGTGAGAACACAGAAGAAAATAGGCTTTTGGATTATTGGATTTGTTGATTCACTTCAAGATTTTCCTCTGTAATTTATTCATTTGAATTAATTAATATAGTGTCCAAAAACCAAATGATCGGTGTTATGCACTTTGTAACAAGGATTCAAGTTTTGTAGTTTGTTGTAAAAGCTAGAAAATATCGGGCTGAGTCAAATGGTATCATAGTGAGTTTCATTATGGGATTTTCTCCTTTATTTTATTCGAGTAACAGGGTATTGGAAAACCTTGTTCAGTGGTTACAAACAATAGTGATGAAGGTACGAGTTGGGTCATAAAACCTGGGTATAGGCCTGTGGATGTTGGTGAGACATTTACAAATTGTAAGGATGCCACCGAGGAGAAGAGTTCAGGGTAAGGAGGTGTAGGAAATTGAGAAATAGAAGAGTTAAGAAAAATAATAGAAGTGTTGGAGCATAGAATAAATGGAGATGCGGAAGTAGATTCAAAACTTTAAGAAGAAATAGATGACGAACATGATGCTGATGAGAGAGACCTAGTAGCAAGGTTGATTCCATAATTGAGAAATGGATGTGGTGCAAGAGTTGGCGTTTTCTGTTATGATGGGAGTTGATGTGCTCATCGATTAGATTAGAGAAATTGAAATATACTTTGAGTATGAAAATGTTCAAGATCCAAATCAGGTAGAATTTTCCATGACGAAGTTGAAGGGTCATGCTACACTATGGTGGGATATGCTACAAAAAGAATGAGTAAATAATCAACCAGAAGATATTAATACTTGGAAGAAGATGGTCACAAAGATCAAGGAGAAATTTATACATGTTGATTACTTGTACAATTTGTATAAATAAGTCCTAAATCTAAGACAAAATGAAACCTTTGTTCATGAGCACACCAAAGAGTTTTTATATTGTCTCTTTGATCTGGTATAAAAGAACCAAAATTCCAAAAAGTTTCAAGGTATGTGAATGGAATGAAATACTTTATTCAATACGAAATGGGTACACAATATTTTTGGACTGTAGATGAAGCCTATGAAATTTCCATGAAGGTAGAGGAAAATTTGAATAGGAAAACATAATCAAAAGGTAGAGGAAGAGGTTTTAGAGGCAAAGGTAAGATAGGGACTGCTAGAGGCAGTGAGAAGGAAGAAGAATTCACCTGTGGTAAATGTTGAGATTGGCAACAAGATGATGAGATTAGTGGAAAGGAGTCGCCCTTCACTAAGTGGCGCAAAGTCTATTTTTAGACTATGTCTATTTTTAGACATATGGATCATGTTCTATGAGTTGCAGGATGCTATTTGTGGATGGTTGGTCAAGTCGGAAAAAATGGATGGACTTATATTTTTAGACATATTGGGCGGAATCTATTTTTAGATTTCCAATCTAAAAATAGACATGTCGAATATTATTAGCTCTTAATAATATTTGGACTATAAACATCATCTTATTCTCTTGGAGCACTTCAGTTAAGTGCACAGATGTGGCACAGGAGCTGACAGAAGGAATTACGCTATTCCTAGGTTTGGTGGAGTTGGCTGCATGGTTGAATTCAGTTAGAACTCATGTGGCAGAGTTTGGTGGAGCTGATGAGACAGTTGGTGGAGTTGTGTTCGGTTTAACTTAGTTGAACTAGTTGTATTTAGTCTAACTGATAAATACACTAGTGATGAGTGGTGTGAATTAATTATTAATTAATTCACCAATTATTAACTCATAAATCAACTAAAGAATACATCAGTTGACTGCAGTGCATGGACAGTTCAGTGGAGACCAGTGTTAGAGGTGGGTGAAAGGGTGAGTCTACTATCAGTTGTGACTATAGCTGTGTATGAGATTTGCACACACATTGATTGAGATTGCCAATGAGGATTGCGCAGTACAAGCCAGTGGGATTCGAACTTGGATCCGTGTAACTATCCATATTGATCGTACAAAGAGAGGTAGGTTGTCAGTGGAGCAGATTGGAGCATGTGTTTTGTATGATCTGAACTTGTGCAGTGTGTAACAATTGGAGATTGTACTGAGAGCTTGTGAGGAGTTTGTACAATGATTGTTACATGATCTCTATCATTATAATATACAGATAGTTGGGGGTTTTAAGCTTTAATATTTCCCATAAATACTGTGTTTATATGTGTGATTGTTTATGGTTTTAATGTGCGAATGCGATTGTTTAATTTCCGCAAATTGATGATCAATAGTAGAAGAGGTTATGTATTATGCATGAAGCTCAAATAGTGTGTGATCAGGATAATCTCGGTGAATAATTTAACAGCTATTCAAATTTCTTGCAAGATTTTTCCACGGATCTGCGAGTTCCGCCTTGCAGTAGGGGAGAGTCTCGAAAGGTTGAGGAAGGGAAAAGCATGTAATTACTTTTTTCGGTGAGTCGAAGACATTAGAAATATGAGTGCCCAAAAGTAAAATATTCAAGGAGAAGAGGTGAACCCAAAACACAATTTATGTAATATGATGAAACTACTATTGCTAGAGAAAATGTGATTGTGCTTCAATAAAAACATGGAGAAACTTTGATGTTTCACAGAGTGTTGCTCAATCCTGAGAAATGGATAGTGGAAGAGCCATAACAAATAAGGAATGTTTTCAAAACTAAATGTAAGTTCTGTTAGGGTCCTATAAATATAGGATTCATAATTTTGAATTGACTTTTGATAGTCTTGTAAAATATGTACATACCTTGCTTTCTGCAAGTTGTTTTCCCATATTTTGAAAAAATAAAAAATATAAATATAAAAGAAAAAAAGGAGGGTAAAAAGTCCTAAAAGAAAGATCAAAGGACTGAAAAAATATAGACCCCAAAAAGGAAAAAAGATGAGAATAAAACCTGAAAGTGAGCAAGTCCAAATGCCACTACTTTTTACTTTTCTGCAAAATAAATAATTATCGCAGAGTGTCAATAAATGCCATAATCCATGATGAGTTAAATTTTTTAATCTTAACTTGTCATGTTTTCAATTTCTAGTTTTAGATAGTGAATAAATATTTGTCAGACAATTTAATCCTGACAAATCAGTAGATAGGTAGAGAATAATGAGGAGCTCAACAGTTTAATCTGAGCCCTTAGATGAAATAAGGTAGATCTAGATAGTTTATGCTTTAAAATAATAAATGTTTCAAGGTTGTAAGCCTAAATGCACTTGCAAAATGAAGAAAAAATGTTAGAATAAGGCTGGGTACATAGAAAGAAATGGAGAAAACATGTAATAAATGATTATCAGGAAAAATCACTAATTTCGCATCCCCCGTAAGTATTCAATATTCTAAGCTATCAGTGAAACAAGCTCAGAGCATTTCTCTGACTTTTGTTGGGACCGGACCCAAGACTCAATGACTGGCTAGTCGAAAATATTGAGTTCTTATGTTAAATCTCCATTTATCATCATTCATCCTTCATTCATACATTTTAACCTCTTTTCATAAGTAAAGACTCATTATTACTTAATGAAGCATATAAACCCATCTAATTAACTTCCTTCATTCAGAAACATACAAAAACACTCAAAATACTTTATACTAAGTATTGGTGAAATGATAAAAAGACAAGCTTTGCTTTACTTTTACACTTTACTTAGTCATTTTATGCAATTTTGTGTGTATTCCATTCCCCTTTTCATATTAACTTTTAACTTAGTTTACTAAACCCTTAAAAAATACCTTATCCTACGTATTAATTCCCTATGTTTAATTATCCCCAAAAAAACCCATTATTACTATGTTTTAGACCAAATTTTATTACCCATGTGCTAAATCAAAATCCCTAATAAAAACCCCTTTGGTCTAAAATTATCGCTAAATAAATATCTCGCCCCTATGGTCATTAAAACCATTCAAAAAGGTTTAAACACTATATAATAATATAATATCGTTCTCAAACATTAAGTCCAAAGTTTTGAATCAAATTAATCATTTTTCATAAGGTTCAAAAAGCTTGGCCCCGCTTATACATATGACCCCGCACCTTTATATTGGTTAAAAATATTATCCCATGTTTTAAAACCATTATCCCTCCTCCTTCATATAAGCCAATGCATACATAAACCCATCCCCGCATAATTTTATAACCCATATTTTGTTGAAATAACCTAAGATTTATTTTAAATAAACTAACACCTCTCTCATATGCCTATCCCCGCTTCTATATATAAACCTTTACCCGCAGCTAATTAAAAGATTTAAAGCCTATTTTAAACCGTCTGGATACATAATTTTCCCAGTCCCACCATTTCCTTTGGCCGCACCTTCCAAGCCATTCTTGACCCTTCGCACTCGATTTCCAGATCCAACGACCCAGAAGCAATGTCGCGCACAAAAACTAATCGTCCGCTCGAATGAAAAATGGACGCGAAATGGGTTGTATTGACCATTTTTCCCTCTGTGACATGTCAAGATTATATTGGATCGCATTCATTTGGTTCTAAACCATTTACTGCTCAATTTGCATGTGATAACCGCTCTTCGGTTTCATTTCAAATTCTGAAACTGCCTCCTGCCATTGACGAGACCTGCATTTAATGAAAATTATGGCGATTGAATCAAAAGTTTAAAACCTTTTGGTTAAGTCATTATGTTATCTCGCGTATTCGTACCCTGATATAACTCTTTCGTAAGTTCGTTTAAAGCTCAAGCTCGATTCCCGCCTTTTTCACCCGAAAACTTTGCAATTATCATAATTAAAACCCTCTCAAGACATATTGAGAAGTCGTGCACCGCTTTAGCATGAAATTCTGTTGTTGAAGCGAGAATTTCAAACCTAAAAACCTCGCAACCGTTTTAGAGCCGCGACACTCGCAAAAATGTATTTTTTCTCAAAATTGAAACCTCAGAATCGAGTTTTAAACTGTCTTTAAGAGAACCAACCCATTTTTATTGAAGAATTCACTGAAACAAACTTCCTAAAAAAACCAAAAAAGAGGCCAAACCCTGGCAAAATTTTCCCAGGAAACCCTGTTTTCCATTACAAGCCTTTTTAAAGCCAAATTCCTCGAATTTCACAGTCTAAAGATCAAATTTAAGGATTTAAACAGCTAAAACCTCTAAATTACCTTGAAAACCCATTTTTTCAATCAAACCGACTCAAAAAACCCTTGTTTTATGTTTTATGCCAGTTTTACATCCTCAAATTAACTTAGTTGAGCAAAAGGTACAAAAGAAGCCATCCTTAACCTAAATTGCTCAGTTTCCTCCCTATTAAAAAGCTCTTGCAAACAGTCTAATCTTGTAGTAGTTAGCCAAAATGCCTAAGAAACAGAGCACAAGCATACCTGAAGGATCTAAAACACCTAAATCTGAGGGATCCAAAGCCCCTAAGCCTACCCCAGCCATCACTGCCAAATCTGCTACAACAGAACTCTTCAACCTATCCGTGTTTGTCAACAAACAAGAAAACATTCATTTGACTAATCTTGAATATAAAATTGTAGACCTTCGTTATTGGAGTTTAATCGACAGATATATAATCGTGTTATGAAAACATTTTACAAAGATGATATTCCAATTTTGGAAACCCATTTGCCTAAGTATATAGTCCCATTGACTCATCCTGGTCAAGAACTCATCAGACTTTGTCAAAAATACTATGAGCGAGATCAAAGGGCTATAGTAAATGTAGAAAAAGAAATACATTTTACCATTACAGCCCAGTCAATCAATCAAATGCTTCAATTACAACCTGATCCCTAGGCAATCCCCTTGTCTATAGAGGCATTAAATCAGTTATACCTTGGCATAGATTTCCCTAAAAGGTTCATGATATTTCATAATTTTATGCCTTCTCATGTTGAAATTCTAAAGATAAATCCTCCATACTCCACAGCTAAATTTCCTGAAGGTTCTAGACATATTATCTGTATGCTATATTTTATCCTTGGATATTTTATAAATGAGTATACAGATGAATCTATTCTTGGTTTCTTGTCCACCATGTCTCCTGGTCAACCTGCAGCAGTCATCTTTGACTATGCTGGTTTCATAGCAGATACCATCCACTACTAGTTGACTAAGTTACCCACAGAAGGAGTTTTTAGATATTCATCTTATCTTTTCCATTTGTTTTTATTCTCTCAAGTAGATAAATTTCCAGTTTCTTTGCAAAAGATGAACGTAGAGGGAAAGCCTCTATAAATTATTTTTTGACTTCATTACTGAGAAAAGAATCCAGTGATTCCACTTATTTAGAGTTTTCAGAATTATTTTTGCATCCAGCAATGAGCATATTAAACAAATCAGAACAACCAAGGATCAGTGAAGAAATGAAAATAATATTGCAGCTTTCAAAGCCGAACAAAGTTAGAGATTGGTACCTCTATGAAAAACACACCGAATTAAGGATTTTTGGGTCAAACTTGTTACCCTACAAGTTGCCCAAGCATGTGTGTATGAGAATTTTTTCACTTGAATATCTTAGACAAATTCTCAATTCAGATTCAATTAACTTTATGGCAGCTGAGAAGAAGACCCAATTTAAGTTAAAGAATCAAATTGGGCCATTCATAATCAACCACAGAGATGTAGAAAAGGAAATAACAAAGAAATTATCAAAGTTCAGATTTTATGAGAGTTTTCCATGGAATTATGATCCACAAGAGATCTTAAGCAATCTAAGGGTAAAGTGTAAATTAACACCCTTTATCCATGAGTCCAAGCCTAAAATAGAAAATTTTGCAAATAAAATTGAATGGAATGAAAACACCTTGATAGAGGCAGTAAGCCAAACAGGAACAACACCAACTTTTGAAGTCGTCAAACAACTAGAAACATCAAAAAGATTTAGAGAAGAAGGAGGTTACACAGCAGAGACAACAACTGAGACCAAATTAAAAGTAATTTATAACAAAATGCCTAAGCTCAGTTCAGTTGATAAGAAGAAAGTAACGATTGAAATTGATGAGATCGATGCTCTAGTGACCAATGATGATATAGCAACAACCGTAATCAATGAAACACTTATGGAATTTCAAAAGGAAACAATAGCCAATCAGAATGACACACAGATGATTGAGAAGCAACACAGCATGGAAGCCTCTTCCTCACCGCCAACTGAGGAAAAGGACTTGGACATCAAGGAAAGGTATAAGCTAATTAAGTAGAAGAATGAGGAGATAAAGACAGAAATATATTCTCAATTCCTAAAGCAGAAGCCTGGAAATCAGAATAGGTTATTATCAGCGTTTGACTATTCCAGCAATAAAATGATGATGTAATTTTTACAACTTGCTACCTCAGCACCCAAAACAGTATCAGAATATAAAAAGGTGGACCTTGAGGTAGAAACATAGAATATTCATGAGCTGGACCAAATTGAGTTCCACAGATAGACCTCTGAAATGTTGTATTCTACAGTGGAAACCAAAGAAATGAGTGCTAATAAACTTCAAAATACCATACTTAATATGCAAGATCAAATGAAGATGGATAAAGCATCACTTTTAGCCAAGGACCTAAGGATCAAAGCCTTAGAGGAACTAGTTTTACAAGTGGGATATGATCCCTCAAATGTCCAAGCAACAAAACTATTAATCAAGAAAAAGAATGAAGACATAGCAACTTTGAGGAAACAGCTTAAGCTTCCTCAAAGTGGGCATCCACAAATAAAGGAAATCCTCCAGGATCAAAGTGAAAAAGAAGAAATGATGGAGCTCATACTTAAATTTACAGCACAAATCAAGGAGATGGAAACACAAATGGACCGGCTTGTCCAAGGGAAAGAGACTGTAAAAGAGCAAAAAATTCCTACAATTCCTACAGTCATCCCAATGATTACTACAGCAGTGCCCTCTACCTTAGGAGAGAAATTAGCACCAAAGGGCCCACTGGAAACTACAGTGCTAGTGACTTCAGCTACAACTTCAGCTACATACTCTTCTACTACAAATGTACAGCACATAGATGAAGCCAGCCAGATTATCAAAGCCATGGAAGAAATGTCTTTAAAGACAGATGAAATAAACAGACTGAATAAGATGATCGATGCCAAAACTCATGAGCAGAAAGCAATTAGATTGGGAGAGCAACTCAAGAATTTACAAAAGGAATTGACTTTCACAGAGCAGATCTCATATATTAAAAATCATCTCTGGACTAACATAATTGAAGCCATTCATAATCAATGGCCTTCAATTCAGGTTATATATGAGCAGAAATAATTGCTATTAGTAGCCCAAACAGAGATACAAAAGACAAAAGATGAGTTGACTGATAAGCCTGCACAGGCGTTAAAACTCATTACATTTTTAAATAGCAAGAATAGGGAGGAACTTGAAGAATTGAAAATATTAGACAGGACAGAGACAATCTTGAAAATCAAGAAGGTTGTCACTAAAAAGAGCTTAATGAACAATCTTGAAGAAAAGTGTGAAACAATGAACCTTGCCATAACTAGATTTATGGTAAAGTATAAAAATCTCAGACAAAAAGGCTTACCAGACATACATGTATTCAATGAGAAAATTATGCCACAAAAGGACTATGACACAAGATTAGGGAGTTTGCTAAAGAGAAAGTAAATAAACAACTAGGACAAGGCACCCCTACAGGAAAAGTTTTACTTCAGTATTTTGAGGATTTATTCTTTCTACAACATGAAATTAAGCACCTCTTTGTCATCAAGCTTACTTTTGCAAGATATACAGAGGTTGATGAAAAATTCAGGAATCTGAAAAATTTCCAAATTCCAACAGTAGAAGAGTGGAAAATTTTCATAGATTTGATGTAAAGATAAAAGGTAAAAACAGTGAAAAGTTATCGAGAGACAGACAATCAAAAGAAAGGTAAAATGAAAAGACAGTTTGCTGATGTTTTTTACTACTAAAAAGAAAAATTTACATCAGTAAAACAGTAAAACTAATGGTCAAAGAGTATCAACGTTAAAAAGCATCAGGTTAAAGAGTATTAGAATGAAAGAGTATCAGCGAAGGCAAGTCAAGTGCATAAAAATATCTAACAGCCAGCAAGTAGGACACATAGGCAGCTAAAAGCTCCTTGTTAGCAAAACAGTTCTATTTATTTTGGATAAAAGAGGATAACTTGCTAGTTTGTTAAGCAGACGTGCCTTTTATATAATGATATTTTCTTTTTCCTAAATTTATTCCTAGGACTCTTCTAGGATATTTGTATAAATACTTCAATTTCAGAAGTATTTGGTGTGGAATAAAATTCTCAGACTTATTATAGACATTTTGTTGAACATTGGTGGCTATTGTGTATTTTAATTTGAAATAGCAGACTGGACAAGCTGATTGGCATCATAATTCAGGATCCTTCTGTTAAGCTAATGAGTGAAGTACTTCCTACTTGTCACTGTTTCCTTTTCTAAGTTTCATGCATTCATTTTATGTTTGTTCTGTCTGAATGTGTAACTAGGAGTATTACTACAGGATTAGTCAAGTGCTCCTTGTCTTTAACTAGTTGCCATTTTAATGTTTTCTTCTGATTTCTGGTGCAAGGAACCCTTAATTACTTCTTCTCCCATTTAACCTCTACCTTCTACTTCCATTTTACGGATCAAAGGATCCTTAAGTGCCTTTTATCCCGATCATACCATCTCACAAAAAACCACTTTTCCAAATCTCTGAGGGTTATCTATCTTGCACTGATTATATTTGTTCCTAGTGTTGCTAGCTTGATTTAGACTCCATAGCCCAATGGACAAGTAGATTTATCTCTATCTTACCTCCAAGTGATTTTTTCCCACCAAACCCTTTAAACCAAAAGCAAATTATACTTTCATAACTAGCCTAACATTTATAAATCAAACAAAGATAAATCTTAAAGAGAGAGCCCTCTCTGAACCCTAGGAAGGCTAGATCCTAGAGTTTGAAGTAGGTTTGGTTACCTCTAAAGTTATTTGACTTAAATCCAAAATCCCACAACTTAAGAATTTTCTATAGTGATAACATATTGGGGACCATACTGGGGACTTAACCAATCCTCAGTCATAAAATTGTCTTGAAAGAAAATTATTTTATTAATCTTTTTATTTCAAGATTATTTTTATAGGTTGTGGGTATTGAAAAATAGTAATTCTGGCTTCTAGGAAAACCTACTATACCAGGTCTAACCCGGATCCTAAACCTGTTGTCATAGTAGATAACCCAGATTGAATTGGAAAAAAGAAAAAAGAAACATAAAACTTAGAAGCTGAAATATCACTAATAAGAGTCAATTCATTACCTCAAGAATTAGTTAGTCTACAAGATATTGATTTTGATCTGAAATTTGAGCATTCCTTATTTAAGAGAAAATCTGAAAATGATTTAAAAAATACTATTGTAGACCCTTCTTTTGTTTCAATCTTGAATACAAAACATAAAATTATTACAGCAAGATCTAAATCAAAGAAAACTGAATATCAGACTAAAGTTGAAGAAATTAATGTTACAATTCTTAAGGATATTGATGAGGCTATTGAATTAGCTAAATTTTTGACTTATACAAACAAACCTCTAGTTTCTCAGTTACACACTACAATAATACCAACTACAGATTCATCTCTGTATGATGTTACATCATATATAAATACCACTCCCAACTCATCCACAGACCCATTTATCCCTAGACTGCCTTTGTAGCCTAGAATACTTTTTCCACCATCCACTCAATCTACTAGTTTACCTTCTGATTTTGCAAATTTGTCATTCTCATTTTTACTTCTGGTACAGTTTTTAGTTCATCTGTTATAATTTCCAGCATAGCTCCAAGTTCTTTTACTAGATCTTCTAGTCAAACTAAGCTTTTAGCCATGGCTGCAAGATATGCTCCCCTTGTCTTACCTCAAAAGTTGCACAACATGCCTCAAGATTATTGTTAGCCCCCTAATTTGCTCTCTTTTTTGACATTTTCTCCTTCCTAAATCATAACCATTTACCGCTATTTTACCTCTTTTATGCACCCTCATCTTGCACCAATCCAAGCACAGTGACATATTTAGTATAAAATTTATTTTTCATATTTTTAATTCAACTTAGCATTAATTAATTATTTATTACATGATTTCTTACTTTTAATCACTATTTGCAACTTATCGATATCTCCAATGTTTATTTGGTAGTTAGAGTACTTACCATGACCGCTGATCCTAGTGCAAGATCAGATCTTGCACTGTTGCCAGCACAGCAAATCCTTGTAGTAGATCTGAACCTCCTTGATCACTGCCTCATTTTGAGCAGCTCCAGCCACGACAACAAGATCGATCCAAAGGAAGCCGAGACCGAATCTGTGAAGGACGAAAGCTGGAGATTGGCTACGGCCAGTTTTGCTAACTGTCTAGTTTTGAAGGCCAAGAAGCTAAATTCTGCATTTGGTTATGTAATCAGTTGAATGATCTATTTTTGCCTTTGGACAAAGATCTATATAATGTAGAATGTAAATATTACTAAGGAGGAAGTTTTTATAGTAGAAGAGAACAGAGACACAACCAGAGAGGCGGTAATAGGTTGCTGTATTTTGTTATCGCCCGAATCTGGGCTAGATGATGTATTAATGTATGTACTTGCCTCAGTGAATTAATAAAAGGGAGCTCCACCTCATGTTTCACAAATTTCGTTTCTGTATTTGAGCTGATGAATTGATTAGGGTACTGAGCAACGTTTTTATTTAAAAGGGAAACGTGTTGGTTGGCTAGGGCCCAGCCAACCCAGCACGTTTACCCCATTTATCATTTTCCTGTAATTTTTGTTTACATTGTCAAGTGTGATATAATTTTAAGCACATGCATTCCTATCTGAGAGAAAACGGATTCGTTGTGTGAAGTAGATAAATTTCATTTTCCTGCACTTGATTTCAGATTGGTTTTCTTCCTCCTGGTCCAAGCAGGAGAAATAACCTTGCACCAGTGCACGTTGGTGTGATATCACCTTTTTTGCAATTCTGTTTGATTGGTTTTCCCCGCCTGGTCCAAGCAGGAGAAATGAACCTGCATTGGTGCATGTTGGTGTGATGTAGCAAGCCTTCTTAGTCTACTTCCCGCAATCTTCTTTCTTTCATTAAATGCTTATGACAGGATAAATGTATATTGATTGTTTCTTTATTTCTGCACTCTGTTAAGATCAGAAACATTCACTTTTTATGTGTGCAATTTGAGTTAACAATATAATAGCACTTGCAATAATTAAGCACTCATTTTAAGAATTAAATGATAAGTGCAGGAAGCTCTGATCCGGTGCAAGAACTAGTTTCTTGCCACTAGATATGAGTGCTTTGAACCTGGAAAAGTTCAAGCCCTTGCATGAAGTAAAAAGCCTTTAGTAAAGACACCATTTATACCTTATGCATAAATCTTTGTTCCTGCACTAGCGCAAGTAGACTGTGAAAGTGTAGGACAGATTAGGGTAAGAAGGAAATCTCTAAAGGAGCAGGTTTACAGGCCCATCTGATGATACTGCTAAGTGTCCCGGCTAAAGAAAAACACACACTCAGTAGTTAAACAATAATTAGCTAGAGTGATTGCCTTTTATCTTTAATTCTCTCTTGCAAATGCATTCTTCCTTGTTCCAGTCTTAGATTATTTTGATGTTTCAAGTTGCCTTTTTTTCTTTTTAATTTGATTCTGCAATATTTCCTTTAAATAAAGTAGGGATTTATATTAGGAAGATTCATACCATCTTTGGCGTTTCCTGTGCTTTGTCTCTAAGTTTATGGATCCCCCGGGTTGACAAATTAAGTGTTGAGGAGTTTGCTTAAGTGTAATTCCTGCACCCAACATTTTGGCGTCGTTTCCAGGGAGGCGATTTGATTTGGTAAGAATTTTCTGATTATACAATAGAGGTAATTTTTCCTTTATTTTTGCAGTATTTTTTGGAAAATATTTTTTGAAGGAATTTTACTGGTGTTAATTGATTTCTGATAGCATTTTTTACTAGAATTTGTTTGTCATTTTTCTTTCTTTTTTGAAATGAATGCCTAAAAAAGGTAAGGGTTCGAAGCCCACTAAGGGCCAAAAGAATTCTGAAAACAATTCTCATATTGGGTCTCCTTCTATAAGTAGGAAGTCCAATCCAATTCAAACCCATCACGTAGGAACAATCCATCTGGATTCTAGTGACAACAACTTAGGTGTGGTTCAGCCTATTGAGAGCAGTACAAGTAAAAGGGAAACAATGGTGGACCATGAAAATCATTTGGAAGGGACTGGTGAAAACCAGGTAAGTAAAGAACAATCCACTTTTGAGTTTCCAATTGTGGATCCTGATACTGTGGTGCAAATGAAGAATATTCCACCATCATCTCTCCCTCATTTCCATGATAAAGTTCATGAAGATCCTGACTCTTTTCTATTCGAGTTTGATATTCTGTGTAGAAGTTATGATTATTCAACTGACGCTCAGAAGTTAAGATTATTTCCTGTTACTCTCAAGGACTCAGCTCTATGCTGGTTTATAGGGTTAGGAGGAAACACTATAACCTCTTGGGATTAGATGAAGAGAGTGTTTTTGGCTAAATATCAAGAATATTTCAAAACTCGGGACATGCAGGATGATATTTTTATAATCATACAGGATGATGATGAAACTCTTGAAGATTACATAGAAAGATTTATGTATATTTTACAAAGGTCAAAACTTAATTTTGATCCCAGTACTATTAGAACCTTGTTCGTAAGAGGACTTACTGATAATGCTAGAAATAATTTAAATCTGTTAGGACAAGGTGATATTTCTCAGCAAATTTTTGAACAAATTTGTGAATTATGCAGGAAATTTTCAAGAAATCATTATAGATTTGGTAGAGGAACTCGAAATAGAAATAGAAAAACTGAATCTACTGATGCTATGATTATTGGACTAGAAAATAAAATGGAAAACATGAAAATTGATATAATGAATACTGTTACCAAACAATTAGACTCTTTAAAATTTTAGCAAAAACTCATGAAGGAACAAGAGTCATTATGTATTTTATGTCCTAAATGTAGAGACAAGCATCCTCCTAAAGAGTGTCCTCTTAATTTGAAAGAAACTAATAAGTGTGCTATTTGTGCATAAGACCATGTCACAGAAAAATGTCCCTCTATACCAGGACTTAAAGTTGTATTTACAAGGGGACAGCCTGAAGCTGAATACTTGTATGCTATGGGAGCAAGAAGGAATTGGCCTCAGGTAGGTGCAGGTATGGCTCCTGAATTTTCTCCACACTATTTTGGTTATAATTCACATGCATATTCTTATCCTAACACTAATCAGCAGTGGTAGTATAGGAATCAATATCAGCATGGGAAACCTTCTCAACCATGACAACAAGGTTGGAGGGGGCCAACTCATTCTCCATACTCCTCCCAGCCACCTATAAATTCATATCCATCTACACATACACCTTATTCAATGCCTCAACTTCCGAGTCATTCTACTCCATCGTTGCCTTTACCTCCACCCTTTTGACCTCCTCAGTTGCCTGCTCAACCTATGCCCAATCCTAACAATAATAAAGCAGTGCAAATAATCTATGTAACAAACCCACCTTTACCATTCAAGTACCAGTCTATTCCAGTTTGGGTTCATGATATTCAATTAAGATCGGGAAGGACTGTAACATCAGAAAATCAGAAGCAACCTATATTAATTGTTGAAGAGAAAGGAGAAGAGGAAACTCTTAACCATTCTCCGAAATTTGTCACTAAGTAGCCCTTACCCTTTGAATCCTTGCCATATTCTTCCAACCAGCCTCCCTTCCCAGAGAGGCTAGTAATGGAAAGAAGTGAGCCTATTTCTGAGACTAGTTTGGCATCTAAGCTTCAAAATATTTTTATTAAGATACCTTTTCTTCAAGCCATTAAAGAGATCCCCATTTGTACCAAGATTATTAAGGAACTCTATCTCAATAAACCTGGGAGGAAGAGATTGGAACCCCAAACCATTCAATTTGTTGGTAGGGCAGCAGAGTTGATGACGGGATGTGTGTCTATGGAAAAATATATTGATCCTGGAAACCTTGTTGTCTCAGTTCAGATTGGTAATGTCCTTGTCTCTAATGTTCTTATAGACCTGGGGGTAGCCATTAATGTCATGAATAAGAAAACCATGGATCAACTTCAGTTATCTCATCTTCGTCCTACTCCCACTGTGCTTGAATTAGCAGATAGATCTAAAATTAAGCCAGGAGTATTGGATGATGTGATAATCTCATTAGATTGTTGGGAATATCCCACTAATTTAATTGTGCTTCAACCAAAGAACCCAGTAGGAGGACATCCCTTGATCCTGGGTCAACCATGGCTTGCTACGGCCGATGCATATATTGGATGTCGTTCCGGTGATATGTATATTTCACATGGAGATTCTAGGAAGAAAGTTACTTTATACCCCCTTGCTAGATCCATTCAGGACCTTCGAGATACTTTATGGTTGGATCAAAGAAATGATGAGGAGACTCAGCCCATTTCCCTTATCCATCATTATACTGGGTCTTCACAAGAAGATGAGATTCAAGATTTCCTGAATAATCTAGACACTATGCCTAATTTTGAGCCATTGAGCCAGATTTTCAGCCTAGATTTTCAAGATAATCATGATTCTCATTCTTCTGTGCCGCTGCATTTGACCACTCCCTTGAGTACTCCTGAGCCTGATACTACTCTTGTTGAGATTAGCCCTGGTAAATCCTTGCATATTAGTTCAGATTTGGACTCATCTCAGCAGGAGCAGCTTGTGAATTTGTTGCAAAACCATCTTAGTGCCTTTGCTTGGGGCTATGAAGATATGAAGGATATTCCTCTTGAAACTTGTACACATCATATCTATATTCGGGAAGGAGCCCGACCTGTCCGACAACCCCAAAGGCGAATGAATCCATCTCTAAGAGATATTGTGAAGGAAGAAGTACATAAACTCTTGGATGCCGGTTTTATCTATCCTATTTCTGACAGCCAGTGGGTCTCTCCATTAGTGATAGTACCTAAGAAATATGGAAGATGGCGTATTTGTATTGATTATCGAGAATTAAACAAAGCCACTCTCAAATATTACTTCCCTCTCCTTTTCATTGACCAGGTGCTTCATACCCTTGGAGGAAAGAAATATTTTTCCTTTTTAGATGGCTTCAGTGGCTATAACCAGATACAGATTGCACCCGAAGATTAGGATAAAACTGCTTTTACATGTCCATGGGGTACATTTGCTTATAAAGTGCTTCCCTTTGGTTTATGTAATGCCCCGACTACCTTTCAAAGGGCAGTCCTGGCCATTTTTGCTGATCTAGAATTTGTAGAAATTTATATGGATGACTTTTCTGTGTTTGGTGATTCTTTTCAGGAAGCTCTCAAAAATTTGGAGAAAGTACTTCTCTGTTTTCAAGAAGCCCATCTTGCCTTGAGTGACAAGAAATATAGATTAATGTGCAAAGTGGGAGTGGTACTTGGCCATTTTATTTCTGGTAAAGGTATCCAGGTTGATCCATCAAAGATTGAAATCATTCTACATCTTCCTACACCCAAAAATCAAAGGGAAGTAAGAGGTTTTTTAGGACATCCTGGTTAATATAGAAGATTCATTGAAATTTTTTCTAAGATAGCTACCCTTCTTTTCCGACTTCTAGCTAAGGATAATGAATTTTCTTGGTCCACAGCTTGCCAACAGTCTTTTGAAACATTGAAGGAAAAGTTAGTGCAAGCACCAGTTTTGAGAGGTCCTAACTGGTCCCCGCCTTTTCACATTTCCTCTGATGCTTCAGATTTGGCTATTGACGCAGATTTAGGACAAGAGGAAAATAAGCAATCCTATGCTATTTATTATATTAGTAATAATTTATCTCCCACTGAATTAAATTATACAGTTACAGAGAAAGAGTTTTTAGCTGTAATTTTTGCAATTAATAAGTTCATGCGCTATATTACAGGATATGAAGTATTTGTACATACTGACCATTCCGCGATTAAATATTTGATGAAAAAACCATTGACTAGCGTTAGAGTGACTAGGTGGATGCTATTGTTGCAGAAATTTAATGTTACTATTGTTGATAGACCAAGAAAATATAATGTTGTAGCAGATTTTCTTTCTAGATTAAATAAACCTGGTGAAGCAACTCCTGTTAATGATGATTTTCTGGATGAACATCTTTTTTCTATGTCAACAGATTCTCCGTGGTTTGCTGGCATTTCTAATTACTTGGTTACTAGGAAAACACCACCCCACTTGTCCGCTCCTGAAAAGTGGAATATTATTCAGAAAATTGCTGCATACTCCTGGATTCAAGGAGATGTCTTTTACACTGGTCCAGATCTGATTATCCGTAGATGTGTAAGAAAAGAGGAAGTGTTTGACATATTGAAATCTGCTCATGATGAACCTTGTGGAGGCCACTTCGCTGTTAAGCGGACTGCATATAAATTATTTTGTGCTGGTTACTTTTGGCCTTCCTTGTTTAAGGATGCCAAACAGTATGTCAGGCGATGTGATAGCTGTCAACGAGTGGGCCAGCCTAATCAAACCAATGAAATCCATTTATGCCCCCAAGTTAGGATTGAGCTGTTTGAAAAATGGGCTATTAATTTTATAGGGCCAATAAATCCAACGTCATTAAGTAAAAATCAAATTTTGGTTTGTACAGATTTTGTTACAAAATGGGTGGAAGCTAAAGATGTTTCCTTTACTAAAGAAAAAGTTATTGTTGATTTTGTTTTTACTAAAATCTTTACTAGATTTGGTGTGCCTAGAGAAATTGTTTCTGACAATGGACTACAGTTTATTTCTAATATGGTACAGGGTGTGATGGAGCAATACAAGATCCGACACAGGAAATCCACGCCATATCACCCGCAAGAAAAAGGCCAGGTGGAATCCACAAACAAAGTGATCCAGTCCATTCTTACAAAGACAGTAAATAAGCATCGGAAAGACTAGGCTGAAAGATTACCAGAAGCTTTGTCGGCATACAGAACCACTTGGAGAAATAGCACAGGGCATACACCATATGAGCTAGTATATGGCAAACAGGTTCTGTTACCAATTGAATTCCAGATCAAAAATTTCAGAACTGCAGTTCAGTTAGGACTAGATCTCTTTGAGGCACAACAACAATGTCTTCTCGAATTAAATGAGTTAGATGAATTTCATAGGGATGTTGTTCAGCAGAACATACTAATTCAGTAGCAACGAAAAAGGTGGCATGACAAGTCTATTCAGAAAAAACAATTCCAACCAGGTGATTGGGTGCTCCTTTATGATTATACATTTAAAATTTTAAAAGGTAAATTCAATAAACGTTGGATGGGACCTTATGAAGTGATCCGAGTATTCGAGAATGGAGCAGTAGAAGTTAAAACTATTGATGGAAAAAATTCAATATTCTTGGTAAATGGACATAGATTAAAGATGTATTTTCAGCCACTTGCCAGGAAAGATTTTACAGAGCAATTCCAACAACAATTCGGGACGGTAGTGGTGAATGGTAATACCAGCCTATTGAAAACATGAATTCTTCTTCTTCTTAAAAAAAAATTTAAAATACAAAAAAAAAAAAAGTAAAAAAAAAATATTTTCCTGTAATTATGAAAATCAGTTTGCTGACATGATTGCAGAAGTATCAACCTGAAAACCAGCTTGCTGGTAGGAAGATAAAAATTTTCTAATGAAAAGAGAATATTGCTTGATCTTTAGATATGCTAGCGACCACCAAGTAAAAGCAGGTTCAGCAAAACCAACCTTTATACAATTGGGGTAATTAGCATGGATATTTTTATTCAAGTAACACTTAATTCTCACTGCAATTATTTTTCTTGCACTAGTGTAGGCAGACCTTCCAGAAAATTTTCTACCTTTCTTCATATTCCACTTTTGTAATATTCCCTCAGTTTTCTTCTTCAATCCCAGAATGATTAACCTTCCCATATTCTTTTGAATTTACCCTATCCGTTTCGTAAAACCCACTTCACCCTTGAATTTTTTTCCCTATCCCACTTCTGTTTATCCTCTCTTGTGGTTCTATTCCTAGAATCCCTGTAAAAAAATTCCTTCCCATTCTGAAATTTCCCTTTTCCCACTTCTTTGTTCCCTCATGAATTCATTGCAGGATCTCGCGCACAAAGAGCAAAAGGATATGCTCTGAAGCATCAAGAAAGGGCAAAGAAAATTTCCAGTATAAGTTAAGGAAGCCATGTTGGAAGTCCAGCCTATATTTTATTTAAATTCCCTGTTCTTTTTTTAGATATTATGCTTGCACTAGTGCAAGCATGTCATCCTATATAATAAGTGCAAGCAGAATGGTACCAGCAGAATAGCATAGTTTAAGTAGTGCAAGCAGACCAGTGCAAGAATGCACCCTGTCAGAAACATAATACAATTTGTTCTTTTCATAGCATATGTCATAGGAAAGTGGTCATCATGAAATTTTATAAGAGGTCCTTTCCCTTAGTCGATGAGTACTTGTGCTATCATATTAACTAGGAGAAACTTATTTAAAAGTACAAGGTGTTTTTAAGTTAAGAATCATGATCGTTTTTTAATGAATGCTAAAGTTCTTTTTTGAATTATGAAGGAGTGTGGAAGTTTTTAACAGTTACTTGGATATAATTTCCCCTTTCCACCATAATCCTAGATGTCCTTCACTCGTAATGATTATCTCACCTAGACGTTAAAACGTCGCCGCAAGTACCAGTCTGGCACGATCTCAAATATGTCGTGCATCCACGGCTATTTCAATGGAATGAATGGGTGATAAGATGGAAGGGACGGTGGATGGGTGGATCCATATCTATAAGAACCAATTTTTTGGTGTTGCATGTAAATTATTGACTATTCATAACCATTAAGCAGCGATGCCGCCTGTTCAAAGCGAACCTTCGTTTCTCAGTAGGGTAGAACAGACTGTTGAGTATAACAATAGTCTTGCACTATTGCGAGACTCGGGCTTTCTTCAATTCATGCAAAAGTTTGACAGGCACAACAGTGAAGTGGCCCTACAGTTTGCCAGAAGTTTCAAAAATGGCCGAATAAAAATTGGGCCTCTAAAATTTGAGGTTATGGAAGAGTTTATAGCAACAACAACAGGCTTGGAAAATACTAGTGAGAAGTGGTTTAAAAATAAGAAACTAGAAAGGAAGTGATGGCAGCGTTTCGTTGTCGACAAGAAGATGAAGGTAGATTGAAAGAAAGGAATTCCACGCAGTGCCCTGCTGGGACAGTAGCAGGACCTCCTTTTCATCCTACAAAAATTCGTAACCTGTGAGGGAAGGTACTACCTCACTTTTGTGTACCATTTTAGGATGTTGCAAATTTCGAAGCTGGTCGACACGCCCGGTGGAGGATTAATTTCCCCCATTTTTTGCTTAATATCTTGGAAAAAATGCCCAAGGGTGTGCGGGACAGACAGGCAGACCAGGCCGAAAAGAAGTTATATCACCATGGCCTGATAAAGATTTTGGTCCAGAAATAATTAGAAGTTAAAGGCATGACCTGAGAGGCGCTGTTAAAATAGCTACATAAAAAGACAGCTGCTGGAAAGGAGATAGAGGACCCCGCCAGGACAAGCAAGGGTCCGAGTAAGAATGTAAAGGTGAGTCCTTCTTGCACCAATGAAAAAAGGAAACAACCTGAAAAATCAACAAAAGAAAGGGCCCCATCTCCAAATAAAAAGACAGCTAGTGCACCTATTGAAGAGACTCCTTCTACGACACCAGTACAGGCACAGACTCTTGAAGAAGACAAACTATTAGTCCTTGCGGACACAGCAAAATTTGTAGAGGTCGAAGATGACACTCTGTTAGCTGATTTCATTAAAAGGCATCGGAAAAAGAATGAAGAATCTAGTGCAGGCAAAGAACCACAGTCCCCATAGGACGTTGAATCTTCTTCTGCACCAGTGCAAGAAGAAGAAGAAGAAGAAGAGGAAGAGGAAGAAGTGTTTGCTGAAACCATGAAGGATACTGAGGTCCCTGAGGAAGACACAGCCCCTGTCAAGACAGAAGAAGAAGAATATTTGGTAACTCTTGCTGCTCAGATAGTTGAACTAGAGCTTCAAGTGAAAAACTTAGAACAACTCATAGCTAAAGCGCAGGAGGATAAAGAGCAGAGTAAAGAAGAATTAATTGCGTAGATCCAGAAAAAGAAAGGAGGAGTTAGAGTTTGGAAGTACCGAGCTGCGCGATGTTTCAAGCGACTTAAAAAGGTGACAAAGAAACTAAAGAACATCAGAAAGAAGAAGTCTAAAACATTGCAGGCTGATGCCAGTATGTCAAAGCAGGATTGAGATGGAATGCTCAAAGTTTTGAAGGTTTTTTTGCAAAGGTAAAGGGTTGTGTGCATCTTAGGGATGGGAGGATGTTAGCCCCCTAATTTTCTCTCTTTTTTGCCATTTTCCCCTTCCTAAATCATAACCATTATCATTGTTTTACCTCTTTTATGCACTCTCATCCTGCACCAGTTCAAACACGGTGACATATTTCGTATAAAATTTATTTTTCATATTTTTAATTCAACTTAGCATAAATTAATTATTTTTTACATGATTTCTTAATTTTAATCACTCTTTGTAACTTATCAATATCTCTAATGTTTATTTGGTAGTTAGAGTACTTATCGTGACCGTTGATCCTAGTGCAGGATCGGATCTTGCACCATTGCCAGCACAACAAATCCTTGTAGCAAATCTAAACCTCCTTGATCACCGCCTCATTTTGAGCAGTTTTAGCCACGACAGCAAGATCGATCCAAAGGTAGCCGAGACTGAATCTATGAAGGATGAATGATGGAGATTGGCTACGGCCAGTTTTTCTAACTGTCTAATTTTGAAAGCCAAAAATCTAAATTCTTTTTTTCGTTATGTAATTGGTTGAATGATCTATTTTGGCCTTTGGCCAAAGATATATATAATGTAGAATGTAAATAGGACTAAGGAGGAAGTTTTGATAGCATAAGAGTACAGAGACATAGCTAAAGAGGCGGTAACAGGTTGTTGTATTTTGTTATCACCTGAATCTAGGCTGGACGATGTATTAATGTATGTACTTGCCTCAGTGAATTAATAAAAGGGAGCTCCACCTCATGTTTCACAAATTTCATTTCTGTATTTGAGCTGATGAATTGATTAAGGTACTGAGCAGCGTTTTTATTTAAAAAGGAAACATGCTGGTTGGCTAGGGCCCAGCCAACCCAGCACGTTTACCCCATTTCTCGTTTTCCTATAATTTGTGTTCACATTGTCAAGTGTGATTTAATTTTAAGCACATGCATTCCTGTCTGAGAGAAAACGGATCCGTTGTGTGAAGTAGATAAATCTTCTTTTCTTGAAATTTCCTTTCCTGCACTTGATTTCAGATTGGTTTTCCTCCGCCTGGTCCAAGCAGGAGAAATAACCCTGCACTAGTGCACGTTGGTGTGATATCTCCTTTTATGCAATTCTATTTGATTGGTTTTCCCCTCCTGGTCCAAGCAGGAGAAATGAACCTGCACCATTGCACGTTGGTGTGATGTAGCAAGCCTTCTTAGTCTACTTCTTGCAATCTTCTTGCTTTCATTAAATGCTTATGACAGGATAAATGTATATTGATTGTTTCTTTATTCTTGCACTCTATTAAGATCAGAAACATTCACTTTTTATGTGTGTAATTTTATTTAACAGTATAATAGCACTTGCAATAATTAAGCACTCATTTTAAGAATTAAATGCTAAGTGAAGGAAGCTCTGATCCGGTGCAAGAACTAGTTTCTTGCCATGGGATCTGAGTGCTTTGAACCTGGAAAAGTTCAAGCCCTTGCATAAAGTAAAAATCCTTTAGTAAAGACACCATTTATACCTTCTACATAAATCTCTGTTCCTGCACTAGTGCAAGTAGATTGTGAAAGTGCAGGACAGATTAGGGTAAGAAGAAAATCTCTAAAGGAGCAGGTTTAAGGGCCCATCTGATGAGACTGCTAAGTGTCTCGGCTAAAGAAAAACACACACTCAGTAGTTAAACAATAATTAACTAGAGTGATTTATTTTTATCTTTAATTCCCTCATGCAAATGCATTCTTCCTTGTTCTACTCTTAGATTATTTTGATGGTTCAATTTGCCTTTTTCTCTTTTTAATTTGATTCTGCAATCTTTCCTTTAAAGAAAGTAGGGATTTATATTATGAATATTCATACCATCTATGGCATTGCCTGTGCTTCGTCTCTATGTTTACAGATCCCCCGGTTGACAAATTAAGTGTTGAGGAGTTTGCTTAAGTGTAATTCCTACACCCAACAATTATCAAAACAAAATACCATTGTTTAATGGTACTACACAATATACTGCTCAGCAACACATAACTAAAATCACAAACTTCTTTGAAATTTATGAAATAGATCACTCATATGTTCAAATGAAACTGTTTGCTCAAACTTTGACTGGAGAAGTAAAGAAATGATTTAATGATCTAGTTGCTGGTAGCATAACTGTTTTAGTTGTATTTCATAGGAAATTTTTAAATAAATGTGAAAAGAAAAATAGCCCTCTTCAAATTTTATCTGAATTTGATGCATTAAAAATATCCCCAAATGAGTCAATTCAAGATTACTGCACTAGGTATAATAGTGTCTATAATTCTATTCCTACAACTCTTAAACCTAATCCTTATTTCTTCTGCTCAAATTCCCTGATGGATTTGACACAGATATGGCTTATCAATTAAGGGAAAGAGATGCAGACACCTTAGAAAAAATGCGATTAGATGTTGTTAGTGTAGAAATAAACATATTAGCTAACAAAGCTAGACTCATAAATGAAAGAAGGGTGACTATCAAAGAAGAAAACTCAAATTCAAATGCAAAAATAGATAGCTTAGCCAAAACCTTAGAAATAATGATGGATAGACTAGATAATATAGAAAAAATACCCCATTGGGATAATAATCAATAGATCAGAAATCCCAACTTTAGAAAAAACATAAATCAGGGAAAAGCAAAAGAAACAGGCCCAGACCAAACAATTAGGCCCCCATTCCAGGAGAACTATGCTGAAAGTTCTCAAAATGATGATGAAAATGAGGATGACATCAATCATCTAATGGGAATAGATGAAAACAATACAATTTTCCTCACTCAGGAAGATCAGGAACTATTTGAGCTTCAACAACTCAACTTAGAGTCCAGTGAATCCTTTGACTATAAACAGGGTTATGAATTTTCCATAAATGAAATACATAGTCAGTATAACCTTAGACATAAGAAAAATAATGAATCTTCTACCAAAAGCAATTCCCAAAATCAAAATAAGAAAAATGTAGAAGCACCAAAAACAAAAGTTTTGCAAATTCTCCCAAGGGAAAATAAGCAAAGTTCCCATTCTTCTCAACCCATTTCTAGTCCTAAAAGATCATCAAGTCCCAAAAGTGTTGATATTATTTATGAAGTGGCTCGAGCCTCAAAAGACACACAAAAATTTGCTGTAGCAAAAGCCTCTAACTCTGTTAAATTACAAAATTTAGATCCAAAAACACCTTCTGCTGATCCTAAACCAGTAGATTCAAAAATTGATAATTCAAAAACACCTGTTGATATTTCTGAGTCTGATAAAAATTCTACTGCTACACAAACAGTCCCTGAAAAGAAGGTTAAAAGCAATAAAACTCAGGAAACACAAACAAAGAATGTCAAAACAATTGAAGATAGAAATACAACTGTAGAAACTCAAGAAAAATCAAGTCAAATTACAATTACTAAAGTTGAATTAGTTCAAATTAGTAAATCTCAACCCTCATTTAATATTTAGAATGAAATTGCTAAGTTAAAAATATCCATTCCTTTAACAAAATTGGTAAAAAATGACTTATATAAATCAACCATAACTGAAACACTGAATATGAATGATGGTGAAGATGCAATTAATTTGAATGATTATCAACCAGAGTTGATCTTTGGCCTTGATGTAAATGGAAAGCATGCAGATGGATTAGTCCCTCCCTTTTCTATCAGTCTTACCATTCATGATCAAATTCTCCATAATGCTATGCTAGATTCAAGAGTTTCCCATATTTTAATGCCAAAGCTATAATGGAAACTCTTAATCTAGAAATAACTAGGCCTTACAAAGATTTGTTTTAATTTGACTCTAGCAAAGTTAAGTGCTTAGGATTAATCAAATACTTATGTGTGACATTAGTTCAGTACCCTGGTAAGAGTATATTAATGGACATTGTAGTAGCTGATATCCCACCTAAGTATGGTATGCTACTTTCTCGCTCATGGAGAGCAAAGTTGCAGGGATCTCTACAATTAGACATGAGTTATGCTACTATATCAGTGTTTGGTCAACCTAAAAATCTATATAGGGAAACATTGATGAAATTCATGGTCAGTAGTGCTGAAAGATCTATAAATTATCCTATTTATTCTACACCAAATGACCTGGACTCTTTTATCTTATGTAACTCGGAGAATAATGAAATCCAAACTGAACTGATTGATAAAAAGCCAACACCAAACAATGACAACATCTTTCATGAGCTTAGTTAACAAACTAGGAGAAGAAGCAGGAGTATGGATTACAAACATGGAGACTAATCACTCAGAAGGACATGCCTTCAGACTCAACTTCAAATGCACCAACAATATGGCTGAGTATGAGGCACTCATTCTAGGCCTCCAAATCATTAGAAATTAGAAGGAAAAATAATACTAATCATGGGAGATTCGGAATTAATCATAAAGCAAATAAATGCAATATATTCTGTTTATAACCCTAGACTAGCCAGATACAGAGACACTGTGACATATTTAACTAATGATTTATTGGAATGAAAATTTGTTGCTATACCTAGAAAACAAAATAATCAAGCACATTGCCTAGAAAATTTTGCTAGTACATGCAATTTACCATTCCAACGAACACACAGGTACACTGCTGAGGTTAGATATAGACCAATTATTCTAGATAACGTCAAGTATTGGCAGATTTTCTCTCAGGATGAACAAATTTACCATTTCTTAAACAATGAAGAAGAATTTCAAAAATGTAAAATAGATACAAACTGTAATATAGATTCGGATTTGGATTGTGAAATAGATAACATAGATGTACATAAATTTAATAAACCTACTTCATTTAGTCAGTCTGACATAGATATCTTAGAGAAGATAGATATTGAAGAAATCATTGAAGAAGAAATTGACATGTTAGATCTCAAAGATAATTTTTTGCCTAAAGGTTTAACCCCTTTAGAATATCTCTTTGACTCCAATGATGTGCCTAAAAATCCAAAATCGGAGCCAGTTAGGTCTGATATTGAGGAATGTAATATTGGGACAGAATTAAAACCAAGGATGATAAAACTGTCTAAATCTTTACCTCTACAAGAAAAGGAAAAATACATTGATCTTTTTAAGAAATACCAAGATGTTTTTGCTTGGAGTTATGAAGATCTCAAATCTTATGATACAAACATAATCCAACACAAAATTTCAATAAAAGAGGATAAAAAACCATTCAAACAAAAGTTGAGAAGTAAAGCGAATGTATGATGCCCAGATCATTGCACCAATCAGATACTTTGATTGGCTTTCAATCCTAGTTCCAACAAGAAAGAAAACTGGAGAAATTATATTATGTGTCGACTTTAGAAACCTTAACAAAGTGTCTTTCAAGGATAATTACCCTTTAGCAAAGATGGATCATATATTACAAAGGGTAGTTGGCTCCTCTAGGATTTCTTTGTTAGATGGTTTTTCAAGATACAACTAGATCCTAGTCCAAAAGAAAGATCAGGCTAAAACAACTTTCACCATTCCTTGGGGCACTTTCATGTATGTGAAAATGCCCTTTGTTCTAATGAATGCAGGAGCAACCTTTCAGAGAGCTATGGACATAGCCTTTGCAAAGGAGATTCATGACTTCTTGGTAATTTATCTAGATTACATTACTATATTTTCCAAATCAGATAATGAACACTTGGATTATTTGAGACAAGTCTTTATTAAATGTAGGAAATTTGGCATCTCTTTAAATCCCAAGAAAATTCTTTTTGGATTAGAGGAAGGTAAGTTACTAGGACATATAATTTCAAAAGAAGGAATTAGAATTGATCCTTCTAGGATAGAAGCAATTCTGAACATTCATCCACCTAGAAATATCAAAGAATTACAAGCTTTCTTACGTAAGATTAATTTTTTGAGAAGATTTATTTCAAACTTAGCTGAAATCATTAGAGAACTGAACAACATGCTCAAAAAAGACTCAATTCTAAAATGGAGTGTTGAAGCCAAACAATAATTTGGATCCATAAAGCAGGCTTTAACTAAAACACCAGTCTTAATCAATCCAGATTTCAAAAAAGATTTCATAATTTTTTCATTTTCTTTTGAGCATACCATTGTTGTAGTTTTACTGCAGAAGAATGATCAAGGATTTGAACAACCTATAGCTTTTTTCAGTAAAAACCTTAGATATGTGCCTCTGAAATATAACATAATGGAGAAACAATCCTTAGCTTTGGTTAAGGCCATCAAAGACTTTAGAGTTTATATTCTCTATTCCCACATAATTGCCTATGTCCCTAATTCTATAGTAAAAGACATTCTTACTCAGGATGGTCCTGATGGAAGAAGAGGTAAGTGGATTGCCACTATCCTAGAATATGACATAGAAATTAAACCCAAAAAACTCATTAAAGGACAAGTATTAGCCAAATTAATGGCTGAATCTAACTGCAATGCATTAGATATAAATTTTATTGCTCAGGTTGATGACCAGGAAGAGATGGTGACTCCAAAAATCAGTGAAGCCTTTCTAGATTCACCTTGGTACTCAGATATCATCTTTGTACTCACAAACTTACAAGCTCCTCCTGAATTGTCAAGGACTAAAGCTAAATTTCTAAAACTTAAAGAAATGAGATTTTGTATCTTAGATAATGTACTTTTTTGAAGAGATCATAGTGGGATATTATTAAATTGTTTACTAAAGGAAGAAGCTAATAAAATACTCGAATAATTTCATGCAGGTGACTGTGGAGGGCATTTATATTGGAAAACTACTGTTGACAAGATCCTCAAAGTTGGTTTTTACTGGCCTACCTTGTTTGCTAATGTTAAAAAGTTTGTTACTTCATGTCACAAATGTCAAATTTTTGAAGGCAAAAAGAAATTGTTACCTTTACCCTTAAAGCCTATTTTAACTGAAATCCCATTTCAACAATGGGGTTTAGACTTCATTGGATAAATTCACCCCCCATCCTCTGGCCAACATAAGTGGATTTTGACTGCCACTGATTACTTCACAAAGTGGATTGAAGTTATTCCTACTAGACAAGCCACTGATACATTCATTATTTCTTTCATAGAAAATAACATTTTGTCAAGATTTGGATGCCATCACAAGATAATTACTAATAATGCAGAATCATTTAAGTCTAAAAAGATGATTTTCCTTTTTCATAAATATCATATTACCCTAGGTCACTCTACTGCATATTACCCCCAGGGTAATGGCCTAGCTGAATCCTCAAACAAAAGTCTTGTAAATATCATAAAAAAGTTACTTGAAGACAACAAAAAGACATGGAATAAAAAGTTAGTCTATGCCTTATGGGCAAATAGACTTACTACTAAAAATTCCATTGGCACTTCCCCTTACCAACTTGTATATGGAATGGATGCAGTTTTTCCATCACCCTTAGGTGTTCCAATAATGAAAATCATTCAATAATCACAAGTGGAAATAAATGATATAAAAAGGAGAATTAATCAAACTATTCATCTACAACAAACAAGGGAAGAAGTCTATAAGAAATCCCAAATCATCCAGGATAAAATCAAGAATTTTTTTGATAAAGAAGTAAAGAGGATGATTTTTACGTTGGAGATCAAGTGTTAAAGTGGGATTCTAGAAGAGAAGACAAAGGCAAACATGAAAAGTTTGACTTTCTGTGGAAAGGAAATTATGTAATTTATGGATATAGGGGTAGTAATGCTTTCTTTCTCAAAGATTTGGATGGAACAGATATACAAGAAGGACCAGTAAATGGTAGAATGCTCAAGCACAACTATTCATTCGAGCTAACCAATAGTTAGTCCCATTTACTTTTACATCATTTTAAATATCCATTGAAGTTTTTAGATTGGATTGGATATTTTCTTTACAAAGTTGAAGCCCGAAGAGAAGGCCCTAAGCTTTGCAGAGTAAAATGTCATAAATATGAGTTTTTTATGCAGAAAATAGAAGAAAATTACTGGATCATCATGGTCAAAGTTGAAGGCTACTAGTCAACGGTGTTCTTGACATTTCACCAGGAAATGCCATTCCCATGTGAAGCCACTGTTAGGGTCCTATAAATATAGGATTCATAATTTTGAATTAACTTTTGATAGTCTTGTAAAATATGTACATACCTTGCTTTCTGCAAGCTGTTTTCCCATATTTTGAAAAAATTAAAAAAAAAACTATAAAAGAAAAAAAGGAGGGTAAAAAGTCCTAAAATAAAGATCAAAGTACTGAAAAAATATAGATCCCAAAAAAGAAAAAAGATGAGAATACAACCTGAAAGTGAGCAAGTCCAAATGCCACTACTTTTTACTTTTCTGCAAAATAAATAATTATGGCAGAGTGTCGATAAATGCCATAATCCATGATGAGTTAAACTGTTTAATTTTAACTCGTCATGTTTTCAATTTCAAGTTTTAGATAGTGAAAAAGGATTTGTCAGACAATTTAATCCTGACAAATCAGCAGATAGGTAGAGAATAATTAGGAGCTCAATAGTTTAATCTGAGTCCTTAGATGAAATAAGGTAGATCTAGATAGTTTATGCTTTAAAAGAATAAATGTTTCAAGGTTGTAAGCCTAAATGCACTTGCCAAATGAAGAAAAAAAGTTAGAATAAGGCTGGGTAGGTAGAAAGCAATGGAGAAAACATGTAATAAATGATTATCGGGAAAAATCAATAATTTCCCATCTCTCGTAAGTATTCAATATTCTAAGCTATCAGTCAAACAGGCTCAGAGCATTTCTCTGACTTTTGTTGGGACCAGACCCAAGGCTCAATGATTGGCTAGTCGAATATATTGAGTTCTTATGTTAAGTCCCCGTTTATCATCAGTCATCCTTCATTCATACATTTTAACCTCTTTTCATAAGTAAAGATTCATTATTACTTAATGAAGCAGATAAACCCATCTAATTAACTTCTTTCATTCAGAAACATACAAAATCCCTCAAAAATACTTTACACTAAGTATTGGTGAAATGATAAAAAGACAAGCTTTGCTTTACTTTTACACTTTACTTAGTCATTTTATGTATTTTTGTGTGTATTCCATTCCCCTTTTCATATTAACTTTTAACTTAGTTTACTAAATCCTTAAAAAATACCTTATCCTACTTATTAATTCCCTATGTTTAATTATCCCCAAAAAACCCACTATTACAATCTTTTAGACCAAAGTTTATTACCCATGTGCTAAATCAAAATCCCTAATAAAAACCCCTTTGTTCTAAAATTATCGCTAAATAAATATCCCACCCCTATGGTCGTTAAAACCATTCAAAAAGGTTTAAACACTATATAATAATATAATACCATTCTCAAACATTAAGTCCAAAGTTTTGAATCAAATTAATCATTTTTCATAAGGTTCAAAAAGCTTGGCCTCGCTTATACATATGACCCCGCACCTTTGTATTGGTTAAAAACATTATCCTATGTTTTAAAACCATTATCCCTCCTCTTTCATATAAGCTAATGCATACATAAACCCATCCCCGCATAATTTTATAACCCATAGTTTATTGAAATAACCTAAGGTTTATTTTAAATAAAATAACACCTCTCCCATATGCCTATCCCCACTTCTGTATATAAACCTTTACCCACAACTAATCAAAAGATTTAAAGCCTATTTTAAACCGTCCGCATACATAATTTTCCCGGTCCCACCATTTCCTTTGGCTGCACCTTCCAAGCCAATCTTGACCCTTCGCACTCGATTTCCAAATCCAATGACCCACAAGCAATATCACGCGCAAAAACTAATCGTCCGCCCGAATGAAAAATGGAAGCGAAATGGGTTGTATTGACCATTTTTCCCTCTGTGACGTGTCAAGATTATATTGGATCGCGTTCATTTGGTTCTAAACCACTTACTACTCAATTTGCATGTGATAACCACTCTCCGGTTTCATTTCAAATTCTGAAACCACCTCTCGCCATTGACGAGACCCGCATTTAATGACAATTATGGTGACTGAATCAAAAGGTTAAAACCTTTGGTTAAGCTGTTTTTATGTTAACCGTGCATTTTCACTCTGATATAACTCTTCCCGAGCTCTGTTTAAAGCCTTTAAGCCCTGATTCTCAATTTTTCACCTGAAACCTTTGCAATTATCCTAATTAAACCTCTGAAGACAGATTAAGAAGCTGTGCACTACTCTAGACAAACTGTTGAAGCCAAAATTTCAACTGAAAACCTCAGAAATCCGTTTCAGAGCTAGATACCCGTAAAAAGGTATTTTTCTCAAAATTGAAACCTGTAAATCAAGTTTTAAACCATCTTGAAGAGAACCAACCCATTTTTATTGAAGAATTCACTGAAACAAACTTCCTAAAAATTCCAAAAAAGAGGCCAAACCCTGGAAATTTTTTTCCAGGAAACCCTGTTTTCTATTGCAAGCACTTTTAAAGCCAAATTCCTCAAATTTCATAGTCTAAAGGTCAAAATTAAGGATTTAAATGGCTAAAACATCTGAATTACCTTGAAAACCCATTTTTTCAATCAAACCGACTCAGAAAACCCTTGTTTTCTGTTTTATGCCAGTTTTACATCCTCAAATTAACGTAGTTGAGAAAAAAGTCCAAAAGAAGCTATCCTTAACCTAAATTGCTTAGTTTCTTCCCTGTTAAAATTCTTCTGCAAATAATCTAATCTTACAGTAGTTACTGAAAATGCCTAAGAAATAGAGCACAAGCAGACCTGAAGGATCTAAAACACCTAAATTTGAGGGATCCAAAGCTCCTAAGCCTACCCCAGCCATCACCGCCAAATATTCTAAAATAGTAAATCCCCTTCAACCACCTGTGGTTGCTGCTGAAAACATTCCTTTGACTGATCTTGACTATAAAATTACAGACCCTGTTATTGAGTTTAATTTGCTAGATATACAAAACTGGTGTTATGAAAAATATCTAAACAAAGATGATATTCCAATTTGGGAAACCCATTTTCCTAAGTATATAGTCCCATTGACTCATGCTCATCAAGAACTCATCAGACTTTGTCAAAAATACTATGAGCCAGATCAAAAGGCTATAGAAAATGCAGAAAAAGAAATACTTTTTACCATTACAGCCCAATCAATTAATCAAATGCTTCAATTACAACCTGATCCACAGGTAGTCCCCTTGCCTATAAAGGAATTAACTCAGTTATACCTTGGCATAGATTTCCCCAGAAGGTTCTCGATATTTCAGAATTTTATGCCTTCTCATGTTGACATTCCAAAGATAAATCCTCCATACTCCACAACTAAATTTCCTGAAGGTTCTAGAAAGATTATCTCTATGCTATCTTTTATCCTTGGATATTTTACAGATGAGTATACTGATGAAACTATTCTTGGTCGCTTGTCCACCATGTCTCCAGGTCAACCTCCAGTAGTCATCTTTGACTGTGCTGGTTTCATAGCAGATGCCATCCATTACTAGTTGACTAAATTACCCACAGAAGGAGTTTTTTAGATATTCATCTTATCTTTTCCATTTATTTTTATTCTCTCAAGCAGAAAAATTTCTAGTTTCATTGCAAAAGATGGATGTAGAGGGAAAACCTCTATCAATTATCTTTTGGACTTCGTTACTGAGAAAAGAATCAAGTGATTCCACTTATTCAGAGCTTTCAGAACTATTTTTGCATCCAGCAATGAGCATATTAAACAAATAAAAATAGCCTAGGATCAATGAAGAAATGAAAAGAATATTACAGCTTTCAGAGCAGAAGAAAGTTGGAGATTGGTACCTCTATGAAAAACACACTGAATTAAGGATTTTTGGGTCAAACTTGTTACCCTACAAGTTGCCCAAGTATGTGTCTATGAGAATTTTTGCACTTGAATATCTTAGACAAATTATTAATGCAGATTCAATTAACTTTATGGCAGCCAAAAAGAAGACCCAGTTTAAGTTAAAGAATCAATTTGGGCCATTCATAATCAACCACAGAGATGTAGAAAAGGAAATAGCAAAGAAATTATCAGAGTTCAGATTTGATGAGATTTTTCCGTGGAATTATGATCCACAAGGGATCTTAAACGAGATAAGGGTAAAGTGTAAATTAACACCCTTTATCCATGAGTCCAAGCCTAAAATAGAAAAGTTTGCAAATTAAATTGAATGGAGTGAAAACACCTTGATAGAGGCAGAAAGCCAAACAGGAACAACACCAACTTTGGAAGTCGCCAAACAACCAGAAACATCAAAAAGAGTCAGAGAAGAAGGAGGTTACATGGTAGAGACAAAAACTGAGACCAAATTTAAAGTAATTTATAACAAAAGGCCTAAGCTTAGTTCAGTTTGTAAGAATAAAGTAACGATTGATATTGATGAGACAAATGCTCCAATGACCAATGATGATATAGCAACAACCATAATCAATGAAACACTTATGGGAATTCAAAAGGAAACAACAACCAATCAGAATGACACACAGATGATTGAGAAGCAACATAGCATGGAAGCCTCTTCCTCATAGCCAGTTGAGGAAAAGGACTCTGACATCAAGGATAGGTATAAGCTAATTAAGTAGAAGAATGAGGAGATAAAGATAGAAATATATTCTCAATTCCTGAAGTAGAAACCTGGAAATCAGAATAGGTTATTATCAGCATTTGACTATTCCAACAATAAAATGATGATGTCATTTTTATAGCCTACTACCTTAGCACCCAAAACAGTATCAAACTATAAAAAGGTGGACCTTGAGGTAGACACAGAGAATATTCATGATTTGGACCAAATCGAGTTCCACAGATAGACCTCTAAAATGCAGTATTCTACAGTGGCAACCAAAGCAATTAGTTCCAGTAAACTTCAAAATACCATACTTAATATGCAAGATCAAATGAAGATGGATAAAGCATCACTTTATGCCAAGGACCTAAGGATCAAAGCCTTAGAGGAACTAGTTTTACAATTGGGATATGATCCCTCAAATGTCCAAGAAGCGGAACTATTAATCAAGAAAAAGAATGAAGACATTGCAGCTTTGAGGAAACAGCTTAAGCTTCCTCAAAGTGAGCATCCAAAAACAAAGGAAATCCTCCAAGATCAAAGTGAAAAATAAGAAATGATGGAGCTCATACTTAATGATGCAACAAAACTAAAGGTTGCCCAAAGGAGAGTACACCAACTATGACATGATATTCGTCAAGACTTTTTTTCTCATTCCTTCTTTCCCCGTGGTCTGTGTCTTCTTCACTTATCTGGTTTATTTGTCAATTTCAGAGAAATTGATAAATAAACACTATTCACGACTTTCGCTATTATAACGTTGAATTATATAAAGTTCACCCTCTTTTCGATTATATTTCTTTTAAATGGCCTTTGGTTATACCTCAAACTTTGTATTAAATAAACCAACAATTATAAATACGCGACTTTATGATAACCCGTCGCCTGGACCCCACATTATATATACAACCAATCAATGTGTGCGTCGTACCTTAGGTTTAAATGTCTTGCACCTTCGTTCAACAATCACCCTCTGATGCTCCTGCGCCAGATCGACGGCCTACGTGCATTCCGCTCGGCTTCCAATGTTGATTTTTAACGCGCGAAATAGATACGAAAAGCGGTTTTCCCGTGGGGCCACTCTGCCACGTGTCGATTCTTCCATGGAATTTCTCCCTGCTCTACGGATACCACTCACGGTCGGAAGGTGGTGTAAAAGGGGGAAATCCGCCTATGTAAATCCGCTCCTGTTTTCTCGCTACTGTACTTAACTATGGTTCCGTCGGTTCCGTTGTATGATTAATCCAGGTTCGACACGGTCTATTAAACAGAACTTATAGCAATTATACAATAAAACAGGTTTTTTTCTTTATACGGGAATTCCGCCAATATTAATCTGGCTTTCCATACCCACTCTCGCCTGTGGTTGAGATGGACTCCCAGGCTATTCAGACCACGAATAGGAGGGAACAACAGACAGTTAAATGCAGAGTCGAAATAGCAGCTCGACTCAGAAATTTAATACAGATGCAGAAATCTATTGCTTCGCAATTAAACAATCCTTTTCATAGACAAACATTGGTTCTTCCCGATGGCAACCCAGCTCAGAAATCGTTTAATTGGAAAGAAATTTAACACACAGAGTTTAGTCTAAAATCTCTCACCATTCCTCCCTCTTTTCTTTCATACATTCGAATAAATTATATACATTACACATGTGACTCTTCGATTCCTCTGAGAGGACGATTCTAGAAATCAATAGTCTAATTAAAATAATTCGGCTAACTAGAATCTGACAGCTAGCCTAACTATTTGACTCCTACAACTCTTAACTATTGAAACAATCAGCTGAGGTATTGACACCTAGCTGTTACAATTTAACTATTTTCGGACCCTCCTAGCCACAACATGTGGACAAAAATCCTACATTGCTGGCTAGTGCCTAATGCCCCTGCATCAGACTCCCGAGGGCAATTTTCTTCACGGGCTCCTGTCCATGAGCTCTTCCATTGATCTGCCTATCTTCTGCAACATTCTTTCAGTCATCCAAGTGGCATCTTCCTCTGGCTTATCCTTCCATTTTATCAAGTGCTAGAAGTACTCTTGTCCTCTGGTCTTCCTGAATACTCTTTTGTCCAATATCTTCTCTGGTTGCAATGGCTGTGTTGGAGGTAGCTGCTCTTTCCACTCAATCTGCTCCTTGTTTGCTGATCCTTCTTCTGCACCATCATCATCATACTTGTACAAATCTGCAACATTAAAAATGGGAGATATTCCAACATCAGGTGGCAATTCAATCTCATAAGCATTTGCAGAAAACTTCCTAAGTATCTTGCATGGCCCAATATTTTTGAACTTCAATTTATTATACTGCTTCTTTGGGAACCTCTCCTTTCTCAAGTGTGCCAAAACCAAGTCTCCTACTTCAAAATGAACTTCTTTTCTGCTCAAGTCTGCTCTGTTTTTGTATTTGATGCTGCTGCCTTGTAGTTGCTGTTTCACTTGTTCATGAATGGCCTGGATCTCTGAAGCAAATTCCTCACCATCTGCACTCCTTAACTCTGCTCTACCCAAATTTCTTAACTCTGATATTCCTCTGGGGTGCATTCCATAAACAATATGAAATGGGCTCTGCCCTGTGCTTCTGTTTGGTGAATCATTATATGCATATTCTGCCTGGGGCAAAATATGATCCCACTGCTTGGGATGCTCTCCTACAAGACTTCTCAACAAGTTTCCCAGACTCCTATTCACTACCTCAGTCTGTCCATCAGTCTGGGGATGATAAGCTGAGCTGAAACTTAGTTTGGTACCAAGTTTCTTCCACAATGTCCTCCAAAAGTGACCCACAAATCTAGTGTCTCTATCTGAAACAATACTCTTGGGCAACCCATGCAATCTAACAACTTCTTTGAAAAACAAGTTAGCAACATGGGTGGCATCACTAGTTTTATAGCATGGAATAAAATGTGCCATTTTGGAGAATCTATCCACCACAACAAAGACTGCATCATTCCCTCTCTGAGTCTTGGGAAATCCTAGAACAAAATCCATACTCACCATGTCCCAAGGCCTGTCTGGAATAGGTAAGGGAGTGTACAATCCTGCATTCTGGCTCCTTCCTTTGGCATATTGACAAATCTTGCAATTCTTCACAAACTTGTCCACTTTTGTTCTCATCTTGGGCCAGAAATAAAAGTGACTCAGCTGCTCATAAGTCTTATCAGTACCAAAGTGTCCAGCAAGTCCACCACTATGATTTTCTTTGATCAAATTTTCTCTCATGGAACATTTTGGTATACACAGTTGGTTCTTTCTGAATAAAAAGTCTTCCTGCAGAAAAAAATCCAGCCACTGACTTCTATCTGTTAGAACAGGGTTACTACATGCTTCAAATGCTTCTTTAAAATCAGGATCTGTTTTATACAATTCTTTGATAAAATCGAATCCTGCAACTTCAAAATTAGTCTCTTGAACAAGCAAATGTCTCCTACTCAAAGCATCAGCTACTTTATTGGCTTGGCCACTTATATGTTTCAAAACAAAATTAAAAACTTGGAGATACTCAACCCATTTAGCATGCTTATGTTTCAACTTGGGCTGCTGTACAATATACTGCAAAGCATGATTGTCAGAATATAATACAAATTCCCTGGACATCAAATAATGTCTCCACTTCTTCAGTGCTTGAACAATTGCATAGAATTCCTTCTCATAAGAGGAATAATTTCTCCTGGTGTCATTCAACTTCTCACTAAAATAGGCTACAGGCCTATCTTCCTGACTCAAAACAGCTCCAATGGCCTCCCCACTGGCATCACATTTTACTTGAAATGGTTTGGTGAAATCAGGCAGAATTAAAACAGGCTTCTCTGTTATCTTTTGCTTTAAAACTTTAAAATTTCTCTCTGCTTCAGCAGTCCACTTAAATGGTTGTTTTCTCTTCTTTATGGTCTCAATTATGGGTGCATTAATCTTGCTGAAGTTTCTTATAAAATTTCTATAAAAACTAGCAAGTCCATGGAAACTCCTTACCTCAAAGACATTTCTAGGTGAAGGCCACTCTATAATTGCCTTAACCTTTTCTGGGTCCATCTTCAATCCCTCTACAGAAACAACAAAACCAAAATACACCAACTCTTCCTTCATGAATGAGAATTTCTTCAAATTTATCAGCAGTTTCTCTTGATGCAGCTTCTTCAACACATGATTAAGATGCCTTAAATGTTCTTCTTTAGTTCTGCTGAAAACTAATATATCATCTAAATATACTATCACAAATTTCCCAATAAATTCTTTCAATACTTCATTCATAAGTCTCATAAAAGTTCTTGGTGCATTTGACAACCCAAAAGGCATTACCATCCATTCATATAGTCCTTCATTTGTTTTAAAGGCAGTTTTCCACTCATCACCCTCTCTTATTCTAATCTGATGGTATCCACTCTTCAAATCTATCTTTGAGAAATATTTAGCACCACTCAAACAATCCATTAGATCTTCAATTCTGGGCAAAGGGAATCTGTACCTGATTGTGATCTTATTAATTTCTCTGGAATCAGTACACATCCTCCAGCCTCCATCCTTCTTTGGGCTCAAAACTGCTGGTACTGTACATGGACTCAGACTTTCTCTAATCAGTCCCTTGTCCACCAATTCCTGTACTTGTCTCCTGATTTCTTCATTTTCCTTGGGATTCATTCTGTAGGCTACCTTATTTGGCAGATTTGAACCAGGGATAAAATCTATCTGATGGCTGATCTTCCTCACAGGTGGCAGCTCATCAGGTAAATCATCCACAACAATGTCACAGTAATTGTCTAACATCTCTTGTATCTCTACTGGTAAATCAGAAATCTTTGTAGAAGTAAGAACTACTTTAGGCTTGCAAACTAAAGCAAAACTTACCTCTTCTTCTTCTATCTGCTGCAGATATTCCTTCCCGCTCAGCAACAAGGTCTTTGGATCAATCACTCTGCTGGATGGCTCTCCTTCTTCCATGGGTATCAATGTATGGTGTACCCCATATTTGAAGAACTTGTAAGTGTTCTTCTTGCCATCATGCACTGTTGCTCTGTCAAACTGCCAAGGTCTACCCAACAGTATATGACACACATCCATGGGCATTACATCACACAAAACCTTGTACTTGTATTTTCCCATTTGCAGTTCTACTTCACACTGTTCTTTCACAACCAGCTGGTGCCCTTTATGCAGCCAGGACACCCTGTAGGGAGTGGGGTGCTCCCTAGTCTTCAACTTCAACTTTTCTATCACCTCAGTGGAAACCATATTGTCTGTGTTGCACTATCAATGAATAGCCGGCAACATTTCCCTTGGACTTTGCATATGCTCCTAAACAAAGTCTTCCTTTGTGCAGGTTCAGTGACTTCTTTGGCTTGCTTCAACAGGACCTTATTTACCACCAAGGATTCTCCCCTATCTGGAAGAATTTATTCTTCAATTTCTGCTTCTTCTTCAACCTGGGCAACAACAGCATTTCTTGGACCAGCACCCACATTCTCTGGACACTCATAGTGCTTATGTCCCACTCCCTGACATCTATAACACCTCAACTCTCTACCTCTGCCTCTGTCTCTGCCTCCTCTTCCTTTTCCTCTGTAAGGACCCCTTCTACCACTTGCATCCTCCTCTGTAGATGCATTCTGAGGTGAGCTATTGTTATCTCAATCCCTGGGTGTAGGGTTTCCTCTACCACCCTAACTTCCCTTCCCATGGAAAGTACCTCTCTTCTTGGCAGACTGTTTCCTCAGGAGTTTCTCCTCTGCTTTCAAGGCCATCTGGTACGCCTCTTCTACTGTCTTGGGAGACAAGAGACCAATCTCATCTTGGATCTCCAGCTTGAGACCATTCACATATCTGGCAGTCTTCTCAGGTGTGTCTTGGAATTGCCCAGCTCTTATGCTCACTCTATAGAATTCCTCTGTGTATTCTTTCACTGTCAGTAACCTTTGTCTCAGGTTCTGCATTTGTCTATACAATGTCAACTGGTAATCACTAGGTAGGAATTTACCTTTTAGTTTAGCCATCATTCTGGTCCAGCTCTTGATAGGGTGCTTGCCAACTCTTCTCCTTTCTGCCTGCACTCCATCCCACTAAAGTGCAGCATGTCCCTTCAGCTTTGTTACTGCAAACTTGACCTTTTTATCTTCACTTATCTCTTCATAATCGAAGCACTTATTTAACTCATTAATCCAGTCTATCAGCTCTTCTGGATTCAGTCCCCCTACATAGCTTGACACTTCAATTCTGGGCTTAACTGTAGATCCCAGAACAGTTCTCAGGAGCCTCAGGTCAGGAGGAATTTCAACATTCTCTTCTGCTTCTTCTGTCTCAGGTTCGCTGATGTCTTCAGGATCTCTGGGTTGTCTTCTCTCCACGGCATCCATTCTGGCCTCGACCCTCTGCAACATCTCCAACACCTCTGCGTTGGAAACGGGTCTCCTCCTGCCAGCACCTCTACCAACTCGGATCGCCATGTCAGAAAAACAACTCAGAACATGCTCTGATACCACAAATGATGCAACAAAGACTGAAGGTCACCCGAAGGAGGGTTTGGTCAACTATGACATGGCTCTGTCAGCCAACTCTTTTTATCCTTGTTCCTTCTTTCCCCGTGGTCTTCTCTGTTATTCACTTATTCGGGTTTATTTGTCAATTTCAGAGAAATTGATAAATAAACACTATTCACGACTTTCGCTATTATAACGTTGAACTATATAAAGTTCACCCTCTTTTCGAATATATTTCTTTTAAATGGCCTTTGGTTATACCTCAGACTTTGTATTAAATACACCAACAATTATAAACACACGACTTTGTGATAACCCGTCGCCTGGACCCCACATTATATATATAACCAATCAATGTGTGAGTCGTACCTTAGGTTAAATGTCCTGCATCTTCGTTCAACAATCACCCTCCGATGCTCCTGCGCCAGATCGACGACCTATGTGCATTCCGCTCGGCGTCTACCGTCGATTTTTAACGCGCGAAATGGATACGGAAAGCGGTCTTCCCGCGGGGCCACTCTGCCACGCGTCGATTCTTCAATGGAATCGCTTCCCGCCTCTGGCTGACACCACTTATGGCCTGGCGTGGTGCGAACGTGGAAATCTACCTATGTAAATCGTCTCGATTTCCTTTTGCTACAAAGATTTCAATTCATGGTTCCATCTCTGGCTCGATGTATGATTTAACCTAGGTTTCGACACTCGGCCTAATGGTTAGAACTTATTGTGATTATAGATTAAACTGGTTTATTTACACGGAATTTCTCCAATATTAATCCGCTCCATACGCACCGCCCAGGCTGAGATGGATTCACAGGCTATTCAGACCACGAATAGGAGGGAACGATAGACAGTTAAATGCAGGGCCGAAACAGTAGCTCAACTCAGGAATTTCACAAAGATATAGGAATCTATTGCTTCGCAATTAAACAATCCTTTTCATAGACGCATATCAGGTTTTTTCCGATGGCAACCAAGCTCAGAAATCGTTTAATTGGAAACAAATTTAACACACAGAGTTTAGTCTGAAATCTCTCACCACTCCTCCTCTTTCTTTCTTACATTCGAAGAAATTATATACATTACACATGTGACTCCTCGGTTCCTCCGAGAGGACCATTCTAGAAATCAACAGTCTAATTAAAATAATTCAACTAACCAGAATCTGACAGCTAGACTAACTATTCGACTCCTACAACTCTTAGCTATTCTAATTGAAACAATCAGCTGAGGTATTGACACCTAGCTGTTACAATTTAACTGTTCTCAAACCCTCCTAGCCACAACATGTGGACAAAACTCCTACATTGCTAGCTAGTGCATAATGCCCCCGAGATCACTTAAATTGACAACACAACCAAGGAGATGGAAACAAAAATGGACCAACTTGTCTAAGAGAAAGAGACCGTAAAAGTGCCAGAATTCCCACAATTCTTACAATCATCCCTTTTCCCAAGGATTACTATAGCAAAACAATTTACTTAGGAGAGAAATTAGCACCAAAGGGCCCACTGGCAATTGCAGTGCCAGTGACTTTAGCCACCACTTCAGCTACAGACTCTTCTACTACAAATGTACAACACATTGATGAAGCCAACTAGATTATCAAAGCCATGGAAGAAATGTCTTTAAAGACAGATGAAATAAACAGACTAAATAAGATGATTGAAAATATTGAGAGGGAAAATAAGATAGTTGAGATTAATGCCAAAACTCATGAGCAGAAAGCAAACAGATTGGGAGAGCAGCTCAAGAATTTACAAAAGGAATTGACTTTCACAGAGCAGATCTCATATATTAAAAATCATCTCTGTACTAACATAATTGAAGCCATTCATAATCAATGGCCTTCAATTCAGGTTATATAAGAGCAGAAAGAATTGCTATTAGAAGCCCAAACAGAGATACAAAAGACAAAAGATGAGTTGACTGATAAGCCTGCACAGGCTTTAAAACTCATTACATTTTTAAATAGAAAGAATAGGGAGGAACTTGAAAAATTGCAAATATCATACATGACAGAGACAATCTTGAAAATCAAGAAGGTTGTCACTATAAAGAGCTTAATGAACAATCTTGAAGAAAAGTGTGAAACAATGAACCTTGCCATAACTAGATTTATGGTAAAGTATACAAATCTTAGACAAAAAGGCTTACCAGACATACATGTCTTCAATGAGAAACTTATGCCACAAAAAGACTATGACAACAAGATTAGGGAGTTTTCTAAAGAGCAAGTAAATAAGCAGCTAGCACAAGGCACCCCTACAGGTAAATTTTTACTTCAGTATTTTGAGGATTTATTCTTTCTACAGCATGAAATTAAGCACCTCTTTGTCATCAAGCCTACTTTTGCAAGATATACAGAGGCTGATGAAAACTTCAGGAAGCTGAAAATTTTCCAAATTCAAACAACAAAAGAGTGGCAAAATTTCATAGATTTGATGTAAAGATAAAAGGTAAAAAAAGTGAAAAGCTACCTAGAGACAGATAGTCAAAAGAAAGGTAAAATGAAAAGACAGGTTGCTGATGTTTTTTACTGCTAAAAAGACAATTTTACAGCAGTAAAACAACAAAACTAAGGGTAAAAGAGTATAAGCCTTAAGGAGCATTAGGTTAAAGAGTATCGGCCAAGGAGAGTCAAGGTATAAAATACTTAACAAATGAAGGGGTTAAGACACATAGGCGCCTAAAGCCCTTTGTTAGCAAAATAGTTCTATTTATTTTGGATAAAAGAGAACATCTCGCTAGTTTTTTAAGCAAAAACTGTCCCTTTTATTATGTAATTATATTTTCTTTTTCCTAAAGTTATTTCTAGAACTCTTCGAAGTATTTTTTTGAACATTGGAGGCTATTGTGTATTCGAATTCGAAGTAGCAGACTGGACAAGATGACTGGCATCATAATTCAGGATCCCTGTGATAAGCTGATGAGTGAAGTACTTCCTACTTGTCACCGTTTCCTTTTCTAAGTTTCATGCATTCATTTTATGTTTGTTCTGTCTGAATGTGTAACTAGGAGTATTACTACAGGATTAGTCAAGTGCTCCCTGTCTTTAATTGGTTTCCATTTTAATGTTTTCTTCTGATTTTCGGTGCAAGGAACCCTTAATTGCTCCTTCTCCCGTTTGACCTATGCCTTCTACTTCCATTTTCCGTATCAAAGGATCCTTAAGTGCCCTTTATCCCGATCATACCACCTCACAAAAAACAACTTTCCCAGATCTCTGAGGGTTATGTATCTTTCCCTGAATATGTTTGTACCTTTTTGGCCTTGATTTCTAGTGCTGCTAGTTTGATTTAGACCCCATAGCCCAATGGACAAGTAGATTTCTCTCTATCTTACCTCCAAGTGATTTTTTCCCACCTAACCCTTTAAACCAAAACCAAATTGTACTTTCATAACTAGCCTAACATTTATAAATCAAACAAAGATAAATATTAAAGAGAGAGCCCTCTCTGAACCCTAGGAAGGCTAGATCCTAGAGTTTGAAGTAGGTTTGTGGTTACCTCTAGAGTTCTTTGACGACCGAATTGTTTTTTGCAATCTACCGTATAATGTCATAAAGCCTTGGCCAAACTTTTACCCGACTTTCCGTCGCCGAAACAACGGTCTCTCCAAAAAAACATTTTACAAAGAATATAAATTGCCGCGAAAACATTCATTATTTTCGCACATTTGGTTTGATTTTGCAAAGGTTTTGGTCTGATTTTGCAAAGAATTTTTTTGGGTTTAAGGAATTTCCTTGGAGGTACATTCAAAGGACATTTTTGCAAAGGATTATTTTGGGTTTAAGGAATTTTTTTGGAGGTACATTCAAAGGACATTTTTGCAAAGGATTGTTTTGGGTTTAAGGGCTTTTCTTAGACGTACATTCGAAGGACATTTCTTGGAGGTATGTGATACATTTTTTGGATATTTTTTGGGCTTCATTTTTTTCAAGGTATGGATTTGGGCTTAATTTTCATTGTTTTTAGAGGTTTTGGGCTTAATTTTCAAAGGAATATTTTTAGGCTTAATTTCGAAAGGACTCTTTTTAGGCATAATATTCAAAGGAAATTTTTTGGAGGTATTTTTTAAAGTGATATTTTTTTAGAGGCTTTTTTAAAGTATTTTTTAAAGTGGCATTTTTTAAGAAGTTGGAATTAATTTTCAATGGACATTTTTTGGAGGCATTTTTTGAAGTGACATTTTTTTAGAGTACGTGTTTTGGGTTGAAGTAAATCTTTTATAATGATTTTTTAAAATGAGTTTTTGTCTAACTTTTTAAATGGAATTTTTTTGTAGGACTTGGAAGGAAATATTTTGAGCTTCGTTTCATTTTTATAAGACATTTTTTTCTCGGATTTTTTAAAGTAAGTGTTTTGGATTGAAGTATGTATTTTTTGCAAAAATTTTAAAATGAGTTTTTTTTAAATTAAATCTTTTGTGATGTTTTTTTTAATTGAGTTTTTGTCTAAATTTTTGAAGGAAATTTTTTGAACTTCATACTCTATTATCATGGGAAATCGAAGGAATTGCGCGAGAAAATATCATCGAACAAGAGACCCTGAGGAACGTAGAGAAGAGGGGAGAGAATCTCGCAAAAGAAAGAGAGAATCACTCTCAAATATTGAAAGGGAAAATCAACCTCAACTAGAAGTTGAAGCAAGTATGTAAATGTAAATATTGAATTTGATATTTAAAATTTTCCTAGTGTAAAATGTGAAGCTTAATTTTTATTTGATGAAAAAATTTGAAAAATATTTTGCAATGTAAACAAAGAGAGATATTCCTCAAAACATTGATGATGAGATACAAAATTTTGAAAGAGAAAGTGAAAGAGATATTGAACCAATGATTGAATATGGTGAAAATGTTGAAAGAAATTCAAGTGAAGAAATTGAATCACAAGGTATATATGTGTGTGTGTGTGTGTGTGTGTGTGTTGAACACATGCACATATTATTGAAATTATACATATTTATTAATTTAGTTATTTATTGAATATGTAAACTTATTATGTACTATTCATTCGAATATGTACAGATGAAATCAATGTCGATGATGAGATGTTAGAAAATGTTGACACTCACACATATGGAGATAAAAGAGCTGACCATGTTATACGATATCGTGTTAAACACATTTTTGATACGTACTTCATAAAGGAAAATGTGACAGTTCAAGCCCAAATGTTGAAAGGTCTCCTATCATTAAGGAAATTAAAAGAAGCTACGACTTTATTGGGTATTCGAAAATCAACAAAAGATTAAAAAATGAAGGAAAATGTGATACAAAATATAAATAGTGCTATAAATTCAATTAGAAGATCTAGACAGAAAAATGTTTCAGTTGTACGTATAGCAATACATATGACAGTGGTTTCATCAAGTACTAAAGAGAATAATTTGGTAAAATCTATGGCACGAGCATTAGGAACCTCACAAAAAACTGTGCACAAACATCGGAAATTTCAGTTGCAAATAGATGTAAATGATGAACTTGCTTGTTGGAGAGCTATTTGTAGGCAACCATACAAATATAGACTTGGAGAAAATGTTAAAAAAACAATATATGAATATTGGAAGAAAAATTCACGTGTTTCGCCAAATGTAAGGGATGTGATGCGAAGAAGAATAGCACGAAATTAATACAAACAACATGCAAAACATTTCTTGGAAACCACTCAAATAGAGTTTTTCAACAAGTTCAAAGAAGATAATTGTGAAATTCATGTCTCAATCAGTACTTTTGTTCAACAAAAACCATGGTATGTAAAACCTATCACCATACGCGACACTTGTTTTTGTCGTTATCATGTTGAATTTGAGTTATATTATGACACATTCCTTAATTTTGGTAGAACATTTCGGAAAGATTCACCTCCTCCTTCCACTATCCATGATTTCATATCTCATATTCTATGTGAAAGAGAAAGCGATGAATTATTTTACGAAAAGAAATGTGTTGGTGGTAAAAAATGCGATGATTGTGGAAATTTGACTAAATTTCAAAACAAATATCGTATTGATATAAATGATCAATCATTGTCTAACATGAAAGTGAAATGGAAGAGATATGAATATATCCATACATCGATTCAAGGTTCAAATAGTGCTAAAAGAATTGAATTACAAGAAGAAGAAATTTTTGTGATAGATTTTTTGAGAAAGTTTGAGGCAGAAATTTATAAATACACCAAGCATTCCCATAGATCTCAATGGCAGGACTTGCAATTCAAAAAATCCCGTGAAGTTTTTCCACCAGGGACTATTTTGTTAGTAATTGATTTTGCATAAAACTACACATTTGTTGCACAAAAATAAATTCATAGTGAATACTATCATTCTAACCAAGTCTCCATGCTCATCCATATTTTATATAGACATGCTGAACAAAACATTTATCATATAGAAAGCACCAGTAAAAATCGGCATGTTATTAAAGAATATCACTTTTGTATCAGTGACGATCGTACACATGATACATATTTTGTACAACACTATTTTGGAAAGATTTATGACTCCTTGAAAATTCGTGGAATAAAATTCAATGAACATTGAATATGGTCAGATGGATGTGTTAGTTCTCATAAGAAACTCGTACAACATTGTTGGAATTTTTTTGAGACCTGGGCTATGAAAAATGAGAAAATGACAAAGGTAATGTATAAACGAGCACTTCGAAGATATCAAATATACCCCTCTACAAAACGACTTCTGGATACTAAAGAAGTTGTTCAATGGTGCATCGTTGCACTAATAAACCACGAGACTAACCGATCAAGGGAAGTGAAAAGGTACATTCAATTTAATTTGTATTGGATATCCAATTTTAAACAATGTACATTTATCACAATGATTATCTTTGATGGTATTTTGATATCATATTTATATTCTTCTTCGAATTTTATATATAGGTTTTTTTGGCATATTGGGGTCGAAGATGTAGATAGATCGATTGGAAATGACATTGAAACAATAAAAGGGACTTGAAAATTGCATTCAATTAAAACAAAGTTGTCCACAAATGTGTTTGCATTGGATAAAATAAAATATTCTTGTTTTTGTCATGTTTGCATAGACAACAAAGAATCCAATGACGCTTGTGAAAACAAAATGTATGTAAAAGATTGGAAACATATAGAGCTAAATACAAAGGGGAAATGTTTGTTGCAATGTTTCAAGAAATGCAATCAGAGGAGACTACAATATCATCTGATGGAGATTGAGTTTCTGATCTTGTTAGAGAAGGTAACATTTGAATTTCTTTCAAATAATAGAGATCTAGAAATAAATTTAAATACATAAGTTTGTTAAGTTTGTTTTATTGTGCGGGAGATGTTTTTTTTGTAATTGCACCTACTGACAATGATGAAAATGTGAAGTATTATTTGATGTGTTGCACTAAACGAAAAATGAAATTATTAGAAAACTATAATGATCAGGGGTTTCCATATGAAAGAGGATCTATTATACTGAAAGGTTATTTTTTCAGACAAACTAATCAAAGTGGGGATCTTGTTTACTTTGAAGACTATGAACCTGATGTCATAAGTTGTCAATATAGTCACTTGGTGTGTGCAACATGCATAAATTTGATAGAGGTTCAATCAAAAATTAAAATTAAGAAATGGAAAATGTCAAAATTCGATCATGAACGGATCATTGAAGATGGCATTCCATTGGAATTTTTTTGATTGAACTGCCCAACAATTTCTTCTCTTTGGATTCATGTTTTAGAACTTCCAGAACTCAACTAAAAATTGAGTTGCCTTGTTATGTTATCTGTGCAAGTGTTTGCACATGTACATTGTTTTGGTACATGCACACTAACTTATCAACTGCAAGTAGCTTCTCTATACATGCATTGATGAAAAATGTTGCATGTATTGGATATATATATGTTCTAGAATGCAATTCACTGAAAGTAACTTTTCTATGTGCATTGATGAAAAATGTTGCAAGTACTGGATACATATGTTCTAGAAGTATTGGATATATATGTGTGTGTGTGTGTGTGTGTGTGTGTGTGTGTGTTCTAGAATGTAATTAAAAATGAAAATCACTTTTCTATGTGCATTAATGAAAAATGTTGCAAGTACTAGATATATATGTTTTAGAATGCAATTAACTGAAAATAGTTTTTCTATGTGCATTGATGAAAAATGTTGCACGTACTGGATATATACATGTTCTAGGCAATTAACTGAAAGTAGCTTTTCTATGTGCATTGATGAAAAATGTTGCATGTATTGGATATATATATGTTCTAGAATGCAATTAACTGTTCAAGTAGTTTTACTATGTGCATTGATGAAAAATGTTTCACGTACTGAATATATATGTTCTAGAATGCAATTAACTGAAAGTAGCTAAATTCTATTGGAATTGATGAAAAATGTTGAAGTACTGGATATATATGCTCTAGAATGCAATTAACCAAAAGTATCTTTTATATATGCATTGATGAAAAATGTTGCATGTACTGGATATATATGTTCTAGAATGGAATTAACTAAAAGTAGCTTTTCTATACATGCATTGATGAAAAATGTTGCATGTACTGGATATATATACGTTATAGAATGCATTTTTAAAATTTTATGATTGTTTGACACATCTAACAAGACCTAGAATCTTATGATTGTTTATATATATATATATATATATATATATTGTACTTCAATCGTTTTAACATATATATTCAAACATGTGTAAAATCATTTCTACAAGTACATATATTCATGTGATTTTTTTTGTTTGTTTGGAAAACGACAAGTGAATTTTAAAAACAAAACATAATATCATAATCACATGCCAAATGTAGTTCAACCATCCAAAACTTGAGTTTTAAAAACTTTTTGATTATATCACAACATTACTTCACATGCCATGCCAATTGTAGTTCAACTATCCAATAAAAACATTTAACATTATATCGCATGCCAAATGTACATCAACCATCCAAAACTTAAGTTTTAAATTTAACAAAACATTATAGATCACAACATTACTTCACATGCCAAATGTAGTTCAACCATCCAAAACTTAAGTTTTAAAAATAAAACAAATTATAGCACAACATTACTTCACATGCCAAATGTAGTTCAACCATCCAAAAATTGAGTTTTAAAAACAAAACATTATAGATCACAAGTATCAAAACTTGAGTTTTAAAAACAAAACATTATAGATCACTGTTGGGTGCAGGAATTACACTTAAGCAAACTCCTCAACACTTAATTTGTCAACCCGGGGGATTCGTAAACTTAGAGACGAAGCACAGACAATGCCAGATATGGTATGAATATTTCTAATGTAAATACCTACTTTATTTAAAGGAAAGATTGCAGAATCAAATCAAAAGAGAAGAAGACAACTTGAACCATCAAAAATAATATAAGACTAGAACGAGAAAGTATGCATTTGCAAGAGAGAATCAAAGATAAAAGGAAATCACTTTAGCTAATGGTTGTTTAATCTATTGAGTGTCTGTTTTCCCTTAGCAGAGACACTTTAGCAGTCTTGTTAGATGGGCCCTTAAATATGCTTCCTTAGATATTTCCTTCTTGCATTAATCTGTCCTGCACTAGTGCAGGATCAGAGAGTTATGTAGAAGGTATAAATTGTGTCTTTACTGAAGGATTTTTTACTTCATGCAAGGGCTCGAACTTTTCAGGGTTCTGAGCACTCAGATCTTGTGACAAGAAACTGGTTTTTGCACCTGATCAGAGCTTCCAGCACTTAACTTTTAATCCTTAAAACAAGTGTTCAATTATTGCAAGTGCTAGTTTACTATCGAATCAAATTGCACACATAAAAGTGAATGTTTATAATTTTAATAAAATGCAGAAGTAAAGAAACAATCATTTATCCTGTCGCAAGTGTTTAAAGAAAGAAAGAAAATCGTGGAAAGTAGATTAAGAAAACTTGCTGCATCACACCAACATGCACTGGTGCAGGTTCATTTCTCTTGCTTGTACCAGGTGGTGTAAAAAAAAAAAAATAGAACTGTAGGAAAAAGAAATATCCAACCAACGTGCATTGGTGCAGGTTTACTTCTCCTGCTTGTACTAGGCGGGGAAATCCAATCTGAAATTAAATGCAGGAAAGTAAATTGCAGGGAAAGAAAATGTAACTACTTCACATGACAGATCCATTTTCAATAAGACAAGAATGCATGTGCTAAAAATTAAATCACACTTTAATAATTTAAACACACATTACAGAAAACAGAAAATAGGGTAAACATGCTGGGTTGGCTGGGCCCTAGCCAACCAGCGCGTTTCTCTTTTTAAATTAAAATGTTGTTCAGTAAAACAGTTAATTCATCAGCTTAAAAGAACAGAAACATAATTTCTGAAACATGAGGTGGAAAAACCTTTTATTAATTTATTGAGGCGAATACATGCGTTGATACAATGTCCAGCCCAGATTCAGGCGATAACAAAGGACCGATTACTGCCTATCGACTTCGCTCTAAAACTCTGCTCCTAAAGTTCTTCTCCTCGGTCCTATTTACACTTTACATTATATAGATCTGTTGGCCGAAGGCCAAAAAAAATCATTCAACTGATTCATAACAAAATGTAGAATTTAGTCTCAACCTTCAAGATAAGACAGTTTTGAAAAATTGACCATAGCTAACCAACTTTCTCCCTTCACGAATTAGTCTTAGCTGCATTTGAATCATTCGTTGTCGTGGCTGAAATGGCTTAAGACAAGGCGGTGATCGAGGAGGTTCAGATCTGCCGCAAATATCTGTTGTGCTGGCAATAGTGCAAATCTGATCCTGCACTAAGATCAACGGTCACGATAAGCACTTTAACCATCAAATAACCTTTGGAGATATCAATTAGTTACAAAATTTATTTAGAAATAAGAAATCATTTAATAAATATTTAATTAATTCTAAGTTGAATTAAAACATGAAAAATAAAGGTTTATATGAAATGTGTCACCATGCTTGGACTGGTGCAGGATGAGGGTGCATAAAGGAGGTGAAATAGAGGTAAATGGTTACAATTTAGGAAGGGAAAAATGGTAAAAAGAGAGAAAATTAGGGGGCTAACATCCTCCCATGCCTAAGCGATTGTGTGTCCTCACACAACTCTTTACCTCTGCAAAAAACCTTAAAAATTTTGAGCGTTCCAACTCACTCCTGCTCCGGCATACTATCATCAGTTTGCAGTGTTTCAGACTTCGTCTTTTTGCTGCTCTTCAATTTCTTCGTCACCTTTTAAGTCGTATGAAACATTGTGAAGCACGGTACTTCCATACCCTGACTTCTCCTTTCTTCTTTTGGATCTCCGCCCTGAATTTTTCCTTATTCTGTTCTTTTTCCTCCTACGTTTTAGCTATGAACTGCTCTAAGTTCTGTACTTGAAGCTCGAGCTCGAGTATTCGAGTAGTAGAAGCTACCGAATCTTCTTCCTTTTCTATCTCAACAGGGGCTGTATTTTCTTCAGGGACCTCAGTATCCCTCGGAGTTTCAGTAAACACTTCTTCCTCTTCCAGTTCTTTTTCTTCTTCTAACTATTCTGGTTCTTCTTCTTCTTCTTGCTCTTCTGGTTCTTCTTCTTCACCTTCTACTTCTTCTAGTTCTTCTTCTTCTTCTTCTACTTCTTCCAGCTCTTCTTCTTCTTCTTCTTCTACTTCTTCCGGCTCTTCTTCGTCTTCTAACTCTTCCGGTTCTTCTTCTTCCTGTGCCGGTTCTTCCTCTTCCTGTGCCAGTTTTTCCTATACTGGTTCTTCTTGCACTCGTTCATCTTGCACTGGTGCAGGTGGGGATTCAACATTCTGTGGGGACTGTGGTTCTGCACCAGGTTCTTCATTCTTTTTCCAGCCTTTAATAATTCGGCCAACAGAGTGTCATCTTCAATTTCCACAGATTTTGATGCATCTGCAAGGACTGACAACAAATCGTCTTCTTCAGGGGTCTGTTCATGCAATGGGGGCGTCAGAGGAGTTTCTTCGACAGGTTCACCCACTGTATTATGTTTCTTTGGAGATGGGCCCTTTTCTTCTACTGATTTCCTGGTTCGTTTCCTTCTTGCACTAGTGCAAGAAGGATTCCTCTTTACACTTGGACCCTTGCTTGTGTTGGCCGGGGTCTCTGCTTTCTTTTCAGCAGCTGTCTTCTTTCTTGTAGAGGGCTTCTTATCTAGCTGCTTTAGAAACTCCTTCCAGGTCATGCTCTTAATTTCCAATTTTTTCTGGACCAAGATTTTGATCAGGCCGTGATGATACAATTTCTTATTGGCCTGGTCCGCCCATGCTCCCTGCACGCCCTTGGCCATCTTTTCTAAACTCTTAAGAAAAAAGTAAGTGAAATCCATCCTCCACCAAACGTTTCGGTCAGGTTTAAAGTGTTGCAACATCCTAAAATGATACACAAAGGTGAGGGAGTACCTCCCCTCACAAGTCACGAATTTCTGGAGAATGAAAAGGAGGTCCCGCCATTGTCCCAGCAGGGCGCTGTGCGGAACTCCTTTCTTCCAGTTTACGTTCATGTGCTTATCAACAATGAAATGTTGCCAGCGCTCCCTCTCGAGCTTCTGATTTTTAAAGTACTGCACACCAGTATTCTGTAAGCCTGTTGTTGCTACTATCGATTTTTTCATGACTTTAAATCTTAGGGGCCCAATCTTTACATGATTGTTTTTAAAACTCTGTGAAAACTGTAGGGCCACTTCGTTGTTGTGACCATCAATTTTTTGCAAAAATGAAAGAAATCCTGAGTCTCGCAATAGTGCAAGACTATTGTGAAAGTCAGTGGTCTGATCTACCTCACTGAGGGACAAAGGTTCACATCTAACAGGCGACATCTCTACTTTAACAGTTATGAACAGTCAAAAAATTTTGCATGCAATACCGGAAAACTTAACTCTTTATAGATAGGAATCAACCATCCACCATCCCTTCTGTCTTATCACTGATCCATCCCACCAAAATAGCCATAGATGCGTGGCATGTTTAGAATTGTGCGAGATTGGTACTTGTGGCGGCGTGTTTAACGGCTAAGTGAGGTAATCACCATAAGTGAAGGACGTTTAGGATCATGGTGGAAAGAGTAATCATATCCAAGCAACGGTTTAAAATTTTCCGCATTCCTTCATAATTCAAAAAAAAACTTTATCATTTATTAAAAATGATCATGATTCTTAACTAAAAACAATTTGTACTTAAAATTATATTCTCCTAGTTAATATGATAGCATAAGTACTTTATCAAATAAGTGAAAAAGGCTGCTTTTAAACTTTTATGATGACCACTTCTTATGACATATGCTCAAAAAACAAATTGTATGCTGCTTCTGTCAAGGTGCATGCTTGCACTGATATGTTTACACCGCTTACCGTACTTCTCTGCTGGTACCATTATGCTTATATTATTATATAGGACGATATGCTTGCACTAGTGCAAGCATATTGTTTGAAAAAAGAACAGAGAATTTAAGTAAAATATAGGCTGGACTTCTAACATAGCTTTCCTCAACTGATACTGAAAATTTGCTTCGCCCTTTCTTGATGCTTCAGGGCACCTTCTTGCTCTTTATGTATGAGATCCTGCAATGAATTCATGAGGGAAAAAGAAGTGGGAAAGGGGAAAATTTCAGAATGGGAAGGAATTTTGTTACAGGGATTCCAAGAATAGTACCAAAGAGGGGATAAACAGAAGTGGGATAGGGAAAAAATTCTAGGGTAAAGTGGGATTTTTACAAAGCGGGTAGGGTAAATTCAGAAGAATGTCGGAAGGTTAATCATTCTTGGATTTAAAGAAGAAAATTGAGGGAATATTATGAAATGGGATATGAAGAAAGGCAAAAAAAATTCTGGAAGGTCTGCTTGCATTGGTGCAAGAAAAAATAACTGCAGCACGAATTAAGTGTTACTTGAATAAAAATATCCATGCTAATTACCCCAATGTATAAAGGTTGGTCCTGTTGAACCTACTTTTACTCGGTGGTCGCTAGCATATCTAAAGATCAAGAAACATTCTCTTTTTATTAGAAATTTTTGATCTTCCTGCCAACAAGCTGGTTTTCATGTCAGCAAACTGATTTTCACAAATACAGGAAAATATTTTTTTCTTTACTTTTTTATTAAATTTATTTTTTTTATTTGAGAAGAAGAAGAATTCATGCTTTCAAAAGGTTGGTATTACCATTTACCTCTACTGTCCCGAATTTCTGTTTGACTTGCTGTGTAAAATCTTTCTTGGCAAGTGGATGAAAATACTTCTTTAATCTATGCCCATTTACCAAGAATACTGAATCTTGTCCATCAATAGTTTTGACTTCTACTGCTCCATTCTCGAATACTCTGATCACTTCATAAGGTCCCATCCAACGTGTATGGAACTTCCCTTTACAAATTTTAAATCTAGAATCATAGAGGAGTACCCAATCACCTGGTTGGAACTTATTTTTCTGAATAGTCTTGTCATGCCACCTTTTCCGTTGCTGCTGAATTAGGATGTTCTGCTGAACAATTTCTCTGTGAAATTCATCTAACTCATTCAATTGGAGAAGACGTTGTTTTTGTGCCTTGGAGAGATCTAGTTCTAACTGAACTGCAGTTCTGAAGGTTTTAATCTGGAACTTAATTAGTAACAGAACCTATTTTCCATATACCAGCTCATATGGTGTATGTCTCGTGCTATTTCTCCAAGTGGTTCTGTATGCCCACAAAGCTTATAGTAATATTTCAGCCCAATATTTCTGATGCATATTAACTGTCTTTGTAAGAATGGACTCGATCACTTTGTTTGTAGATTCCACCTGGACATTTTCTTGCGGGTGATACGACGTGGATTTCCTATGCCGGATCTTGTATTGCTCCATCACACCCTGTACCAGATTAGAAATAAATTGCGAACCATTGTTAGAAGCAATTTCTCTAGGCACGCCAAATCTAGTAAATATTTTAGAAAAAAAGAAAATCAACAATAACTTTTTCTGTAGCAAAAGAAACAGCTTTAGCTTCTACTTATTTTGTAACAAAATTTGTACAAACCAAAATATGCTTTTTACTTAAGGATGTTGGATTTATTGGCCCTATAAAATCAATACCCCATTTTTCAAAAGGCTCAATCATAACTTGGGGGCATAGGGAATTTCATTAGTTTGAGTAGGTTGGCCCATTCATTAACAGCTATCACATCGCCTGACATATTGTTTGACATCTTTAAACAAGGAAGGCCAAAAGTAACCAGCACGTAATACTTTATATGCAGTCCGCTTATTAGTAAAGTGGCCTCCACAAGGTTCATCATGAGCATATTTCAATATGTCAAACAATTCCTCCTCTCTTACACATCTATGGATAATTAGATATGGACCAGTGTAAAAGAGATCTCCTTGAATCCAGGAATATGAAAAACTTTTCTGAATAATATTCCGCTTTTCATGAGCGGACAAGTGGGGTGGTGTCTTCCCAGTAACCAAGTAATTAGCAATGTTAGCAAACCACGGAGAGTCTGTAGACATAGCAAAAATATGTTCATCTGGAAAATCATCATTAACAGGAGTTGTTTAACCAGGATTATCTAATCTAGAAGGAAAATCTACTACAACATTAGATTTCCCTAGTCTATCAACAATAGTAACATTAAACTCCTGTAACAATAGTAACCACCTAGTCACTCTACCACTTTTCAATGGTTTGTTCATCAAATATTTAATCGTGTAATGGTCAGTATGTACAAATACTTCATATCCTGTAATATAGTGTCTAAACTTATTAATTGCAAAAATCACAGCTAAAAAATCTTTCTCTATAACTGTATAATTCAATTCAGCGGAAGAAAATTTTTTACTAAAGTTTCTCTGTAACTCTTTCTCTTGTCCTAAAGTTTCACCAATAGCCAAATCTAAAGCATCAGAGGAAATGTGAAAAGGTAGGGACCAGTTTGGACCTCGCAAAACTGGTGCCTATACCAACTTTTCCTTCAATGTTTCAAAAGACTATTGGCAAGCCGTGGACCAAGAAAATTCACTATCCTTAGCTAGAAGTTGGAAAAGAGGAGCAACTATCTTTGAAAAAATTTCAATGAATCTTCTATAGTAACCAGCATGTCCTAAAAAACCTCTTACTTCCCTTTGAGTTTTGGGTGTAGGAAGATGCAAAATGATTTCAATCTTTGCTGGATCAACCTAGATACCTTTGTTAGAAATCAAATGGCCAAGAACCACTCCCGCTTTTCCCATTAATCTACATTTCTTGTCACTCAAAGCAAGATGGGCTTCCTGACAACGAAGAAGTACTTTCTCCAGATTTTTTAGAGCTTCCTGAAAAGAATCACCAAACACAGAAAAGTCATCCATATAAATTTCTACAAATTCTAGATCAGCAAAAATAGCCAAGACTTCCCTTTGAAAGGTAGCCGAGGCATTACATAAACCAAAGGGAAGCACTTTGTAAGAAAATTTCCCCCATGGACATGTAAAAGTAGTTTTATCCTAATCTTCGGGTGCAATCTGTATCTGGTTAACCACTGAAGCCATCCAAAAAGGAGAAATATTTCTTTCCTGCAAGGGTATCAAGCACCTGATCAATGAAAGGGAGAGGGAAGTAATCTTTAAGAGTGAATTTATTCAATTCTCGATAATCAATACAAATACGCCATCTTCCATCTTTCTTAGGTACTAGTACTAATGGAGAGACCCACTGACTGTCGGAAATAGGATAAATAAAACCAACATTTAAGAGTTTATGTACTTCTTCCTTTACAATATCTCTTAGAGCTGGATTCATTCGCCTTTGGGGTTGTCCGATAGGTCGGATTCCTTCCTGAAAATAGATGTGATGTGTACAAGTTTCAGGAGGGATACCCTTCATATCTTCATAGCCCCAAGCCAAGGCATTAAGATGGTTTTGCAACAAATTCACAAGCTACTCTTGTTGAGATGAGTCCAAATCTGAACTAATATGCAAGGATTTACCAGAGCTAATCTCAACAAGAGTGGTATCAGGCTCATGAGTACTCAAGGGAGTGGTCAAATGCAGTGGTATAGAAGAATGAGAATCATGATTTTCTTGAAAATCTAGGCTAAAAATTTGGCTTAAAGACTCATAATTAGGCATAGTGTCTAGATTATTCAGAAAATCTTGAATCTCATCTTCTTGTGAAGACCCAGTATAATGATGGATAAGGGGATTAGATTGAGTCTCCTCATCATTTCTTTGATCCAACCATAAAGTATCTCGAAGGTCCTGAATGGATCTGGCAGGGGGGTATAAGGTAACTTTCTTCCTAGAATCTCCATGTGAGATATACATATCACCGGAACGACATCTAATATATGCATCAACCGTAGCAAGCCATGGTCGACCCAAGATCAAGGGATGTCCTCCTAATGGGTTCGTTGGCTCAAGCACAATGAAATCAGTAGGATATTCCCAAGAATCTAATGAGATGATCACATCGTCCAATACTCCTTCGGGCTTAATTTTAGATCTATTTTCTAATTCAAGCACAGTGGGAGTAGGGCGAAGATGAGATAACCGAATTTCATCCATGGTTTGCTTATTCATGACATTAATGGCTACACCCAGGTCTATAAGAACGTTAGAGATAAGGACATTACCAATCTGAACTGAGACAACAGGGTTTCCGGGATCAGTATACTTTTCCACAGACACACATCCCATCATCAACTATGTTGCCCTACCAACAAATTGAATAGTTCAAGGTTCAAATCTCTTCCTCCTGGGTTTCTTGAGACAGATTTCCTTAATAATCTTGGTAAAAATGGGGATCTCTTTGATGGCTTGAAACAAATTTATCTTAATGAAAAGATTCTGAAACTCAGATGCCAAACTAGTCTCAGAAATAGGCTCACTTATTTTTATTACTAGCCTCTCTGGGAAGGGAGGCTGGTTGGAAGAAGATGGCAAGGATTCATAGGGTAAGGGTTGCTTAGTGACAACTTTCGGAGAATGGTTAAGATTTTCCTCTTCTCCTTTCTCTTCAATGATCACCATAGGTTGCTTCTGATTTTCTGATGTTACAGTCCTTCCCGATCTTAATTGAATATCATGAACCCCAACTGGAATAGACTGGTATTCGAAGGGTAAAGGTGGATTTGTTACATAGATCATTTGCACTGCTTTATTATTATTAGGATTGGGCATAGGTTGAGCAGGCAACTGAGGAGGTCGAAAGGGTGGAGGTAAAGGCAATGGTAGAGTGGACTGACTCGGAAGTTGAGGCATTGAATAAGGTGCATGTGTAGATGGGTATGACTGCATAGGTGGTTGATAGGAATATGGAGAATGAGTTGGCCCTCTCCAACCTTGTTTCCATGGTTGAGAAGGTTTCCCCTGCTGATATTGATTCCCATACTGCCACTGCTAATGAGAGTTAGGATAAGAATATGCATGTGAATTATAACCAAAATAGTGTGGAGAAAATTCAGAAGCCATACCTATACCTACCTGAGGCCAATTCCTTCTTGCTCCCATAGCATTCAAGTATTCAGCTTCAGGCTGCCCCCCTGTGAATACAGCTTTAAGTCCTGGTATAGAGGGACATTTTTCTGTGATATGGTCTTCTGCACAAATAGCACACTTATTAGTTTCTTTCAAATTAAGAGGACTCTCTTTAGGAGGATGATTGTCTCTACATTTAGGACAGAAAATACCTAATGACTCTTGTTCCTTCATGAGTTTCTGCTGAAATTTTAAGGAGTCTAACTTTTTGGTAACAGTGTTCATTATATCAATTTTCATGTTTTCCATTTTATTTTCTAGTCCAATAATCATAGCATAAGTAGATTCAGTTTTTCTATTTCTATTCCGAGTTCCTCTATCAGATCTGTACTGGTTTCTTGAAAATTTCCTGCATAATTCACAAATTTGATCAAAATTTTGCTGAGAAATATCACCTCGTCCTAATAGATTCAAATTATTTCCAACATTATCAGTAAGTCCTCTTAAGAACAAGGTTCTAATAGTGTTGGGATCAAGCTTAAGTTTTGACCTTTGTAAAATATATAGAAATCTTTCCAAATAATCTTAGGGCATTTCATCATCATCTTGTATGATTGTAAAAATTTCATCCTCCATGTCCTGATTTATGCAATATTCTTGATATTTAGACAAAAACACTCTCTTCATATGATCCCAAGAGGTTATGGTGTTTCCTCCTAACCCCATAAACCAGTGGAGAGCTGAGTCCTTGAGGGTAACAAGAAATAATCTTAACTTCTAAGCCTCAGTTACAAAATCATAACTTCTACATAGAATATCAAACTCAAATAGAAAAGAGTCAGGATCTTCATGAACTTTACCATGGAAATGAGGGAGATCTGATGGTGGAATATTCTTCATGCATGACACAATATCAGATCCACAATTGGAAACACAAAAATGGATTTTCCTTCACTTACCTGGTTTTCACCAGTCCCTTCCAAATGATCTTCTTGGTCCACCATTGTTCCCCTCTTACTTGTACCGCTCTCCATAGTTTGATCCACTCCTGAGTTGTTATTACCAGAATCCAGGTGGATTGTTCCTACGTGATGGGTTTGAATTGGATTAGGCTTCCTGCGGACATAAGGAGCCCAATATGAAAAAAAAAATCAGAATTCTTTCGGCCCTTAGTGGGCTTTGAACCCTTACCTTTCCTAGGCATTCGTTTCAAAAGAAAAGAAGAAAAGAAAAATAACAAACAATTTCTAAAAAATGTTGTCATAAATTAATTAACACCAGTAAAATTCCTTCAAAGAAACAACACTGCAAAAATAAAGAAAAATTACCTCTATTGCATAATTAGAAAATTCTTACCAAATCAAATCACCTCCCCAGCAACGACACGAAAATGTTGGGTGCAGGAATTACACTTAAGCAAACTCCTCAACACTTAATTTGTCAACTCGGAGTATTCGTAAACTTAGAGACGAAGCACAGGAAATTCCAGAGATGGTATGAATCTTTCTAATGTAAATCCAAAGGAAATATTTCAAAATCAAATCAAAAGAGAAGAAGGCAACTTGAACCATAAAAAATAATCTAAGACTGGAATGAGAAAGTACGCATTTGCAAGAGAGAATCAAAGATAAAAGGAAATCACTTCAGCTAATGGTTGTTTAATCTACTGAGTGTGTGTTTTCCCTTAGCAGAGACACTTTAGTAGTCTCGTTAGATGGGCCCTTAAACCTACTTCCTTAGAGATTTCCTTTTTGCATTAATCTGTCTAACACTAGTGCAAGATCAGAGAGTTATGTAGAAGGTATAAATTGTGTCTTTACTGAAGGATGTTTACTTCATGCAAGGGCTCGCAATTTTCAAGGTTCAGAGCACTCAGATCTTGTGGCAAGAAAGTATTTCTTGCACTTGATTAGAGCTTTCTATACTTAGCTTTTAATCCTTAAAACAAGTGTTCAATTATTGCAAGTGATAGTTTACTATCGAATCAAATTGCATGCATAAAAGTGAATGTTTCTGATTTTAATAATATGCATAAGTAAAGAAACAATCATTTATCCTGTCGTAAGCGTTTAAAGAAAGAAAGAAAATCGCGGAAAGTAGATTAAGAAAACTTGCTGCATCACACTAAAGTGCACTGGTGCAGGTTCATTTCTCCTACTTGTACCAGGCGGTGGAAAACCAAATAAACAGAACTGCAAGAAAAAGAAATGTCACACCAACGTGCACTAGTGCAGGTTTTCTTCTTCTGCTTGTACCAGGCAGGGAAATCCAATCGAAAATTAAATGCAGGAAATTAAATTGCAGGGAAATAAAATGTAACTACTTCACACAATGGATCCGTTTTCAATAAGAGAGGAATGCAGGTGCTGAAAATAAAATCACACTTTAATAATTTAAACACACAATACAGAAAACAGAAAATAGGGTAAACGTGCTGGGTTGGTTGGGCCCTAGCCAACCAGCGTGTTTCCATTTTTAAATTAAAACGCTGCTTAGTAAACCAGTTAATTCATCAGCTTAAAAGAAAAAAAGCATAATTTCTGAAACATGAGATAGAAAAACCTTTTATTAATTTATTGAGGTGAATACATGCGTTGATACAATGTCCAGCCTAGATTTGGGCGATAACAAAAGACCAGTTACCGCCTATCGACTTCGCTCTAAATCTCTGCTCCAAATATCTCCTGCTAGGTCCTACTTACACTTTACATTATATAGATCTGTTGGCCGAAGGCCAATACAGATCGTTCAACTGATTCATAACAAAATGCAAAATTTAGTCTCGGCCTTCAAGATAAGACGATTTTGCAAAACTGGCTGTAGCTAACCATCTTTCTCCCTTCACTAATTAGTCTCGGCTGCCTTTGAATCATTCGCTGTCATGGCTGAAATGGCTTAAGATGGGGCGGTGATTGAGGAGGTTCAGATCTACCGCAAAGATTTGTTATGCTGGCAATAGTGCAGATCTGATCTTGCACTAAGATCAATAGTCACGATAAGCACTTTAACCATCAAATAACCTTTGGAGATATTGATTAGTTACAAAAGTGATTTAGAAATAAGAAATCATGTAATAAATATTTAATTAATGCTAAATTTAATTAAAACATGAAAAATAAAGGTTTATACGAAATGTGTCACCATGCTTGGACTAGTGCAGGATGAGGGTGCATAAAGGAGGTGAAACAGAGGTAAATGGTTACAATTTAGGAAGGGAAAAATGGTAAAAAGAGAGCAAATTAGGTGGCTTACAATCACAAGTATCAAGTATCAAGTAACATTACTTCACATGCCAAATTATATATAACATTGTAACATTACTTCACATGCCAAATGTAGTTCAACCATCCAAAACTTAAGTTTTAAAAACATTATATATCACATTCACATGTACCAAATGTAGTTCACATAAAATATGTCCAAAATTTGTAGATCTCCTGAAAGTATCAAGTATCAAGTATCAAGTTATATATGACTGCATCTAGGTAAGACTATATATAAAAAAGTAAAGTTAAGACTAAATCTATTGAAAATGTAAGGTTTCACATGTGCATGTGCAGTATGTAGTGTCTCTCCCAGCAAAGTCACAATCCTCAAGCTATCCTACGAAGCATGGGGAACCTATACACAATGTGTACAAACATTAAAATTTGATGTTTTAAAATTGAGTGAGAATATATAGAACTTCATGTAAAAAATAAAATGTAAAAAAATCATGCAACACCTCATGAGGTTCCCTCTCCATTTGTTGCTCGTCCACTACAACTTCCCCCACAGGAACATCTCCAACAATAAAATGTACAATATATATATAATTTTCAAATGAAAATGCATGTATAAACTTATTTTCAATAATATTAAAAAAAAATTTAGACAACTTGTTCAAATGGTTGAAATGGTCTAGATGTTCCTATCTGCATTGCTAGATTCCGTGGAGAAAAGAAATCCTCTATAGAAACCTAAAATTCAAAAAAATTAAAAGTATAAAATAACTCAAGATCAAGATCTCAATTTATAATAAAACTTTTAAACTTCAATTTATAAATTATAACTTGAAAACATCTATTTAAGTGAAAAAATGAATACTTCTACTAGTGGATTTGGCACATCTCCTAAGAGAGGCTCCAAAAGAAAATCTCCAAAAACCTAAAATTCAAAAATTTAAAATAACTCAAAATCTCTAGATCTCAATTTATAATAAAACTTTTAAACTTCAATTTAACTTATAACTTAAAAACATATATATATATATATATATATATATATATATATATATATATATATATATATATATATATATATATATATATATATATTTAAGTGAAAAATGAATACTTGTGCTGGTGGATTTGGCACATCTCCTAAGAGTGGTTCAGAAAGAAAATCTCCAAAAACCTAAAATTCAAAAAATTTAAAATAACTCAAGATATAGATATATCTCATTTTTAATGGAACTTTTTGAGGTGGAATATATAACTTAAAAACATAAATTTTAGAAGTGAAAAATTGTCCATACTTGTGATTGTGGATTTGGCACATCTCCTAAGGAAGTAAAAGGTACATCTTCCAAGGAAGAAGAAGGTACCTCCATCCCAAAAACATCAGACAGTATCAGAATCTATTAAAAAAAATTATTATATATATGTACATGTACATGTGTGCACAATTATTTATTTTAAAAAATATCTCACCATGTTTCGATATATATAATAATAGATAAAAACTTATTATACATCATCATGTTCACTTAAAACTTCACTAACATTTGCCAACATATCTTGATGGTGATAACCATCTTGATTGTATGATTGATGGTGAGACCCATCTTGATTGTTTGAACCAGAGGCTTCGACCGTGATATTAATATTTTCTTCATTCATCAAGCTTGACAACTGCAAATGGTGTTAACATATAATGATACATTTTTGTTAGATTAATGCATACAAAAAAATGTATGTATATATGTATTTATTATAAATTGTACATGTGTTAAAAGAATTGAACCCTAACCATTAACACATACCATTCCCATGCCCTCTTCCTCATGAAAAATTAGGTCTTGTCAACCATTGCGATAATTCTTTGCATATGTTTGGAGATCTTCAACACTCATGTTGTTAATCTCTTCATCCATATAATACACAAAATTAACGCATTTATTCTCACGTGCTCTTTGTCGATTTAGAAAAACATTGACTCCACCCAATCCACTGTGAACATTGTCAATGATGGCATCCCTTGCTTCTCGACTAATTTGAGAAGTGGCTTCCATCTCTGACCGCAAAATTTCGACATGAAAAGGTCGACTAACCAATGGTGGCTTAGGGCGAGGCAACTCAACATCATGCCTAGTGCCCCTACGGTCACACAATCGACCTTTCCCAGAACCAAAAAATTCAGAGGGAAGGTTATTGTAATTGAGTTTCATTTGCAAAAATAATTTTGCATAAAATAATTTTACAAAATAAAGTGGAACCTCGTCATTCCATGGGCGTCTTCTATAGGCTGCAAAGTGTCTATCATACAAATAGTGAGCTATTTGAGGGTGCTTGAAATATTTCACCTTCAACATCTTTATTTTCGGCCCTTCTTTGAAATTAAACATAGACTTGGCCATTTCTGTTGTAACTCTTTGTTTAACAACCTCCTATTTATCGGGACCTATCACTATTTCTTTTCTTTTTCTCATGACTTCTACAAAATTATCAGTGGTTGGCCTAAGCTTTCAGTACACATCTACTAGTTCACCTAAAGAGTGTGTAACTATTTCCAAGCTTTGTTGACTCTCAGCAGGTAGAGTCAAAGCCATGAGATCTCTCTTCAATTTTGCATGAAGATTTTGACACCTTTATAAGGTGAATTGCTGCATGTTTGTTTCCCAAGGTATATCGGAAATGTCCACTGGATAAGTCGTGGTTGGTGGACAACCTTCTTCTTGAATGAAGCGTTCTGCCCTATGTCTTTTTTTAGCAACATTTAGAGTAGAATTTTCAGCCTCTACATCAATACATAAAATTTTGTATATTAAAAAAACACGTGTAAACAAATTTGTACAAATTGAATGAAAAAAATATTCAAATTGATGGCCACCTCGATGTGGTTGGCTAGCATCTTGCCCACCCTGAGACTGTTGAGAACCAGAACGACCCTGTTGAGAACCAAGACGACCACTGATTGGTTGAGAACTAACACAACCATCCGTTGATTGGCCTCTGGGGGAATACATATCACCACCTTCATGCAATCCACCAACACTTATTGATGGCCCTCTAAGGGAATCTGAACCACCACCAACCTCATGAGATGAGAGAGAAGCTTCATAAGAAAATATGAATTTATAATCAATTCAAAAATACATTCATACATATAAATACATGTACATATGCATTGATTAAATTGTGTGAACCATGGGCATGCTCCATTGATGGAGTAGACACCCTTCTCCTCTTGGCTCCTAAAAAATAAAAAATGAAACTTATTAACAACTAATTTGACTCACAAAATTGATAAAAAATCAATTCCATATGTACACACATGTATGTATATGTATAGAGATTTAAGATTATATTTAAATACCATGAACATCCCTTGATCCCTGATCCCCGGCCTATTTCGTAGAGATATGGGATTCTATTGATCTTCGTCGCTCATCCTCCATGATAGATATATCTACAGTGGACATTTACAATTATTTTTTTAAATTACTATTTAAAATAAATTCAAAATAAATTTCAGAAAATTAATGTAATTTAGTGTACACAAATTAAGTAAAACACAACTTTGAAACCACTAATTGATGTGTGAAACTCAATTTAAGCAAAAAAAATTATAAAAATGTTAAGTTCACCAAATTGTGCTTTACATGGTGGGAGCACACTTGGTATAAATTTGAAAAAAACACATGGACATTAAAAAAGAAGCGTGAAACTCTATTTAAACAAAAAATTGTTGAAGTCCTCGCATTTTAATTTTATAAAAATGTGAAGTTCATCACTTGTTGCAAATGTGAAGTTCACCAAGTTGCGCTTTACATGGTGTGGTGGGAGCACACTTGGTATATAATTGAAAAAAACACATGGTCATTAAAAAAGACGCATTTATAAGTACAAAACACACATATATCCAAAGTATGTTATAATGTCCATCAATAGATTTTGAAAGAGAGCGTCTCAACACTAATTCATCTTTGAGAGATGAATCTTGAATTTTTGAAGAAGAGCGTCTCAAAACTAATTCATCTTTGAGAGATGAATCTTGAATTTTTGAAGAAGAGTGTCTCAAAACTAATTCATTTTTGAGAGATGAATCTTGCATTGGCATTGCCCATATAATTCTAATTCATCTATTAATTCATCTTTGATAGATGAATCCTGAATTGGCATTGCCCCACGCAATAGATCAGCAGACATCTTATTCACATTTGTACAATGTCTTATACTAAAAAATTGAAATTGGCTAACAATATTGTTTGCTATTCCATGCAGTTCTTTTAGCCTCTCCTTCTTAACTTGGTACACGCCATTCATTTGGTTGCACACAAGTTCAGAATTGGTGAAAACTACAATTCTGTTTGATCCATACTCCATAGCTATTCTCAAGCCTTCTATCAATGCAATATAATATGCCCTGTTGTTTGTTGTTCTTCCCGGTATATTCATTTTCCTTTGGATGACTTTTCTATTCGCAATATTGGAAAGCACATATGTAATCACTGCTTTCCCTAGATTGGAATAGCAAGAAACATCTATGCATAATGTCCATTTTTCAACCATATTTAGTGGGTTCTTTTATCCTTGAAAAAAACAAATTCAATAAAAATATATTAAATTGACATTTATTGCAAATGCATGGGAGAAATGACACATGTGCATGAGATAAATGACATGTGCATGATTTATCTTAAAGTTTGACTTAAATTTTATGGTAGAATTCACATCTAGAAATGAGATGCGTTAAAGATTGCATTGCCTAGAGTTTAAGGGAGATTTATGACACATATACATGGTTCATGCATGGTTTGCATGAAAGTTTGCCTTAAAATTTATGGCAGAAATCACATCTAGAAATGACATGCCTTAAGAAAGGATGAGATCCAGAGGCTACCTGGCCCTTTACATGTCTTAAGAAAGGATGAGATCCAGAGGCTACCTAGCCCTTTACACACTGCTTTAAAACTTGTAGAAGTTAAGACTCAACCAACAAACTAAAATCCTATGTGTTCAGCCACTTTAGGTTCAGTTTTTAGGCCTTAAATTTTGCCTTGAATTAATGGGGAAAAGCCTTGAGTTTGGGGGATACTATCCTATGAGAGTTCAGCCACTTTAGGTTTAGTTTTTAGCCCGTAAAGTTTTCCTTGAATTAATGGGAGAAAGCTTTTAGTTTGTGGGAGAAATGACATTTACATGGTTTGCAAAATTATTTTATGCACTTACTAAAACAACTAGTTGTGGTGGTTGATGAAGTTATGTCAAAAGTCACACCTTTATGAGTTTGTGGGAGAAATGAAATAGAAATGACACATGCCTTAAATTTTTCCTAAAATTTTATGGGAGAAGGGAGAAATGACACATGTACAAGGTTTTCCTTAGAGTGGTAGTGGTTTATGGATATTAAAATGAAGAACTTCTATTTATGTTCTAGAGATTGACTGTAGGGGCATTTACTGGATATGTCACCTTTGATAAAAGATGAGATCCAGAGGCTACCCAGCCCTTTAAAAAATCTACCTTTATAACTTGTATAAGTTAACACTCAATAGACAGACTAAAATCCTATGGAGGTTCAAAATCCTATGAGAGTTCAACCACTTTAGATTCAATTTTTAGGCCTTAAAGTTTGCCTTGAATTAATGAGAGAAATCCTTTAGTTTGTGGGAGAAATGACATTTACATGGTTTGCAAAATTGTTTTATGCACTTACTAAAAACATGCTTTAAAGTTAATGGGAGAAAGCCAACATGACACATGCTTTAAAAACTTTGCCTAAGAATTTATGGGAGAAATTACACATGTACGCAGTTTGCCTTGAAGTGGTTGTGGTTTATGGATAATAAAATGAGGAACTTCTATTTAGATATGTTCCAGAGATTGAATGTAGGGGAATTTACTGGATATGTCACCTTTCAGAAAAGATGAGATCCAAAGGCTACCTAGCTCTTTAGAGACTCTACCTTTAGAACTTATAAAAGTTAACACTACCTAGCCCTTTACAGACTCTTCTTATAGAACCTTGTAGAAGTTAACACTCAACAGACATAATTTATAATAATTGATATGTACAAGAATTTTACAACTTCAACATCAACCTACACTATCCTCGTATCATTGTAGTCATGTCAATCTAGATTATTTATATCCATTACATCATAAAACACTCCACTTTTAACATTTCAAAAGAATAAAGCAACATGGAAGGTGTTAATTTAGGTACATTGATACACGAGCCACTTTTAACATTTTACAAGAATAAAGCAACATGGAGGGTGTAAATTTAGGTACATTAATAAAATACAGCCATGTCAATCTAGATTATTAAGATCCATTACATCATATTTAACACAATCTAGATTATTTATATCCATTACATCCTAAAACACTCAACTTTTAACATTTTAAAAGAATAAAGAAACATGAAAGGTGTAACTTTAGGTACATTAATAAAATATAACCATGCCAATCTAGATTATTAAGATCCATTACATCATAAAACACTCCACTTTTAACATTTTACATTTCACTCACCTTGAGTTTGGGGGATACTATCCTATGAAAGTTCAATACAACCATGTCAATCTAGATTATTAAGATCCATTACATCATAAAACACTCCACTTTTAACATTTTACATTTTACTCCATTTGAGTTTGGGAGATCCTATCGTATGGAAGTTAAGCTACTTTAAGTTTTTAGGCCTCAAATTTTGCCTTGAATTAATGGGAGAAAGCCTTGAGAAATGACACATTCTTTAAAGTTAATGGGAGAAAGCCAATGACACATGCTTTAAAGTTTGCCTTAAGAGTTTATGGGAGAAATGACACATGTACACGATTTTCATTAAAGTGGTTTTGGTTTATGGATATTAAAATGAAGAACTTCAATTTAGATCTATTCCAGAGATTGACTGTAGGGGCATTTACTTGATATTTCACCTTTCATAAAATATGAGATCCAGAGGCTACCTGGCCCTTTACAAACTCTACCTATAGAACTTGTCAAAATTAACACTACTTGTCCCAATTATAACCTATGAAGTGTGTAGAGGACTCGTGGAATCACTCACACTACTTTACGTAGACATAAGGGTGTATAAGAGTGTACTAAGTTCAAAAATATGGTCATATTATTGGATATATTTCCCAAGAGCCCAAATGTACTCCTTAAGTATATGTGGAGTCTATATAACCATCTACAAAAACAAGTGATTCTTTCCAAGATAAGGATAATGTATGAGCCATGTGTATACACACATTATCTAGAAACCATAGGCCAAAATAAAGAGAATTATCTAGACCATTGCAACATTGATGGTCACATTAAGGAGAATTATTGGATGTTTGGTATGTGTTATATTCTTTATGTGAATACCCCCATGCACTATATATTTTTCTAAGCATAGTGGTGGGAATAAAATGGGAGGAAAGGACCCCCACTTTAGGGTTTCATATAGATGAAAATTTCCCCACACATAGGTGTTCAATGGTAGTGCCCCAAAAAAAGTTTTTGGGAAAAAAAATTCTCCCTTTATGATGGTTTTCATCACATGATTTTTTCTTTTAGAATTTTTCTAGTGCATGGTAGTTTACCCCATGGTTATACAGTTTCAGTTAAAGAACTAAAGTTTTATCTGATCCAAGTTAATGGATTGGTAGTTTATAATTGTCATGGGATATATACATATATACATACATACATATGTGTGTGTGTGTGTCTGATGGTCTAAAAATTAATATATTAATAAAAAAATGATCTTCTCGTTTTGGGTTTCTCAAGTAAATTATATGTTAATGCATGTGTTTTACATTGAATATTTTTCATTTTATTAAGAATCTATTTGAAACAATTAACTATATAAGGTTAAAACCTATGTTTTTTATCAAATTACTTTTGGTTTCAATGGGAAACTTTTATGGCTAATGTGTTTTTCTCGAAATGTGATAGACCCCATTAAAATGTGAGATATATCGAAATGATTCCTATGGTGTAATAAAATAGTTGAGTAGTTTAAAGATATAGATGCATAAATTCAATGAAAATAGTTTTGAGATATATAAGTCCAAAATTGAATAGTTTTTGGTGAATAAATATCAGTGGATCACTATGGATATATTTGCTTCATTAAAAGGGATTTTTCTAGAAGGATGGAATAAGTTGGAAAGAAGGGAAAATATCACAATTATATGTTAATGCATGTGTTTTACATTTAATACTTTTCATTTTATTAAGAATCTATTTGAAATAATTAACTATATAAGGTTAAAACCTATGTTTTGTATCAAATTACTTTTGGTTTCAATGAGAAACTTTTATGGCTAATGTGTTTTTTCTCGCAATGTGATAGACCCCATTAAAATGGGAGATATATCGAATTGATTCCTATGGTGAAATAAAATAGTTGAGTAGTTTAAAGATATAGATGCATAAATTCAATGAGCATAGTTTTGAGATATATAACTCCAAAATGGAATAGTTGTTGGTGAAAAAATATCAGTGGATCACTATGGATATATTTGCTTCATTAAAATGGATTTTTCTAGAAGGATGTCCACTAAGTTGGAAAGAAGGGAAAATAACACAATTATATGTTAATGCATGTGTTTTACATTGAATATTTTTCATTTTATTAAGGATCTATTTGAAACAATTAACTATATAAGGTTAAAACCTATGTTTTGAATCAAATCACTTTTGGTTTCAATGGGAAATTTTTATGGCTAATGTGTTTTTCTCGAAATGTGATAGACCCCATTAAAATGGGGGATATATCGAAATGATTCCTATGGTGTAATAAAATAGTTGAGTAGTTTAAAGATATATATGCATAAATTCAATGAGCATAGTTTTGAGATATATAAGTCTAAAATGGAATAGTTTTTGGTGAACAAATATCAGTGGATCACTATGGATATATCTGCTTTATTAAAAGGGATTTTTCTAGAAGGATGGACTAAGTTGGAAAGAAGGGAAAATATCACAATTATATGTTAATGCATGTGCTTTACATTGAATATTTTTCATTTTATTAAGAATCTATTAGAAACAATTAACTATATAAGGTTAAAACCTATGTTTTGTATCAAATTACTTTTGGTTTCAATGGGAAACTTTTATGGCTAATGTATTTTTCTCGAAATGTGATAGACCCCATTAAAATGGGAGATATATCGAACTGATTCCTATTGTGAAATAAAATAGTTGTGTAGTTTAAAGATATAGATGCATAACTTCAATGGGAATAGTTTTGAGATATGTAAGTCCAAAATTAAATAGTTGTTGGTGAACAAATATCAGTGGATCACTATGGATATATTTGCTTCATTAAAAGGGATTTTTCTAGAAGGATGGACTAAGTTGGAAAGAAGAGAAAATATCATAATACAATTGTGTCTCTTAGATGTTGAAGAATGTAGCTAGGTTCAGCCTTCATTATTAATATATTTGTAAAAAATAATTTATAATTATTTTTTCCTAACAAAATTCTATAACTATTATCAAAACAAAAAAATTTGTTAGGAAACAATAAAAGGCTAGAAAAGTGACAAATGGTTATACTAATGATGAAATAGTGAGACCTTCAATTTAGGAAGGTCGTATAGTATGTCTCTTTCAATGCAATACAACTTTTAAGTGGACTAATATTAAATTAAATAATAATAATAATAATAATAATAAATTTAAAAATAATAATAATAATAATAAAAGGCCAATGAACAGGTTGTTGGTATTTTGTAATTGAAATAAGTTAACTCAAGAAAAATCTACTCAGATGGAGGCAAACCGATGATATGTGGAGGAGAGAACAGGTACAGATTATAAGGAAAATTATTCAACAAGTAATGAAAAGGAACCATATGGAGGTGAAACTGGTCGTGGAAAATTTCAGTGGAAGAAATGAAAATAGATATCTAAATAGTCATTTCTCAATTTGTATTTGACAGGAAGATATTTTTTCTCTGCTTGCAAAATTTTATTTTTCAATGGAAGAAATGACAACACTAGTTAGCCATTTCTGATGGAAATGGATATAGCTCACCTAATTCTAATGTATGAACAAAAATTATAATGCAAAACAAATTCAAATGCAGAACCAATTCTTAGGGCTCACAATAGCCATGCTATACAAATCGTAAGGGCTCACAACATCCATGCTATACAAACCTGCAACCTCCAAAGGGCCTGCAAGGCGTGAACCCTCCAAGCCAAAGTGACACATCACACAGTTCAACAAAGAATGAAACATAAAACTTATATACGTCAAGAATTATAATGTGAAATTTTTTGACATAGATTCAATTCTAGCATGTCACAGACTCTCAGACATGCACGTGATAGTTCAAACTGCACAGTGCATGAGACCCTCACTAATATCTATTTTAGTCACTAGGTTCTGTGTATATTATAAGGATCACAGTAGGCCATAGATCCTGTAATCACCTAGGAAAGGTTCCAAACCAGATTGGAATAGTTGAATCCTTGAACTGTATTAAAAATTCTTCTTGAAAATGGAAACAATTTGAAATTTTATGGATCCATTCCCAAGATGATGAAACAAATCCTTTATCGAAAAAATGTTGCCAATAAAAACATAAAAAAATCAAAGTTGCATGAGAAAGGGAAGGGTTCATGGCAGGAAAGAGTATGGTGGAGAGGACCGCAAGCATATAAAGTAAACCTAAACCCTATAAAACAAAGACCTAAACATAAACAACATCATTTTTCACTTTCCTTTGCAAATTATAAGAGTTTGAGGCCTGAAAGCACCTAAGAGTAACATGCATTTGGAGAGCGTTAACATAGTGACAGTGACAACCTAGTCTCAGTCATTTGGAGAGAATTAACATAGTGATAGTGACAACCTAATATCAGGTGTTTGGAGAGCATTAACATAGTGACAGTGACAATATAATATCAGGAATTTGGAGAGTGGATTTGGCATAACAACATTCTCATTTGGAAAGTTTGGAGTGAAATATTTTTAGAAATCTTCCTTTTAAACCAGAAAATACTACTCTACAATTATGAATATAGCTCACAAATTTATGATGTAAAACTTTAGTCCTTATTCTGACATATCTGAAATGAAAATTTGAAATTAGAGTTTACTATGTACTATAAATCTGATTTCTTGTTAAATGTTTAACCATTTAATATTCAGAAATAATGAATTTTAATTTTGGAATTTGTTTATGAATAATTATATGAATTATTCTATGATTGATGAATCTGAATATAGAATAAGAATTGTGACTATATGAATTGTGAATCTAAGAAAAGAAGATGAATTGTGATGGTATGAATGATGAAATTAGAAACATATAATCTGTAATTTTTATGTTTTTTTTCCAAAATTTGATTCTTTTGGAAATTTGGTAATCTGTAATCTATAAGCCAGACACGGACACAGAGATAGAGGAACTAGACACAGAGATAGAGATAGAGGAACTACAGAGGCTGGGTACCAAAACAAAACCTTCATAAAACTGTAAATTCAATGACAAAGGAGAAGGATAGCATACCTGGAAATTTGCGGACGACAAGAGGACGAAGCCGCAACGAGAAGATGAGCCAGGATATTTCTGAAGACGTTGTGGAGGATGCAGACCAAATTCCCTACGAACAAAAAAAATTAAAATTAAAATGAAACAAAAAAAAAATCAACAAAAAAAATACAAAAAATACAGAGCGACACCTCACCTCGTTGTTGCGACGCAACAGAGCAACACCTCACCTCGTCGCCCCTACAAACACACAGACGTGAGATAGGCAAACGCGAGATGGACGGATGTGAGACAACAAACAGACAATGGTAATACGCCCGAAACTTGATAAGGTTTGCGGGTCGATATATTTATAAGAACAAGTTCGACCGAACTATTTTAAAATTTCGGTCGGACTATTAGTTCGACCGAAATTTTGTTTTCGGTTTTCCCATCTTCGGCCAAAAATCTATTTTCCCACACCATCAGTACATCGTCAATGTAAACAACAGAATGAGTTCGGCCGAACTAATTTCGAAAGTTCAGCTGAACTCTCGAACAGTTCGGTCGAACTTTTATAAAAGTTTGGCCGAATTACTGAGAAAAAAAGTTTTCCACCCCCCATTCTCACAAACTTGTAACCCAACTTTGCATTTTTACCCTAATATAAAATTAATATGCGACATTTTTAAAATATCAATAATAATAAAAACATTCAATGTGGGTTACAAATAAAATATTTCAATTTATATTGAGATGTATTTATGGATAATGTGGTCCATAAATAAAATATGTCAATGGCCATATTAAGTAAAATATTTCAATGGCCATGTTAAGTAAAATATTTCAATATCAACTATGTATATATTATATATGGTTAAAAAAAACTATGTATATATTATACACAACAACCAAAACTAATAATTGTTTATATTCTTATGGTTAAAACATTTTATATTTTAGTCCTTTTTAATATTTTCTGGTCCATTTTATCTAAAATTGAGCAAACATTTGTTGGAATTGCAATTTTAAACTATATAAACTACACAATCCATGTGCCCAAGTAGATCCTTTTGTGTGTGTGGAGAGAGAGAAAGAGAGATTCATCTTGTTAAAAAAGTTTTGCATCTCAATTAATTTTATCGTACTACGTGTTTGGTAGATTCGTGGTTAAGATGGATCTATGCTAATGATATATCATAAATTCCTTTCATTACATATTCACTATTTGATTATGAACTTGTGTTAAAAATTAAGGATAGTAAGCTTCTAGAGAAGGGGGATAAGTAATGTTGACCATAGTAAAACTCAACTTAGATGTTATATAAGGTTTATGACTTTGCATCTAGGCATTAACTCTTTTAAGATACTGAATTTTTAGCAAAAGGGGGTTAGGAAGATGTGAGCATAGGACTCAATTGACATGTGACACAAGGTTTATGGCCTTACATATAACACACGTTATGATCCATTAACTACCATGGATATTCCATTGGATAGTTCGTCACAATGTATCTTAACAAAATATATTTAAAAAAAATGAAATTTTACACTATTACAACTTTATTTTCTTTATATTTTTGGATCTGTAGATCATTGCTAATAGTGTATGCATGCAGATTAAAAATTATGTAGAAAATAAAGAATGGTGAAATAAACTCAAAAACACATTTAACACGTGATATGACCTGGGAAACCCTTTCGGTAGAAAAACCCAGCTGGAAGGTGAGGTTGCTCCGCTCTCTTTATTTAAATAGAAATTTGGCTATAAGTACAAATAAGTATGGCATGTGGCCCATGGGATACTACAATGCATAAATCCTCTCTGTGTGCTCTATCTCCTATATCTCTTGGCTATTTTTTACTTAGCTATAGAACAAGTGCACTCAAAATAATGGAACCCCTTTTCCTCCTAGTGGCTCGGTTATAACACAACATGATAGCCTACTAATGGTTAGGTTTGACTACCTCAACTCTTAACCAGGTTTAAAATATACACTATTATAGAGTCTTATACAACATATTCATGTGGCTAGCCCCATTTCCATGAATAACGTGGGATGGCATGGCAAACTCTGAAATTATGGTGGTGAAAACAGGAAGGTCAACTTTTTAGTGACATAACTTTTTCATACAGACTCAAATTGACACAATTCTTGCGTCATTGGGAAAAAAAAAATTGGGTGATAAAGTGAAAATGTTTTACCCACAAAAATTGTCGTTTAATGCCCCAAAATTCTCCCAGAAGTCTTCAGACCCCAATTTTCCAAACTGGTTCCCGTCGATAAAAATGGTATGAGAGTTGTTTCCTCACTTTTTCACTCTAAAAGCATCAAGATGGAAGAAAAAAATATAATTATCCAATATGGATCACACCTCCCCATTTTGGGAGGATTTTGGTCCCCAAAATATTCCACTTAATGAGGTGAGGAAAAATTTCCTCCACCTTCTCTTTGGTGTACCATTTAGCTTTTCTTGAAAGTAGTCCTTTCAACCCAATTTTCCAAAGATCATGCTTCCCATGTATTGTAGTTCTGGACCTGTTTTTAAAAAATATATCTTTTGTCAAATCTATTTGATAATTTACTGCCAAATCCTCCATGGAAGGTAGGACTTATTGCTTTTCCTATTCTAGCATGGAAGGTGTTAGTGGCTTAATGTTCTGTGATTAAAAATACTCTTTTCATATTTACTTGGTAGTGGTCCTAGGTCAAAATTTCATGTTTCAAGTCAAGTTTCAAATAAAATTTTGTTCACTAAATATGTCTAGGTATAAAATGCTACCCCCTTCACTCCGTTCATGGTCATCATCATTTCATAGGTGATCTCATCCATTAATAATCTAGGGTCTGAGGTCATTCACCACACCTTCATTTAGGTCAGATTCTAGGTCTCATTTGTTTCGCCACCATAAGAGTCAATTATGTCATAAAAGAAGGCGAAAAAATTCTCGTTTTCACCATACAAGTCATTTGAATAGGGAGTTAGCAAAGATAGGTAAATAAGTAAAGATATCCTCCCTTCTCACTGTTATACTCCACAACTGCCAAGGGTTGAAGAAAAATAATCAAATTCGTGCCAACACTACTTGTGCTACGCTTCTAAGGTATTGCACTACGCTTGTGGAGGTGTTGTGCAGGTGTTGCGCTATGTTTCTGGCTTGCGCTATGATTTTGGTATTTGAGCTCCAAATCAATTCTCCAAAGTTAATACACCTCCTAAACAGTAATTAGACACCCTCCATACCTCTCTCAAGTCAAAATTCATCATCAAATGAGTGGTTTCCTTCATTAGGTTACTCCACTATGTTTTTGGTGTTTTGTATCTTTTATTTCTTTCAACTGATAAAACCCTAATCTAACCATCTGCAACATTAATATAACCTTCATACACCATTCCCTAACATCTCATATCACTCATAGTTCTCTTTTCCATCAATTTCATTAAAACCCTAATTTTCACTACATTTTGGCAGAAAAATTAGTGAAACCCTGTGTTTTGACCTTTTGGGCACCTTCCTCATGCCCATTTCCAGAAATTTCACTTGAATTAAATCCAAATAATTACCCTACCTCCTCATTTTTTAATAAAATTTCCCTAGCATCCTTACACCCCATTTTTTCCCCTAAAAACTCCCTACCATTATCCCCTATTTTCCTAATCTCCATCTCCCCTACCCATTTCATCTACCTAGGGTTATATCTCCTTGAAAAACACCATCGAGGGAGAAAAGAAGGTTCATAAGGGAGACCACCATTCCAGGTTTGATCCAACTTATACCCATGGTATCATTTTCAGATTTTTGTGATCAAGCTAGGGTTTACATTGCACATGGGGACAATTTTGCTTGAAAATCATTTTCAGAAGAGATGCAGATGAATTTTACAAAATTGAAAGAGGATTTTGTCCATAATATGCCAAAAAAAAAAAAAATCCTTCATTGTATGCACAGGTGTTATTATTTTAGATCAATTCCAAAAATACTGTTGCTCCAGGTCATTTTCTCCACTTTTGAACAGGTTGTCTTAAAGTCACTTTTTCAGGGGTTTGTAGCAGGGGTTTGCAGTTCTTTATGACTCCATTTTATAGCAAATATCATAATATTAAAAACCATACCACTGGTATCCCAAAGCTCCTCTGCGAAGGCCTCCAAACACCCTCTCAAAGTGGCACAATGCTTATGTTGAGAGTGCATTACGCTTCTACAAATTTTTAGTGATCAACTTCAAACTTGGATTCTGAGAGAATGAGAAAGTAATTTGGCACAAAGGAGGATTTTTTTGTTAATAACATACCCAAGAACAAAAAACTCTCTCATTTTTGGAAAAACCATTATGGTTATAGAGATATTGATCCATCTTTAAGCCTTATTTTTGCAAAAAAGAAACTGAAAAATCTGGAAATTGGGTCATTACAGAAGCGTCGCGCAGCGGCGCGACGCTTTTTCTCAGGGCATCTAAATGGAGAAATATTATATTTTTGGATGCCTTTTCAACTCTAAATTATAGATATAACCTCATGTTTTCATTTCACCTTCTATTTTTGAAGAAAAATCCAAAAAACATCACTTTTTTCATGCTTCTACCACCTATTTTTCCTCTGCGTGGTGCTTCTGGAGTGAGGTTCAGAGAATCAGTTTTTGAAGGCCTTTCAAGGGGTATTTTCTTAATTTTGAGGGTGAAATGGAAAGAATTCACATAGGGATACCCATCCTAACTCTCATATTTTCAAATGGATGCCTAAAATTCAGTCAAAATCATCTCCAAAGTGGCATGACGCTTCTGCTGGGAGGTGCGACACTTCTGTCATTGTATTCATTTGGACAAATGTCAAGCCATAAAATCTCCAAAATTCGAGGTTTAGTTGTCCCATGAGGTGTATTTTTGGTGTTTTTTTTTTGCCTCTCTTTGTGGAGGAATGATGTAATTAATGAAGGAGACACACACTCCTAGTTATAAGCTAAACTCGAGGGAATGGTTTCTAACCTCCCTATATTTTAGGTAATGACTCATATAATACATTTATGATGTGTTTTGTATCAGATTTCGACCCCATGAGGTTTCATGACTTCTATTTTACATATTTAGTCCAAATCAAGTCATTTTAGAGGTTGGATAGTTTTTATTTGTAGTGGACCTATTGTACAAACTTTTTTTTGAGTGAAATCAAAGGATGATGCAGCTATACTATTGAGATTCCAGTGGTATGATTTTGAGCATTGTTTCGTCTCTCTTACTTCATCAAGTTAAATTTTATGTTACCATTTTAATCACATGCATGTTTTTGTATGTTAATCTAATGAGTTTATAAACAGAAATCATCTCCTTTTATGCTCTGTTTTATAAGATTTACATGGATGTGTTTACTTTTCTGATGAATGAATTTATTTAGATGCTGATTTTGACTCCTCTTTCAAAACCCTATACACAATGAAAAATTTAGTATGTTCATTGTTTTACCTATCTTGCCTCATCCTTGTCTCTGCAACTAAACCTTTGAAACCCTAATTCTAGTTCTTTCACTATCATTCCTATCTAGAAAAACTTAAAACACCCAAAAACCATAATCTACTGAGCCTCATAACTAGCCTAAGATCATTAAATCCCAAGTCATATCATTGGTTGCAAAGTGACAATGAGAGATCCCTCACTGGTTTTGGTAGGGCTAACTACCAGACCTAAAGGTTGGTTTGAGGTTACCTCCTTCAGTTCCATTCTCAGCCTTGGGAAATGGGGGGAGTGATAACATTTTTTGCGTCGTTGCCAGGGAGAAAAGTTCAAATATTTCACGAGAAAGAATGACAAATATTAACTCTTATTTCTGATGATGAATAGTGGTCAAACACAAGAAGGTTGTGCATCTTTAACTTGGCAACTCCAGTGTCAAAGAATCCAAAGGTTCAAAGTTTTCATGGTGACTCCACTGTTCAAAAACTAGTATCTTGAAGAACTTCTTAGTGACTTCACTGGTTTCAAGATGGATTCAACTGCTAGAAGGTATGCTCTTATGGATAGATCTCATATATTTGGTTTTCCAAACCTAATGCCTCATGTTGATTAGTTAACCTATCTTCCTAAATTTAAAGGTCAAGAAGGAGATGATGTTGCTTTGCATTTGATTAAGTTTCACATGCATGTATGTAGACTAGAAGTTGTAATTCATGAAGACTACTTGAAGATATTTATGGCGACCTTAGAAGAAAGATCAAGGTTTTGGTATGAGAATTTTCCATATGCTAGTCTATTTTCTCTTAAATATTTCTACGCAGAATTTTGTAAAAATTATAAACAAAAGTACCCTTATCTAGTGCTGGTAGAAAACCTTTGTGGAACTGTTGATGATCTTATTCAACATATGGGGATTGACATTCATGATAAAGATTTAAATTCTTATGAGATTGAAGAATATTGGTTTGATTTATTATCTAATAAGGAGGAAATAGAAGAGGTTTTTTGCCATGACATTCAAGTGGATTCTCAATGGACAACAATTTATGCAGCTGGAAATCAAAACTAATCAGGTTGTCAAGTATCAAGAAGAGAACAGTGAAAGAGAAGAGTTTTTTCTCAAGAATATTTCAAAATAAGATTGTATTCATGATAATTTCCAACAAAAAATGTCTTCTTTGACTGAATATAATATTAATCAGCAATCAGTTGATGAAAATCACAATCATTCCTTTGAATTATATGAAGGTATTCAGCCATGTTCAGGAGACCAAGACATTGGTGAGTAGTGTCATTCAAATTCTTCTTCAAACATTTCATTTCTTGAATTTTTGTTTCAAGAGGAAATTTTTCCATCTATATGTTAAGAATTTTTTGAAGACCAACAGCACACTCTTGCCGAAATTCATCATGAAGAGCAGCGAGTTGCAATAGAAGGATGTTGCTTGATTCCTCCAAATCAACAAGAAATAATTTTTCATGATTTTCAGGATCTTGTGGAAAATTTGTTACACCCAGTAATGAAGTTCGATGTTGTAGTATTCATTAGTGAAGGTGATCAGTTTCAGCACATAGACAAACCAACAATTTGGAAGGAGGTTTGTTTTCTTGTTTTAAGTCATCCAGAAAATCTTATGTTTCATGTTCTTCATGATCCTTTGGTCAGTTTTTTGCAACCATCTGGGAAGATGATTCTTCTTTTATTTATGGATCATGAGCACATGTTAAGTGGACACTTTGAGTTTCCTATACTTTGTTAAGTTTTCCCTACTCAAGGAAAGTGTCAGCAGGAATCAAGTAAGTAACCATTTTATGGATTGGTTACACTGGAGGGATCATATTGCATGATTGTATGTATATATATATATTCAGTAGGTGGGTGGTTATCATCAGGATTTGAAGCATGAGGCGAAGGCCCTAAGATCTCGATGGTCTGCTTCCATAAGTAAGTTTAGTCAGCAGTCAAGTTTTTGAGTCAAAGTCATTTTTTTGTTTCAGTTAGTCATTTTAGTTTGTCAAAGTTATTTTAGTTTCCATTTTTGACTCCATTACCAAATGGATTAGGCTACCTAATCTACGGTGTTATTTACACCTCCTGGAGGATTTTACATCCCCAACTAGAGCCAATTTTAGTGTCTTAATGTTCATTGATAAAAAATACTCTTTCATATTTATTTGGTAATGGTCCTAAGTCAAAATTTCATGTTTCAAGTCAAGTTTCAAATATAATTTTGTTCATTGAATATGTCTAGGTCTGAACTACTACTCCCTTCACTCCATTAATGGTCATCATCATTTCACAGGTCATGTCATCCATCAATCATCGAGGTTATGAGGTCATTCACCACACCTTAATTTAGGTCAGAGTCTTGGTCTCATTTTTTTCGCCACCATAAGAGTCAATTATGTCATAAAAGAAGGTGAACAAAATCTCATTTTCACCATACAAGTCATTTGCATAAGGAGTTACCAAAGATAGGTAAATAAGTAAAGATCTCATCTCTTCTCACCGTCGTACTCCAAACCTGCCAAGGGTTGAAGAAAAATAAGCAACTTTGTGCCAACACTACCTGTGCTATGCTTCTAAGGTGTTGTGCTACGCTTTTGGAGGTGTTTCACAGGTGTTGCGCTGCGTTTCTGGCATGCATACGCTTTTGGTATTTGAGCTCCAAATCAGTTCCCCAAGGTTCAAAACCACTACAAAAAGGTTCATACACCTCCTAAACAGTAATTGGACACCCTCCATACCTATCTCAAGTCAAAATTCATCAGAAAATGAGTGGTTTCCTTCATTAGGTACCTCTACTACATTTTTGGTGTTTTTCATATTTTGTTTTTTTCAGCTAATAAAACCCTAATCTAACCATATATAACCTTTATACACCATACCCTAACATCTCTTATCACTCATAGCCCTCTTTTCCATCAATTTCATTAAAACCCTAAATTTCACTACATTTTGGCAGAAAAACTAGTGAAACCCTGCGTTTTGACCTTTTGGGCACCTTACTCATGCCAATTTCCATAAATTTCACTTGCACTGTAAATAAAACTTATTACCCTACATCAATTTTTTATGGATTTTTCCCTAGCTTCCTTCCACCCCATTTCTGCCCCTAAAAACACCATACCATTATCCCCTATTTTCCTAATCTCCATCTCCCCTACCCATTTCATCTAGCTAGGGTTTCATCTAATTGAAAAACACCATGGAGGGAGAAAATAAGATTCAGAAGGGAGGCCAACATTCCATTTTTGAGCCAACTCAGACCCATGGTATCATTTTTAGAGTTTTGTGATCAAGCTAGGGTTTACGTTGCATATGGGGACAATTTTGCTTCAAAATCACATTCTAAAGTGATGGAGATGAATTTTACAAAAGTTAAATATTTTTTTGTCAATAATAGGAAAAAGAACAAAATACACCTTAATTTTATGCACACATGTTATGATTTGAGAGAAATTTCACAAATACAATTGCTTCACGTCATTTTCTGCACTTTTGAATAGGTTGTCTTCAAGTCAATTTTCAGGGGTTTGGAGCAGGGTTTTTCAGTGCTTGATGACTCCATTTTATAAAATAAATCCTAATATTTCTAACCATACCCATTTCATCTCAAAAATCCTCTGGTAAGGCCTCCAAATCCCCTCTCAAATTGGCATGATGCTTCTACAAAATTTTAGTGATCAACTGCAAACTTGGATTTTAAGCAAACGGGAAATTATTTTGGAAAATGGGAGGAGGTTTTTGTTAATAAAATAAAATATAAAAATAAACTCGATTATTTTTTTTTTAAATTATGGTTAGAGAGATATTAATCCATATTTAAGCCCTATTTTCGCAGAATTGTTTTTGAAAAATCTAGAAATTAGGTCATTGCAGAAGCGTCGCGCAGTGGCACGATGCTTTTTCTCAGGGCATCTAAATGGAGAAAATATTATATGATTGGATTCATTTTCACCTCTACATTATAGACATGAACTCATGTTTTCATGTCACCTTATGGTTTTTCAGAAGAATCCAAAAAACATCATTTTTTTCATGCTTCTGCCACCTATTTTGCCTCTGTGCGGCGCTTTTGGAGTGAGGTTGGGAGAATCAATTTACAAAGGCCTTATAGGGGGTATTTTCTCAGTTTTGAGGGTGAAATGGAAAGAATACACACAGGGCTACCTAGCCTAACTCTCATATTTTCAAATGGGTGCGTAAAAGTCAGTCAAAATCAGCTCCAAAGTGGCATGACGCTTCTACTTAGAGGCGCAACGCTTTTGCTAGGTGGCGCAACGCTTCTATCATTGGATTCCTTTGGTCATATTTCAAGCCATAAAAACTCCAAAATTCAAGGTTTATTGTTCCCATGAGGTTTATTTTTTGTAGGAGAGTTTTTTTTCCTCTGTTTGTGGAGGAATTATTTAATTAATGAAGGAGACACACATTCCTAGTTATTAGCTAAATTTTAGGGAATGGTTTCTAACCTCCCTAGATTCTAGATAATGACTCATACTTTACATTTATGATGTGTTTTGGATTATATTTCGACCCCATGAGGTGTCATGACTTATATTTTCTATGTGTAGTCCAACTCAAGTCATTTTAGAGGTTGGATAGTTGTTATTTGCAGTGGAGCTAGTGTACAAACTTTTTTTTTCAAAGAAATCAAAGGATGTTGCAACTATACTATTGAGATTCCAGTCGTATGCTTTTGAGCATTGTTTCTTCTCTGTTACTTCATCAAGTTAAATGTTATGTTACCATTTTCATCACATGCATGCTTTTGTATGTTAATCTTATGATTTTATTTCCTTTTATGCTTTGCTTCATAATATTTACATGGATGTGTTTAATATTTTGATAAATTAATTCATTTAGATGCTCATTATGACTCCTTCTATTTCAAAATCCTATACACAATGACAAATTTAGTATGTTCATGAGTTTATTGATCTTGCCTCCTCCTTATCTCTGCAACTAAAGCTTTGAAATCTGACTTAAACCCTAATTATAGTTCTTTCACTGGCATTCCTATCCAACAAAACTTCAAACAAACAAAAACCCTAATCTACTTAGCATCATAACTAGCCTAAGATCATTACATCTCCAGTCATCTCATTGGCTGAAAAGTGACATTGAGAGAGCCCTATCTGGTTTTGGTAGGGCTAGCTACCAAACCTAAAGGTTGGTTTGAGGTTACCTCCTTCAGTTTCATTCTCAGCCTTGGGAAACGGGTGGAGTGATAACAGAAGGTTCATAGAGTTTCAGATTCTCTACATTCACAATTGAGTAAATGCACATGTATGATGGTAAAATAATTTCATAGGCATTATCAGCTACCTTTTCTAGTACCTTTAGGGGACCATAACTTACTGCCTCAATTTTCTTAAAAGGCCCTTGTAGCCTTTCCTTGTTCAGTTGTAACCACACTCTATTTCCCACCTTAAACAATTTATTTTTTCTATGTTGATCATGCCTAGCCTTATATTTCTCTTGTGACATCTATAGTTTCTCTTGCACCTATATATGGATCTTCCTAATATTTTCTATAGTTTTTTCAACCCTAAAAGCGTCTTTTGTAAGGTATTCCCCCGTTCCTCCTTGTTTCCCATATGAAATGTCAAAAGGTGAAGGCGAAAGATATCTAAAACAAGTTTCAAATAGGGACTTTCATGTAGAGGTGTGGACTTCTATGTTGTAATAATGTTGTATATATACCATATTTTCATCCTAGGTCTTTGAATGATTTTGGTTGTATCCCCTCAAAAGCTACACCAAAGTCCTATTGGCTACTTCTATCTACCCATCTGTCTGTGGATAGAATTTTGTAGATCTATTAAACTTTGTGTCCATCTTCTACCACAATATAGTCCAAAATGCACTAATAAATCTTGTGTCCCTACTCGAAATGATGCTCCTTGGTATCCAAAAGTGCATCGGGACCTGTCAAAATAACAAGTTTGTTGCTTATTTCCCACTTATGGTCTTCTTACAGGGCATCATAACACACATCTTGTTTAACCTATCACTACCATGAACAGGTAGTCATTTCCCTTCTTGGTTGTTGGTAAACCTCCCACAAATTCCATGTAAATTATTTCCCAAAGATGAGTGGGTATATGTAAGGGATGATATAAACCTCGTTTACTATTGCTAGGCTTGTTGGAACAAAAAATCATGCAACCTCTTATGAACCTATCCACCTATTCTTGTGTTTTTGGCCAATACATATACCTCTACAAGTTGGCCATGGTATTCCCTACACCAAAATGTTGTGCAACCTTAGAGGTGTGAGGCTCTCTAATCAGTTGTAATCACTCATCTTTAGGAAGAAACAAATTATCTATCCTATAGAGTAACCCACCTTGGATATGGTAGTCAAAGTTGTTGTCACCATCATGCACTTGAATCCAACTTTACAACTATTGAAACACACCTTTGAAGTTCTCATCCTCTGAATATATCTCTTTTTATGGATCATGGGTGAATGGTTCCATGTGTATAAGAGTTCAAAAAGATGTGATGTTTGGTGTGGATGGACTTGAAAGCATGATGACTAAATTTTTGTGTTTCCCTTCTTGTATTTAATTAATAAATGAAATTATTGTAAAAACCCCATCCACTTTAATGCCTAGTTTGTTGTAGCTTACTCTAGGCCTGCAGGTACTATAAAGGATAATGACCTGTGGGTATTATTGTCTTCTTTCCCATCATATAATGCTTCCACTTCTTCACAAATTTCACCAAGGCATAGAGCTTCTTGTCGTAGGTAGGGTAGTTAAGAATTGCCCCATGAAATACTTCAGAATGGTAGCTTATATGCCTTCCTCCCTGCATTAGGATTGCGCCCATAACATACTCACTCGCATTAGTTTCCAATTCAAAGGGTTGCTACAAGTTTGGTAATGCCATAACTGGTGCTTGAGTGGTATTATTATTTAGCTCATACAAATCCCTCTCTTGGCCCTTTTCCCACTGGAAACTCTCATCACTTGTTGTTATGGCGTGGAGTGGTGTTGCTACCACTGAAAATGAGGCTATGAATTTCCTCAGGTACTATGTTTCCCTAATGAAATTCCTAAACTAAGAAAAATATGTAGGAACCGACCATTCCATGATGGCCTCCATCTTGTCAGGATCTATCTTCAACTCTCCTCCACCTATCACTTACCCTAGATACACCAAATATTGTTTTTCAAACTCACACTTTTTGATATTTTCTAGCAGTTGGTGCTTCTTTAATATCTTCAACCCCTGCATCGATTATCCTCCTAGGTAGAACTTTATACTAGTATATCATCCAAATAGACAATAACAAATGAATTTATAAGATGGCACAATACATCATTCATTAATATCATAAACGTAGTTGGTGAATTGCATAGGAAAAATGGCATGACTAACCACTCATACAAACCTTGCCTAGTTTTGAAGGCAGTATTCCAGGTATCTTCTTCTCTAACTCAAACCTGGTGATATACATACTTTAATTCCAGCTTGGTGATGTATTTTTCTTGCTGCAACTAATCCGGCAGATCATCTATCATGCGTAGGGGGTACCTGTTTTTTAGTATGATTTTGTTTAACAACCAATAATATATACACATAAACCAAGTCGCATCTTTCTTTAACACAATGATGATGGGTAACCCACATGGTGATGTACTTAATCAAATGACACCATTTTCTAGTAGCTCCTAAAATTGTTTCTTCACCTCACTTTCTCTTATAACAGACCACATGTACAACCCAATTTTTGGAAATTTGAGAGGGATTTGAAATCAAAGAAAGCATTCAAATTATTGTCAAGTCTATCATAGGGAAAACCTTAATATTTTCGGTGAAATTTCTTCATCTTATAGTAAAAAAAAAGCAAAAGGTAGGTCTCATGCATATGATCCTTATGGACCAACAATAACTTGTTTTGCAGGAAACAAAATTGATGACCATTATCTATTGTCTAACATATGCAAAGACACTATTCTAATTTTGGTGTTGTAAGTATAAAAAGGAGTGATCGAAAAATGTGTGTTTTCATCCTCAAAGACTATTTCTTTCAAGGATAAGGTCTCAAATAAAACCCTCCATTTCAAAGACTATAATTTGTAAATATCTAGATCTCATGCTCCACTTTGATCTTAGGTGTTAACCCTTTAAGCTCCTGGAACACATCCCTATATGCCTATATAAAATCTTATAGTTGTTGTTTTTGTTTCTTAATACACCCCTCCATGTATTCCTTTCCTTTTATTGACTATTTACAAACAATTTTTTTCTTAAAAACAAAAATACATAATTCTTATTGGAACTAATCGATTTCTTGTCTTGGTTGGAACTTACCAACAATTTTTTTGACTTGCCTTTGTCCATGTTGATGGTGAATTATTTTCCATCCTTGACGAGTCAATACTGGTTTTCTATTCACATGAATATTGAATTTCACATGTACATGTAGGGACTCCCAAACATGACTCCACACGGCAAGGGGAACCATAACTAATTCTACTTAATCAATAAAATAAACACTAATAATAAATATAACTTTGCATTTTTTTTTACTTTCAAATTTGTATCCTTATTAACCCATCACAGTGGAGATGGTCTTGGATGATCATGAAATTCCAATCCCAATTTCTTAATAATATATGTTACATTGAGATTCCCTCGTAATATTGAGTCAAACTTAGAATCAATATTTTCCTTCTTGACCTATATCTTTATATGGAATATTTTGGTCATTTATTTCTCGTCCTATTGCTAAAGGGTACTTATATTCACCTCATTTTTCACTCATCATTGGATCCCCCACCTATGTGTGGTATTCAAAGCTAAAATCGGTGAAGCAAGCATTAAGGAAGTGGGCCAAAGAAAACTAGCATCCCCCTAGACAGAAGAGGCTTGAACTAGTAAAACAAGTTGAAAATCATCAGAGCCTGATAAAAAATAGTCAAGTGGAGACATGGCACCTTGATAAGAAAGGGAACTGACTAGACAAATTTTCTCAACAGTCAAAAAAGAAGAAGAATTTTGGAGGTTAAAATCCCGAATTTTATGGCTGCAAATAGGAGACAAAAATACTACATTTTTTCACAAGAAATTCAAAGGTAGAGAGATCCAAAAGGTAGGCCAAGGTTGACAACCATTGTAAATATTAAGTAGCGAGCATTTCTCCATTTTCAATAACTATATAAGGAAGATAGAGATGTAGATTTGGAACAATCCCATGATTTTCCTCAATGCATTCCCTCCATTGTCTTCGAATCATCCAATCAACAACTTGTCAAAGAAATAGAGGAAGAGGAGGTTATAGAATAAATATGGGCTCTCAATCTAAATAAGGCTCCTAGTTGGTATGGCTTCACTATAAGATTTTATAAAGCCTTTTGGTCCATGATAAAAAAACGACCAGTTGAGAATGTTAAATGGAACACAAAGGAAAGATAAGATTGGGGGAAATACAAATTCTTCCTTTCTTGCATTAATTTCCAGAGTTGAATCTTGTGAAATTTTCTCATTTCTGACCTATTTCCCTATGTAATGTTGCATATAAAATCCTCACTAAAATTATAGTGTTAAGATTGAAGAAAATCCTGCCAAGGATTACGTATGAAAATCAATGGGCTATCATGCAATGGAGACAAATTTTGGATAATATTATTCTATTTCAGGAAGAAATTCATTCCATTAAGGAAGCAGTGGAGTCAGGATTGGTCATCAAATTAGATATGGCCAACACTTTCATCCAGGTAAGACACCCTTTGTTATACTTAATGCTCGAAAATTTGGGGTTTTGTAGTGACTTTATTTTATGGATCAAAACTTTTTTTGGCTCACCGTGGATTGTGCCGTTGATAAATGGCCGACCCACTTCTTCTTGTGTGGCCTCAAGGGGATTAATACATGGCTTTCCCCTTCCTCCTCTACTTTAAATAACTGAAAGTTTGAGCAGAAATATAGAAAAGGCACGGTTGGAAGGAAAGCTCGGGTGACTGAGCATTTCTTGAAATACAAAAGGGTTCAATCACTCGCAATTTTAAAATGACATTATCCTTCTCAAGGGGGATTGAAAAAATTTTGTAAATCGCTTAAAAACTTGATCTCTTGGGAGAGTTGGTCAACAAAAACAAAAGTCAACTTTATGGATGGAACTTCCTAGAAGAGACTTTCGCTAAAATTTAAAAGGTAATAGAATTCCATGTTGAAATTGGATGGAGATCATTTAACTATTTAGGAATCCAAATATCATTAGGAGCTACAAATGCTAAATATTGGGAGGAAGTGCCGCAAAAATTCAAAAAAAAAAAACATTATTAGGGAGTGCATTAGTTAAATGTAGTAAACAAGGTTGTATTGATCAAATTCATCCTGCTATCCCTCCCTATTTATATGGGATGTTTTTTACTAGCCCCGAAAGGAGTGATCAACCAGATTGGTGGCCTTATTTAGAATTTTTTTTGGCAGGTAGGTAAGAATAATGAAAAAAAAAATTCATTTTATTAAATGGAACATAGTTTGGATTCCTAAAAACTACAGCAGATTAGCAATCGAAAACCCCCAATTCATGGATCTGGCTTTGGGAGAAAAAATAGTATGGTGCCTCCTCTCTTATTCTAAAAAATGGTGGAAGCAAGCCCTTCACCCAATTTTTTTTATAAAAGTAGGCTCATTAGAGTGAAAAATGAAACTTTGTCAGAGAAAGGCTTAAAAATTTGAAAGCTATGAAAAATAGTGTCTCCTATTATATTATATCATTTAGGATGGAAATATAGGAATGGAATTCACATCAAATTATGGAAGTATTGAGTGTCATCAGCAAGGCTAATGGCAAAGAATGGAGGAATTAGGGAGCTAGAGAATAAGATGGAGTCAAAGGGATACAATAAGATTTTTGATATCTCACAGTAGGATGATCAAAGAAATTGGATAGGATGGGCATGCTAAGATACCCCTCCCAAACTTCAGGCTCAGTGGATAACTCTGGCGAATTCCTTAAAAAAAAATCCCCAATTGAAGTTATAAGGACGAATCAATGAATTTTCATGGTGTTGTAAATGTGACAAATACCCTCCAAAATTTTGCCTACACTTGAATTTTGGAGCCTACTATGGATCTTGCTATCAATCGTTCCATAGTTACTTCTTACCCGGTAATGCTTTGTTAATATTTTGAGTTCCCTTCTTTGATTTCAAGTGTCAAAGTCACATGCTTACACGTGCTCAATCTATAGTGAATTCATGAGTGCATTCATTCACACAAGATTTAACGAGCCTAGTGCAGTCCGCCAAGATACTGTATGTGCTATAGTCAACCCATGTTGATAGTTAGTGCACATATTCATTGATAGACTCTCACTTTCTGCTATGTTGCTACTTCTATTTTGGTGAGCTTTCAAATTTTTTCTTGTGTGCACCTTCGCTCTCGTGAGTGTCATTTTCATGTTGTTTACTGTCTCTTTTGCTTGATTTCACTCTAATTTGTTTCTTTCTCATGTTAGCTTCACTCTAGAATGTATCTCTTTATGCTTTTGACTGTCTCTTTTTCTTGATTTCACTCTAATTAGTTTCTTTCTCATGTTAGCTTCACTCTAGAATGTATCTCTTTCACCGTCATTCGCATATTTCTAGTGTCGTTCGCTCTTTTCTGTCCATATCACATGTGTCGTTTTTTGGCATGGGAAGTGTCACTTATCGCTTAAACAAAATTTTTGGCTTGTGTCAAGTGAAAATATTTGTGATAATGATTTTTTATCATTATAGGAAAATTTATTTTAAAAATTTAATATTCAATTTCCATGTCATAATGTGTAAGCCAATCAAAATCCTTTAAAATTTAAAAGAGATACAGGTGTGAATAAGCACCACCAAATTTTTTGATAATACAATTTACCTACTTTAAGTTTGAATGGTGCCCAAATCACCCAAAACTATATTAAATATTAAAAATAAAATTAATATCTTAATCTCTAAAAGTTAGAATATCGAGAATATTTTTAATGAAGGGTAAATCATGGGGGTGTTAAATAAATAAATTTAACTATATAATCTTTAATTTTAATTTTAAATTTACTTTTTTCAATTTAGATTTTATTAGATCTTGTGTTAATAAATAAATAAATACACACACACACACACACACACACACATGTATTCTTTATAAAAGTGATGTTTATTTGGGTAATCTAAATTTAAATTTTAAATTTATCTTTTTAATTTAAATTTTATTAAATATTATGTTAACAAATTAATTTAGATATAAAATACATATGCAATTATTTTGATAAATGCGACATTTATTTGGGAAATTTTTATAAAAGTAAAATAATAAAACTGATATATTAAAAAATTGTCTACATGGCATTATTTTATTAATTTCTTAATTTTTTTTTTAGGTGCTTATTTTTCAATTGAAATTTCCTCTAATGTATCATGTAGAAATGTTTTGCACTCATTTCCAAAGTTTCAAGCAATGTCACACAAGTGTCACCACTTTCACTGCAAAGTACATCTTTTGTGTCGCACTTGGTAGGAATTGTCGCATAGTTGTTGCATTGAGGAAGGCATGTTGTTCGTACATTTTGAGTGTTCCTTGTCATGTCATCAAGTGAGATAAGTGTGTGATCATGCTCAGAGTCTCTCATTTTTTCATCTTCATCTCATTGATCCAACACTTAGTCCAACTGGGAAAACTCCCCAACTAGGCCACTCAGCCTCATTTTTCCTAACCTAAACTATGCAGTCTCGTCCCTCAAGTAGCATCCTTGTCCCTTTGCATTATGCAATGCATAGTATTTTCCTTCCATGGTTGCACACTACACAATCTTAGTGCTCAAATGCATCCTCTAACCTCCAAAATTATGCAAATTCTCTCTCTTGCCTAGTCAAAACTGCACATTGCATAGTATCAAAGCCCAGGCATAAACCCTGAGCTTCTGAACTACACAATTTCATAGTCACCTAGCCTCCCTGCCTCCCTAATCCAGGTGTAAATTGGTGGCCACCCGCCTATTCCACCTAGACCTCCAGTTGGTTTCATCAGTTTCCTTGTTTATAGCAGCATTTAGTTTTTTTAGAACTTTTTTGGGTCCTCGAATTTCGAAGTAATTTTGACCCCCTAGACAAAAAAAAATTGTGGTCCGTAGAAGGACTATAGCTATAGGAAAGGGCCTATGTTAAATCTTTTATTACTTATATAGATCATTCTAACGAGGTGTAATATGTGCCAAACAGAAATAATATGACCAACTTACGACCTCGGGAAGTTGGTTGCCCAACTAACCCCAACGGGGCCTACAAACTATCGGTGTTCCATCTACTTGGGTTAGGTTCTTCATTGTTTAGGGTTTTCCCTTGTTGTTCAATGATGAAAAGGCCCTTGACCCAAAATTGTAACATGGTTCAGAGGCCTCTAGCCACCACATCTCTTCTCAGATATAAGCTACCATCGCCTGAGCTAGTTTATTTCCATTTTGTATGTAAGCATGTTTAAGTTCTTTGATATTAATGAAATGAAGTTTTTTTTTTGGTTGCATCTATGTGTTTATGTTTATATTTGTATTATATTTCATTCCCACATAATTATGAACCAGTGGTATCATAGCGGTTTTCTCTTTCTCTATTTTTATTTCCATGTCCCCAACGAGATCAGGGTAAAGGAGTTAGGGCTCGATCTGGTTCAACCTTTGCAAGATCAGCCTTGCAAACTCTGATGGATTCCCATGGCAGAAGAAAATAAATACAAGGGAGTAGGATATTCTTTAAAAATATTGCTCAAGGAGGCCCTCAAGAAACAGAGGAACGCGATGATGGATAAATTTTACCAAATCCTTCGACGGCTACCCATAGGCTACGCATCTGCATCCAACGGCCACTCTAAAGGCACCACTCCTTTTAAGGTACAAGTCAATTTTGACAATCCCATATTTGAAGGCTAGATAGAATTAGATTCCATAGATAGATGGTTAAATTTATTGGAAGGATATTTTTTAGTTCAAGACTTTTCCAATTTGGAAAATTTTACTTTTTCACTCCTCAAAGTTGCCCCCCAAGTCAAGGATTGGTGGGAAAAATATTGTGAGAAAAAGGACAAGAGTGATTCCTCACTTTTTTAAGCCGCACCCACTTGGAATTATTTCTGAGACACAATCAAGGAACAATATTACCCTATAAAGATATATACATAAAATGGACCACGATGCGGTAGGGAAGGGACCAAAATGTTTCGGAGTTCAAAAATGGTTTTCATGGCCTTCGCATGAAACTGGGTATCAAGGATTCTGAGAGGCAGGGAAAATTTTAAGGATAGAAATTTATCTTAAATTTTATAAATATTTGCGAATATTACTAGTCCCTAATATGAAAATTGTAAAAGTCTTGGCGATACTTTTTTAAAAATATTTATATTTCTAATGATTTTATATAGTCTCTATAAAATTTTGGTGATTTCTAAGGTAAAATATTGTTATACTATAAAATTTGGGCAAATCATATTCTAAAAAAATGGAAATTCACAAATCTTTTTTTGAAAAAACATGGAAAATTAGCCCATCTGTGAATATCAACCCCTAAAATTTTCCCTGTTGAGAGGTATTTGGTACTCAAGTACCATGTTTATTTATATAAGTACATCTAAGATGAAATGGAGTTCTTGGACATCTCCTCACTTGGTGTCTCCTATCAATGTGTTGTTAATATCGAGCAGAAGTTTAAACAAAAGAAGCGAGACTTTGGATCTATGAATCTGAAGGAGAGGAAAGGCAGGGTCACCCAGGACAACCCAAAAAAGCTGCAAAAACACCACGAAGGCAAATAAGGACATGGGAAAGTGGTGTGAGTTCCATTAGAGCCTCACTCACAACACGAGTGAGTTTCAAGCTAAGCAATCGTTGGTGGCTAAGATAAAGGCTTTTGAATCAGATGCATATTTTGACTCTGAGTCAGAACCTGGCAAGTGGAATGACAAAGGGAAGAATATTATTGGTGTGGAACCCAGTGCCACCATTGCCACCACCAAGATCTAGAAGGATAAGCTCGAGGATCAAAATTAGGGGGAGCACCTCTTCCACTCACATATGTGGGTGAAGGGTTCCCCGCTACAGTTCATTGTCGATAGTGAAAGCAGTTAGTGTCAGTATTTGCATACTTCCACTAGGGATCAAAACACATTTTGCATGTGCATCTTAGGTGTCCCACTCTAAATAATTTTCAATAATTCCAATAGGTCATGATATAAAATTGTTCCACTGGTGGTTTTCCTTGTCAAGTGTCCCATTTTCCTTCACAAGTATATGCATGTTGACCCTCTTCCATGTCTTCATCATGCTGAAAACAATTATGCTCTCATTCCAATTTTAGTCAAAGTCACTCATTGAGTTAGTTTCTTTAATTTCTCATTAGGTCACTAGGGTTTCATTAGGTCAAATCATTGCATTGTCTCATTTTCAATAAAGGGCAGAAAAAGGTGTGAGAGTGATCCCAATAATTTCTCTTTACCATGTAAAGATGATCTCCAAGATGGTTTCCAAAGTTGTAATTTGATTTCAAGTGTGGGTTTCATTCCAAGATGTAATTTTTATTTATTCATGTAATTTTATGTCATTTCAAATGTAATAATTATTCAGTCTCCCAAAGGCTTCCAACTCAGAGTTCTAAATGCCAACACATAAAATGTCAAAGTGAAAGAGTTTTTAGTTCATCAATTGATAAAATTTCAAAGGGAGTTGTCTTTTTACAAGGGTGCCTAAGTCATCATTTTTCACAAGCACTAAACCCTAATTTCATCTCCCACTGAGCCAGGTTTTGTTATGGAATCAGAGACATATGAGCAGAGGAGGCATATGGTAGGTAATATCAGTAAGTGTGAGTTCATTCCAAACTCATATACATCATGTCTCCATCATTTTCCAGGAAATCATTCCAAGAGTCAAGTCATTTGGCACTCATAGGGCCAATTTTACTTCAAACTATGTTTCTGACCAAACAAAGATGAATTTGACAAAATTGAGAGATTTTTTTGTCCATAATAGGCCAAGGAAGAACATCCTCCCTCAGGTTTTACACAAATATCATGGTTTTTGAGAAATGTAAAAACTACAGGTGCTACAAGAGGTTTGTTGCATTTCTGGAGTGACCTTGGGAAAATCACGTTTTCTCCTAATTAGAGCTTCCACATTACTTTCTTGATGAGTCAAATGATAACTCGACAGAGATATATTTCCAATGAGCTATCATGAGCTCAATTTGGAGTTGAGGAAGGCCTCCAAATGTTGCCTGCAACAGCACTCTGCATTTCTGCACCCTCGTTCCACACTTTTTGACCAGTCTTGGGAAACTCAACTTTTGACAAGGCAAATCAACACCAAACAGAAAAAAAAATGTAGATTTATAAATTATACTTTAAGGGCTTTCCCACGCGCTATCCTGGGTCCAATTTGGACATCGGTAAGGTAGTCAAAAAGATCCTGCAAGTTGGGGGTAAAATGGTGCTACGCATAGAGCCTTGGTGTTGCACATAGAGCATTCTAGCCAGTGCAAAATTGCACGGCGTTGCGCATAGGAAGAGGGCATTGATCACCTAGGAAATGCACTGTGCATAGGTTTAGAACCCTCCCAAACTTCTCCAAGAACTTCAATATTGCCTCTTCATCATCAAAACAAGTAAGTAAACCTTTATAACTCCCTCTTTCACCATTTTATGCTTGTGAGTGAAGTTTTATGTTGGAAAGAATCACAAAGAAACCCTACTTTTCCATCAGCATAGAGGAAATTTTTTTCTCCACATGATGTGGAAGGGGCTTTCCTTATTCATCAACAAATCAGGCACACCAGCCATTGAAGGGAAAAGAGAAAGTCATAGAGGTCATCCATGGAGAAACAGATCAAGAGCATGAAGATGCCCATGAGGTGGAGGCTGATTTTGAGTTAGTAGACCTTGGACAGTTTTATGACAGTACCACATCAAAAATTGCAATAAAAAATGAGGCACGGATCATAGAGCTGCAAACCAACCTTGAGAGGGCAAAATTCATCATCTCTTTCCTAGAGCAAGAGAATAAACAGTTGATAGACAAGCAAAATCTTTTAGAAATGAAGCTGCTACAGGAGATTAGGAAAAACATGATCTATCAAGCAGCTATGGAATATCCTGAGGAGGCTGAAAACATCAGGAAAAGGCCAAAGACAATAGCCCTCAAAATAGCATTGGAGAAGGAAAAGCAAGAAGCCCAACAATTTGAGTTTTGACCAGCAGTTGGCCAAGGAGATTGAAGATGAAAAAGAAGTGTGGCTTGAGAGATTCAACATTCACTTGGAGGAGCTGCTAATAAAGGAAAAAAAAATACAATAAGAAGCTCAGGCATATGTCCCATCACTATCAGATCCAGAACAAAATTTTCAATATCGAGGTCAAACAGATGAAAGATAAATTGAAGAAGATCTGGAAGGGTAAGAAGGGAGGTGAAAAACTAAAAATACTTTATAATTCCTCCTTAGCTCAACTTGACATGTGATTGTGGGCTTATTCCACAAATTTTGAGTAATTTTTCAAATTTTTGGATATTTTTGAGTTTTTGGGAAATTTTGGAAAAACACGAGAAATTCTGCTCTATGTGCGGTGCCTTGGCACTGCACACTCTTTTGGGGCATCCAATGGACAAAAGGAAGACATAAGTGGGTTCATAATGATTAGGACATTCCCCCTGTACTTTTTCTAACATTTGGAGCAAAACTGGTCAGGAAAAAGGGCCAAAAACACCCAAAAAATCATGTTTCTCTTTTTCAGGATGGTGCTGCGCATAGAGGCAGTCATGGGAGATTTCACTCTTCAGGGGTCACAATAGCTCCAAATTAGATACCAAAAGAAGATCTGTAAAGTAGTCAAGACAAGCCTTCCAATGAGCTATCATGAGCTCAATTTGGACGCCAGGAATTCAGTCGAAAATGACCTGAAAGAAGACCTATTGTTTCCGGCTTGGTGTTGTGCATAAGACAAATTCTGCCTGTTTTGGAGTTTTCTCTATTTTTCACATAATTTTTGAGTTTTACCTCACTAGTTGGGGTTTTCACTAATTTAATTAATAAATATGAATGTAATTATGATGAGGATTACTTTACTATAGGCAGATTCATTAGTTTGAGTCCTCTAGAGGTCAAATGAATCAGTTTCCTCTCTTTTAGAGGCAAGTTGTTGGGTTTTCCTAGTCTTCAGATTCTTGTTTAGCATTTGGTGGAAACTGATCCTCATCTCATGGATTCAACCCCCTGAGGCTAGGATGAGTTGTTTTGAGGTCTATATATTCTTCTTCTTTCTCATTAGTAGGGGTTGGACTCAGTTGGATGCTTGGCCTTTTAAGAGACACACTTTGTATCAGTTCTGAGCAGGAATATTAATCAAATTTGCAGCTATTTTTATGGGATCCCTGTGGTATGGTGTTTATTTCAGTTTATCCTTATGTTTTCATTTATTGAAATTTATTTTTAAGTTTCTTCATCATTTCATAACTTCTAACTGAATGTATGCAAGTTAGATAAGCAGAATCCATTATCATATGCTCTGTTTAGGGTGGAAATTCACAGTCTGTAATTTCTTCAGTTTAGAAAGAACCCATGATTTCACCATGCTCTTTCTAGATCCTCACCTATCTTAATCATCCCACCCATTGAAATCCTAAAGTGCTAAATCACTATGCCTACCTTGCTCCAGAGAACACCCTGCAAAATTTGACCTAATTTTCCTTGCCCTGACTACTTGACTCTTTCTAATCTAGCACAACCCTATACAATCAAATCAAAACCCTGAGCTACTATACCTAGCCTAATATTTTCTTTACTCAGCCATCTTGGTTGTGATCCTTACGGAGAGAGCCCTCTCCTTTCCTAGTAGGGCTAGCTACTTGGCTAAACGTGGGTTGTGGTTACCTCGGAATTTCCTTCTTCAGCCTAAGATTCAATATGAGTGATAACATATTGGCGACCGTACTGGGGAGCGAAAAATCATATCTTCCTTGGGAAAGAACGACAAATTTTAAATCTGTTTACTGATGGTGGACAGCGAGAAGATGCATATGAAGGCTGAACCCTTCACCTGGCGACTCCAACTTGATGTAAAGACTCCACTAGAGGATCGACCTTGCCAGCAGGAAAATGGAAGGATCTTACACAAAGGTCAGGTATTCAATGTGGAATTTTATTCAAGATCTAATTTTCTTTCTTGTAAATTACTTCTTTTCTTTTCTTGAAACTATCCTGAAAGTTTTCCAGAGTTTGTTGTATGATAAAGATGATCAAAATCTTGATTCTACCTATTCGAAAAGTGTAAATACCAAGTTTTCCTTTGATCTTGGTCCACATCCTATTTTTGAATCTTATGATGACCATCTTGAAATTAATGAGCCTAAAGAGATCAAGACTGATCCTACAACTTTTGTACATACTCCTACACCTTATAAAACTCCAGATCGATACAAACCACTCATCTTACCTCCTATACTCCATGCTTTCCTTGAAAATCATTACCTATATCTACCGAGGTTTGATGGTGAATATGACAACATCACTGGTGAGAGACATGTGCAGAATTTTGAGACTTTCCTAGACCATTTTGAAGTTGACAAAAAGGATGCCAGTATCAGGCTATTTGCTCTTTCTTTGCAAGGCAAAGTCAAGAGTTGGTTCAAAAACTTGCCTGATGCAAGCATCTCATATTTTCCGCAGTTTGTCAAAGTTTTCCTTGACAGGTGGGTGGTCAAACAAAACCCTTTCCAAATTCTAAAAGAGTATTCCCAGCTGAAAATATAGCTAGGGGAGATAGTACAACATTTTTCTGCCAGATTCAATCAAGTCTATTATTCGATACCTGCTGATATAAGACCCCCTCCTGGCTCAGCTCTTTTACATTACCCAGATGCCTTTGATTTGGAAATGGAGATTCAGCTGAGAGAAAGGAACCTTGCAACACTTGAAGAGATGTAGAACAATGCAATAGATGTACAGGCTAATCTACTGATCAGAAGGGAAAAGTTGAAGGAAGAAGAGAAGAAAAACATTGCAGAGCACCTGAAATCTTCAGAGGTAAAGCTCAACATTTTGGTAAGTAAAATAGAGGAAATTATGCAAAGGATAACCATGAGAGATGTATTTTCCATTCAATATCACCATGACCCACTTATCCCAAAAAAAGAAGAGATTGCAAGCCCTAAATATTTTCCTACTAATCCCAGCTACCATAGATCAAAAAAGGATTTCTTGAGTAATTCGAGGAGAAACAATCTGATAATATAATGTGTATGATTGGTGACATTAATTATATTGATGATTTGCCAAATTTTGATCAGTATGATGATGATTATGTTCTCCAAATAGAAGCTAATCTTGCAAAGCAATCAGCAATTGCTTTGTGGGAGGAAGTTTAGTTTCAGCAGCTCGAAAACAGTGATCGTCTAATGCATATCAGCTATCACAGTGATGAGGAAAGTCTAGAAAATTTGGAAGTAAGTGAAGGATATTTTCCTCTTTGTTTTAATTCATTTCAATTCATCAGAGATAACTTTCATGCGGTCAGAAATCAGTACTCATTGAGTTTTGATCTTGAAAATCAAGAGGATAATCAATTTTTTTATTAGAGCTCCTTACCATTGTGTTTCTCCTCATTTGAAAAAATAATAGAAAACTATAAGAAAGTAGATAAGCGAGTGGTCAACACTATAAATGATGAACATTCTCCTAAATTGGTTGAGAAAATCATTTGCGACATAGAATCCTCCTTAGCTCCAGATTTGCAGCCAACAAATGCCATTGAATGTCAGGTTGCAGATGAAGGCTTGGAAGTTGAGACACATGATCAAATGATGCAAGATGATTTTTTACCTCTATGTTTGAAGCATTTCAATTTTTAAAGCAAAAATTTCATAATATCTATAAAGAAAAGGTTGAGCAGCCTGTAGAGTGTCATGCAGACTCATTAGAACCAATGGAAAATAGGTTTCAGCAGTCTTTTCAAGTTTTTCATGACCCTATAGCTGATGTGTTGGATGATATCTGCAACAAAATTCCTTCTCCATTAGCAAATTGTGAGCCTGAAAAGAGTGTTGATATAAACTTGATCCAACAGCCGACTTCATTGTTTTCTTCAACAAGTGTTTCATTACAAAGCTCATACCAAGATTTGTAGTCATATTAGGAGAGTAATGAAGAATTTTTTTTTTTTTTGATGATCATTAAGAAAAATTACTCATTCACAAGTTTCAGGATCCTTTTGTCAACTTTCTGCAGTCATCAAAGAAAGAAAGCACGGATGTTCGGAAAATTTTAAAACCAAGGTACGAAGACTACCTAGAGCAAAGCAGTATTGTATTAGATGGGCTAGAAATCAATATGTATTCCTATGAAGGTCCTTTCGTAACATTCTTGAGGTTAGCCAGTGAGCTCATGCTCTGCAATTTCATCAAGATTCGATCTGTTGACAAGTTTTCATGGGAGTTGCCTTTTAGTAGTTCTTTCTTCTTGCTCATGAGCAAGCACTTGAGGAGAATTCAAACAACAGCTAGAATGATTACATGGTTGCATTGGTTGTTCCATTTCACTTGATCATGTGATGAATGGATCAATTAGAGTAGGTTTTATTGAATAAGCTCAATTCTGAGCATATTTTTCAGTTTGTCAGTTGTGTTTTAGTCTGAGTCAGTTCAGTTTATTGAGTCAAGTTTATTTTAGTATTCAATTTGGTTTTTAGCTATTGACTCCATGCCCAATGGATAGGTGCTTGGTCTACGGTGTTCTTGCCACCTCCAAGGAGCTACCATCCCCAGCTAGAGCCAATGTTAGTGTCAGTATTTGCATACTTCCACCAGGGATCAAAACACATTTTGCATGTGCATCTTAGGTGTCCCACTCTAAATAATTTTCAATCATTCCATTAGGTCATGATATAAAATTGTTCCACTGGTGATTTTCCTTGTCAAGTGTCCCATTTTCCTTCACAAGTATATGTCTGATGACCCTCTTCCATGTCTTCATCATGCTAAAAACAAGTCTTCTCTCATTCCACTTTTAGTCAAAGTCACTCATTGAGCCAGTTTCTTTCATTTCTCATTAGTTCACTAGGGTTTCATTAGGTCAAATCATTGCATTGTCTCATTTTCAACAAAGGGCAGAAAAAGTTGTGAGAGTGATCCCAATAATGTCTATTTACCATGTAAATATGATCTCCAAGATGGTTTCCAAAGTTGTAATTTGATTTCAAGTGTGAGTTTCATTCCAAGATGTAATTTTTATTTATTCATGTAATTTTATGTCAATTCAAATGTAATAAGAATTTAGTCTCCCAAAGGCTTCCAACTCAGATTTCAACATGCCAACACATAAAATGTCAAAGTGAAAGAGTTTTTAGTTCATCAATCGATCAAATTTCAAAGGGAGTTGTCTTTTTCCAAGGGTGCCTAATTCATCATTTTCCACAAGCACTAAACCCTCATTTCCTCTCCCACTGAGCTAGGGTTTGCTATGGAATTAGAGACATATGAGGAGAGGAGGCATAAGGTAGTTCATATAAGTAATTATGAGGTCATTCCAAACTCATAAACATCATGTCTCCATCATTTTCCAGGAAACCATTCTAAGAATTAAGCCATTTTCCACTCATAGGGCAACTTTTACTTCAAACTATGTTTCTGACCAAACAGAGATAAATTTGACAAAAGTGAGAGATTTTTTTTTCCATAATATGCCAAGGAAGAAAAAAATCCTTCATTTTTTACACAGGTATCATGGTGTTTGAGAAATGTAAAAACTACAGGTGCTACAAGAGGTTTGCTACATTTCTGGAGTGACCTTGGGAAAATCAATATTTCTCCTAGTTTTATTGTCCAAATTACCTACTTGATGAGTAAAATGATAACTAGACAGAAAGATATTTCCAATGAGCTATCATGAGCTCAATTTGGAGTTGAGGAAGGCCTCCAAAAGTTTCCTACAACAGCACTCTGCATTTCTGCACCCTCATTTTGCACTTTTTGACCAGTCTTAGGAAAATCAACTTTTGACAAGGAAAATCAACTCCAAACAAAAAACCAAAGGTAGATTTGGAAATTATACTTGAAGGGCTTTCCAACGAGATATCCTGAGCCCAATTGGGACACCGAGATGGCAATCAAAAACAACCTGAAATTTGGGGGTAAAATGGTGCTACGCATAGAGCCTTGGCACAGCGCATAGAAGACTGACAGGGAAAATTTTAGGGGCTAATATTTGCAGGTGGGCTAATATTCCATGTTTTTTCCAAAAAAAATATTCACCAATTTCCAATTTTCTAAAAATGAATGCGCCCAAAATTTATAGTATAAAATTATTTTACCTTAAAAATTGCCAATATTATATATAGTCTAATATAAAACAATTATAAATCTAAATAATCTTACAAAATTATCATAAAAATTTTAAAATTTGGATATTAGGGACTAGTAAGATTTGCCAAGGTTTCTAAACTCTAAGATAAAATTCCATCCTTAAAATTTTCCCTGAAGACCGACGTTGTGCATAGAGCATTCTGGATAGTGCAAAATTACATAGTGTTGCGCATAGGAAGAGGGCGTTGCTCACCTGGGAAAGGCATTGTGCATGGGGCCATAACCCTCCCAAACTCTTCCAAGCACTTCAAGATTGCCTCTTCATCATCAAAACAAGTAAGTAAACTCTTATAACTCCCTCTTTCACCATTTTATTCTTGTGAGTGAAGTTTTATGTTGGAAAAAATCACAAAGAAACCCTAGTTTTCCATCAGCACAGAGGAAAATGTTTGCTCCACATGATGTGGAAGGGGCTTTTCCTTCTTCATCAACAAAGCAGGTACACCAGGCATTGAAGGGAAAAGAGAAATTCATAGAGGTCAGCCATGGAGAAATAGATCAAGAGCATGAAGATGCCCATGAGGTGGAGGCTGATTTTGAGCTAGTATACCTTGGATAGTTTAATGACACTACCACATCAAACATTGCAATCAAAGAAAAGGAGGCACAGATCAGAGAGCTGAAAACCAATCTTGAGAGGGCGAAATTCATCATTTCTTTCCTAGAGCAAGAGAATAAACAGTTGACAGACAAGAAAACTCTTTTAGAAATGAAGTTGTTGTAGGAGAGGAGGTGATGTAGGGGCATTCGGCTCAAAAGTTACTTTGTATATAAGTAGACATAGGGGGTCCCATGTTCTTAAAAATTTCTTGTAAATATTAATATTTTGAATAAATTTGGTAGGGAATCGTAATTGTTCTCAAATTATTTGAGAACATGAGAAATTGGTTAAGATAGGAATATGAAGAGACAGCCAAGGGTATGAGTAGATTTAGGATCAGTTTCAGTAGTTTCAGTTTGAAGTCTAAAATTAGGAACTAGAGAATTTCAAGAGGTTCTGTCAAGAAGTCGAATCGACTCATTTGTGTCTATATAAATGTAAATGCCTATAGAGTTAGAGAACTAGAACTTCTTCGGCAACAGAGTAGGAGGATAGTGGCCCTCGCATTGAATATCTGGCCAACCATGAAATTGTAAGTGATTACTTTTGAGATTGATCACCTGTATATATATATCTGTTTATGGAGAATTGTTTATAAGTTCCAAGTGTGACTTTATGTCTTCTTGGTCGAATTACATGGAGATTCAGTAAGTAATTTCAGTAGTGTATATAATATAATTCTCTTCAGCAGTATATCGATATTGTTGGTTCAAACTCCGGTTAATTGAATCCTGTGCATCATTGAAGAAATCAGCTTTCTTGTTGGTGTTGTGTCTTAATTGTATGTGCCTTAATTGTATTGAGTTCTATATAAACGAAATTCTTGAATCGAAGTCTGGCGTTGAATTATTGGCGGATAAGTGGAATCTTCCGTACAATGAGAGGAACCCCTATCCTTATGAGCAAAATGAAGGAGAGATTTCCCTGTATAGCGGAGTAAGGGTCGAGCGGCCACTGGAGCTATGCGAGGCATTATATCAAGAGTAAATAAAAAAAGAATAGTGATGTGAGCTTAACGCTTCGGGCCGATTAGTCAAGTCTGGTCAAATATGCAACCTCCCGTGGAGGAGTGAACTGAGTTGATTATGAGGAACATTAACCTTGTAAAGTCTCGAATATAGTGTTGTTGGAGTTAGACAGAACCAGATCACGGAAGGACATGGAACCCGGAGTAAGGGGAGCGAAATCACGAAGTATAAACAGTGAACGTGGGTTGGAGTGAAACCGGCAGCCTGATCACACCTCCTTCGTAGGGTAAGCAGTATTTAGGAAATTAACGCGATCCCATAGACTGGGTGACGTGTGTCCCTGAGCAGTTTTGAAACCCTGCTCTCATCGCGAGTTAACGATCGTGCATTTAGCCTGTGCGATATCTGTCGGATCATATGGAGCGAGGCGACGTGCTCTCCGCCGTCGAATGAGGATGAACCGTTAGCGTTGGCACCCATGCATATAGGTGCATTGAGTGCTGGTAAGGTGCAGGTTCAAAAAAGGTATGGCGTGTTGTTGACATTGACATAATTTTATTTATATATGTGTAGCCCGAACATTATACAAGGCTCGGGTCACAACGTGAATGACCGTAGGTTGTGGCAAGTGAAATATGACATTGACCATTAGTGAGAGTAGGCTAATTATTATATTCAGGGTGTGTAAAGAGCGGTTGAGATGTTGATAGGCGTGATGGGGATTAGACCATAGAATGTGGGGCTTATAGTATGATTTAGAACCATCAAGTGAAGAAGTTAACCTGGTGTGAGTTAACAATTTGAAATTTCTTGGGCATGAAATGTGGATGCATTATACTCAGCTAGAGATAGAAAGTATAGGAAAATGGGACTGTGGGTATCCCCCCCATCAAGTGGTATCAGAGCTAGAATAGCTCTTTTTTAAAAATTCCAAGTTTGGTGAATGCAAAGAAACCAGACTTGTGGAACTGATAAATTACAGCATGCAGAGATACAGTGCATGTGGTGAGAGGATGAAAAAAAATTGAAGTTCTAAATCTGTTGAAGGGTGATTGCAGATTTGAAGAAGGAAAATCAGGAAGCAAGGATACATAGAATCACATTGAACAGGATTTTCAGAGTGAGTGGAGGACAGTATCATGATCTTGCAGGTAATTAATTTAAATCCGATGCGTATTTTATGTTTGCAGAATTGTGGTTGCTAAAAGTGTAGACAGAGCTTGATATTCAGCTAGAGGCTGGATAAAGAGGACAATTACAGTGTTCTCAAGAGAAGGTGAGCAGTGTTTAACTCTGGTTGAAGGATTGTTTTCAGAAGTCAGAGTGCAGAAAATTGAAGACATCTCAGTAGAAATAGATCACAGCTTTGAGAGCAGTGATAGAAGAGTCTAGGAAGGGATTCTGAGTAGTGAAGAGAAGTGTGGCAGAAACTGGAAGAATTCCAACAGAGGTTGGATGAGAAGAGAGCAGAGGTGTTCTTGAGGAAAGTTGCAAAGTGAAGCCTAGGAAGAGCAGAAGAGAGTGCTCAAAAGGTTCCAGCAGACAAGGGACCAGTACTTGCCAAAAGCCGGATCCGGAAGAAGGGATTGGTGAGGTGAGTTGCAGCAAGAGAACTTGCTATTGCAGAGGCTTAGTGTAGCTTGTGAGTGAAGAACTCCTAGGAAATAAATGGCTACTGAGAGCCATAGTAGAGATTGTAGAGGTTCTGAGAGAAGCCACAGCAGAAGAGTGAGGGAAGATGCCAAAGCAGATGGCATAAGGAAGAGACTCATTGACGAAGAATGGCTGAAAGATATAGCTGAGATTACAGAGCAGGTTTATGAACTGGAGAGAAGGATAGAAGAAATCCAGAGAGTTGGTTGGATCATGAAAAAGAGAGTAAATTGGCAACCATTACAGTTGAGACTGAGGCAAAAGAAGACTGCCTTATTGAGAGAAGAACTCGGAGTAGCTGAGTTGAAAGAAGAAATTTCTTCTTGTGAAGCAGAACAGAGCACAAATAAAGAGTGGAGATCTGCAAGAGACCTTGTAGGACATGGTGAAGACTCAAGGCAGCGATAAGCCTGTCTTGCTGAAGAGGAAGTCATTAAGGAATTCTTGAGTTATTGGGCAAGTCCAGATGATGTAAGGGCTTGTGTTTTCGAGTCTGAAAAATGTGAAGTGATGACAGACCCCACAGAGGAAGAAGAACCCAGAGTTCTTGAGGCAAGAATGGAAATTGAAGATTCCATGTGTAGACCTGTTCAAGAAGGAGTGCTTGAGGGAGCAGCCAAGACTGAAAAGTCTTGTGATTTGAAAACTAAAAAGTTGTGTGTGTTTGCAGGTACACCGTTAGGAGATGAGCAAGCTTTAAGGTTTGTTGAGGAGGAGACATTGAATCTGAAATCTGTTCAGATCAATGCTGAGATAGTGAGATCTCAGGCAGAGATGAAGAAAGAGGAATCAAATGAAGATATTCAACAGAATGTTGAGGCTGAGAGAGAAGGACCAGCAGAAGATTGGTCAAGAACAAGAAGAGGCATAAAAGGTTGTGTAAGGTTCCCGACATCTACTCCTATTGAAGTTGTTGAGTTATATAGGAGGTTGGATTCTCAGAGAAGATAATTGGAGGAGCAGAGGACCTATGCACTAGATAAGTTGCTGGGGAAGCAAGGCAAGAAGATCTTCATGGATGGAGTTTATGGAGCCGATGATGGAAGAAAAGTGAGACTAGCTGACAATCTCATGAAGGATGCAGATCAGCATGCTGGGGTACTGACGGAGGATTTGGAAAGAAGTTCCGGACAACATATTGATGTGTTTTCAGAGGAAAAGGAGACATTGAAGCATTGGAAATTTACTGTTGATGATCCATGTGTTAATCATGCAGCGAAAGAGGAAAAATAGCAGTTGGAAGTTGTCAGAGAGATGAATAAGAAGGAAATTGTGTTGGCTGAAACATTATTGAAGGATCAGCATTTGAGCATGATGATTGGGGCAGTGGAGATGGCTCTGATAGTTGAAGAGAAAGATGATGAAGAATTTTTGAGTCTTGAACCAGACTTAGAAATGCAGGGAGAAGAATTGGTGACTAGGTCATCAATTGAGACTATTGGGTCTCATGGTTTTAACACTGACAGTTTTTTTATGTGTATAGGTGATGCAGAAGACAATTCATCCTTTGAAATTGTCTCGAGAGAAGAAAAATTGTTACTGAAGGGGGATGAGACAACCATGTCTCATATGCAGGAATTTTTCACTGTCATTGACAGAGAAGAATTGGCTAGACTGATGGGCCAAGAGTAGATTGGAGGGTAGATTTTAAAAGCTGTTGAAGTGAGGAAGAACCAGCATTCCATGCAGACAGAAGATGAAGATGCAGTGGCTAGAGAACTTGATTTGATCACTGGATTCAATCAAGGAGATGAGAGGAAATTGCTGAAGATTGCCCACAAAGAAGAAGGAATTGTTGAGTTTAACTTGCAGCATGTTGAAGATGTAAAACAACCACAAGAGAAATGGCTGAGTTGTTTGCTGGGAGAAAATACTAGCCTGCAGAATCAATTTCCATTTACTAGCATACTGGATGAGTATGTCACTGCTGGTAGGACATTAAACGGTGAATTTTTTTCAAGAATTGAATTTGCAGATGAGAAGAAAAATAAGGTTGTTGCAAAGGGAGATATCTTAAAGGATATTCAGGATGTTTGGGTGGAGGCAACATTGGGGATGGCATCTGCAGAAATGGAAACAATTAAAGCAACACCCATGGTGATAGCTGGAACAACATGGGGGATGACATGTACAGAAATAAAAACAATTGCAACAGCAGCATTGGCAGCAGCAGAGATTGGGGGCATCAGCAGTGGGCAGAGAAGTTCCCAGATATAAGAGGGACTGGACAAAGAAATTGGAGACATCCGGGAGCTGATGATGAGAGTGACTCAGGAGCAGCAGATAGCAGCAGGAAAGTAGGAGAGCTGCTACAAAAGAAAGACAAAGGTAGATTGTGAAAGCATAGCTAGGGGCAGGTTGCAGAACAAAGTCTGGAAGCCTGGAGAAGATCATTTGAGGGATGATGCAGTTGATGAACAATAGAAAAAAAAAAGTTTGGGATCCTGGGGGAAAAGACTGAGAGCATATGATCTGGATATCATGAACAATTTGAAGCTTGGGAGTCTGATGCAGGGGCATTCGGCTCAAAAGTTACTTTGTATATAAGTAGACATAGGGGGTCCCATGTTCTTAAAAATTTCTTGTAAATATCAATATTTTGAATAAATTTGGTAGGGAATTGTAATTGTTCTCAAATTATTTGAGAACATGAGAAATTGGTTAAGATAGGAATATGAAGAGACAACCAAGGGTATGAGTAGATTTAGGATCAGTTTCAGTAGTTTCAGTTTGAAGTCTAAAATTAGGAACTAGAGAATTTCAAGAGGTTCTGTCAAGAATTCGAATCGACTCATTTGTGTCTGTATAAATGTAAATGCCTGTAGAGTTAGAGAACTAGAACTTCTTCGGCAACAGAGTAGGAGGATAGTGGCCCTCACATTGAATATCTGGCCAACCATGAAATTGTAAGTGATTACTTTTGAGATTGATCACCTGTATATATATATATATCTATTTATGGAGAATTGTTTATAAGTTCCAAGTGTGACTTTATGTCTTCTTGGTCGAATTACATGGAGATTTAGTAAGTAATTTTAGTAGTGTATATAATATAATTCGCTTCAGTAGTGTATCGATATTGTTGGTTCAAACTCTGGTTAATTGAATCCTGTGCGTCATTGAAGAAATCGACTTTCTTGTCAGAGTTGTGTCCTAATTGTATGTGCCTTGATTGTATTGAGTTCTACGCAAACGAAATTCTTGAATCGAATTCTGGCGTTGAATTATTGGCAGATAAGTGGAATCCTCCATACAATGAGAGGAACCCCTGTCCTTATGAGTAGAATGAAGGAGGGATTTTCCTGTATAGCGGAGTAAGGGTCGAGCGGCCACTGGAGCTGTGTGAGACATTATATCAAGAGTAAATAAAAAAATAACAGTGCTGGGAGCTTAATGCTTTGGGCCGATTAGTCAAGTCTGGTCAAATATGCAACCTCCCGTGGAGGAGTGAACTGAGTTAATTGTGAGGAACATTAACCTTGTAAAGTCCCAAATATAGTGTTGTTGGCGTTAGACGGAACCAGATCACAGTAGGACGTGGAACTCAGAGTAAGGGGAGCGGAATCACGAAGTATAAACAGTGAACGTGGGTTGGAGTGAAACCGGTAGCCTGATCGCACCGCCTTCGTAGGGTAAGGGGTATTTAGGAAATTAACGCGATCCCATAGACTAGGTGACACGTGTCCCTGAGTAGTTTTGAAACCCCGCTCTCATCGCGAGTTAACGATCGTGCATTTAGCCTGTGTGATATCCGTTGGATCATATGGAGCAAGGCGACGTGCTCTCCGCCATCGGATGAGGATGAACCGTTAGCATTAGTGCCCATGCATATAGGTGCATTGAGTGCTGGTAAGGTGTAGGTTCAGAAAAGGTATGGCGTGTTTTTGACATTGACATAATTTTATTTATATATGTTTAGCCCGAACATTATACAAGGCCTGGGTCACAACGTGAATGACCGTAGGTTGTGGCAAGTGAAATATGACATTGACCATTAGTGAGAGTAGGCTAATCATTATATTCGGGGTGTGTAAAGAGCAGTTGAAATGTTGATAGGCGTGATGGGGATTAGAACATAGAATGTGGGACTTATAGTATGATTTAGAACCATCAAGTGAAGAAGTTAACCTAGTGTGAGTTAAAAATTTGAAATTTCTTGGGCATCAAATGTGGATGCATTATACTCAACTAGAGATAGAAAATATAGGAAAACGGGACTGTGGGTATTCCCGCCATCAGGAGGCAAAACATGATTTATCAAGCAGCTATGGAAGATCCTGAGGAGGCTTAAAACATCAGGAAAAGGCCAAAGACAAGAGGCCTCAAAAGAACGTTGGAGAAGGAAAAGAAAGAAGCTCAAAGTCTGAGTTTTGACCAACAGATGGCCAAGGAGATTGAAGATGATAGAGAAGTGTGGCTTGAGAGAGTCAACATTCACTTGGAGGAGCTTCTAATGAATGCCAACAAAGACAATCAGATGCTCAGGCACATGGCCCATAACTATTAGACCCAGAACAAAATTTGCAATATCAAGGTCAAACATATGAAAGATAAACTGAAGAAGATTTGGAAGGGTAAGAAGGGAGGTGAAAAACTAAAAATACTTTCTTATGCCTCCTTAGCTCAAATTTACATATTATTGTGGCCTTATTCCACAAATTTTGAGTAATTTTCCAAATTTTTGGATATTTTTGAGTTTTTGGGCACTTTCGAAAAAACACAAGAATTTCTTCTCTATGCGCAGCGCCTTGGCACTGTGCCCTCTTTTGGGGAATCCAATGGAAAAAAGGAAGATATCAGTGGGTTTATAATGATTATTACATGCCTCCTTTAATTTTTCTAAGCATTTGTAGCAAAACTAGTCAGGAAAAAGGGCCAAAAACACCCAAAAAATCATGTTTCTACCTCTTTTTCAGGATGGCGTTGCGCATAGAGGCAGTCTTGGGAGATTGCACTTTTTAGGGGTAAAAACATCTCTCAATCAGAAACCACAAGAATATATTGCAAGTAGACAAGACAAGCTTTCCAATGAGCTATCATGAGCTCAATTTGGACACCGGGAAGTCAGTTGAAAATGACTTGCAAGAAGACCTATTTTTTCCTCCTTGGCGCTGCGCATAGGACAAATTCTGCCTGTCTTGGAGTTTTCTCTATTTTTCACGTAATTTTTGAGTTTTACCTCACTAGTTGGGGTTTTCACTAATTTAATTGATAAATATGAATGTAATTATGATGAGGATTACTTTACTATAGGTATATTCATTAGTTTGAGTCCTCTAGAGGTCAAATGAATCAGTTTCCTCTCTTTTAAAGGCAAGTTGTTGGGTTTTCCTAGCCTTTAGATTATTATTCCGAATTTGGTTGAAACTGATCCTCATCTCATGGATTCGACCCCTTGAGGCTAGGATGATTTGTTTTGAGGTCTATATCTTCTTCTTCTTTCTCATTAGTATGGGTTGGACTCAGTTGGATGCTTGGCCTTTGAAGAGACACACTTTGTATCAGTTCTGAGCAATAATATTAATCAAATGTGCTGCTATTTTTATGGGATCCCTATGGTATGGTGTTTAGTTCAGTTTCTCCTTTTTTTTTCATTTTTTGAAATGTATTTTTAAGTTTCTTCATCATTTCATAACTTCTAAGTGAATGTATGCAAGTTAGATAAGCATAATCCATTCTCATATGCTCTGTTTTGGGTAGACATTCACAGTCTATAATTTCTTCAGTTTAGAAAGAACCCATGATTTCACCATGATCTTTCTAGCTCCTCACCTATCTTGATCATCCCACCCATTGAAATCCTAAAGTGCTAAATCACTATGCCTACCTTGCTCCATAGAACGTCCTGCAAATTTTGACCTAATTTTCCTTGCCCTAACTGCTTGACTCTTTCTGATCCAGCACAACCCTATACAATCAAATCAAAACCCTGAGCTACTATACTTAGCCTAATATTTTATTTACTCAGCCATCTTGTCTATGATCCTTATGGAGATAGCCCTCTCCTTGCCTAGTAGGGCTAGCTACTTGGCTAAGCATGGTTTGTGGTCACCTCAAAATTGCCTTCTTCAGCCTGAGGTTCAATCCGAGTGATAACATATTGGCAACCATACTGGGGAGCAAAAGATCATATCTTCCCTGGGAAAGAACAACAATGTTTAGATCTGTTTTCTGATGGTGGATAGTGATTAGATGCATATGAAGGTTAAACCCTTCACCTGGTGACTCCAAATTGATGTAAAGACTCCACTGGAGGATCAACCTTGCCAACAGGAAAATGGAAGGATCTTACACAAAGGTCAGGTATTAAAAGTGGAATCGTATTCAAGATCTAATTTTATTTCTTGTAAATTACTTCTTTTATTTTCTTGAAACTATCCTGAAAGTTTTCCGGAGTTTGTTGTATGATAAGGATGATCAAAATCTTGATTCTACCTATTCGAAAACTGTAAATACTGAGTTTTCCTTTGATCTTGGTCCACATCCTTTTTCTGAATCTTATGATGACCATATTCAAAATGATGAGCCTAAAGAGATCAAGACTGATCCTACAACTTCTGTACATACTCCTACACCTTATAAAATTCCAAATCGATACAAACCACTCATCTTACCTCCTATACTCCATGCTTTCCATGAAAATAATTACCTATATCTGCCGAGGTTTGATGGTGAATATGACAACATCACTAGTGAGAGACATATGCAGAATTTTGAGACTTTCCTAGACCTTTTTGAAGTTTACAAAGAGGATGTCAGTATCAGGCAATTTTCTCTTTCTTTGCAAGACAAAGTCAAGAAATGGTTCAAAAACTTGCCTTCCACGAGCATCTCAGATTTTCCGCAGTTCCTCAAAGTTTTCCAAGATAGGTGTGTGTTCAAACAAAACCCTTTCATAATTCTAAAAGAGTATACCCAACTGAAAAGACAGCTAGGGGAGACAATACAACAATTTTCTGCCAGATTCAATCAAGTCTATTATTCGATACCTGCTGATATAAGACCCCCTCCTGGCTCAACTCTTTTACATTACCCAGATGCCTTTGATCCATAAATTGAGTTTCAGCTGAGAGAAAGGAACCTTGCAACACTTTAAGAGATGTAAAACAATGCAGTAGATGTAGAGGCTAATTTCTTGATCAGAAGGGCAAAGCTGAAGGAAGAAGAGAAGAAGAACATTGCAAAGCACCTAACATCTTCAGAGGTGAAGCTCAACATTTTGGTAAGTACAATAGAGAAAATTATGCAAAGGATAACCATGAGAGATTTATTTTCTATTCAATATCATCATGACCCACTTATCCCATAAAAAGAAGATATTGCAAGCCCTAAATATTTTCCTACTAATCCCAGCTACCATAGATCAGAAAATGGATTTGTAGATCAATCCGAGGAGAAACAATCTGATAATCTAATGTGCATGATTGGTGACATTACTTATATTGATGATTTGAAAAATTTTGATTAGTATGATTATGATTATGTTCTCCAAACAAAGGCTAATCTTGCAGAGCAATCAAAAATTGGTTTGTGGGAGGAAGTTTAGTTTCAGCAGCTCGAAAACAGTGATCATCCGATGCATATCAGCTATGTCAGTGATGAGGAAAGTCTAGAAAATTTGGAAGTGAGTGAAGGATATTTGCCTCTTTGTTTTACTTCATTTCAATTCATCAAAGATAACTTTCATGCGATCAGAAATCAGAACTCATTGAGTTTTGATCTTGACAATCAAGAGGATAATCAAATTTTTTATCAGAGCTCCTTACCCTTGTGTTTCTCCTCATTTACAAAAATAAGAGAAAACTATAAGCAATCAGATAAGCGAGTGGTCAACACTATAAATGATGAACATTCTCCTAAATTGGTTGAGAAAATCATTTGCAAAATAGAATCCTCCTTGGCTCCATATTTGCAACCGACGAATGTTATTTGATGTCAGGTTGCAGATGAAGACTTGGAAGTTGAAACACGTGATCAAATGATGCAAGGTGATTCTGTATCACTATGTTTTGAAGAATTTCAATTTTTAAAGCAAAATTTTCATAATATCTCAAAAGAAAAGGATGAGCAGCCTATAGAGTGTCATGCAGTCTCATTAGAACCAATGGAAAATAGGTTGTAGTAGTCTTTTCAAGTTTTTCATGACCCTATAGCTGATGTATTGGATGATATCTGCAGTAAAATTCCTTCTCCATTAGCTAATTGTGAGCCTGAAAAGAGTGTTGATATAAACTTGATCTGACAGCCGACTTCATTGTTTTGTTCAGCAGGTGTTTCATTACAAATCTCATACCAAGATTTTCAGTCATATCAGGAGAGTAATGAAGAATATTTTTGTTTTTTGATGATCATTAAGAAAAAATAGTCATTCACGAGTTTCAGGATCCTTTTGTCAACTCGCTGCAGTCATCAAAGAAAGAAAGCACAGATGTTAGGAAAATTTTAAAACCAAGATTCAAAGACTACCTAGAGCAGAGTAGTAATGTATTAGATGGGCTGCAAATCAATATGTATTCCTATGAAGATCTTTTCACAACATTATTGAGGTCATTCGGTGGGCTCATGCTTTGCAATTTCATCAATATTCGATATGTTGACAAGTTTTCATGGGAGTTGCCTTTTAGTAGTTCTTTCTTCTTGCTCATGAGCAAGCACTTGCGGAGAATTCAAAAATCATCTATAATGATTACATGGTTGCATTGGTTGTTCCATTTCACTTGATCATGTGATGAATGGATCAATTAGAGTAGGTTTTTTTGAATAAGCTCAATTCTGAGCATCTTTTTCAGTTTGTCAGTTTTGTTTTAGTCTGAGTCGGTTCAATTTGATGAGTCAAGTTTCTTTCAGTATTAAGTTTGGTTTTTAGCTATTGACTCCATGCCCAATGGATAGGTACTTGGTCTACGATGCTCTTGGCACCTCCAAGGAGCTACCATCCCCAGCTGGAGCCAATGTTAGTGTTAGTATTTGCATACTTCCACCAGGGATCAAAACACATTTTGCATTTGCATCTTAAGTGTCCCACTCTAAATAATTTTCAATCATTCCATTAGGTCATGATATAAAATTGTTCCACTGGTGGTTTTCCTTGTCAAGTGTCCCATTTTCCTTCACAATTATATGCCTTCTGGCCCTCTTCCATGTCTTCATCATGCTAAAAACAAGTCTGTTCTCATTCCACTTTTAGTCAAAGTCACTCAGGTCAAATCATTGCATTGTCTCATTTTCAATAAAGGGCAGCAAAAGGTGTGAGAGTGATCCCAAGAATGTATCTTTACCATGTAAATATGATCTCCAATATGGTTTACAAAGTTTTAATTTGATTTCAAGTGTGAGTTTCATTCCAAGATGTAATTTTTATTTATTCATGTAATTTTATGTCAATTCAAATGTAATAAGTATTCAGTCTCCCAAAGGCTACCAACTCAGAGTTCCACATGCCAACACATAAAATATCAAAGTGAAATATTTTTTAGTTCAGCAATTGATCAAATGTCAAAGGGAGTTGTCTTTTTCCAAGGGTGCCTAAGTCATCATTTTCCACAAGCACTAAACCCTGATTTCCTCTCCCACTGAGCTAGGGTTTGTTATGGAATCAGAGACATATGAGAAGAGGAGGCATAAGGTAGGTCATATCATTAATTATGAGGTCATTCCAAGCTCATAAACATCATGTCTCCATCATTTTCCAGGAAATCATTCTAAGATTCAAGCCATTTTCCACTCATAGGGCCAGTTTTACTTCAAACTATGTTTCTGAACAAACAGAGATGCATTTGAAAAAAGTGAGAGAAGGTTTTGTCCACAATAGGACAAGGAAGAAAATCCTCCTTCAAGTTTTACACAGGTATCATGTTTTTTGAGAAATGTAAAAACTACAGGTGCTACAAGAGGTTTGTTGCATTTCTAGAGTGACCTTGGGAAAATCAAGTTTTCTCCTAGTTGGATTGTCCAAATTACTTTCTTGATTAGTCAAATGATAACTATACACAGAAATATTTCCAATGAGATATCATTAGCTCAATTTGGAGTTGATTAAGGCCTCCAAATGTTGCCTGGAACAGCACTTTACATTTATGCACCCTCATTCTGCACTTTTTTACCAGTCTTGTGAAAATCAACTTTTGACAAGGAAAATAAAATCCAAATAGAAAAAAAAATGTATATTTGGAAATTACACTTGAAAGGATTTCCAGTGAGATATCCTATGCCCAATTTGGACACTAGGAAGGTTGTCAAAAACAGCCTGCAAGTTAGGGGTAAAATGGTGTTGCGCATAGAGCCTTGGCATTGTGCATAGAAGACTGGCGCTGCACAACGAGCATTATGGCCAGTGAAAAATTGCACGGTGTTGCACATAGGAAGAGGGCGCTTCTCACCTAGGAAAGGTGTTGCACATAGGTTCATAACCCTCCGAAACTCCTCCAAGCACTTCAATATTTCCTCTTAATCATAAAAATAAGTAAGTAAACCCTTATAACTCCCTCTTTCACCATTATATGCTTGTGAGTGAAGTTTTATGTTGGAAAGAATCACAAAAAAACCCTAGTTTTCCATCAGCACAAAGGAAAATGTTTGATCCACATGATGTGGAAGGAGCTTTGCCTTCTTCATCAACAAAGTAGGTACACTAGGCATTGAAGGGAAAAGAGAAAGACATAGAGGTCAGCCATGGGGAAACAGATCAAGAGAATGAAGATGCCCATGAGGTGGAGGCTGATTTTGAGCTAGTAGAGATTTGATAGTTTGAGGACACTACCACATAAAACATTGCAATCAAATAAAATGAGGCACATATCAAAGAGCTGCAAACCAATCTTGAGAGGGAAAAATTCATCATCTCTTTCCTAGAGCAAAGAGAATAAATAGTTGACAGACAAGCAAACTCTTTTAGAAATGAATTTGTTGTAGGGGAGGAGGAAAAAAATGATTTATCAAGCAGATATGTAAGATACTAAGGAGGCTGAAAAAATCAAGAAAAGGCCAAAGACAAGAGGCCTCAAAAGAGCATTGGAGAAGGAAAAGCAAGAAGCCCAAAGTTTGAGTTTTGACCAGCAGTTGGCCAAGGATATTGAAGATGACAGAGAAGTGTGGCTTGAGAGAGTCAACATTCACTTGGAGAAGCTACTAATGAAGGCCAACGAAGATAGATGCTTAGGCACATTGCCCATCACTATCAAACCTGGAACAAAATTTGCAATATCAAGGTCAAGCAAATGAAAGATAAACTGAAGAAGATACGGAAGGGTAAGAAGGGAGGTGAAAAACTAAAAATACTTTCTGGTGCCTCCTTAGCTCAACTTGACATGTGATTGTGGGCTTATTCCACAAATTTTGAGTAATTTTGAAAAATTTTGGATATTTTTGAGTTTTTGGGCAATTTTGGAAAAGCACAAGAATTTCGACTCTATGTGCAGCGCCTTGGCACTACGCACTCTTTTGGGGCATCCAATGGACAAAAGTAAGACATCAGTGGGTTCATAATTGTGAGTACATGCCCCCTATAATTTTTCTAAGAATTTGGTGCAAAACTGGTCAGGAAAAAGGGCCAAAAACACCCAAAAAACATGTTTCTGCCTCTTTTTCAGGATGGCGCTATGCATTTAGGCAATCTTGGGAGATTGCACTTTTGAGGGGTCATAACAGCTCCAAATTAAACACCACAATAAGATATGGAAGTAGACAAGACAAGTTTTCTAATGAGCTATCATGAGCTCAATTTTGACACTGGGAAGTCAGTTGAAAATGACCTGCAATAAGGCCTGTTTTCCCTCCTTGGCACTGAGCAGAGGACAAATTCTGCCTGTTTTGGAGTTTTCTCTGTTTTTCATGTAATTTTTGAGTTTTACCTCACTAGTTGGGGCTTTAAATGATGTAATTGATATATATGAATGTAATTATGATGATGATTAGTTTACTATAGGTAGATTCATTAGTTTGAGTCCTCTAGAGGTCAAATGAATCAATTTCCTCTCTTTTAGAGGCAAGTTGTTGGGTTTTCCTAGTCTTCAGATTCTTGTTCAGAATTTGGTGGAAATTGATCCTCATCTCATGGATTCGACCCCCTGAGGCTAGGATGACTTTTTTTGAGGTCTATATCTTCTTCTTCTTTCTCATTAGTAGGGGTTGGACTCAGTTGGATGCTTGGCCTTTGAAGAGACACACTTTGTATCTGTTCTGAGCAGGAATATTAATCAAATTTGAAGCTATTTTTATGGTATCCCTGTGGTATGGTGGTTATTTCAGTTTATCCTTTTGTTTTCATTTGTTGAAATGTTTTTTTAAGTTTCTTCATCATTTCATAACTTTCGAAGTGAATGTATGCAAGTTAGATAAGAAAAATCCATTCTCATATGCTTTGTTTTGGGTAGACATTCACAGTCTGTAATTTCTTCAGTTTAGAAAGAACCCATGATTTAACAATGCTATTTCTAGATCCTCACCTGTCTTGATCATCCCACCCATTGAAATCCTAAAGTGCTAAATCACTATGCCTACCTTGCTCCATAGAACACCCTGCAAATTTTGACCTAATTTTCCTTGCCCTGACTACTTGACTCTTTCTAATCCAACACAACCCTATACAATCAAATCAAAACCCTGAACTACTATACCTAGCCTAATATTTTCTTTACTCAGCCATCTTAGCTGTGATTTTTATGGATAGAGCCCTCTCCTTTCCAAGTAGGGCTAGCTACTTGGCTAAGCATGGTTTGTGGTTACCTCGAAATTGCCTTCTTCAGCCTGAGGTTCAATATGAGTGATAACAGGATCCAAAAGAACCTCATTTCAGAAGAGTTCATGAAGAGTCTACGCCTACTGACCACATCACATTTGTATTCGTACACCATCAGGTGGCTTCACCAAGGATGAGATATTTGCGTCAGCCACCATTGTTGCCCACCCTACAGCATCAAGCCTTTCACATATGAGGTATTGTGTGATGTTGCTCCACTTGAATTTTTTGATTTATTATTAGGCCAAATATATTTGTGGAAGTGACATGTTGTGTATGAATCTAGGCCTCGCATTGTTATTATTACTTTGGCAAATAATTTTTATAGGATACCGGAGATATCACCGCCTACCACCATATTTTGATCACTATGAAGCAATGCATTAATATCATTTCCCACACCAAGAAATTTGTTTTACTTATGATTCGCCCTCAGTGAAAGAATCATATTGTGCTCATGAGCACTAAATAGGGTTCCTCTGCACAGAAGCAATGGATTGACAAGGTTGTGGAGGAGTACAGGGACATATTCACCTCACATGTGGGGGTAAATCTACACTGTCAAGTCAATCACTCCATCGATCTGACCCTAAGCGTGTCGTTACCCAATGGACCGATCTATCGATGCTTTGTTCTGGAGAAAAATGAAATCAAGAGGTAGATTCAGGAGTTGTTGGAGAAAGGGCACATCAGGGCAAGTTCATCACCCTGTGGGAGCCCGATTGTGTTGGTGCAGAAGAAGGACATGACATGGAGACTTTGTAATGACTATCAGGGGTTGAACAAGATCATTGTTTGGAATAGGAATCCAATCCCATGGATTGATGACCTTTTGGACCAGCTCAAGGGGGCCAAATAATTTAACAAGATTGACTTAAAGTTTGGTTATCACCATGTACCAATCGAACAATCAAATGTGTGGAAGACTACCTTAAAATCCAAGGAGGGCCATTTTGAATGGTTGGTCATGCCTTTCGGGTTGATAAATTCCCCCACAACCTTCATGAGGTTGTTGGAAAACATCTTGTGACCCTTCACCAACTCATTCGTGGTGGTGTATTCTGATGACATCCTGATCTTCAGTCATAGTTGGGAAGAGCACCTCCACCACATTTGACAGGTCCTTTAATAACTGTGGTAACACAAGTTGTGTGCCAATTTGGAGAAATGAAATTTTGGCATGAACTAGGTTCAATATATGGGGTACGCCATTGATGAGAAGGGTGTGCATGTGGAACCAGAAAATATACAGGTGATTCGGGATTTCCTAGCCCCAACCACTCTAACAAATATCTGCACCTTTCTGGGTCTTGCTAACTTCTACCGCAGGTTCATGTTGGGGTTCTCTCATATCACTTGGCCTTTGAGTCAAGTTACCAAGGGAGGAGTGAAAGAAAAGTTATTTTGGTCTGAATTCCAACAAAATGCATTCACCGAGTTGAAGAATCACCTCTTCTTTGCACTAGTACTCACATTACCATACCTGCAACAACCATTTGAGATTGAGACATATGCCTCTGACTATGTTATTGGTGCAGTCCTTACTTGGCAAGGGAATCTAGTGGCATATCAGAGTGAGACACTTTCAGACACAATCTTAATGTATCCCACCTATGACAAAGAGATGTATTTAAATTTGTAAGTTTTCTGAAAATGGAAGCACTACATTTTGCTTAAGGAAACAATCATCCAAACAGACCACTGACCACTTTAGTTCATACAGACAGAAGGGAAGTTGCAGAACGATCACCATAAAAAATGTTCCACATACCTGCAAAAATTCCATTTCAACACTTAGTATAAGAAGGGTTGCAAGAACAATGTTGCACACTTCCTCGACCGACCACCAATTATGGCGTTGACCACTGTGTTCGACTCTTGTGGGCACTAAACTTCGAGGTGGCTGCATATTTACAAGAGTGATCTAGAATTAAACAACACATACCATACACTCCTCAAAAGCAAGCAAGTTCCAAATTTCCACCTCCATGATGCATTATTATGCCACCTCGGACACCGATGTGTTCCTTTAAGCAAGCGTGCCAAGATGATTTGGAAAGCGCACTACAGTCGGGTCGTTGAACATTTTGGGGTAGAAAAAACAATGGCAGTGTTACATAAGTATTTCTATTAGTCGAACCTTCGACAAGATTTTGGGAATTACATCAGATCCTGCACTACCTAGGTCGTTGCAAAACTGACCATCAAGAATCAAGGTCTATATACTCCCATTGCTACTCCTACTCGACCTTGGGAATCCATCTCCATGGATTACATGTCAGGCCTTCCTTCTACAAAGCATGGAAACAACTTTGTTTTTGTGTTCGTCGACAGATTCTCTAAGATGGTCATTCTGACGGCCTGCAAGAAGAGTATCACAGCAGAATGCACTGCTAAGCTCTTCTTTGAATGATTTTGGGTACACTTTTGGATCCCATAGTCCATTATCTCAAATCAGGACAGCAGGTTATTAAGAAAATTTTGGTCAAGTCTCTAGTCGATGTTGGATACCAAGCTCACTAAGTCCACAGTTTTCCACCCCCAAACTGATGGAGAAATAGAGGTCATAAACATGATGATCATACACATTCTGCGCATGTACAACTCGAAGCATCCATGTACATGGGATGAAATATTCTCCTATGTCCAACACAACTCTCCATAGCTCAACTAGCCACAGCCCCTTTCAGGTGGGGGTGGGTTTCTGGCCACTATGTGCCATTAATGTGGCCATACCATTTGCAGCTACTCAGGAAGATTCATATCATGTCCAGTCTAAAGCTAACAGTGAGAACAGCTTCAATGAGCACATTCATCACGTCTGCCAACAGGTCCATGACATATTGGATAAAACCAATGCTAAGTACAAGTAGCGACATGATCAGCATTAGGTGTCACACAAGTTCTAGGTGGGCGAAAACATTTGGCTACATTTGCAAAAGGAGCGCCTCGCAAGGCCTGACCACAAGCTTTGCCTACTCCGATATGGGTCATACACCATCACGAAGCTTATAGGGAAAAATTCCTTCGAGCTCGACATTCCACCATTCCTTGTTATGCACCTAGTGTTCAATGTGGACTGCCTTCAACCATACTATCCACCATTACTGGACATATCTGGAATTGTAGAACAACTCATAGCAACAGAGTTAAACCCAGAATGCATGGAACAGTTCACAATTGATCAGATCATCAAAATGTAGATCAATAACACCCGCCAATAGAGGATCCAACTATATCGAGTTATCAAAGGAGGCCAACTCCTTCACTAGGGAAAGTGGTTCACCAAGCACCAAGTTCAATAGAAATTTTCTCACCTCATGGAGGCTTTGCATGAAATGGGGACCATTTCTTCCTAAGGAGGGAGGGCTGATCCAGGTGGATATTGGTGGGCACCCACCTATTCCACTTATAACTCCAACCAGTTTCATCAGTTTCCTTGCTTATAGGAGCATTTACTATTTTTAGCATTTTTTCGGGTCATGAAATTTTGGATCTGTTTTGACCCCCTAAATGTAATTTTTTTGAGGTTTGCAACAGTCCCATAGACATTAGCAAGGGCCTATGGAAAACCATGTAGTACTTGGAGATATATTTCCAACAACGTATTGTACTCGCCAAACAGAGATAACATAACCAAATTATGACCCCGAGAAATTGGTTGTCCCCCAATGGGGCCCACAAACTCTTGGTGTTCCGTCTCCTTGGGTTAAGGTTTTGGTTGTTTAGGGTTTTCCCTTGTTGTTCAATAATATAAAGGCCCTTGAGCCCCATTGTAACATGATTCAGAGGCATGTATCTACCACATCTCTTCTCAGAGATAAGTTATCATTGCCTGAGCTATTTTATTTCCATTATATATGTAAGCATATTTCATTTCTTTGATATTACTAAAATGAATTTTTATTTTTGTTACATCTTTTTGTTTATGTTTATATTTTTATTATATTTTTTCTCTTGCATAATTTTGGATCAGTGGTATCAAAGTGGTCTTCTCTTTCTCTTTTTTTTCTTTACATGTCCCTAACGAGATCAGGCTACAAGGAGTTAGGGATCGATCTTGTTGAACCTTTGCAAGATAAGTCTCACAAACCCCGATGACCTCCCATGGCAGAAGCAAATAAAGATGAGGGATAAGGAGATCCTTCCACGGCTACCCACAGGCGATGCATCTACATCCTGTAGCCACTCTAGAGGGGCCACTCCTTTTAAGGTACAAGGTAATTTTACATTCCCATATTTCAGGTCTAAAATGATGCAGACACCATAGATATATGGTTAAATCTATTGGAAGGATATTTTTCATTTCATGAATTTTCTAATCAGGAAAAGATTAATTTTTCACTCCTCAGAGCCACCTCCCATGTCAAGGACTAGTGGGAAAACTACTGTGAGCAAAAGGACAAGAGGGAGTCCTCATTTTTTTAGTCACACCCACTTGGAATTATTTCCAATATGCCATCAAGGAACAATATTACCCTATCGGGAGCTATGAAGATAAATATATAAAATGGACTACGTTGCAGCAAGGAAGGGACCAAGTTGTGCCAGAGTTCACAAATGGTTTTCATACCCTTCGCATGAATATGGATATCAAGTTTTTTGAGCGGAATTTTCTACTCAAGTACTGCAACTATTTACATAAGTACATCTAGGATGAAATGGAATTCTTAGACACATCCTCGCTCGGAGAAACCTATCGATATGTTGTCAAGATTGAGCAGAAGTATAAAAATAAGAAGCAATTTTTTGGATCTGTGAACCTAAAGCAGGGGAAAGGCACCCTGAAACCATAGAACAAATGGAAAATACAAGGCAGGGTGACCCAATACAAATATATAAATCCATAAGAAAATAGAAACACGACGAAGGCAAAGAAGGACATGGGAAATTGGTGTGAGTTCCATAAGAGCCCCACTAACAACACAAGTGAGTTTTGAGCCAAGAAATCACAAATGGTCAAGTTGAAGGCTTCTAAATTAGATACATGTTATGACTCTAAGTCATAACCCAAAAATGGGAATGAAAAATGGAAGCAGATTATTGATAAGGAACCCCGAGTGCCACCATTGCCACCACCAAGATCCAGAAGGTTGAGCTCGAGGATCCATAGGAGGCGGAGCACCTCTTCCACTCATAGATATGAGTGAAGAATTCCTCTCTTCAGCATTGTCAAAAGTAGGAGCAAAAAGAACCTCATTTTAGCAGAGGTCATGAAGTGGCTAGGCCTACCAACCACAGCACACCCATAGCCATACACCACTAGGTGGCTTCACCAAGGACAAGATCTCGACGTCATCCAACAATGTCGCCTCCCCTACAGCATCAAGCCCTTCATAGATGAGGTATTGTTTGATGTTTCTCCTCTTGAATTTTTTGATGTATTATTAATAAAACCATATTTGTGGAAGTGGCATGTTGTGTATGAATCTAAGCCTCACACTGTTATTGTTACTTTGACAAATAAGTTGTACAGGATACCAGAGGTAGCACTTCCTACCACCATCTCTTTGATCATTGCAAAGCAATGCAGTAAGATCATTTCCCAGAGAGGGAATTTTTTTTTCCTTATGATTCACCCTCTTGGAAACAATAATATTATGACCATGCCCTCCAAACAGGGATCCTACGCACGGCACCAACAGATGGACAAGGTCATGGAGGAGTACAAGGGCATCTTCACCTCACCCGCAAGGGCACCTATACACTTTCATATCAATCAATCCATTGATCTGACCCCAAGTGCGTCATTACACAATGGACCGATCTATCGATGCTCTATTCTAGAGAACAGTGAAATTAAGAGGCAGATTCAAGAGCTACTACAGAAAGGGAACATTAGGCCAAGTTCATCACCATGTGGGAGCCCGATCGTGTTGGTGTAAAAGAAGGACGAGACTTGGAGACTATTTATTGACTATCGGTCACTAAACAAGATCATTATCCATAATAGGTATCTGATCCCATAAATTGATGACCTTTTGGACCAGCTCAAGGAGGCCAAATATTTTAGCAATATTGACTTAAAGTTCGATTATCACTAGGTAAAAATTGAACCCTCTGATGTATGGAAGACTGTGTTCAAATCCATGTAGGGCCTTTTCGAATGGTTATACATGCCTTTCGGGTTGACAGATGTCCCCGCAACCTTCATGAGGCTAGTGGACAAAATATTACGACCCTTCACCAACTCATTTGTGGTGGTGTATTTGGATGACATATTAATCTTTAGCAAGATTTGGAAGAGCACCTCCACCACTTTTGACAGGTCCTCCAAACATTGTGGCAAAAAAATTTGTGTGTCAATTTGGACAGATGCACTTTTGGCATGACCTAGGTTCAATATCTGGGATATGTCATTAATGACAAGGGTGTGCATGTGGACCTAGCAAAGATTCAAGTCATTTGGTATTAGCTAGCCCCAACCACTCTAACATAGCTCCAGATATTTATGGGTCTTGCCAACTTCTACCATGGGTTCATGTTGGGATTCTCTCATATCACTTGGCCTTTAAGTCAAGTCACCAAGGGAGGAGTGAAAGAAAAGCTCTTTTGATCTGAATCCCAACAGAAGGCATTCATGGAGTTGAAGCATCGCCTTTGTTATGCACCAATTATCACAAATACCAGACCTGCAACAACCACTTGATATTGATACAAATGCCTCTAACTATGTTATTGGTGCAGTCCTTACTCGGCATGAACATCCAGTAGCATATCATAGTGAGACACTTTCAAACATGGTCCCAAAGTATGTCACATATGAAAAATAAATGTATTTCATTGTGCAAGCATGTCGACAATGGAAGAACTACATTCTTGGGAAGTAAAAAGTCATCCAAACAGACCACCAACCCTTGACGGAAGCTCCAAAATCATCGTCATCAGAAATGGTCCACATACCTGCAACAATTCCACTTTAAAATTAATTACAAGAAGGGCAGCACCAACAATTTTACAGACTGCCTTAGCCAATCATTGATCGTGGCACTGACCACTGTGCTCGACTCTTGTTTGCACGAGACTTCAGGGTGGCCACATATTTACAAGAGTGATACAGAATTTGGCTACACATACTATAAGCTCCTTTAAGGAAAGCAAGTTCCAAATTTTCACCTCAAGGATGCATTGTTATGACACCTGGGACACCTTTTTGTTTCTTTAAATGAGTGTTCCAAGATTATTTAGGAACCACACTACAGTCAATTCACTAGACATGTTGGGGTAGAGAAAATAGTGGCAGTGTTGTAGAAGTATTTCTATTGGTCGAACCTTCCGCAAGATGTTGGGAAGTACATTAGATTCTGCATTTCCTCTGCCTTTTCCAAACCAATCATCAAGAATCAAGGCCTATATACTCCACTCCATACTCCTAGTCTACCTTGGGAATCCATCTCCATGGATGTCAGGCCTTCCTTCTACCAAGCATGGAAACGACTGTGTTTTTATCGTCGTCAACAGGTTCTCTAAGATGGAAATTCTGACAACCTACAAGAAGAGTATTAAAGAAAAATCCACTACTAAGCTCTTCTTTGAACAAGTGTGGGAGCACTTTGGGATCCCACGATACATTATCTCAAATTTGGATAATAGGTTCCTACGTACATTTTGGCCAAGTCTCTGGTCGATCTTGGATACCAATCTCACTAATTCCATGGATTTCCAACCCCAAAATGATGTCCAAATAGAGGTCGTCAACATGATGATCGTATAGCTTATGCACATGTACAAATCGAAGCGTCCATGCACATGGGATTAAAGCCTCCCCTATGTCCAACACAACTACAACCGAGCTCTCCATATCTCAACTAGCCACAGCCCCCTTCAGGTGGGGTTGGGTTTCCAGCCACTATGTCCCATTGATGTGGCCATGTCATTTACAACTACCCAAGAAGATTCAACTCATGTCTATTCTGAAGCTAACAGGGCGAACAACTTCATTGAGCATGTTCAACATGTCCGCTAGTAGGTACATGACATATTGGATAAAGCCAATTCTAAGTACAAGCAATGAAATGTTCAGCATCGGGTGCCACACAAGTTCTAGGTGGGTGACAAATTTTGGCTACATTTGCAGAAGGAGTGCCTCATAGGGCCCCACTTCAATATGATTTGTACACCATCACCAAGGTTGTAAGGAACAATTCCTTCGAGCTTAGCATTCCACCATTCCTTGGTATGCACCTAGTGTTCAATGTGGATCTCCTTCGACCATACTATCCACCATTACCAGACACATCTGAAATCGTGGAACAAATCACACTAATGGATTTAAACCCATACTGCATGGAACAGACCACAAATAATTTGATCATGGACACTTAGATCAATAACACCCACCAACATAGGATCCAGGTATATCAAGTTGTTAAAGGAGGCCAACTCCTTCACCAGGGAAAGTGGTTCACCAGGGACCAAGTTCAACAAAATTTCATCACCTCATGGAGGATTTGCACGTAATGGGGACCATTACTTCCTAAGGAGGGAGGACTGATCCAGGTGGATATTTGTGGCCACCCACGTATTCAACCTAGACCTCCAGTCGGTTTCATTAGTTTCCTTATTTATATTAGCATTTACTGTTTTTAGTAGTTTTTCTAATCCTGGACTTTCGGAGCAGTTTTGACCCCCAAAATGATGTTTTTTTTAAGGTCTGCAGCAGGGTCATAGTCATAAGAAATGGTATAGTACTCAAAGAGATCGTTCCAACAAGGTATCATAAATGCTAAATGGAGATAATATGACTAGGTTATGCCCCCGGGAAATTAGTTGTCCAACTAACCCCAACGAGGCCCACAAACTCTTGGTGTTCCATCTCCTTGGGTTAAGGTTTTGGTTGTTTATGGTTTTCCCTTCTTATTCAATAAGGAAATGGCCCTTGAGCCTCATTGTAACATAGTTCAAAGGCATGTATCAGCCACATCTCTTCTCGGAGACAAGCTACCATCACTCGAGCTAGTTTATTTCCATTTTGTATGTAAGCATATTTCAGTTATTTGATATTAATGAAATGAATTTTTATTTATGTTTCATATATGTGTTTATGTGTATATATGTACTCAATCGTGTTCCTGCATAAGTCTATATCAGTGGTATTAGAGTGGTCTTATCTTTATCTATTTTTCTTTGGATTTCCCTAACGAGATCAAGGTATAAGTATTTAGGGCTCGATCTAGTTGAACCTTTGCAAGATCATCCTCGCAAACTCTGACGGCTTCCCATGGCGGAAGAAAATAAAGACGAGGGATCAGGATATCCTTTCAAAATGCTACTCGAGGAGGCCCTCGAGAAACACAAGAACACGATGATGGATAACTTTTCCCAGATCCTTTGATAGCTACCCATAGGCAACACATCTACATCCAGCACCCACTCTAAAGGCACCACTCCTTTTGAGGTACAAGTTAATTTTGACACTCCCATGTTTCAAGGCCAGATAGATGCAAACGATGTAGATTAAATTTTTTGGAAGGATATTTTTCAGTTCATGACTTTTCCAATTGGGAAAATATTATTTTTGCACTCCTAAAGCAAATAGCTTCATTGAGCGCATTCCGCAGGTCCATGACATATTTGACAGGGCCAATGCTAAGTACATGCAGCCACATGATCAGCATCAAGTGCCACCCAAGTTCTAGGTGGGCGACAAAGTTTGGCTACATTTGCAAAAGGAGTACCTCGCGTGGCCCCACTGCAAGCTTCACCCGCTCCAATATGGGTCGTACACCATCACCAACGTTGTAGAGGACATATACTTTGAGCTCAACATTGCACCATTCCTTGGTCTACACCCGATATTCAATGTGGACCACCTTGGGCCATACTATCCACCATTAATGGACACATTTGACATTGCAGAACAACTCACACCAATGGAGTTAAGCCAGATTGAACATACCACAAATCATCAGATCATGGACACGTATATTAAGAACACCTGCCCACAGAGGATCAAACTATATCAAGTTCTCAAAGCAGGCCAACTTCTTCACCAACGTAAGTGGTTCACCAAGGACCAAGTTCAATAGAAATTTCCTCACCTCATGGAGGCTATGCACGCAATGGGGGCCATTGCTTCCTAAGAAGGGAGGAATGATCCAAGTGGATATTGGTGGCCACTCGCCGATTCCACCTATACCTCTAATTGGTTTCATCAATTTCCTTGTTTATAGCAACACTTACTATTTTTAGCAATTTTACGGGTCATGAACTTTTGGAGCAAATTTGACACTCTAAATGGAATTTTTTTTAGCTCTGCAATAGGCCCATATCCATAAGAAATGGCCTATGGAAAATCCCATACTAGTCGGAGATATATTTCCAACGATCTACTGTACGCGCCAAATGGAGATAATATGACCAAGTTACAACCACAGGTGATCAGGTGCTCAATGTTAAGATAAAAAATGGAAGTGCTCATAATTGATTGAAACCTAGACAACAGTGAAGATCTCATTGCCAGGAATCCAGCGCAATTCATTTCATTGAAAATCGACTCTAGATGAGGAAGATAGGGCATGTTGTTTGTTTTCATAAACAGCTAAAAAATTTGCAAAAAGGATAGAATCATGACATACCAACATAGTCAGAAAAAAAGAATAATATTCTGGGAATATTCCTTTAGTTTGCCCAATCACAATGTGACAAGTGTCACTATAGGATTCGTTGGAAAGTTGGGAAGGTAAAAAAAAATTATCTTAATGTCGAAATCATTGTATATGGAGGTGCATTTTTTTTATGATATGGTCAAAATAGTCTAACCAAAGGCGGACATGCGGTGCAGCCAGGGGCCACCACGTGCCCCCACTGGTGGACCAAGGCATGGGTCGAATTATGGTTAAGTTCAAAGGTTATATATATTATATGTGGAGAAAAATTTATTTTGGTGGAAGGGCAAAGGTTGGGGCTCGAACTCGCGACCTCCCCCACACAACGCACCCACATTACCACTATACCACAGCATCGATTCTTAACTGTATATGCCTTCACCATATATTTGAATTCATACATATGAATCGGTGGAGGTAAGGATGGGGCCAGCCCCCTCACCACAGGACCGTATGCGAAGACCGAGCAGAGCGCTATTTTTAAATGGCGGAGATAAGTGCTTAAACGGGTTTTATTAACCCTTAGTACTGTTTATTTCACGCTAATCCTTATTGTAATTCAAATTTAATTAAAACGTGATTGGTGCATTTAAACTCAGCTTATCCTAATCAACCCATACTTATAAACTAGTTAATCCACGCTTATCTTAGCTGTGGAATTGGTGGAGTCCGCCAATTGCGGAAAAACTCCAAACTTGGCGGGGTTAACTGGAGTTATCCCCATATTTAGTGGAGTTTCCTAGGCCATAATTGAGAAGGCCATAACTTTTGCAAAATTCGACCAAATTGGGCTAAATAATAGTCTATCCTGGATGATTTGGACATTCTGAACACATTGAAGTAGGTTTAGAAGCAATAGAGGATTGTAAATAGCACTTTTTTCCATTTTGAGCTAATACAAAGGCCAAGCCATGGAAGCTAGACCAAGGAGATGTAGCTTAGGAGGGGTGAACTACTTCATCAAAATATTGTGTTAATGGATCATATGATGGTTTTCTATACATTTTATTGATGTTGTTCAGTACTTCATTTTAAAGTTAAAATGATCATGAATTTAACATAAAACTTGATACATCTACCGGTTTAACACTCACAAACACCTCAAGAAACCTATGCACATGAAACAAAAGATCAACAAATTTTTTATAATTCTGAATATGAAATTAGCATAGTAAAACTAACATTCAAATTTAGATCAACGGGAAGTTGGCTTCCCAACTAACCCCAACAGGGCCCACAAACTATTAGTGTTCCATCTCCTTGGGTTAGGGTTTTGGTTGTTTAGGGTTTTCCCTTGTCGTTCAATAATAAAAATTCCCTGTGGCCTCATTGTAACACAATTCAAAAGCATGTAGCCACCACATCTCTTCTTAGAGATAAGCTACCATCACTCGAGTTAGTTTATTTCCATTTTTTTTGTAAGCATATTTCACTTCTTTGATATTAATGAAATGAAGTTTTAATTTATGTTGCATCTTTGTGTTTATGTTTATATATGTATTCTATTTCATTCCTTCATAATTTTGGATCAATCCCAGAACTGCGCAGTGGGAAAACTCAAGGCTCAAGCCCCCAACTTGAGTCCTTGAGCCCCTCAACTATGTATTCCCTCTGCCCAAGCCTCCAAAACTACGCATTGCGTAGTCTCAAGGCTCAAGCCTCCTGAATGAGTCCTTGAGTCCCTAAAATGTGAAATTCCTTGGCCTCTATCCTTCCAAAAATTTGCAATGGGCATCTTCAAGCCTCAAGCCCCAGCCTTCAGCTCTTAAGTCTCTCAACTGTGTAATCTCTTGAACTTGGCCATCCTCAATTGTGAATTTTGTAATATCAAGCCTCGGTCCTAGACCTTGGCCTCTAGAACTGTGCAATCCCTTAGCTAGTCACTCAACCAGTCACCAATTCCATCCCCAACAACTGATTTCATGAAATATTTTGGTTAGCAGTTTTCGTAATGATGTCGGCTTGTCATGAATGGTTTATAGTTACAAGTACTCTATGGATGAAAAGGATAAGGAGGCCATGATAGAAGACAAATATGAAATTGAAGGGATAATATTATCATCATGCAATAAGAAAAAGGAATACCATATTACAACAGAAGATCAAAGATCGGGACCGCATGAAGGCTCCATATAATTTACAACCCTTTGGAGACTGGATATGAATAAAAAATCACATCTCTCATGAAAATGAAGCATTTCACATCTCTTATTGAATACAAAGAGAAACAAAGAGTGGATTGGAATTTCCATGTCATCAGTTTCATGTCATGTCATGAATCATCATGTGCTACATCATTTGTGGATTATGTAAATTCCATATTGGAAAATGTAATGTAAAGTGGAATTCCAAGAGCCGTCCATGTAATGTGAAAATTCATGTGGGAGTCGAAAGGTCATAGAGAAGTCAAACAATCATGAGGGTAGTCCAAGTTTCATATGGGAGGTGACTGATCGCCTAATTTGTTATATATACACCCTAATTGTACATGCAAAGGAATTTTCATATTGTCTCCACCTACCACGCATTGGAGACGAAAGTTTTTTTTTTGGAGGAGCAAGTGACTACTCTAATGCTCCATTATTTGGGCTAGTGGTGTTAATGGTCTTGATGTATCTTAGAACATTTACTTAATTCAGAAGCTTCTTGAGTCGGCACACTTTCATGCATATGTCGTGAATATTGTAAGATTGTTCTTTGAATGTTTGCGATGTATGTTGTTTCACATATGTACTAAGTAAATTGAACTATTTGAGTGGCCCTGGTACTTATCTTGTTAAAGGCGTGTTGCATTTTCTTTAACAATCGTTACTTCCTTGTGAACTATTTCATTGGTTTATCAACGGTTCATTCTTATGTATGTGCTCGTGTGCCTTTTCTATATTATTAATATTACTTGTCTTTAAAGGACCCACTTTTCTCCCCTCTTTTAGTAGAAAGACCTTGATACTTTCCGCAGTTGAACATTTCACAAGGCATACTCACTTGTTGATCCAAAGATACTTGTGTATTACTATCTTGTGTTGAAATTTGTAGCCAAGGAAAATCTACAACGATGCATGTTATTTGGACTGATACTTCGAATGAGGCTCCTCCTCCAAACGTTGTGAGGTCTAATTGGGACTTCACATCGAGGAGACCCTGTGGTTGATAGAATTCAAACATCGTCAACAAAATGGCACTAGAAGGAAGGTTAGGTGACAAGTTGTACCCGTTGACTCTGCTTTTAACCTCTTATCTCAAATGGCTTATTCTCAAATTATAATCTCGGACTGTTTTTCTAACCTACCCCCTAGTAAATTTTTAATCCCTGATGAGCATATTTATCACTTGTCTCAATTAAAATTTTATAGTGAGGATGGAACATCCATAACTGAGCACATATTTTATTTTCTTAAATTTTGTGAATATTACGAAATTGATGATAAAAATTTTACTTTTGTGGCTTTCTTCCTGACCCTTGAAGGTCGTGCTAATCGATGGTTTCATACCTTACCATCTGCTTCCATCAATTCTTTTCATCATTTCCTCAAGGAGATTTATCAAGCCTTTATTATGTATTATTACCGGGATGTTTATAAAAGAATCAATCAGCTAAGAATGAAGCTTGATGAATCAATTGAGGATTTTTCTGATCGATTCCTTCACCTCTATTATGAGTTTCCAAAATAATATACATATTGGGATTTCTTGAAACAAAAGTTTGAGAATTTATTCATATCTATTTGCACGGTGAATCCAAACCACTTGATGTTTATTCTTCCCCGACTCTTGTAAACCAAGATACACCCCTAATTTCAAACGAGGAACTTGTTATTCCTTTTGTTCATTGTCCTCCTCATTTTCCAGTTCTGATGAGGATGCCTCCTCGCGATGTTAATAAAGTTGGGGAATCTGCAAATAAAATTCCTAAACCATATTTTAAACCTCCTTCAGCTTTTCATGACTCATATCCCATGGAGGGAACCCCAAAATGGGTCATGAAGCCTATGGTGAATATTATTCCTTTCATTCCTCAAGTTGACATTAGCATTGTTAACATCAATCTTGAATCTGGTTCCATTGAAATTGTTATTTTTAGAAGATACATTTGTTATCCTCTATCATATATGTGCAATGAATCTTTGTATCATGATTTTCTTAATCAGTATGCTCGTCCAACTATTTCTTCACAGTCTTTTAATTTCCATGTTGTTGGTTCAAATTGTGATCAGGTACACAATAGTCACATTTCGCAAGTAGAGGAGCAGGAAGGTGAGGATTCTTTCCATATTTCTTCTCTTTTTCAAAGTCCTCCATGTGAAGATGGTATTTCCTCATTCTTGGTTGATATTGAATCTGTTAATCTCAACAATGAATAAAATGAAATCAGTTTGTTTAGATCAGTAGTATTGGGCAACAATCATTCTTATGATGATAATTATGTTGATGATGAATTCCTAAGTGTGCCATTTTATCTTTTAGTTTCTCATGAAGACTTTAATTTAAAATATCTACTTCTGAAATTTGTTTTAGTCGAAGAATATGCTCTTATGGAAACTTCCTCTTTATCTCACTATCCCTTGTGTCCCAAAGTTTTCAATGAATCAACCTATGATGAATATACTCCATTCTCTTTAAGTTCTTCATCTCATGAGTTAACTTCTCAATTTACACAAGGTAGTGAGGTTTTCCATGATGGGAGAGAAAACAAGCATAGCATTGAGTATCCTTTCCATCACGTATCATCTCTTGTTTTTCATAAAGATAAATCTTCAAATAATCTTTCTCATGAAATTTGTCTGATTCATATATCTCTTAATTTTCAAACAGAATAATATTCCGACTTGATTAATCTGGTTGTCGAAGTTTTAAAATCCAATCAAACCAATGAAAAAGATGGTTTCCATCTGGTTAGTAGTGGTCTCATTGAAATAAATGAAAGAAAACAGCCTCACACAATGCATGATCTGGTTCAATCTTCAAAATGTGATTTAACAATCCTTGAAAGTTTTGGGACTTTCCAAGGAGGTGAGGCAATTCAACTTTCGTTTATGGTTATGTTAGGATCTTGCAACTCTAGTAAGATCCCTGAACTGAGTCAAGTTTGGTTTTCCTCATAAAATATTTCTCTTTGCATGGTTTCACTAGATGTATATTCCTTCTTGGCATATGTTTGGCATTACGAATGTAATCTTTCGAGCTTTCAAGATTTGATTTTCATCAGATTCAAGTTTCTATTTCATTTGATTCATATCCATGAAAAAATATTGCTCTTAACTCAAGTTTGGAAAGTGTATCTCTCACATAAGCATGGAATTGTGAAGGTGATTATTCTAAATATTATCTTTGGCCAAAGGAATCATACCTGTCACATTATTTTGCAAACAATCAGCTTCTAATCCTTCTTGTGAATATTTTGATGCTAATATTTTTCTTCAACGCGCCTGAAATATTCTTGAGTGCTAGTGAATGCATGGATTATCTGACGAATCAAATTCTTCTTCACTTGTTTTATCCTGATTGGTTTCATATGTTTGTTATACTAGCATTCCTCTTTACCTCTTTCGACGATTACGATGCTAGTGAAGCATGTAACTAGTTACAATAAAATGGTTTGTTACACTCATCACATGAGGAAGATGATTCTATTATGCAGAGAATTTGTGAAACTGTTCAAATTGATTTATCCTTGTTAATTACAAATTGGGAATTTATTGCTTTAATCAGCCTATCTGATCATGAATCTGTCTCTGATGATTTTCATTCAATTTACTATTTTCCCATCAACACATCCAATGACAGTTTTTTTACATCCTTTGATCTTTATGGTTTAACACGTCAATATCCAGGTACTTGTTAAGTAGTTGAGGCACTTCCACACTCATTGATGGTTATGGAAAGTCCTCTTTGTCTTGACACGTCTGTTGAATATTATCATATATATTTTCCTTCATAATATTCTCATCATAATCTCATGCCTCTAATTTAAAATTCGTCTTTTCAAAGATTTCATGGTTTTCAAGAGGATTGCCACGAATTTTACTATCCAATCGCTAAATGGTTGGAGTAATCTTACCTGGCAAGCTTTGTCTAAAATAATAATTTTCGATATTTTCTTATGCTTGCTAAGGAGTTTGGTGTAGATAAAGACACATTCATAAGAAGCTTCTGAGGTTTTTCTAATGATGATTTTCATCATAAAGGTAAGAATGTGAGTTGGTTAAAGGTAGTAACTATGACATATCTTTCTATTGACATGCAAGGCCTTCAAATTTTTGTGCAAGTTATTCAATTTCTTATATTTTCTATTGCACATTTATTTATATCAGTTTTAATCAATCATATCTTTGTGTATTAAGGTCGAGATTAGCTATGGTGGCTACATTGGAAGTTCCATTATACATAACCCTGACCCTCTAGCTAGTTAGGTTAGGAGTAGATCTAGTTGCATATTAGTTTCCTTTGCACATGCATCCTGCACTCCTTTTCTGTACTCCTTCGTTTTCTTTCTAACTTTCTTCTTGCATCCTCTTTTCAGTTAACCTTCATTTTTTTTTTTTTCTTTTGATGTTGGTTTTCTTCTTGTGTCTTCTCTCTTTCATGTTTTTTTGAATAATATTTTGCATGAAGTATGCCACTTTGCTCAAAAACAATGTGGCAAAATAAGAAAGGGGCTTTGTGACACTACAAAATTTGGATGACCTTTAGTCCTTCTTCTCCCTCTTGGTTACACCTTTTGATCGATGAAGTTATAACGAAAAATACGATAATTGCGTAAAGAAATCTTTGTGTCGAACCATGATATATGTGTCTATTCTAGAAACTTTACGCCTTCACTTAGTTCTTTATGTTTCGGTGTTTTCATGCTTATTCAATCTAGTAAAAGAGGAAAAGGGGGGAAATCTAAACGAGCCAACCTAAATCATAGGTCTTTATATGATTCTCTGAATGAACAACCTCTCTTGCTCTCAATAACTTGGGATCCCTCTTCTTCCCATGAAATGAATAAGTGCCTATGGACAATCCTATATAAATATATAAATAAAGGTGAAAGAAGAGAAAGGCTTTCTGTGCAGAGAGGTGAAGTAAGCAACTCTATCGGGGTATTGTCCAAGCTCACTGGTAATGGAGAAATATTTGTGTTCTTGTAGTGACTTCGTCAAGGTATTGTCCAAGACTGCTAGTAGCATAGCAACACAAAAGTTGAAAAATTATACTTTTAAAATATAAAGCTTGCAAACTATACTATGTTTTCTTGATTCGAAACATTGTGATATCATTGATCTTATGTTTGTGTTCAAACGAGAAAGGACAAAGGGGACTATGTTTATTCACAAGGTAAGTGGGGAATTCAGGGTAATCTAAATGGTGAATCAATACTTCCTAAATAACTAGACTCTGCACAAATAATTTACTGAGGCATAGAAGCTAGAGTTCTACCAGTGTGTCGCCAAGTTTTGTCGCTACGACAAACACCCTCTAAAATTTTGCCTACACTTGAATTTTGGAGCCTATTGTGGCTCTTGCGATCATTCATTCCATAGTTACTTCTTGGTCAGTAATTCTTTGTTAATATTTCGAGTTCCCTTATTGGATTTCAAGTGTCGAAGCCACGTGCTTACACATGCTCAGTCTGTAATGAATTCATGAACACATTCTTTCACGCAAGATTTAACAGGCCTAGTGCATTCCATCAAGACAATGTATTTTCTATTATAAAACCATGTTGATAGTTAGTGTGCATGTTCATAGACAGTTTCTCACCTTCGACCGTGTTGGTACTTCTATTTTGGTGAGTTTTCAAATTGCCGCTTTTGCGCACCATTACTCTCGCGAGTGTTATTTTCATGTTTTCTATTGTTTCTTTTGATTTCTTTCACTCTAAATAGTGTCATTTTCATGTTTTCTTTGCTCTAGCATGTGTCTCTTTCACCATCATTCGCATATTTATAGCTTTGTTCGCTCTTTTCTTTCCATATCACATGTGTCATTTTTGGGCATGGGAAGTGTCGATAATCATGTAAACCTGAGTTTTGGCTTGTTTCAAGGGGGAATATTTGTGATAGTGACTTGTTCCTATCATGTAGACATGTTTCACACTCATTTCCAGAGTTTCAAGTATTGTCCCACAAGTGTCGCCACTTTCGTCGCAAATTATATCTTTTGTGTTGCACTTGGTAGGAGCCGCTGCAAAGTTATTGCATTGAGGAAGGCATGTTTTTCGTACGTTTTGAGTGTTCCTTGTTTTTTTCAAGCGATCTAAGTGTGTGATCATGCTCAAAGTCTCTCATTTGTTAGTTTTCATCTCTCCTATCCAACACAGTCCAACCAGAAAAACTCCTCGACCAAGCCACTCAGCCTCATTTTGACTAGTCTGAACTACGCACTACGCAGTCTCATCCCACTAGCAGCATCCTTGTCCCTTTCTGTTGCACAATGCATATTATTTTCCTTCCAGGACTGTTCACTTCACAATCACAGTGCTCAAATGTGGCCTTTGACCTCCAAAATTGTGTAATTTCTCTCTCCTGTCGAGTCAGTACTACACATTTTGCAGTCTCAAGGCTCACGCCTCAACCCTGAGCTCCCTAACTGGGAAATTTCAAAGTCACCTAGCCTCCCTGCCTCCCAGGACTGCACAATGGGAAAAATAAAGTCTCAAGCCCCATCCTGAGACCTTGAGTCCCTCAACTGCACAGTCCCTCTGCCAAATCCTCCAAAATTGCGCATTGCGCAGTCTCAAGGCTTAAGCCTCCATACTGAGTCCTTGAGTCCCTCAACTGTGCAATTTCTTAGCCTCTGTCCTTCTGTAACTATGTAATAAGAACCTTCAAGCCTCAATCCCCAGCCTTGAGCTCTTAAGCCCCTCAAATGTGCAATCTCTTGACCCTGTCCATCCTAAACTGCGCATTGTGCAGTCTTAAGCCTCAGTCTCGAAACCTTGGCCTCTAGAAATACGTAATACCTTATAAAATCACTCCACTAGTCACCAATTCTATCCCTAGCATGTGAGTTCAGGAAATATGTTAGGTTATGGGTTTTCAAACTGATTTCGGTTTGTCATGAATGGTTTTCAGTTGCAGGTACTCTATCATATCATGACAAGGTGATGATGGAGGAAAAGGAGAACGGGAACATGCTAGAAGACACATATGAAATTGAAGGGATAATATTATCATAAGGCAAGAAGACAAAGGAACACTACATCACAACAGAAGATCAAATATCAGGACCACATGAAGGTTCCAACTAATTCACAACCCTTTGGAGGGTGGATATGAAGAATAAATCACATCTCTCATGAAGATGAAGCATTTCACATCTCTTATTGAAGACAAAGAAACATCAAAGAGTGGCTTGACATTGCCATGTCATCATGAAATCCATGTCATCAGTGTCATGTCATGTCACGAATCATCATGTGCCACATCATTTGTGGATTATGTAAATTCCATATTGGAAAATGTAATGTAAATTGGAATTCCAAGAGCCATCCATGAAATGTGAAAAGTCATGTGAGAGTCAAAAGGTCATAGAGAAGTAAAAAATTCATGAGCATAGTCAAAGAGTCATATGGGAGGTGAATGATCGCTCCATTTGTTATGTATACACCCTCATTGTACATGCAAATGACTTTTCACCTTGGATCCTCCTACTAGGAATCAGAGAGGAAGATATTCATTTTGGAGGAGCAAGTGACTCCTCTAATGCTCCACTATTGGGGCCATTGGTGTTCATTATCTTGATGTATCTTAGAAATTTTACTTAATTCATAAGCTCATTGAGCCAACACACTTTCATGAATATGTCATGAATGTTGTAAGATTGTTCTTTGAATGTTTTTGATGTATGTTGTTTCACATTTGTATTAAGGAAGTTGAACTATTTCAGTGGCTTTGGTACTTATATTTATAAATTTTTATTGTACTTTCTTTAAAAATCATTGCTTCCTTGTGAACTATTTCATTGTTTGATCAACGATTCATTCTTATGTATGTGCTCGTGTGCATTTTCTATATTAGTACTATTACTTTTCTTTAAATGGCCTACTTTTATCCCCCCTTTCGGTAAAAGGACCTTGATACTTTATATAGTTGAACATTTCACAAGGCATACTCACTTGTTGATCCAAAGATACTTGTGCATTACTCTCTTGTGTTGAACTTTGTAGCCAAGGAAAATCTACAACAATACATGGCAGTCAGACTGATACTCTAAATGGAGCTCCTACTACAAATGGTGTGAGGTCTAATTGGGAATTCACATAGGGGAAACCCCCTTGGTTGATTGATTTCCAACCCCGTAAATAGATGGGTCATCAGAAAATGTTTATTTAGTTAAAGTTGGCTATGAAATGCTAGTTGAAAAGTTGCCTCATCCATCTTCAGAGAAGATTTTGGGTAATATATGGCAAAAGGATGGCTTGCCAAAAATAAAAATTTTATGTTGGGTAATGTCCATGGGAAAATTATGAAGGCAAATAACCTTAAAAAGAGAAATATATAGGGGCCTTTGAGGTGTGTCCTTTACGAACTAGTGGAAGAAGATACTCCCCATGCATTTCGAAGGTGTAAATTTACTATGAATGTTTTGAAAAAAGCCTTAGATAAATCCACATCCATTACAAGCATCATGGATTGTTGGAATGATATGTTTGAAGACTAGAAGACTAAAATCCCATGGAATAGGAAATCCACCTCAATGAAAATGCAATGTTGGATGGCCCTTCCTATGTACTTGTGCTAGGATGCATAAGTAGCACACAACAAAGCTATATTTAATGGTGAACATCCAAATTCGTCTATGACGGCTATTAAGGCTCTGAACCTGCTCTTTGAATCTATCATGACCCATGCTTATGATTTTTCTGAATTGGAGGACTTATTACCAAGAGAGCAAGATTATCTCAACCTATTAAAGTCTCATGTCATGTTGGCATCTTCATACACAAACCAATTGTTAAAAATCAATTTTAGAGAAGAATGGATAATGAGGAATTTCAAAATTGGCAGATCAATAGGGGTAATTCTCTCTGTTTTTTTTATGGTGCATCAAAAGGTAATTCAAGGAAGGTAGGAGCGGGAGAGGTTATTTGTCACCTCGATGAAAAAACAGAAATTCAACCTGCTTTGGGCTTGCAAAGTGCTACAAATAACCAAGTTGAATATTTGGCTTTGTGGCAAGGGATAGATTTGTCCATTTCAAGGAAAATTCGGCACTTGATGGTATTTGGGGACTCCATAATCGTCATCCAACAAGTGGTTAAACTCAAAGAGAACTCCATCAATGTTCAACTTCTAATTTTACAAAGGGTAAAAATTCAAATTAGGAAATTTGATTTAGTATAGTTTCATCATGTCAAGAGGCATCTAAATTCCATGAAAGATGCGTTGTCGAACAAATAAATTGGCCTGGAACAAGGGATGTTGGACCAGGATCATAGCAATGATATCTCTAAACCTTTAGCATGAAAGTAGAAGTTTAATTTCAAGAAAATGGTGCATCAATCGGAATAAGTGTAATTAGTGAACAAATGAGTAAGTGGGAGGCCCGATGGCCTCATGTTGGATCTCATCCTCGATTGGTGATCCTCCAAAATCAATTCATTGAAGATTGGTGGAATTTCTTTAATGTGAGAGCTTGGGGCCTTCCAAAAACTCGGTTGAGGTTTACTCATGTACATGAAACTTGGAACAACTAATGGATTGGTGTCAATTTTAGTAAACGCAAGTTGGATCTGCAGTAAAAATTCTCCATTGGCGTGGTGAGGCGAGCATGCTTGAGTAACAGAGCCTTAAAGGTTTTGGTTAAGATTTTTCATGGTAATGAATCAAACAAGGAATGTCTAGATAGTGCAATGAATAAGGCATGACATCATATTAAAGTTAACTAGTGGTCGCACTAGTTTACAGGACTAGGTAGGTCAGGAGGAAGTCTATATAAGATAAGTAAGGTCTTTATCCTAAACGTGAGCTGTAGAAATTATACAACATGCATGTATATCTTGGATTCACCTGATCTAAAAATTTAGTAAAGTTAAGTACTGAATCACTTCTATAAATCTTTTGCAGAATTAAAACACAATCGCTAATCACATGAACATGAAGAAGAATCAAATCACACACAACACAGATAATTTCCCGAGGAAATATTACCGCTAAAAACCCCACTATCTTCTATTTTATATTCAGCATGGATCATGAAAAAATTACATATAAAACTCTTCTCACAAGATCCCTCCAGTACTTAGCTAATTTTCTCACATTGTCATATGCAAAACTGACCAACACATAGCCAATTCTTAGCCTCCAGACAACCTGCCTTTCTTGTGCAATCCTTGATGGATGCAATCCCTAAAAGATAGGAATTTTTTCCTTCCTTGATAGTGCAAGTATCATGGGCACTCCAATGGGTGTTTGGTTGCATGTGTGCAACCCAATAATCTTACAACTGATAGTCAACTTCCCTTTCTCCTAGAACTCAATTGGGTCTCCACTGGATCTGACATGCATGCAACTAATAATAGTAAATCCTCAATTGCATGTGAGATCACTGATTCTGAATTAATCAATATTTAATTCACTTTATCTCTCACTAGTGTATCTTCAGTTACAACTAGCACAATTGAGTTAAACTAATTACAACCTTCATTAACTAATGCACCACTGCACTTCGAACTTTGTTACAACTAGAATTACTCTGCATGCCTCACCAACTACCTCTAACTCGAAATCCACTGGCTAACTGAGTTTATCTCTCTCATTTAACTATTTTAAGTTTACATTGATAATATATTACAATTTAATTTCCATCTTAATTAAGGGATAACCAAAGTAGACATGCACCCAAAAATAGCATTGTGGGCCCCACCCTAGTTTGGGTGCTTAATGCAACTAGGCATGGGTGCTGAATTTTTCTTGTTGAATCTCAACACTCCCTCTCAACAAGAAATGGATTATCCTTCACCCTGATCATGTATCTATGGTATTCTAATTTTCTCCTGGTGAGCGCCTTTGTCAAAATATCTGCATCATGATATTCTGTAGGAATGTATTGAAGCAACATTATCCTTCTCTGCACATAGTCTCTAAGATGATGGTATCGGATATCTATATGCTTGGACCTATCATGAAACACAATATTAATCGAGAGTTTAATGCAACTCTGATTATCACAATGAATGACTGTCAGATCCATTTGAGAACCAAACAAACCAACCAAGATCTTTCTCATCCAAATAGCCTCACATAAAGCTTGACTTGCTGCCATGTATTCTACTTCTGTTGAACTGAGTGCCACAGATCGTTGTTTCCTATTATACCAGGAAACTATTGTCAATCCTATGCTAAAGATCCCTCTTGATGTGCTATTTCTGTCTGATGGACTGCCCACCCAATCTGCATCCATGAAGCCATGAAGCTTCACTCCCTCTATCCGTCTGTACCATAGACCATACTCTGATGTGCCCCTTAGGTATCTCAGGACATGCTTCCCTGCCTTCCAAAAGAGCCTGGTATGCTTAACCATAGCTTGACTCAATTGGTTAATTGTGTAGAAAATGTTCGGTCTCGTGTTCACCAAATACATTAGTGAACCCACTAACTGCCTGTAGACAGTAGCATCCACTACCTCTCAAAAGTAGCATCCTCTTTCCTCCAATTTCCTAGAAGAGGAGTATCCATGGGTTTGCAGCTCTCCATGTTAAACTTACCCAGTATCTCCTTTGCATACTTTCCTTGAGACACAAAAAGTTCACCATCTCGCTGCCATATTTCGAATCTAAGGAAATAATGAAGGAGCCCTGTGTCCTTCATTTCGAACTCCCTTGCAAGATCCTCCTTGCATGAGTGTATCAGCTGCTCATCATCAGTCAAAATTAGATCATCAACATAAAGAACAAGGATCAATATCTTTCCCTCAACCACAATCTGGTATAGGTTTTCATCTACTTCACTTTTGGTGAAGCCTAGTCCAGTGAAATAGTTGTCTATCCGAGTGTACCAAGCACGAGGTGCTTTCTTCAACCCATATAGTTATCTTTTGAGTCTGCACACATGCGACTCACTGTTGAAGATTTTGAAACCTTCAGTATGCTCTATGTACACCTCTTCCTAAATGATCCCATTGAGCAACGTAGTTTTCACATCCATCTAATGAATGCGCCAGCCCATCTGCGCTGAGAGTGAAAGGATGGATCTTATGGAAGATTACCTTGCAATGGGTGCAAAAGTCTCATCATAATCTATCCCATCGATCTGTGAGAATCCCCGAGCCACAAATCTAGCCTTGTATTTATCCACACTCCCATCAGCAGCTTTATTTACCTTGTAGATCCATCTCGATCCAACCACTAATTTGTCGACCGGTCTTGGGACTATCTCCCATGCATTGTTCTTGACAATGGAGTGATACTCCTCCACCATTGCATCAACCCAAGTTGGTTTCTGCATTGATTCTTGAAAGGAAGATGGTTCATTCACAATACATTTGCTCGTAAGAGCCATGTATCCAGTGAATCGGTCAGGAGACTTTCTCTGTCTGCGCTGTGAAGTAGGGGCTCCTACATTCTCTACAACATCAAGTTTTAATCTATCAGCTTCCATGGTGCGCCTTCTGCCATTTCTGATGGATGGATCTGCATGAGTGTTTTCCTCCATTCCATGAACTTCCTCATGTGGTTGATCCACATCTTGAGACTCATCCTTGGGAACCAACAGTTCCTCCTCTGCACGCAAGTCTAGCTCCCTCTCAAGGGACAATCGCATGGCTTTCTCCTCATCAAATTTTATATCCCTTCACAAAACAATCATTCTGTTATTTGGAAAATACACATGATAATTATGGAGTGTTTCAGTGTACCCCACAAAAATCCCAACCTCAGTTTTTGTTTCCAGCTTCTTCCTGGCGTCCTTGGTCACATGCACATAAATAGATGAGCCAAAAATCTTAAAGTGTGAAACATCAGGTTTCTTACCAGTGAAATCCTCTTCAAGTGTACTCATGCTAAAAACTCTATGAGGACAATGGTTTTGCACATGTACCATTGTATTGCATGCTTCTGTCCACAGATGCATCAGTAGATCTTGATCATGCAACATCGCTCGTGCTGCACCCATAATAGTTCTTTTCTTCCTCTCTGCGACCCCATTCTTCTATGGGTTATGAGGTGCTATGAGTTCTCTTCGAATTCCTTCTTTTATACAGAAGTTCTTGAATTTGTTAGAGATGTATTCTCTACCATTATCGCTTCTAAGAGCCTTCACTTGATTCCCCAACTCTTTCTCCACCAGAGCCTTAAACTCACAGAACTTAGAGAATGTCTGATATTTCTTTTGCATGACGAATATCTAGCACTTACAAGAAAATTCATCAACAAATATTACATAGTACTTTTTTTTTTTGTTGAAACAACAGAGAAAGGACCACACATGTTTATGTGAACTCTCTCAAGGATCCCAAAGCTCGGTTTTCCTTCTCATGAAAGGTGGCTTTTACATATTTTCCCATAGTACATCCCTTGCATGTGTCTAACTGTGCAAGTGTACCCCTGGGAATACCAGTAGAAATCTATTGCATGACTTTCAAGGCTCCATGGTGAAGATGGCCCAATCTCCTGTGCCATAATTCACCCTCATCCCGGCTCACCACTTGATCTTCCTTGCCCATAATTATTGTGCAGCCATCTACCTCCAGCTTGTAGATATTCTTAACTCGAATCGCTATCCTCTTGGCTTGTCCTATTGTTTTATGTCGCGGGAAAGCTTTTCCTTCACTAAAAACAACATCATAGCCTCTATCCTCCAACATTGCGACTGAGACTAAATTTTTCTTCAGACCTGGTACATGCATTACATCTTTTAATTGAAAGGGTTTCCCTGACTGCCTCTAAAAGGTAATGGTACCAATCCCGGTAGCACTGTACCGTCCGTTGTCACCCATTTCAATATGCATCTGGAGATCCTTCTCCTCCAAGTCATTGAAAATTTCCTTATCTCTCGTCATGTGAAAAGAAGCGCCACTATCCAAATACCACATAGATCCCAATGCACTAGACACCATGCATGAGATCAATGAGAAGTGAAGCTCAAATTGCGAGGCAAGGGCCTCACCAGCTACAAATCCTCCAGCCTTCTTGTTCTTCTTCTTTTGTGGATAGTTAGTAGCAAAATGCCCATGCTCATGAAAGTGAAAACACTTCACCTTGGACATGTCCTGCTTCTTGCCATTCTTGGACTTAGATTTAGAATGGAATTTCTTCCCCTTCCCCTTCCTCGCCTTGGAAGCCAAATCACAATCCTCTTCATCCTCATTCTTAGATGAAGATCCATCTCTGGTGTTCTGTCTAAACTCCTCCTACACCAAATCCGACCATAGTCATTCCCAATCTGGAAATTTTTCCCTTCCATTGACAGAGTCTTGATAACTGTGCCAACTCTTGGGAAGTTCTAGGAGAGCCAAGCTCACCAAATCATCATCAACGACTATTATTCCAATGCTCCCCAGTTCATCCCTACATTAGACAAACTTTATTAGATATTTTGGAATGGTGTCTCCCTTTTCCATCTTGATCTTCCTGAGTTTATATTTGAGTGCCAATTTCCTATGGTCATTGCTACTTTGGAATAGATCTATCAAAGCCTTTCACACTGCATATGGTGTGGCTTTCCCATGGAGGCTTGAGACAATGTGGTCTCGTACTCCCTCCAACAGGATCCTCCTTGCCTTTGCCACTTTCTTTTTCCATGCATTAAGATTTGCAGCATCTGCCATAGTGGGTTTAGGAACATCATTGTTAATGAATTCCTTCAATCCATTGTCTTTGAGTACTGCCTCCATCCTGTCCTTCCAAGCAATATAGTTCGAGCTGCCCTTGAGTGCATACTCTAACCTCAAGCCATTGAAAGCCATTTCAATCTTGAATCAGTTGTAGCACCAAGAAAGTATTTCTGCAAATTCGAATTCTATCCAGTCACAAAGTCAGCTCCTGCTTCGCTTCTGCAATTTCCTGTGCTTTGATACCATGCAGAAATTATACAACATGCATGTATATCTTGGATTCACCCGATCTAACAATGTACTAAAGTTAAATATGGAATCGCTTCTACAAATATTTTTCAGAATTAAAAACAAAATCACTAATCACATGAACACGAAGAAAGATCAATCACACACAATGCAGATAATTTCGCGGGGAAAGCTTCCAACTAAAACCCCCACTATCTTCTATTGTATCTTAAGCATGGATCATGAAACAATTACATACAAAACTCTTCTCACAAGAGCCCTCCAGTACTCAACTAATTGTCTCATACTGTCATATGCAAAACTAACCAACACATGGCCAATTCTCAGCCTCCAGACAATCTGCCTCGCTTGCACAATCCTTGATGGAATAGATCCCTAAAAGATAGGAATTTTAGCCTTCCTTGATTACGCAAGTATCATGGGCACTCCAATGGGTGTTTGGTTGCATGTGTGCAACCCAATAATCCTACAACTAATATTCAACTTCCCTTTTACCTAGAACTCAATTGGGTCTCCACTGGATGTGACATGCATGCAACTAATAATAGTAAATCCTCAGTTGCGTGTGAGATCATTGATTGTGAATTAATTAATATTTAATTCACTTGATCTCTCACTAGTGTATCTTCAGTTACAACTAGCACAACTGAGTTTAACTCACTTAACTGAGTTAAACTGTTTACAACTTGCATTAACTCATGCACCACTACACTTCAAACTCTGTTACAACTAGAATTACTCTACATCCCTCACCAACTACCTCTAATTCGAAATCCACTAGCTAACTGAATTTATCACTTTCAGTTAACTCATTCAAGTCAACATTGAGAATGGATTACAATTTAATGTCCATCTTAATTAAGGGATAACTAAAATAGACATGCACCCAAAAATAGCACTGTGGGCCCCACCCTAGTTTGGGTGCTTAATGCAACTAGGCGTGGGTGCTGAAATTTTCCTGTTGAATCTCAACAGTTTATGACTGGAAATGAGATTCTACAAGTGAAAAAATTGCTCAAGGTGTAAGAGAGAGCATGGAGGACAAATTATAGATCTCAACCATCAGGGAGAATGAGGATATTACCTATCAGCTAGATTGCATTTTTGTGACTATGGAGCATATTATATCTTTGCTTAATCAGCAAGGAGAAATGGTGGCCATAGAGAACCAAGTTCAGATGCAACTTCTCAGCCAAAAGATTATTTTTTTACAAATAAAGATAAACAGGATGCAGGGAAAACTAGACAAAATGGATAATCGTCTAAGAAACTTGGAAGCCACAAGCAATTAGGGAGCAAAGGGAATCAACATCGACAAGGATGCAAGGGAGTAGGCGAGACAGAACTAGGCTCATGCTCAATAACAATTGATGCAGGACAGAGGCAACTGCAGGACTAAAAATTGATCATGGGTCATCAATTTGAGGCTATTTTAATGGTCTTCTTGAATTATGTAATGCAAAAAAAGTTTTAGTTTTAGGAGTATTTTGGAAGGTCCTTAGATGATATCAATATAGGTATATAGCAAACAAAAAGTGTAGCAGAAATCAAGACCTTTTTTGGATGTGTAGCAGTGGTGTCAATAGATTTGGCATTGTAACTACTTTGATGTTAATATAAAAACCTCGCCTATTTTATTATAAAAAAAACACTTCGCTTCTTTTATATATATATATATATATATATATATATGATTTAGATATAAATTCACCAAATATGATCATTATTATTATTATTCTTTCAATCTAGATTTTCTAAATCTAACAAATATAATAAATAAATAAATTCAAGATCTTATTTAATATAAATGTACTTTAGGTATTTAATATAAATATACTTTATAAATTATAGTTTATGTTTATTTTTTTTTTTGGTTTGATTTATAGGGATTTGAACTTTGATTTCACCTTTTTTTAATAATAATTCATTATGGTAAAACATACTTTATATTTTTTTTTAAATACAATGAAGAAAATTTATATATGATAAAATAACATAATATAAATATAAATTAATTAATATTTTAAATATTTTAATAAATTAATTTAAATAATTTTTTAAAATTATATTTATTAAATAGATTTTTAAATATAAATTATAAGTTTTTACTTTTCAAAATTAAATTGATATCCTATTATATAACATTAAAATTATTTTGCATTAATTTCTCAAATTAAAAACCCAACTAACCATAAAAAAATTTATATTAACCAAAATTTTATTATCGAATACATTAGATCATATATAATAGTAAATTCAAGTAAAATAGAAAATTCATAACTTAACTGAATTAAAATATCAATAATACTTGAAATAACTTTAAAAAACAGAATTTGATTTGAATTATTACAAAATTATTCTTCTAACAAAATAAAAATTTTACATCTTAAAATATATTTAAATTAAAAAATTAAAATTCATCTCATAATCCAACAAACCTCTCATACTAATTATTATAACATGGACTTCAAATAAAGAAAGCTTCAAAGTCAATCCTCATACTTTCTTTAGATAGCTTTCACAAAAATAGTGGCACTTTATGGACAGCAGAGAATATTTTCTCATGACTCAGGAAATGGGTCCATGGTAAGTATCTCCCTCTCAGTAATGGTTGATTCTATAAATATTGTTAAATGAGAAAATTCATCACACAAAAGGATAGAAAAGGGGATATTATACAATATTATTACAGTTGCAAGCTGAATTCAAAGTTATACATCAAAGGAACAACAGAGAAGAACCGTTCGGAGGCGTGGAAAGCCAAATATAGAGAGACAAGTTGTAGAAAGAGCTTCTGAGGGACCAAAAGGTCATGATCCTGTGTGGATATTATCTTGCCAGATTCTCGAGAAAAGAGTTCCGCCTTATAAATGAATTCAGAATGCACATTTATATCCATACGTCCCTCCCCAAATCAATCGGGTAATAATCAATCAGGCGTGTTCCACGTTGACTAATTTAAAGCCGAATGGCAATCGAGGCATCAGGGGTTAGTCACAGGATACCCTGCCTCATCTCGTCCAGAGGCAACCCAACACAGAACAACAGGATTCCCAATGTGTTTTCTGTAATTTGCAAGGTGAGTGTTCAGAATCCCCAATTGGGTTTACAAAATGGCAACAGCGTCTGCATCTCCAATTCCAAGCTTTTCAGATCTCTTCTGCATACATATACCAAGAGGAAGAGGAGGACCAGGAGAGCCGGTGGGATAGTAGCAGAATCGGTGGCCAATGTGAACAGGGGTAGTTCTGGCTCAGAGTGGTGGGACAATCTCAGAGGAGCGGCTAGTCCTTGCTCTAGCGATATCGTTTGGCCAGCAGCAGGTGTTTTTAATCCTTTCCTTTTATTTGTCAAATTCATCTATAGATTGCATTTAAAGCAGAAATTCTCAGATCTCCATTGATGGCACTCCATTGGTCATCTCGGGATGTGTCCCTTTGCTGTTGTCATCGCTCAATTGAATTTGTTTTATGGAGAATTCCAATTGCAGTGGTTGGATTCATTTGATAGTTTTAACTTTGGAATATGATATTGGAGTTTAACTGATAAATGCTTAATTATGGTCTCTTTTTTATGCTTCATTTTTGCTATTTACTATTAATAACTGTTATTTAACAAAACATTTTCCCTGCAATTTTGTTTTACTTCGCTCCCAGCTTCTCTTTCCTTGAGTGTTTCCATAACTACCTTGTTGATTCCATATCAAACCTATTTCTCAAATGCCAGCCTAACTGTGACAAAGGGCGTTCTTGCTTCTACAAATTTGCAGCCTCTTGCCTTATATCCATTATTTTGACTTTAAGTTGGCAAAACCGGGCTCCAAATTTGTTCTCTCTTTTGCTTGGCAGTTCCCAACAAGCCCTTTTAGAATTTTTTATGATTATAGTTTTAACATTTATATTTTCGTCTGTAGCAGCCCGGGTGACATGGGGAATGTTTCAATTCACCCTTTTCAAAAGGGTTCAAATGTTAGAATTATGCCTTGTTCATAGAGGACCGACAATTAAGCAGGAGGTAGATAGCCTGATCAAGAAACCCATTTTCAGTGATGAAAGTGCAAAATGTCTGCCAAACCTTCTGTGAAAGCAAAAGGTGATGTAACCATGTTGTTGGAGGAAATTACAACAGGGTTGAGCTTCATGAACATGATAAAGACAATGGAAATTCATAATTGGGGCTACTTTTGTTCTGGCTAGTTGAATAATCACTGTTTGTTTTAGATTCTAAAATCATGTTAACTAGGTGAAAACTTCCATGTTCTACTCACTATGTAGTGATCTGCTATCTGATTCTCAAAGTATCAACTTCAAGTATATGGCTGATAATATAAGCTCATAATATCAAGTATAGCCAATAATTTTGCCTGTATGGCAAGTATAAATAAAATGTTGTTTAGGAGGAGGAGCATTGAGATAAAAATGACACTGAAATGAAAAGAAGGAGTTGCAGCTCTCAGGTGAGTACTGCACCTGGAGACTGCACTCAAACAGAGAGAACACTCTGAGTTTACTCAAGAGTTTATAGAGAAAAAATTCAAATACTAAGACTAAGAATTGCAACACCCTGTTAAATGATTTTTCATGTTTTATATTTCTGCTAGTTTAGTGGTGCTCACGTAGCCCTGTCTTTTGGGATGATGCACTCGTTAACATTAATTATTTTATTAGGTTAGGATCACTACAAACTGGACAGAACTCACGTTCAATTTTAGAACCAAATTTAGTATCGACTCATGGATGAGGCAAATTGGATTAAAGCTGATTTACATACAATAATTCAAGTCAAGATGTTTTCTTTGCATTTGACAGAATAGAGGCAAAATCTGATAAAAAAGACTAGCCACTCCCGGTATTCATTGTCACTTGAGGAATGTTTTACAGATTCAGTACGAAGCACACACATCTTCTCTACTCACTGTAGGAAAAAGCAGGAATTAGTTCATAAGGTGATTTAAGTTGATCTCTTGCATTGTTAAATTTCCTTAAAATTTTCCTGAATAGGCGGTCATATTGAAATTCAAAGAGATATATCTGATAGATCTAGAAATTATGAGGGACCTCACTAATTGGTCTTTTGTGACTCAAAGAAGGCTCATTGTCCAGGTCAATCAGTATTGTCAAAGTTGTGCTTTTCTCTTGGGGCCTAAAATCTAGTAGATTGGCTCTGCTTATTCCATTGATATGTGCAGGGGCATTTGTAGCAATGGCAATCATGGAACTCATAGATATTATGATTGCACCCAAAGGGCTGAAATTGACAATTGCTCCCTTTGGTGCTGTTTGTGCTGTGTTGTTTACTGCTCCAACCTCACCGGCAGCACAGGTAGGCTTTAAACATTTGTGATCCATTTTTCTATTTTGAGCAATATCTCAAAGAAAGTAGAAATCACAATTCCAAGAGTGATCTGGTTAAACTCAGACTTAAACACCAGCTCTAAAATTACTGTAAATATACTGAATTGCTCATGTAAAATCAGTACTATATTAAACCATCTAATACAAGAAATAGACAATCAGGCCTTTTTTTAACCTTTTTATAAATTTGACAACTTTGATTTTGAACTGCATATGCAGAAATACAATATGTTCGTTTCTCATATTTGCTGTGCAGCACTTGGAGTGATTGCATTAGCTGTTTTTGGCCCAGGTTGGGTTGCCCGCAGTGTTGCCCTAGCTGCATCTGTGGCATTCATGATATATTCCAGTTCTTTCCATCCTCCTGGTGTGTTTCCATTCATTTATCTCATTCTTGGAAATTGTATCTATACAATATCACATTACCTGGAATCAATTTCACTTAAACCTGTTGTTGCATTTTCAATCAAATTGGCTTCAATTTGTTGTTGTAATTTCAATTTGATGTTGGTCCTGTGACACAAAGTTGATTTGATATCTTTATAAAATATCTAAATTTTGGGGCATTCTTTGCAGCTGCTGGACTGCCTATACTTTTCATTGATGGACCAAAGTTTCAACAGCTGCAATGGTGGTACTCCATATTTCCTGGAGCAGCAGGCTGCATTCTATTATGTTTGATGGTAAGCCTTGCCCTATCTTGAATGATTTCCTTGACTCTTTATCAATAGTGATGCTCATGTTGTTTCTACACCAGTGTAGATTCAATCTTAACTCAGGATTTATTAAGCATTAAGAGCAATAAAAAAGAAACTAAGGTGCAAATTTCTCCATGTGTAAAGAACCAGAGTTGTTAAGATAAACATGTAATAATCTATAACTTGGGAGTCTCCAAATAATCCCTGCTTTGTTTGAAAGCTGTTTTCACAAAAACGATGTCCACACATAGATTTCTAATGTTTCAAACTAATGTATTATTGCCAAACTGATGTATTATTTATTTCTGCAAATTAATGTTTCAAAAGAAAAGCATGGAACTATTATCTTATTGATTAGTTGCAGGTTGTAGACCTTTTTTGGTGAGTGTTGTGGGCTTTTAAAAATTATGAAAGTAGAACTTACTGCATTGAATGAATTCTTTCCATCTACAACAGGATGTTTCACTACCAAACTGCATGCAAATCATTAGATTTATCTTTTCCCAACTGTATTGAGGACTCCAAAGTCACACTACTTGGATAGTGTCTTGAGCCTTAGAATCTTCTGCTTAAGAGCTCTTAAATATCTTAATTTGAAAGGTTTCTCTAAACTATACTGATTTGGTTTTATGCTGCAGCAAGAGCTGGTAACTTTCTTGAAAAAAAATTACAAGTTTTGAATAGTTATGTAATTCGAAAAGCTGATATCTCCCTCGTCCAGCAAAAGGGTTATAACTTATAGCCCACAAAAAGTACCAAAGTTTCGCCAGTAAATGAATAGTTCTTTAGCAAAAATAAAAAATGGCAAATGCACCGTAACTATGTTCATGGAGTGCCTTCAGAAGTCTATTGCAGCAAGACAAAGCAACTCTTGCGCTCTTCTCATTAAATCTGTAGCAGAAGGTGAAATTGCTTTATGAACTTTTCTGTTGCAATTTTAATGCAAGCAATTGTTACTTGCACGTTGTCATTTGTTTGGAAATCCTTAGAATTGGCTGTTGAGGTTGTTCTAGGAACCAATGTATATGTGCCTGTAAGAGAAAAACTGGAACTAAAATTGTAAAATAAGTACTTTGCACAATTGCCAGGTTCAAATTGTTCAAATTTTGTCTTTGAAGATGCTGGTAAGTATAAATCCTGGTTTGTAATTCTATGTCGATTTCTGAAGTTAATGGCCAAATGTTCACATCAAAATATGCTGACACGTTGCTGTTGTAAGATTGCACTCATCTATAATTTCCAGAGAGGTTGATTCTCTGTGAAGCCATGATGGAATACCTTTTTACTACACTGGTATTTGTCAAACGTAAGGAATTTGGAAAATGATCAAATTTGAAGAACATTGCAATATGGTTAATAGATAATATATACAATTATTTAATTATTATAGCATCTCTCTATTATGGCCATGATCGGTCTTATATAAGAATTTAGAAATTAAATTTATATTTATGTAGAATTGTTTGAACTATAAATATATTTTAACTGGAGATATATAAGTTGTATTTATCTGCCTATCGGTCTTATATAAGAGTTTAGAAATATCTACTTTAAATTGATAAATTTATATTTATGTAGAATTATTTGAACTATAAATATATTTTAACTGGAGATATATTAAACAATGAAAAATAGTCTTTCATAAAACTAAGTTGTATTTATCTAATTCAATTCTTAAATTTTATTTATTTTTAAAATTATTTACCAAATTTTATTTATTTAATTTGATTTCAAATACTTTATTTTATATTAAACTATTTAATTTAATTTGATTTTAAATACTTTATTTTATATTAAACTATATGATTTAGTGTTAAACTATCTAATAAATAATATTATTAATGACCAATCCAAACAACTCATTCACAAAATTAAAATTATTTATTAAATTTTATTTATTTTTAAAATTATTTAAAAAATTTCATTTATTTAATTTAATTTGTTTTTAAATATTCTATTTTATATTAAACCATATGATTTAGTGTTAAACTATCTAATAAATAATATTATTAATAACCAATCCAAACAATGCATTCACAAAAATAAATTTAATAAATTTCTTAGTAAATATTGAGAGGAATAAAATTACTTTAAGAATGAAGGGGCATTAATAACCAATCCAAACAACGCATTCACTAAAATTTCTTAGTAAATATTGAGAGTATTAAAATTACTTTAAGAATAAGGGTTATTAATAATCAATTCAAACAATTAAATATTGAGAGTATTAAAAAAATTTCGGAATAAGAGGCATTAATAACCAATCCAAACAATTTATTAATAACGAATTCAAACAACTTATTTATGAAAATAATTTTTTTAGTAAATATTGAGAAGATTAAAATTATTTAACCAACTCTTCCCGAAAAATCACAATATAACCAACTCTTCTGGAAAAATCACAATATCATTTGGAGGGCTGATGCGTTGAACTACCCAGTGCAGTTCATCATCAAAATTACTTTAAGAATGAAGAGGCTTCATAGTATAGCATTATGAGGTATCATTTTTTTTCTCATTTCCTTCAAGATTGTTATGGAGTAGTTTAACTAGTCGACGGAATGCCTTTTGGGTTTTGCGTCGTTTTGTCGCCAGTGAGACTACTCTGGCCAATCCCCATCAACTCTCGATGGTTCATCTATTTCCGTCTCCCAAACGTTCCTTTTGTCTCATTGATGGCACAATAGGACATATTCCTATTGTTGGTTGTTTGTTTCATTGAGGTATCATCAACCTAACTCCTTCGTTGTTGTCTTCCACTGTTTTCCAACATGTGACATCCATGTGCCATAATCCCATGCCATGATTCATCCAATTCAATGTGAAATTTGAAAGTGGTGGGATTGAAAATTAAATTTATTTCAAATTATTTAACCATTTAACTGAAGAATGCTTGTGAGTGAGGCCAAGTCGAGGAAATTTGGGATGAGTATCTCTATATCAACGCTTAGTAAAAAAAAAAAAAAATGTTTTCTTTGGAATCTATATTTACAGAATCCTATCCAAACAAAGGTAAAGAATGTATATTTATATTTATATAATCGAATTTGTCTTTTCATTGTTCCAAGCTGAGGATGAAAAGAAATTACATCTACAAAAATCCAAAGAGAAGATGTAATGAATTTTTCCCTTCATTATTCCACGTTGAGGATGAAAAAAACTGCATCTACAAAAATCCATACAAAGGATGTAAAGAATTTACATAATTGAAAATTTTCCTTCATTGTTCCAGGGTGAAGATGTAATGAATCTACATTGACAGAATCCAAACAAAAGATGTAAAGAATTTACATTTACATAATCAATTTTTTTCCTTCATTGGTCGAAGTTGAGGTTGTAAAGAATCTACATCTACAAATTCGAAACCGTCATTCTATATTTTTCCATAGTGGAGTTGTGATTAAATCTACATCTACAAATTCGAAACCGTCATTCTATATTTTTCCATCATGGAGTTGTGATTATGTAGGTGGGCTAATTTGTTGGATATTTAGGCCATTTCCCATTATTGATATTTTCATCTGATGTTGGGGGGCAGTGGTCAAGTTCCTGAATTGCAAGGTCAGGGAGTCTTGGCGACGTGCTTTGTTTGAATTTTATTTTTCTCTATTTCATATTCTTAATGGTTTGGAAGAATTTATGGCATAATTTCAAATATTTTCTCATGCACCATTCTATATTTTTACATACTGGAGTTGTGATTATGTAGGTGGGCTTTGTTGGATCTTTAGGCCATTTCCCATTATTGATATTTTCGTTTGATGTTGGGGGTTATTGTATCTTAAGAGACAATCACTTGGTTATGAAAGGAAACAATGCTTAAGAGATTTAAAAACTGTGTCACAGAAATGATTTTATCATGAGGCCTTTGTTTTATCCCTCTGGAGACTAGTTTTCTAAAACCCTTAATGACCAGGAATAATAAAAGATTTCATAATGCCATTCACTGATGATATCTGAATGGCAAGAAGAACTGCAGGGGAAACCCAAAGTAATATGCTGAATACATAGAATCTACCACTTTTAAGTTCAGAGGAAATTCATGGAGAGAGAGGAAACTCGAAATAATATGTTGTAAACACACAATCTATTAATTCAAAGTTTCATCAGGAGTTTGTGAAGAGAGGGGAAACTCAAAGTAATATGTTGAATACACAGAATCTACCACTTTTAATTTCCAGAGAGAATTTGTGAAGGGAGAAGAGATGGAGTGAAGAAGCGCAAATTAAGGTTATTTAAATCTTACTCACATATGTAATTAAGAGACTGGATGCTACATTACTTCACTTTATTCAAAGAAAAAAGACACAAAATGGCACAAGAAACACAAATCACCATCAACAGTTGTAGGAAACTTACTGCTTCTTTCATTTACCCATCAGAAAAATAAGTACAAAATATAATCCCCAAGAGGTCCAGAACTCAGAACCCCTCTTCACTCTTTCTCCCTTCCTTAAATACAAACAAAAGTAGTTTGTAACTGCTCGAGCTTCTTGAAACTCCTAAACTGCCTAAATTGTTAAACTACTTATTACATTGCAATTGAGGACACCATTGTAGCTTCGATCTAACAAAGAAAACAAAATACACTTGGAATATAATCCCTTCGTTGAGTCTAATTTCTTGATGATGTGTCTCCTTTTGTTTCGGCTATGTTGTCCTAACATTATGCATAAACGCATCTTCACCTGACTCTGCCCATGCTTTTGCGTTTCGAATGTTGTCATCATGTCACCTGCTACCCTACTCTGCCTCTTTTGTGTGTGCATGTTGTGTTTAGTCTTCTCTTCCCATTTTCTCTGTGTCAGGTCACTTACCCGAGTCTCTCTGCCCACGTTCTAACTTTCCTCCATTATCAAGGCGTTTCATCGGATTTATGTTATAGTCCTCCTTCTTTCCTCTGATGCGATTTAACACAGGAATGCCTTACCTCTGGATTTGAATACCTTTGGAGTTCGCTTTTGAAACCACATCGCATCTGCCCAACATCACACTTTGCATGCCATTGTTTTTAACTTTTCCTTAGCACTTATCTTTTAACTCTTGCGATGTGCACATATGCGATCGAGCCCCACCGCATCACGAAACTTCATTTTAGACATTACTGTGGACAAATACGTGAAACAGTGGTTGTAGGGTCCCACAATGTGGTGACCAATCATGGTGCATCACATATCGGCGAACTTAACATATAACCTAAATGGTAAACAATTCAAACATCGACGCGAAGTTGCGACGTAATCTCCATCGTAGATATTCGCTAGATCCAACGACCCCGCTGTACCGTCTCACACTTCCATCTCTCATCCTTGTCGCATCGCAACCAAAATACTTTACCTTGCGAAGTCTTAATGCTAAAATCTAAACCCACCGATGTGCGATATGCGCTAGATCATTGTGCCAACACGTGGCTCCTCCCTTTATAGCATCGCAAGTTTCAATTCTTATCGCATCGCAAGTTGTTTTGTTTAACTTGGGAAGTCCTTAACACATAAACTCAATAATCACTGATGCGAATTTGTGTTGTGCTGACACGTGGCCCTTCTCCTCATCGCATTGCAAGATATATTGTTTGATGTGCGATGTCATCTCAGCTGTCGGTCTCTTCCCCTTCAGATCTGTGATTCGATCTTCGTCGTCTGATTTCCTCCTTTGGAAATCTTCTAAGTGTTTCTATCTTAGTCGATTTCTATGCTTTCTACCATTTTTGCTCTGCAAATCCATTATCCTTCCTGATCTTTATTCAATATTTAAAAGTGATGATCTCTCCTGAGTTTGCGAATGAGCCCGACTCGACCTTGTCCGGTGTGCAATTTTATGAACGTGCCCATCGGTCTGCCTCTTGAACTGTTCTGCGCATGAATAAGCCTGACTTGAGCCCTCCTGCATGCTTTTCTCTTTGTTGCTCCTTTGGCTTAGTTTACACCTCCAATGTTTTTGCTTCCTTGATTTTGGTTCTGGTGCACCTGTGATGACGAATCCTCATTAAGATTATGGTTATCCTTTCGAGCATATTACAGACCTTTTTGAAATTTTAACGATTGTTCCTCAATAACCTGGAACTGCTTAGAACCTCTCTTGACTTTTAGCTACGTCAAATTAGGCTACAACATCTAGTTCTAATTGGGGACAACACTTTGGTAACAAAGTGTTGAGAACTTATAGATCAGTAGCCTTTATTGGGCATGGAGTCAAATAGAACTTGTAGATCAGTAGCCTTTATTGGGAATTGTTTCAAATAGCACTTGTAAAAAAATAGCCTTCATTGGGCATGCAGTCAATCCCAAATGTGAGTTGATCCAGTATGAAATCCTCTCGAAACCTGCTACACTTTGGACTTCTTCCTTTATCCTTAAACTGAAAATACTGAAATGAAAATACTACAACTAAAAATGCTCAACTTCTAAGCTTATTTATGCACAACTCCTACATATGTATTCATTTCTGAACTCTATTAGGTGAAGCCAGCCTTCCAATGGCACCAATCCAACATCTGCATGTTAGACTTAATGCCCCCATACTGTGGAAATTTAAAAATCAAAACAGGGATGTACAATGAAACTTTTCCAGATACAGAGCTTTGCACATACCCTTGCATAAATGCTTGTTGTCAACAAAATAAAGTTGTCACATAGTCAGCCATCGGATCATAGAACTACTGAGACAAATTTTCAGTTGCCTCCTTTTCTTGAACATCCTGTTGATGTAGAATTATTTGAATAGGGCAGCTTCCTTCACTGTTTGACTCCTCAATTTAAGGTTGTATGTGAGAAGATCGATTGTTGTTTTCTGTTGATAACCATTTAGGCCGAAAAGATAAATCTAAGGTTTATTCCTCATATTGTTGATGTTCTTCATATAATTCCAATTCTTGACAAGAGTCTTCCCCTCCTGCAAACACACCTGAGAAGCTCCACTAGTTTCTCCTCTATTCACAAAATCATTAAAATTATGAAAATTGTAATGATCTTCCAGGCTTTCAGCGTGTAGTTCAGTTGAAATATATTCATCCTCTCCAGAAAAACTTGGCAAAAATTTGAATCCTTTTGAAGGATATTGATGGAGGATTGTGGGCAGCACCAAGGGTTTGAAAATCACCTTGGTTCCAAGTTGGAAATAAGTGTATTTCTTATGAGGTAGAATGTTATCACCCAAAGATGATGAATCCTCACCTTTATGCCCAAACTGTGACAGATTACCTTCAGGAATAGTAATGCAACAATCATCTCTCCTTTCATATTTAGGAGATGAAGTTGTGTCAAGATCAATAATACAATCGGAAGAAAAATCTTCTTTCTCCAATAAAGAATGTACATTTTGGGCCTTATAATATTATGAGAAAATAAATCAGGAAACAATCTTCTTGATATGTGAGGGACAATAGACCACCAAACTGATAGTGAAAAGTAAAACTTCCTTTAAAAGATTCAAACTGTGATATCTATATTTTCCATGGTGTTGTCTCATAATTTTTCTTGCCCACAGAATACCTCATCTAATGAAACCTTCTTTAGTGGGGTTGCCAGGTGGATAATACACAACCAAATTTGTATATAAATCTTGTTCACCATCAAGAAATGGATTTTAATACCCAGGGAAAAATAACTTCGTGCCTTCGTCCCCGGCAACGGCGCCAAAAAATGTTGTAACTTAAGAGACAATCCCTTGGTTGTGAAAGGAACCAGTGCTTAAGACATTTAAAAAGTGTGTCACAGAAATTATTTTATCATGAGGCCTTTGTTCTATCCCTCTGGAGACTAATTTTCTAAAACCCTTAATGACCAGGGATAATAGAAGATTTCATAATGCCAATCACTGGTGATATCTGAATGGCAAGAAGAACTGCAGGGGAAACCCAAAGTAATATGTTGAATACACAGAATCTACCACTTTTAAGTTTCAGAGGGAATTCATGGAGAGAGAGGAAACTCGAAATAATATGTTGTAAACACAGAATCTATTACTTCAAAGTTTCATCAGGAGTTTGTGAAGAGATTGGAAACTCAAAGTAATATGTTGAATACACAGAATCTACCACTTTTAAGTTTCAAAGAGAATTTGTGAAGGGAGAAGAGATGGAGTGAAGGAGCACAAATTAAGGCTATTTAGCTCTTACTCACAGATGTAATTAAGAGACCGGCTGCTACATTACTTCACTTCATTCAAAGAATAAAAGACACAAAATGGCACAATAAACACGAATCACCATCAATAGTTGCAGGAAACTTACTACTTCTTTCATTTACTCATCAGAAAAATAAGTACAAAATATAATCTCTAAGAGGTCCAGAACTCGAAACCCCTCTTCACTCTTTCTCCCTTCCTTAAATACAAAAAAAAGCAGTTTGTAACTTCTCGAGCTTCTTGAAACTCCTAAACTGCCTAAACTGTTAAACTACTTATTACATTGCAATTGAGGACACCATTTTAACTTCGATCTTAACAAAGAAAACAAAATACACTTGGAATATAATCCCTTCACTGAGTCTGATTTGTTTCTGATGTGTCTCCTTCCGTTTTGGCTACGTTGTCCTAACAGCCTGCATAAGTGCATCTCCACCCGACTCTTCCCATGCTTTTGTGTTTCGAACACTGGAATCATGTCACCTGCTATGTTTAGTCTTCTCTTCCCCTTTTCTCTGCGTCAGGTCACTTACCCGAGTCTCTCTGCCCACGTTCAAACTTTCCTCCATTATCAAGGCGTTTCACCAGCTTTACGTTAAAATCCTCCTCCTTTCCTCCGATGTGATTAACACAAGAACGCCTTACCTCCAAATTTGAAGACCTTTGGAGTTCGCTTTTGAAACCACATCGCATCCACCCAACATCGTACTTCACATGCCATTTTTTTAAACTTTTCCTTAGCACTTATCTTTTAAATCTTGCAATGTGTGCTTATGCGATTGGGCCCCACCGCATCACGAAACTGCATTTTAAACATTACCGTGGACATATGTGCGGAATAGTGGTTGTAGGGTCCCACAATATGGTGACCAATCATGGTGCATCACATATCAACGAACTTAACATATAACCTAAATGGTAAATAATAAAAACATCAATGCGAAATTGCGACGTAATCTCCATCGTAGATCTTCGCCAAATCCAATAGCCTCGTTGTACCGTCTCACACTGCCATCTCCCATCCTTGTCACATCGCAACCAAAATACTTTATCTTGCGAAGTCTTAATGCTAAACTCCAAACCCACCAATGTGCGATATGCACTGGATCATTGTGCCAACACATGGCTCCTCCCTTTATCGTATCGCAAGTTTCAATTCTTACTGCATCGTAAGTTGTTTTGTTTAACTTGCGAAGTCCTTAAAAAATAAACTCAATAATCGTTGATGCGAATTTGCGCTCTGCCGACACGTGGCCCTTCTCCTCATCGCATCGCAAGATATATTTTTTGACTTGTGATGTCATCTCAGTCGTCGATCTCTTCCCCTTCAGATCTGTGATTCGATCCTCGCCATCCGATTGCCTCCTTTGGAAATCTTCTAAGTGTTTCTATCTTAGTCGATTTCTTTGTTTTCTACCGTCACTGCTCTGCAACTCTGCTATCCTTCCTTAGCTTTATTCAATCTTTAAAAGTATTGATCTCTCCTGAGCTTGTGAATGAGCCCAACTCGACCTTGTTCGGTGTGCAATGTTCTGAATGTTCCCATCGGTCTGGCTCTTGAACTGTTTTGTGCATGAATAAGTCCGACTTGAGCCCTCCTGCATGCTTTTCTCTCTGCTTCTCCTCTGGCTTAGATTACACCTCCAATGTTATTGCTTCCTTGATTTTGGTTCTGGTTCACCTGTGATGACGAATCCTCATTGAGCTTGTGGTTATCCTTTCGAGCATATTACAGGTCTTTTTGAAATTTTAACGATTGTTCCTCAATAACTTGGAATTGCTCAGAACCTCTCTTGAATTTTAGCTGAGTCAAATTAGGCTACAGCAAGGGGCAGTGGTCAAGTTCCAGAATTGCAAGGTCGGGCAGTGGTCAAGTTCCTGAATTGCAGGGTCGAGTAGTCTTGGGGACGTGCTTTGTTTGAATTTTATTTTCTCTATTTCATATTCAAAGTAGCGGTTTGGAAGAATTTATGGCATAATTTCAAATATCTTCTCATTGGTGATTTTAAGGCGTGGGTATGACTACTTTATGGCTTGATGCGTGGAATTGGCCATGTTGTTGGAAGGCTTCTGCGTGAAGGATTTATAGATGTTGAACTTCTAGTTGCCCATAAATTGCTTCAAATATGTTTTGAAATGGTAATTGTTTTCTTTTAATAAACGAAATTGTTATCTTTTTCAAATGGGAATTTGATGGCAAGCTTATGTTTCCATTGGACTATTGGAAAAAAATGGAAGTTGTAGCAGTTTTCTTCTAATGGAATTTATTTCTAAATTCACACATTATTTCATTGGTTTAGTTTTATGCCTGAGCAAACTTTGCAAGCTTTGTTCAATAAAACGACTTAAATTTTATCTAAACTGATGAATGAAATAATGTGTGAATTGAATTTATATACAAGTGTGTGTGGGATGGATTGATGATATTGGTGCTAGTGCGATTTAGATCTATTGAAATTCAACAAGAAAATGCACCACATACTAGTGTGGGATTCCAGGTCACACATGAGCGAGGAATTCAGTGACACATTAGCGTTAATTTGGGGGTCCAATTTTAAAAAAAAATGGAAAATAAATTGTAATCTCATCTCATAACAGCTTGTAATAGTTAACTAAATGTGATGGACTTAGTTAGCTCAAGAATTTCGATTTGAGGGTCAAAGAGTAGGCATGTAGAGTGATTCTATTATTTGCAGGGTCCAGTTGCATTTGTAGCACTAGTGTGGTGTAAGTGCAATCAATTAACTCATATTAATTGAGTTAAAATCAGTTTAACTAGTTCTAACTAATTGATGAGCTAGTGGAAGATCAAGTGAATTAAAATAGATTTAATTCAAAAGTAGTGATCTACCAAGTAATTGATGATTTACTATTAATAGTTGCATGCATGTCAATTTTGATGAAGACCCAGTCAAGACAAAGGTTAAAGGCAAGTAAAATATCAGTTGTATTATCAGTGAACTCCCCAAGTGCAGTTATAAAGCCACAGGAAGCCCATGATGGATTGTGTAGTCAAGGAAGGTTGAAATTCCTATTTAATAGGAGTTATTTTGCCTAGGGATTGTGTGAGCAAAGCAAGCTGAAGGTGGGCAGGAAAATGGCTATGTATTGGTCCAATTTTTCCTATATCAGTGTGACACAATTGGTAGAGTGTATGAGGTTGTGGTGAGCACACATGCATTGTATTGTTTCATGATTCCTTGGTTGGTTATACAATAAATATGAAGGGGTTTTGAGTAGTTTCTTTCCCCAGGAAAATGTTGTGTTGTGCAATTGATTTACTTATTTCTCTTTCTTGCATGTGATTGAGCGATCGCGATTTATATTCTGAAAATATTGTATATGGATTAATTATCTTGTTTTAGTGCATTGCGTGATCGGATTGAATCCATTGGTGTAATTTATACATGGTATCAGAGCGCAAGGAATCACAATAGTGGAGAAGAAATTGAGTTTATGTTGAACAGTGTTCAAATTTTTAGATACTTTCTTTGGATCTAGAAGCGTATCAAGATGTCTTTCAATGGCTTGATACTCGAATGTGCACTTGAGGGCAGTTCAAATTATATTTTTAGATACTTTCTTTGGATCTAGAAGCGTATCAAGATGTCTTTCAATGGCTTGATACTCGAATATGCACTTGAGGACAGGATGGAGGCAGTGTTGGAGGACAATGCGTTGAAGGAATTCATAGATAATGATATTCCCAAGCCCGCAGCAACAGATGCCCAACTTCTTGATGCATGGCAGAAGACGGTAGCAAAGGCGAGGAGGATCTTTTTAGAGGGAGTTCGAAATCATATTGTATCGAGTATCCATGGAAAGGAAACTCCATATGCTATGTGGAAGGCCTTGAAAAATCTGTTTCAAAGCAACAGTGACCATAGAAAATTGGCACTCAAGGACAAGCTTAGGAAAATAAAAATAGAAAAAGGCGACACTATCCAGAAATACTTGACCAAGTTCACGCAATGTCGAGATGAGCTTGGAAGTGTTGGGATTACTATAGTTGATGATGACTTGGTGAGCCTAACTCTTCTAGGCCTTCCCAAGAGCTGGCATAGTTAATAGGACTTCGTGAATGGGAGGGAGAAGTTACCATATTGGGAGCGACTATGGTCAGATTTGGTATCAGAAGAGTTTCGGCAGAATGCCAGGGATGGATCCTCGTCCAAGATTGATGATGAGGAAAAGTTTGCCGTGGTTGGTAAGGCAAAGAAGGGGAAGGGGAAGAATTCATATTCCAAATCTGAAACCGGAAAGAAGGCAAGAAGTGTGACATGTCAAATTTGAAATGTTTTCACTATCATGATCATGGGCATTATGCCACAAATTGTCCACAAAAGAAGAAGAACAAGAATAAGGCTCTAGGAGCTGCAGTGGGTGAAGCTTTAGCCTCACAGTTTGAGTTGGAATTATCTCTCATCACATGCATGGCGTCAACTGTGATGGGATCTATGTGGTACTTTGATAGTGGAGCATCTTTCCACATGACAGGAAACAAAGAACTCTTTAGTAGCTTGGAGGAGAAGGATCTTCAAATGCACATCAAGATGGGTGATTACGAGAGGTATAGTGCTATTGGGATTGGTACAATTACTTTCTAGAGACAGTGAGGTAAACCTTTCATATTAAAATATGTCATGCATGTACCCAACTTGAAAAATAATTTTGTTTCCGTTGCTATGTTTGAGGATCTTGGATATGATGTGGTTTTCAGTGAAGGAAAGGCGTTCCTTCGTAAAAAATCCACAGGACAAGTAAAGAAGATTGGGGTTGTGTGAAGAACCTCTACAAACTCGATGTAGATGGTTGCACAAAATTGAGTAGTAAAGTAGGTAAGGTGGTGATCCGAGATACAGGTGAGTTATGGCACATGAGATTGGTCCATATACACCACAATGCTTTGAGTATCATGCATCGTATTTCTACAGGTCTTCCAAAGGGCACTCTTGCGCAGATAGACACATGTAAGGGATGTACCATGGGAAGGAGAACCAAAGTATACTAAAGCCACTTTTCATGAGAAGGAGAACCAAGCAGCGAAAATCCTTAAGAGAGTTCACTCAAACATGTGTGGACCATTCTCTACATCTTCCACAGCAAAGCACAGGTATTATGTGATTTTTGTTGATGATTTTTCTAGAAAGTGTTGGATCTTCTTTCTGCATAAGAAAGATTAGACGTTCTCCAAGTTTTGTGAGTTCAAAGCACTGGTAGAGAAATATACAGGGAAGAAGGTGAAGTCTCTAAGGAGAAAAAATGGTGGTCAGTATATCTCTAATGAATTCAAGAACTTATGTGCCAAAGAAGGAATTCGAAGAGAATTGATTGCACCTCATAGCCCACAACGGAATGGTGTTGCAAAAAGAAAGAACAAAAAAAATATGGGCATATCATGAGCTATGTTACATGATCAGGGCCTACCGTTACATTTGTGGGAAGAGGCATGCAAAACAATGGTATTTGTGCATAATCGTAGTCTTCATCAAATGCTTGGCATGAGTACACTAGAGGAGGATTTTTTAGGTAAGAAACTAGATGTTTCATATTTTAAATATTTTGGCTCATCTGTCTATTTCCATGTGACCAAAGATGTGAGGAAGAATCTAGAACCAACAACAGAGGTTGGGATATTTGTGGGGTACACTGATACTCCCCACAACTATCAAGTGTATTTGTCGGCTAACAGGATGACAGTTGTCAAGAGAGATGTTAAATTTTATGAGGATAAAGCCATGTGTTACACAAAATTTTGTCACTGTCGCTGCAATCCCCATCCCACACATTGGAGGAACATTTCTGTGAATTATATGTAGTGTCATGCCTTGCAAAAAGTTTCATTGCATTCCTTTCCATGAGAAGAACATTTCCTCTGTTGACTATTCCTAGAACATACCATAAAAAACACATGATTTTGGGTTGGCGTTGGCAGGAAGTTATGGCCTCACGCCAAGAAGGGAATTTAGCACTAGGCCCCGTGCCCATTGGCGCTCTGTCTCAGTGGACTGCCTGCGCCAAACTGTATTTGGAAAAAAAATTAAATATAGAAGAGAAGTTCCCATTGCCAACCACTTCGTGAGCGAGTCAGCATGGGTTGTTCGACTGAATAATGTCGAGCACCTTCCTTTGGATTCTTGTTCCCTACTTTTGAGCAACCTCCCAAAGGATAAGGCTTCCCTTACACGATATGAGGGATCCCAACCTCCTCCTCTCCTTCTATAAATACATCTCTCTCACATAGATGCAGCTAGCTGAATGGCTTGGGTAGCTGAACATTTTGGAGAATAGCTGAAAGAGTCTGATATAGCTAGTGTGAGATAGAGCAGAGAGAGATCCTTGTCGAGAGAGAGTCTAGGTTGATTTCCTTGCCAAGTCCAAATTCCCCGATGAATTCTTGAGACGCGTTTTGACTGGACCCGCTGAAGGAGGTTACAACGTCAAGGCTCATTTGGTTGTAATCTCTTTCTTTCTCTTAATATATACATGACTGATGTTTTGGTTCCCGTCTTGTGTTGATGTGATTAATCTTACGCAATACGTTTAATTCTCCTTGACCAATTAGATAGTTATGAATGCAATTATTGTTTCATATGCTACTTTTGTTCTTTGATCCTTGTGTAGGCACCTGAGTACCATTGCTAAAGGACCGCAACGTGCTAGGACGAAGATCAGGAGACTGCTGCCACAGCTACGACAACTATGTTGGAACAAAGGTAGGACATCTATCCTGACTCAGTTTCATTCATTAACTAGGAATCAACGCATTAACATGTCCTCTTGCTGTCAGACCCACCCTAGGGATAGAGGGATTGCCTCTATCCGCAGAGGAGATTTACCTACACAACAAGTTAGCAACTCCACTAGGAATCAGTGTGTGTTTGTCATCTCGTTGTTTTTCAAGCATTTGGCTTGTTGAGTCGACTTTGGTCGTTTGATTATTTTTATTCTTTTCTTGACTTCCCTGACTATTTTAAACCATCTTGTTCAGTTCCAGAGTGTCAAATCTGACTTCTTTTCAGTGGTTTTATTTTTTTCCCACTGTTTTCTAGCTCGGCGCGGTTTTTCCTTGAACAGTGGCACCGATTGGCACATGTTGCTTTTGTCACAGGTGCGCCAACCCCTGTTTAGCGTGGATTACTACTAAACAGTCGCACTGAATCCTGTAGGGTTTTATTTGACTTTTTTTCTGAGTTTTTGTCAGTAGTTCTTGGCTCTGGATTGGTTTTTTTCCTTTCAATTGGTCTGTTGGGATTTTTTTGACTTTGTAGTCTCGATCTTCTCATCTGTTTGTCCATCATCTTATCAGTGGAGTTTTTAGCCTTAGGGTTTTTAGGTGTCTTGTGCTATTTTTTCGGCCCTCTCCTCACTGAGCCTTCTGAGTTTAGTTCGAGTTACTTTGATCTTTGTCATTTCAATTCACTAACTGATTGTGTTAGCCTTTCTCTCGATTCTTCGTGTCTTTGGTTTGTTGGAAGATCACTTTGGTTTTCGTTTGACTCTCCATTTCGTCACTTCGAGCATAGATTACACTACTCGTTGGATCGTTTCGAAAGCCCTTCGTTTTATTGAAAGAGTGCATCCTTGTTTTGAGTGTGTTTTATGTTTGTATTGAATTTGATTTATTCATTTTATATCTTTACATTCATAGTGCTAAAAACTAGTATTTGTTTTGCTTTTTAGTGTAACAGTGCATTACTTGCTTCATTCATCTAAAAAACAAAAAAATTTCATTCTTTCACTTAAATTGAAAATGGAAATGTTCTTTTGCATAACTAGGTCTTAGCGAACTATGAAATAATTTTTGTTTTCTCATTTGGTTGTATTAGATGCATTAGTGAAATTCTTCTTATGTTTCAATTGATTGCTACTTTGTCATAGAATTCCTATCCTTCTCTTAGCTAGCATTCATTGAATGGAAATGATGTTCTTTTGCATGTAGAGTGCATTTAGGAATTCGAGATCACATTCGGTAAGGCCTTGAAATCGAAACATTAATTAAAAATCAACCTTAAAATGAATTCAATCAACCTAAGGAAGCATTGAAACTAACGCACATATTTTAGAGGTCTAGGCTAGTGACGTGTTCCGACATCGTTAAACCTAGTAGTTTTCGTTCACCATCTAGCATTAGACAGTACTATTACCGACTTGTGCTCTCTGTACCATCGCGTATATAAAGGGAGACCCTCATAGGTTGCAATCCTTTATCCATAGGAAGTCGAGTCTGCCGCCCTATAACCGTGATGCACCGAACACAGCATTCGGGGAGACTACTTGCACGTACGTCAAGTCCTTGGTTATTTCTCTTTCATTTGATCACCAAGGTGTATATGGAAATTCACGAAAATTTGGTACAACCTCTTGCTTAGATTACCTGAGTAGTCATTTTGGTCTTTTCGTGACTCTCTAAAAGTGAAAAGCTCATCGAGCACTTGTCCTTTCACACTCGTTCAACCTGAAGTGACTAGAGTCATATTTTGCCTGTTTCTCGACGCTTAAAACATGAAACAAAAAAGTTCCGTTTCAATGTCATAAAATTAACTACCTACGATCACATGCCCATTAATTTTTTTTGCTTGGCTTGTTTTTAGTAGTTCCTTAGTGTTTGATCTTGAAGCCTTGAATAGGCTATCTCGTTTTCTTCATGTTTTGAAACGTTGTCACAGTGGTGGAACCACCAATTTCTTCATCTTCTTCACTGCCTCCTAGTGGTAGTCCTTTTCCTGGCATTTCTTTGGAAACACCTCAGTCCATTAGGTCTGTCGAGTCTTCGCAACCTATCCTCTCTAGTATCTTGCCTCTTGCTACCCAGTCTCCTCCTGAAGGGTCAATTGATTTCAATTGGGCACCTCAGGGTACTTGGTCTAGTTTTGGTAGCGAGGAAGAATTCCCTCCTCTTACTTTGGGATCGTCATTATTAGCCATTACTTTACCTCCTAATCCTCGTCGTCTTTTCGACGATCTTACGACTTCGTCAGATATGGATTCTTCCAGTCCTGTTGACAGTGGAGAACTGCATGTTTCTACCAGGGAATATCAACTTTTTCCAGAATATTTCTCGTATGTCTCGAGTCAACCTTCCCCTCAATCGATGTCTCTTCCACCCGGTTACCATACTTTAGGTCAGATCATTTTTGGTGTTTCATCCATGACACAGTCCAGTACAGTGGTTCCCACAGGAAGCTCAATTTTTCCTACATTGGGAATGTCACCTTCGACACCCATCTCGTTGGCCATTGTTACATATGTCCCGGTCCGACCTATCGTTTGGGCGGCTTCATCTGCACCAGTTTTTAGTATGACTCAGTCGTCAGGGTCTGTTGTTGTTCGTAGGTCTATCTTTATTAATCCCACGATGTCGGTTAGGCCCACCGAGTGGATCGCAGTCCCGTGCTGTGCAAACCCCGTCTACTTATACCATGCCTATGGTTTCTACTTATACATTCGATGACTATCTGTTGGATATTCAGCGATGGTATGCTCCCTCTCCAGATTCTCAGTAGCAAAATTCCACGCTTCATGGTTCTCAGCAGCCGCAAGCTCTTGGCAATCCTTCACATAATTATGATGTATACGGTAATCCTGTTTATTTCCTCTGATTTATCCCAATCAACCCATTTATTTTCCTCTGGCTGATCCCTATCAGTCTGTTTACCATCAAGGTCCATCCTTACAGGGAAAACCCAAGGGCATACAAGGACAACCTTCGATCCAATAGGGACAACCCTTTGTTCCACAGGGACAACCTTCGGTCCAACAAGGACAACCCTATGGTCCTTCTGGTCAACCGCAATTTCAACCAGGGGCATCTTATGTTCCTAGGGGGCAAATGTATCCACCACAGGGACAACATTTTGTGCAACAGCAGCAACCTCACGTTCAGCAAGACCAAGCTTTTGTACAACAAGGACAACCCTACGGTCCTGCGCCGGGTCAACCTGGTTTTCAAGGGCAACCTAGCCCATCCCAACCATCAGGCCAACCTCTTCCACAAGGGCAATCCGATGGCCCTCATTATCTAGGCCAACCTGCGCCGCAGGGACAGCCTGTCCAACCTCAGCAGCCAATTCAACCTGCTCAACCTACTCAGCAGCCGGTTCAACCTGTTCAACCTACTCCACAGGGACAACTTGTTCAACCTACTCCACAGGGACAACCTGCTCAACCTCAAGGTGCTACTTACCCTCCTCAAGGTAAATTTCAGGTAGTATATAGTGTGCCCCAAGGTTTCACTTATTACTCGAAAATTCAATCCCAAATGGTTTATAATCGACCTCAAGGAAATGCTTACATTCCGTAGCAAAATCCATATGTTTCTCAGCAAGGATCCCAGTGGTATGCTCAAAATCAGTGTCCCAGTCCTCAATCCCAATATGGATAGAAATATCAGGATTTTAACCCCTATGGAAAGAATCTTCCAGGACAAAACATATGGGGGTAGAATTTCTCTCAATCTGGGTGGAATGCTAACACTAGTCTTTATCAATGACCTACAATGCCTTTTAATCCTCAATTACCGTTTCTCGCTACGTTGGAACTGCCTGATGTGTCAAAGTTGATGAACGATCCAATCCTTCATTACCCGTATTGGCCTCCAGTTCCAACCAAAATTCCTGGTGATTGTCCCAAGTTTGAGGGCAGGTCCAGAGAAGACCCCCAAGTGCATGTTATGACATACCATATTTGGTGTTCCTCTAACTCTTGGGTTGACGATTCTATCCAACTTCATCTTTTCCAACGGACTCTTACTAGTGTCGCTGCCAAGTGGTACATCGAATTATCTCGTGGTATCTTCCAAGATTTAAATTCTTTAGCCACGGTTTTTCTCACACACTTTCAATTAACGGTTCGGTATAAAACCGAGACACACCTCCTCACATCCTTGAAGCAAGATCGAGTTACTCATATCTCAGATCATATTCATGAGTGGAGGCATCGTCATCGCTTGATAAAGTTTGAAATTCCTGATCAGCTTCTAATCGATTGGTTTACTACATCCTTCGTTGATCCAATTGCTAAGGACATTGCAATGGGGGCATGCGTTACTGAGGAATAGGCCATTTCTTGTGCCCAGTACCTTGATCTTGTGTACTCTTAGTTTGGGCCATTGTATGATCTCTTGCTTGATGCTCCTAGACCTGGAAATTCCAAAGCACTGCCAACACCACCCGTCGATGGTATCATTGGTTCCGTGTCTCAGACTTCTCAGAAGTCTTCTCCTCCGAATCCTAGGAAGCAAAATTCCACTCCTTCCAATGATACTGCTTCACAACCAACCCCGAATTCTGGAAAAACCGCGGAAGTGAATGTCGTTTAGGCCAATCCAGCAGATAAAACTTCCAAGGGTAAAAATAAGGGTAAAGGTAAGGCCAAATCCGATACCCCGAAACAAGATTCTTAGAAATCTCGTGCTGATGATGGTTCACAGCGTAAACCGAAGTATCCTTGCCTGATTTGTGACGAAGAGCACTACACGAAGGACTGTCCTTGATGGGAAGAAGTGAGTTGATTTCTCAAAGGCACACAAGGAACTCTGGTTGTTCTCAAAGAACCGTTTCTGTCACAGCAGAATCAGTTGGTAGAGTAACCTCAGTCCTCTACCCCATTTGGCTCTTAGGTTTTCATGATGAACGGTCTTGCATCTATTACCATAACTACTCGGTCAAAATATTATACTGAACCGTGTCAGGCAGTGGGGAAAGATATCGTTGATGGTCCTCCTCCTCCGCTTGCTTTTGGCCCTCTTCATATTGAAAGGCCCAGTATTGAGCCCATTTTATGGCCACCTTCCAAATGTGTACTCCGTAAGTCTTCTTACAATCCTAACACTCGTGCTGCTCAACATTACAGTATTGTTGAGGATTTGGCTCAGGTGTTGTCTGCGATGTCTGCATTAGAAGTGCTTCAGACTTTTCCGTATCAACAAAAGTCTTTGCTATCTGCCATCGGTGGGGTTGATCTTGCTGATTCAAGCCTTATCACTTTTGACTTGGATAATTTCATCCCACGTCTCCCTCACGAGCTTGTGCTCATCATCCAAGTTGGGATTAATGGACTGAGTATCCATCGAACGATCGTGGATGAGGGTACGTCTATGTGTATCATATCATATTCCTGCTGGAAAGCTATTGGTTCTCCAGCTCTAAATTCATCTCCAAATGCTCTAGAAGCGCTTGATGGAAGGGAATCTAAACCTCTTGGTGTTCTCGCTAGTTTACTGATTACTTTAGAAGGGAAAACAGTCAACGTCGAGGTTGAAGTAGTTTACGCCAAGCTCAATTACAATCTTCTCCTCGATCGCAGTTGGACTCACGCCATGTTGTGCGTTCCGTCCACTCTCTTTCATGTTTTGTGATTTTTGCACAAAGGAAAGATCGTTACTTTCGATCAGTTGTCTTTCTTAAACTCTTCTTTCGAGAAAAACGTTCCGTACGTAGATCAAATTCCTACGCCTTACGAGAGTGTAGGGCCGGGTCTGTTCAAAGATCCTACCCTCATGGGTATTTTTCCTCTTCCTACACCCAACATTGTTCAGGTTAATATGATCTCTAGGTCTAACGATCCATGGATCATCCCTTCACCCGAACAGTTTGATTCATTTGGAGATTCGATGTTGTTAAGTCCAATTGAGATTGATTATTGTGAACTTATTTTGGCTTCGGATCCTCCGCCTCCTAATCATGCTCCTTTGGGCATGTCTCTTGATACTTATTCTCAATCCCCTTGGCTCAGCGATTCAGATTCACTCGATCCCTTAAGAGAGATATTTCCCTCTGATGAGGCCATCGTGGAAATAATGTCTCTTGAGGATCTTCCTTGGGACGATATTCATCACCATTCCTCGTTCATGCCTAGCCTTAGGGCCATGCCTACGTGTCTCGAGAGGTTCGCTTCTCAGGTTCCTTCTCCTCTGTTTCAAACACCTATTCTGACACATGAAGTCTTTACAGAAGGTAACTTGAGTAACATTACATAGAAAATTCCTATCGACATTTCCGTTAAACAGGGTATTGTCGAGAACATCCACATTGGGGTGACCTGTTCTCCCGATGAGGTTAAAGTCTATACTAGTCTCTTCCACGAGTTTCGCGACGTTATCGCATGGTCTTACGAAGAGATGCCCGGTATCAATCCAAGTATAGTGGTGCATGAGATTCCTACCTATCCTGGTGCGAAGCCTGTTCGTCAGCATCTTCGTCCTGTGCACCCTAGAAAGGCTACATCTATTAAGGTAGAAGTTGAAAAATTTCTTAAAGTTGGTTTTATCTATCTGATTCCCTTGACAAAATGGGTTTCCAATGTTGTTCTTGTAGATAAGAAACAGGGTACCATTCTTGTTGGTGTTGATTACCGGGACATTAAGCGTGCTTTCCCTAAGGATAATTATCCTACTCCTTTTATTGATCAAATCATTGATGACTGTGCTGGGAGTGAGATTTTTTCCCTTATGGATAGGTTTTCTAGGTATAACTAGATTAACATTCTTCCGACTGATCAACATAAGACCGCCTTTATCTGTCCTTGGGGTACTTTCGCTTATAAAAATCTCCCTTTCGGTATGAATAATGTTGGGGCTACATTTCAGCGAGAAATGTCATATTCTTTCCACGATATCAAGTGCATTGTTAACCCTTATCTATATGACCTTCTGGCTCATTCAGCTAAGCGTAAAGACCATCCTGATCATCTCCATCAGATTTTCCTTCGCTATCAATGCTATAACATCCAGCTTAATCCATATAAGTGTGTCTTCTACGTTGACTCTAGTAGACTCTTAGAGTTTATCGTTTCCAAAGACGGGATTCGTCTCGATCCACTCAAAGTTGAAGCTATCGTTACATCAGTTGCAGAGTCTACAGGGGAAACCTAACTTCTTACGTTGTTTTATACCCAAGTATGCCAAATTGGCCAAAGGATTTACACGATTACTAAAGCAAGGCATCCCATTCCTCTGGGATGAGATCGCCCAAAAGTCCTTCGATGCACTAAAGACGTTGCTCATCAATGCTCCTCTGTTGCATCCTCTGAATTATCATCATGATTACTCCCTTTATTTGGCCACCGTGTTTAGCACGATTTCCATGGTTTTGGTACAAGACAATGATGATGGTGACGAACATGTCATTTACTATATGTCTCATAACCTTCTCGATACTAAGACACGATATGCACATGTCGAAAAGTTGGAGTTGGTTGTTGTTCAAGTTGTTCAACGTTTTCGTCACTACATCCTATTGCGTACAGTGACTATGATTTCTAATTACAACCCTATGACTTACATATTGACTCGTCAATTGTTGGGGGGCAAGAACTCAAATTGTATTGTCATCCTCCAAGAGTTCTATTTGGATTTCACTACTACCAAGTCGAAGAAGTCATTATTCTTCGTCGATTTGATATGCTCTCTCCCTTCTGATTCTGCTCCTTCTAGTTCCAAGAAATGCATTATGGACGACACGCTTCTTATGATTAGCACCTTCGATCCTTGGTATGGTCATATCATCGTATATCTTCATACTTCCACCTTCCGATCTGAGTTGATGAAGGATGCTCACCAACACATCTGCCATCAATCACAACCCTATCACATAGTTGGAGATACACTCTACCGCATCAGATTTTATTCCATTCTCTGTCAGTGTTTGACTCTCGAGGAGGCTAAAAAGAATGATTGTCACAGTGGCGCATGTGGCAGTCACATGTCTGGATATTCTACTACACAGAAAATTCTTTGTGCTGGGTATTTCTGGCCCACCATCTTTAAATACTACATTGTTGCTGTTTGTAAGTGTCATGATTGCCAGATCTATTAGCGCAAGATGTGTGTGCCGCCTTCCCATCTTCACCCGGTCATTACCGTTGGTCCCTTTACGAAATGGGGCATCAATTTTATGAAGTGTAACCCTCACTCGGCCGAGGGGAATTCTTATATCATCGTAGCCGTTGAGTACTTCACCAAATGGGTCGATGCAATGCCTACACTTACGGTTGATGGTAAGACAGCATCACAGTTTCTATTCAATCATGTCATTTCTAGGTTTGGTGTCCCTCAAGCCATTGTTACCAATTATGGTTCCCATTTTCGGCATTACATGGTGGCGGAGTTTACTTCCAAGTTGGTTCTACATCACGAGAGCTCAACATCGTGCTACCCTTAGGCCAATGGCTAGGTTGAAGTCGTGAACAAAGTTATCGTCACTATGCTTCAACGTATGATTGGGATGCACAAATCAATTAGCATCTCATTTTGCTTTCAACTCTCTGGGCTTACCGAACCTCAGTAAAGGATGCGACCATATTCACTCCATTCTAGCTTGTCTATGTTCTGGAAGCTACCCTTCTGATTGAATGTAACATACCTTCGCTCAAACTAGTTGTTGAATTGTTGCCAAATACTTCACCAGAAGAAGAACGTCTTTTGTATTTGGAGAGGCTTGATGAAACTCGTCGCTTTGCTACTCTGGTCATAGAAGCACATAAAAAGCGGGTCAAAGCTCATTTTTACCATTCGGTTTCCCCTCGTTCCTTCATAGAAGGAGATCTCGTCCTCCTATACGACCAAGCTCACGATAAGCTGGGGGCAGTCAAATTTCAACCCATGTGGCATGGGCCCTACATTGTTAAACATGTTTTATAGAATGGGACTTATGAGCTTATTGATTATGAAGGTCATCCTCTGGATCAACCCAGAAATTGGTTGTATCTTAAAAGATACTATGCATGAGTCATTCGTGCATGTTTTTTTGTACATAGGTGTTTTTTCATTTTTTCACATTTTTGGTTTGGCATTAGGGGAATTTTGAGGTCTAAAATGGGCCTCCTAAAGAAATTATACAATAATAGTGGAAATAATAAAATAATATTTGATTACGTCATCAAATTTTAAAGGGAAAAAAGAAAAAACTACTTTTTCAACTCGTATTTTTAAATTATTTCCCCATGGGTTTACACAAATTTCGAGTGGGAACACTTGTTGGATGCAGAATTAGATTCCTCATCCAATGATTACCCATGTTGGATATTTTTGATGGACCATGCTACACGAAAAATGAGAAATACATGAACAATCACGTTGTTTCATGTATTTCTCATTTTTCGTGTAGCATGGTCCATCGAAAGTATGCAACATGGGTACTCCTTGGATGGAGAATTAAATTTTACATCCAACGAGTACTCCCACTCGAAATTTGAGTAAAACTTTAGGGAGATAAGTTGAAAAAGCAGTTTTATTATTTTATTATTTTTTAATCTTTTTACCTTTTTATCCCAAAAATGGTGAATCATCCCCCATGGTTGACATCATCATCTTGAATCCTATTGGTTCTTATAAATTTTATTTTAGTTGTACATTTTACCTAGGAGGCACATTTTAGACCTCAAAAGTTCTCTAATGTGTGCTTTGCGAGTGTTTTCCTGCTTATTGGATCGTTGCTTATTGTGCAGATATCTATTACCCCTTATGTCGGTTTCGCAGATGGTGCTTCCCACAGTACCTGGAACCTGTCTTCAGCAGCCTGGGTGATTTATGATCCTGCTGGTGAGTTGATAGACCTTCAAGGTATCTGTCTAGGACGAACTATAAACAATTTCGTTGAATATAGTGTTGTTATTAAACTATTGACCGAGGCCATTGCTTTCGACATTCGTGCATTGATTATTAACCTAGACTCGCAGCTTGTTGTTCTTCAACTTAATAGACATTATTCTGTTAGAAACCCTCACATCTTAAGGTTGTATTTGCGTGTTTATTTACTGGAAAGACATTTTGATTACATTACATATCAACATATTCCTATACAAATGTATGCATTAACTGATACAATAGCTAATATTGTATTAGATAGACATTTGTGTAATTTGTAAAAAAAATCATCATTACATGACAAGATCCATACAAGAAAAAAAAAAAAAATAAAAATATATATATATATATATATATATATATATATATATATATATATATATATATATATATATCGATTTTTTGCATCCATGTGCATTATAAGTTCAAAAAATATATGTGTTTCGATTACATCTTGAGACATCATTTCTCTCAAAAAATATGCGGAAATAAAACCTAGGTGTCTACTCGGCGTGACGCTCACGATAACACGTCACTTCCCGAACAATCCGCCTCAACAAGCGGTGAACACGGTTTGACACCCCTGTAGTGTGCCTTTGATACACGCGATGAACATCATCGAATCGCGTATAGTCCGGGATCCCATGGGATATTTCCTCCAAGTTTCATATGATTTCCTCCTCCTCGCCTCCCTCACCATGAGGGGCCACATCAAAGTTGCGAGGAATCCTCCACGCCATCGGGGACATATCTGCAGGTCTCTCTGGGCCAACATCTACAAATACATGGATTAATGTTAGAACATGCATAACAAAAAAATCATAATACTCATCAAAATAGAAAATGAGTCTTACCCAGTACTTCATCCCAATCCTCTCCTTCTGGGAGTGGGAGTGTTGGGTTTGTGTTATATTCTTTCCATGAATAATCACACGTGAGGGGGTAGCAGGGGGGCGGTAGCCCCCCCTGTTAGGGTCCGAGGCAGCACCCCAAAAAAAAAATTTAGTCCTGATTTTCCAGTGGGCGGACCCGCCCATGGTTTTGTGCATGGGTTTGCACATGGTTTTGGGGCATGATGGTTTTTGGCCCCTGGTATTTTGTAGATCCAGTCAAGGAAACTACGGTTATGTTCTAATATAGGGTTTATGTATGCTTCGGCATGTATATATGTGTGTTGTAACACTAAAAGGAATATAATGAAAAATCAAGTTGGTCGTCCGATTTGGGATCCAGGGGAAAATCTCTGTGTTTATATGTTTTATGTTTTATTCTCTCAATATTTTTTATTTCCATTTTTAAGATTCGTTTGCAGATAATTTCTGTACAGGGTTAAAACCTATAGGGAGATTTGCATCACCGGTGAAATCTGTGCCAGAGTAGGGCCAGTCCTCCACGACTATTAGCTATCGGCGGAGCCACTCAAAGAAATCTGGTCTCCAGGACATTTTTTGACCACCCCCTAACCTTGGCATCAAAGTTGGCCAATGAACCATCTGTGGCTCCTAGGTTGGTGGTATTGGAAATATTATCTCCTGAGTTTGGAAAATTGGTAATCATTCCAAGATGAACGATACCAATATGCACCCGTAGCCGAACTGCTTCAGCTTGGTTTTCTTACATTTTTTCAATTGACGCTTCATGTTGATTGTTACCGCCTCTACCCAGTTGTAGAGGGTCGGTGCCATGCAATCTAGAGTAGGAAGTCACTGTGTTTTTGTGGCCTCGTTCGAAGCCTACGATCCAGCATCTCGTGTGATGGTGTGCAGTAGTACCCTTAGTGCCAAATCTGGAATAGTTTGGATATCCACTTTTCCGCTTCCTGATCCTTTCCTTTCCCCTGGGCACACCCTGTCAATAACCATACTCATGTTCTCCATTGAGGGCCAGTTGTCGGTCAAGATTGGTACTGCCCCCCTTCGCGACAGTCTGGTTATGAAGTAAACATCTGAGACCTCAATCTCAAGTTCCTGGTCATGAATAATGAATTTTTCCTAATCAACGTCCCAGACACTGATTAGGTACTGCAACAGCTCTGGTTGAGCTCTGAGACATGGTGCCATAAAGAATTCCTTGAGCCCGCAATATCTGAGAGCTTCCATGCATCTCCTATTTCCTATGGCTTCCTCATCTTCTTCACTGTGTTCTCGTTCTTTCCATTCAATCACCATTTTATATTTTCACACCTACAAAAACATCCATATGATTTTCATTAGTCAAATCCAAAAATTTTGAATGGTTAAATTGGGCCTGCTTGTTTAAATTTACATGCTAAAAATGACTGTCGTGGTTGGCGTGAATTTTTTAGAAACAGTCACGCCAATTGGCGTGATTCCGTGCCTGATACCCACGCCGACCGTCGCACCCTAGATTTTTCAAAATCCCCCCATAGATCTACAAAATTTGGGTTGCAGGTAATGAAAGTACTATCAAAATGCAGGGAAGGATGTGAGTTCTTACCTTTAACAGACAGATTCGAGATTGGTCTTCCATATTTCCCGCTGTCAACGCCGCAAAATCGCAGTGAAAAAGGGTAACCAATTGCTCACAAGAGGTAAAAGTGAAAAGTAATTTATTTTTTACCATATTTGGCATTTTATAACTTTTCATAACCCTAATTAGTTTTTAAAGCGTATTTTTCGATTATTTCGCTATGTTATTTCTAGAAATGGGTTTTACATGCATCTCTTGTGCGGCGACAGGTCTTCAATGTGACAACGATGAAGTAACGAGTTTTATTTTATAATTTTTCGGACTCGGTAAAAATATGAAAAAATCACTTTTGGAGTCATCTTTCAGCGCTTTTCTGACTCTCAAAAATTGAAAAGATTGCCAAGACTCTTGTTGTTTTGAACTCGTTAAATGGTTGTGAAACGATATCTACCTAGTATACGTTTACCCATTTTTCAAGCTGGGATAGATTATTTACAAAAAAGGAATACCTTATCCTATCGCGACTAAGAGGTTCTCTCAGACATATTTTTCTACCTTTTCGAATCTGTGCGACTAATTACAAAAAGGGACTGCTGGAGTTTCCTTTTCCACTTCTTTTCAAACTCTCTAAACATGAAAAGGTGTCGAGTTCTTCCTTTGTCAGACTCGTTAACCCTAAATGACATCAGACACCATCACCATGATGTTAGCGAGTTCCTCCTTCCTAGGGCTCGTAAAATGTACTAGGATGAATTTTTCTGAAGGACAAACTTACATGACAAGCATATTCTATCCCTTTCAAGCTTTTTTTCCAAAAATAATTGGGGTACTCGCCAGCAATTGTGGGAGAAAATGGAACCAGTTCTCAGTCTTTTCGGTAGTATGTCGCTCTTGAACATGACACTCATCTGCATTCGTGTCAGGTTGGGGACACTTCATTTCGTCATTTTTCCCTCCATGGGTTTGGCTAATCTGTTTTGACCTCTGATATACTCTTTTCCACATCATCATGACCTCATATCCCTTGATGTCAAATACTTTCAAATACGGAGTCGTGTCGCTGATATGTTCAAGAGAAGTTTCTGTTTGCAGTTTTCAACCTCCCTCTGATCCTCTTTTTGGTGTTGATTCACTATCATCATATTCCTCTGTCTCGTGTCAATGATGTGGGAAACATTATGACCCTCTTTCGACGAGGTCACTTCCTGTCGACTTCAACTCATTATCCAAGAAGTTGATCTAGAGACTCCCTTTCGGTACCTTGGAGCTTGCATGCCTCAATGGAAAGTTCTTCACATTTGATGACAGGTCCACATCATTGGCCTTTGATCGAGTGATTCTGTGGGTGTTCGACGCCAGATAATTGTTCACATTTCATGGATTGTACTAGTTTTACCTTGAGATCCATTGTCATTATTGGTGATTTCTCTCGTGCATGTTAACATCTTACATCATTGCCTGGTAATCAGGTGACTTTCTTGCATGTTCGACTTCAGCTCACATATCTACATGCTTGAATTTTTACTTGTTCGGGTCGAGATGGAGTGCAAGACCCTGGGTTTTGTCTGATAAGATCCAAGCTGCGAGATATTTTGGTTTAACATGACTATATGCATGACTCTTTTGATTGGATGGTTGCGACCATACCTGAGTCTATTTGTTGATCCTTACTGCTAGATGACTGCATCCATAGTTCGGATCTTAATTTATAGATGTACTCTAATATGGATGGTTACGCCCATTCCACATGTTCATGTATCAGAGATATCAGTTGTATTTGTACTTGCAGGTTTTCTAACAGCGGTGTTTGGTTCGAATGCATTCTCGTAAAGCATTTCACTCCTCCCTCTCTCTCAGACCTCGTGCTTTAGGGGGAATTTGTTACACAACATTTTTTCACCGTCCCTGCAATCTCCAACCCACACATGGGGGGACCATTTCTGTGACTTATATGCAGTGTCATGCCTTGCAAAAAGTGTCATTGCATCCCTTTCCATGAGAAGAACATTTCCTCTATTGACTATTCCTAGAACAAACCATCAAAAACACATGATTTTGGGTTGGCACTGGCAGGCAGTTATGGCCTTGCGCCAATAAGGGAAATTAGCACTGGGCTCCATGCCCATTGGCACTCTGTCTCAATGGACTGCCCATGCTGAGCTATTTTTGGAAATATTTTTAAATATAGAAGCGAATTTTCCATTGCCAACCACTTCATGAGGAATTCTACATGGGTTGTTCAACTGAATAACGTCGAGCACCTTCCTTTGGCTTCTTATTCCATACTTTTGAGCAACCTCCCAAAGGATAAGGCCTCCCTTCCACCATATGAGGGATCCCAACCTTCTCCTCTCCTTCTATAAATAAATCTCTCTCACATAGATGCAGCTCGCTGAATGGTTTGGGTAGCTGAACATTTTGGAGAATAGTTGAAACAATATGATATAGCTGGTGTGAGATAGAGTAGAGAGAGACCCTTATCGAGAGAGAGTCTAGGCTAATTTCCTCGCTAAGTCCAAAGTCCCCGACGAATGCTTGAGACGTGTTTTTACTAGACCCGCTGAAGGAGGCTACGACGTCAAGGCTCATTTGGTTGTAATATTTTTCTTTCTCTTAGTATATACATGAATGATTTTTTGGTTCCCGTCTTGTGTTGATGTGATTAATCTTATGCAATACATTTAATTCTCCTTGACCAATTAGATAGTTATGAATGCAATTATTCTTTCGTATGCTTCTTTTGTTCTCTTATCCTTGTGCAGGCACCTGAGTACCATTGCTAAAGGACCGTGACGTTTTGGGACGAAGATCAGGATACTACTGCCACAGCTACGACAACTACGTTGGAACAAAGGTATGACATCTATCTCAACTCAGTTTCATTCATTAACTAGGAATTGATGCATTAGCATGTCCTCTTGCTACTAGACCCACCCTAGGGCTAGAGGGATCGCCTCTGTCCGCAGAGGGGATTTACCTACACAACACCATGTGATTGTCCCTTGAGAGGGAGTTTGACTTGCATGTAGATGAGGAACTCTTAGTTCCAAAGGATGAACCTCAAGATGTGGAGCAGCCACAAGCAGAGGAGGATCATAGAATGGCAGAAATCACTCATGCAGATCCATCCACCATAAATGGTAGGAATCACACCAGAGAGGCTGAAAAATTGATGCTAGATGCAACAGAGCCTATAGGTGCACCTACATCACAACACAGGCAGAGAAGGTCCCCATACAGGTATACTAGACACATGGCTCTTATCTTCGAGTGTATTGTGATATAACCATCCTCTTTTGAGGAAGCAGTGCAGCAACCAACATGGATTGATGTCATGGTTGAGGAGTATGACTCCATTATCATAAACAATGCATGGAAAGTGGTCCCAAGACCAGTGGGAAAGCCAGTGGTTTGATCTAGGTGGATCTACAAGGTGAAGCAAGAGGCAGATGAGGGTGTGGAGAAATTCAAGGCTAGATTTGTGGCCCATGGATTCTCATAGGTAGAGTGGATAGACTATGAGGATAATTTTGCACCGGTTGCAAGGTACTTATCGATTAGATCCATCCTTGCACTCTCAACGCATATGGGGTGGAATATACATCAGATGGATGTAAAGGCAGCCTTTCTCAATGGATTTATTGAGGAAGAAGTGCACATTGAGCAGCTGTAAGGTTTTGATACCTTTGACAGAGAGTCGCATGTGTGCAGACTCAAGAGAGCATTGTATGGGCTGAAGCAAGCACCTTTTGCTTGGTACACAAAGAGTGAAGCGGATGCGAACCTATATCATATTGTGGTTGATGGTAAACTTTTGATTATTTTACTTTATGTTTATGATCTTATACTGACAGGTGATGCGCAGCTCATAACTTCTTTCAAAGAGGAACTTGCAAGAGATTTTGAGATGAAGGACATGGAGCTCTTACACTATTTCCTTGGCTTGGAAATATGGCAAAGAGATGGGGAGCTATTTGTATCTCAGGGAAAGTATGCCAAGGAGATTATGAGGAAGTTACACATGGAGGGAAACAAACCCATGGAGACTCCTCTTGCAAGAAATTGGAGGAAGGAGGATGCTACTTTAGGCGAAGTAGTGGATGCTATTGTTTACAGGAATCTTGTGGGTTCACTTATGTATTTGGTGAACACACGACTATACATATGCTACGCAGTTAACCAACTTATTTAAGCTATGGTTAAGCCTACCAACCTCTTTTGGAAGGCTGGGAAGCATGTGTTGAGATATCTCAGGGGCACTACAGAGCATGGATTATGGTACAAATGGACAGAGGGAGTGAAGCTTCAAGACTTCACCAATGCATATTGGGCAGGTAGTCCATCATATAGGAAGAGCACATCAAGGGGCATCTTCAGCATATGATCAGTAGCAGTTTCTTGGTACAGCAAGAAGCAGAGATTAGTTGCACTCAGTTTAGCCAAAGCAGAGTACATGGCAGTTATTCAGGCCGCATGTGAGGCCATCTAGATGAGGAAGATACTTGCTAGTTTTTTTGGTCATTAGATGGATTCGACGATGATACATTGTGATAAACAGTGTTTCATAAAACTCTCGGTTAATCTGGTATTCCACGATAAGTCCAAGAATATTGACATCTGGTACCACCATCTCAGATATTGTGTTCAAAGGCGCGTTATGTTGTTGCAATACATTCCCACAAAAGGTCAGGATGCAAATATCTTGACGAAGGCACTTGTGAAGAGAAAATTTGAATACCACAAAGGTAGGATTGGGGTAGCTGATAATCCCTTTCTTGTTGAGAGGGATTGTTGAAATTCAACAAGAAAATGCACCACATACTAGTGTGGGATTCCAGGTCACACATGAATGATGAATTCGGTGACACATTAGTGCTAATGTGGGCGTCCAATTTTTAAATAAATTGGAAAATAAATTGTAATATTATTTCATAACAACTTGTAATAGTTAACTAAGTGTGATAGACTTAGTTAGCTCAAGATTTTCGAGTTGAGGGTCAAAGAGTAGGCATGTAGAGTGATTCTATTATTTACAGGGTCCAGTTGTAGTTGTAGCACTAGTGTGGTGTGAGTGAAATCAATTAACTCAAATTAATTGAGTTAAAATCAATTTAACTAGTTCTAAATGATTGATGAGCTAGTGGAAGATCAAGTGAATTAAAATAGATTTAATTCATAAGTAGTGATCTACCAAGTAACTGATGATTCATATCAATAGTTCCATGCATGTTAATTTTGATGACGACCCAGTTGAGACAAAGGTTAAAGGCATGTAAACTATCAGTTGTATTATTCGCGAACTTCCCAGGTGCAGTTATAAAGCCACAGGAAGCCCATGATGGATTGCACGGTCAAGGAAGGTTGGAATTCCTATTAAATAGGAATTATTTTGCCTGGGGATTGTGTGAGTAAGACGGGTTGAAGGTGGGCAGGAAATTGGCTATGTATTGGTCCAATTTTTCCTAGATCAGTGTGACACAATTGGTAGAGTGTACGAGGTTGTGGTGAGCACACATTCATTGTATTGTTTCATGATTCCTTGGGTGATTATACAATAAATATGGAGGGGTTTTGAGCAATTGCTTTCCCCAGGAAAATCTTTTGTTGTGCGATTGGTTTGCTTCTTTCTCTTACTTGCATGTGATTGAGCGATCGTGATTTATATTCCGAAAATATTGTCAAAGGATTCAGTATCTTTTTTAAGTATATTGCATGATCAAATTGAATCCTTTGGTGTAATTTCTACAATATCGGCATTAAAATCTAGTTAGATAGAGTGTTATTCTATTGTAAAATTTGAACTGTTAAGAAAATTTAAATTAAAAATAGTCACTAATTTTAACAATGTACAAAACTAAACAAAGAAACTATGCTAAAGGTGTATATCAAAACAGGAAATTGTGAATTTATTTGAACCTTTTTTAAAATAGTTTTTTATTCCACCAAAGAATGTGTTTTTAGAACATTACTTTGCTAAGACTGATATCCTAATTTGGGGATTTTCTATATTTATTAGATAAGTTTAAAACATATAGTGGTCTTGACGATATGGGAAGTTTTTCTACTTTAAGCAGAAATAATAAGTTTTCTAAAAGTGTAGGCACCAAATATTTTTAGGGAACCTTGGTCCAATGTGAATGTTGTTTTCTAGAGACATTGACTGACTATGTAATGTAACAAGGTTTACAAAGGATTTGTTATGTTGTTGTTCAAAGAGTTGTTGCAACATAGGCCTAGTTGTTTGTTGTTGAAACTACGTTGAGGTACTCCATGTTATAGTGGTGACAACTAGTGTACTTTCACAACTTTATTTTTTTTTGTTGAAACTACGTTGCAGAAACTTTCTTGTAATTTGCAACTCACTTGCGGCGACTCTTATGTAGTTTGTTTTAGCGTTGTTAAAATAAAGTATTGTATATGAAAATAAATATTTCTAACAATGTTAATAATATTTATTTTTAATTATTTTAATATAAAATATATATATATTGTAAGAAGACATTAGAAAATAAGATATTATATTTTATAATTCAACATTTTTATGATACTTATCATTATCTTTATTTATTTTTTATTGAACTAAAAAATAACATGAAAGTTTCATTAAGATTTTCTTATTTCTTTTGAAATTTAAGCATAATAATTTTTTTTAAAGATTGTGTTAAATTAAATTTTAAATTTTAAATTGTTTTCATTTATAAACTATTAAAAGTGTTAATTGGTTTCTTCATAATATTGTTATCTTTGTGTTATATTCTTTGTACAATTAGTTCTATGCATAATTGGTGTGTGTTAGCTGCAATGAAGGGCCCATAACACGCGCTAATTATGCATAGAAGGGTAAAAATATTTCACATTGAATTCTCTTAGCTCCAACACCCATCCTTCCAAGACAATATTTCCAAATGGTTGCAGGAATCTACATTAACCAACGCCACAATTATGCATCACTTTTACAACCAATTAAGATACCTCAAAGCTTTCTTGATATAATGGAATAAGCAATAATTTTGGGATATTTTTATTAAAGAAAGATTTCACAACACAAATGGAACATATTCAACAAATAATAATTCAAGATGGAAGAACAAATGAGCTTATCTTGCAGGAAACCGAGCTCCAAGTTGAACTGGAAGAAAAAGAAATTTCTAAGAGGAAATCCTTTGGAGACAAAAGTAAAGAGTTCATTTGCTAAAGAAGAGGGAAAAGAACAATAAATTATTTCACCACACTAAGATATATCATTTATATCACAATCATATCATTCACATCAAAAATATTCAAGACAATAAATTAGAAGCTCATAAGGATATTGAGAAGGAGTTGATCACCTTCTATCACTCCCTCCTCTAAAAGGAATCATTTCTTAGTCATTTATAAATTCACTTTGCACATCCCCTCCTTGGTCTCTAACAATAAAAATGAATCACTTATTAGAGAAATAACCTTAGCCAAAAGTAGAACAAGTGGTAATGGAAATGCCAGGAGGGAAATACCTCACTTGGATAGCTTCACCATTAACTTCTTCTAAGCATGATGGTCCTTAGGAAGGGGTTCTAGGGAGATGAAGAGAGGGTTTTAGTTTGTTGCCAAAGGATTTAGCGATGATTTTGCATATATGATTTCAAAGTGTAATGGATTGCAATTTGTTGAATTCTTCAGATCTTTCCTCCTTAAATATGAGTGTTAAAAAAGTAGTGTCAAGAGATAGGAGGATAGAATATTTTTTCCTAATTATCAACAAACTACCAACCAACAATCTCAATTTATAAAAATAAATAAAAAATTTGAATTTATTTTTAAACTAAATTTCCTTTTCATAATTTTAAACATTTAAAACTCAACATTCTATATATTTAAAATGAACATGGATTTAAATTATTAGGATTAATGTGGATAACTAAATTTCATAAAGAGTTGTGCCATTTAAATAAACTCCATATAGTATGCAAAGGAGGCCCAAAGAATTGTGTTAAGTATGGATTTTGTAATGAGGTGATGAGTAGTATGTATGAGAAGGTCGACAAGAGTGTGAAAAGGAATTTAAAACGGATAAAAGTGGAAGATGGTTCAATGTAGAATGATTATTTAGATTCAAATATAATAATGAGATTTGAATTCATTATAATCTAGTTTAGTTTATTGTGTTATTTTATCGGAATTGAGTACGAGTATGGAAGATAGTAATTATTTTTGTCAACTATTTAGAATTTTTTTATTTTACTTTTTAATTAAATTTTAGACAAAAATATGGTTAAAATTATTTAAATACTAACTTATTTAAATTATTACAATTAGAAAGATAGATGATAAAAGAATACTTATAAAGAATAAGTTTCTTGTATTAAAATGTATAGAATATTATGATTTAGGTGTCAAACTAGAGTAGAGAATTCAAAAGAACAAAAAAAGATAGTCATGCATAGTAGATTTTTTGTATCATTCTAGAATAATGCTAAAGAATTGACATTGAAATTTCATGTTGAATATATTTTATAAATTTATTATAATGTTGAATTAATGAGAATGAACAAAATTTTATACCATTAAATATATGGTATTATTTTATATATTAGTTTATCATATTTTCTAGATGTTTAGGATTATAAGTGCATTTTTGTTTTAACGATATTTATGTATAGTGATCCTTAATTTTAATTAAATTTAGATGAATGACACTCAATTAGCTTGTATTTAGAATTCTCGGTTTTATGGTGTCTTTGTTTTACACAAATTGTTTTAACAAATTTCACCTATATACATAAATGAATTAAGAGAATTTTAGAACATAGATAATATCTTCAAACAATGCATGTTGTTGCTTATGGTTAAGCAATTTAATGTTGATATATTAACATCATCATGCCTATGAAAACTACTTTATAAGATAAAGCTCACATAAATTTATTTTATGCAGGATTTGTCTATAAGTATAATGTATGAAGTTGAGTAGAATCTACATAGTTTTAGATTGAGTGAGATATTGATCCTTTTTTCTTCTAATGTAGGAAGAAGTCTACAATAGTCAAGGCTACTAGCCTAACCTTTATTAATAGAATCTTAATATTTTGACGTGCTACTACATTATTTATAGACAAAACCTCACCATCTAAAATAATCGGTTGGTGATTTGTAAGGGGGTAAAGTTTTACTCTTGCGAGATATATATAGGTCTTGGGTTGTTAACATGTTTCCTTAGTTGGGGAATCCATTATAATTTGGAATCTTATGATGGGATGTGATTGTTCATGTAATTTTTAAAGATACAAAGTAATTAATAGTAGAACTCTCTAGACAAAAACATATTGAAATTTTAGTGAACATAGATTAAACAAATGAATGTACATATCTCATGGACACCATATAAATTTAAGTCATATTAAGCCAAATAGATTGACATGAGGCCCTTCTTGTATAACTATTAAAAATATCAAAGTGATAGAATTAATCAAGTGCAAAGATATATCCAAACTAATTTTTTTTGGAATTAGCTTACTTAACATAACATCCACTATTTTTTTATATTAATATCATAAAAATATTTAAAAATTTTCACTACTTTTTCCTCTTGGGAATTATTGTTTTTTGAATATGTTATGTTTGTGTTGTGAAATATTTCTTCAATAAAAACATCCCCAATTCCACTATTTCAAGAAAGCTTTGAGGTATCTTAATTGGTTGCAAAAGTGATGCATAATTGTGCTTGATGTATCTTAATTGGTTGCAAAAGTGATGCATAATTGTGTCGTTGGTTAATGGGGATTCCTGCAACCATTTGGAAATATTGTCTTGGAAGAATGGGCATTGGAGCCAAGATAATTCAATGCAAAATATTTTTACCCTTCTATGCATAATTAGTGTGTGTTAGGGTTCCCTCATTGCACCTAAAACACGCCAATTATTCATAAAACTAATTGTACAAAGAATATAACACAAAGATAACAATATTATGAAGAAACCAATTAGCACTTATAATATTTTATTAATGAAAAATTTAAAAGTTTTAAATTTATTTTAACACACTCTTTTTTTTAATGAGTAAAATTTTTATTATGTTTAAATATAAAAAAGGACTAAGAAAATCTTAATGAAAGTTTCATGTTATTTTTTAGTTCCATAACAAAAAATAATGATAAATATAAATATCATAAAATGTTGAATTATAAAATATAATATAACATTTTCTAAAGTCTTCGTAATATTTTATACATGTTTAAAATAAATTAAAAAGAGTTTGTATGCATCTATTATAAAGAGTTTTTATAAATATTAATTTTCATATACAATATTTTGTTTTAACAACAACACTAAAACAAACTATAGAGGATTTCAAAGTACAAGAGAGTTGTCTCAAAATACAAGAGAGTTTTCGCAAGTGAGTTTTTGCAACGTAGTTTCAACAACAAACAACAAAGTTGCAAAAGTACAAGAGAGTAGCCACCACTATAATAGGGAATAACCACAACATAGTTTCAACAACAAACAACTAAAATTGTGTTGCAGCAACTATTGGACAACAACTACTATGTTGGGACAACTCTTTGAACAACAATGTAGCAATTCCTTCGAAAACCTTGTCAAATTACATAGTCGGTCAAACTCTCTAGACAACAATATTCACATTGGGCCAAGGTTCCCCAAAAATGTTTGATGTCTGCACTTTTAGAAAACTCATTTTTGTGCTTAAAGTAGCAAAACTTCCCATATTGGCAGAACCACAATGTGTTTTAAATTTGTCTGCTATAGCGTATCCCAAAATTAGGATATCAATCTTAGCAACATAATGTTCCAAAAACACATTCATTAGTGGACTCAAAAACTATTTAAAACTGGTTCAAAAGCAATTCACCTTGCATTTAGATTTGAATAATTATATGCATCGCTTAGCAAGTTCACAATTTTCTATTTTGATATACACCTTTAGCAAAGTTTCTTTGTTTAATTTTTCACATTGTCTAAATTAACACTATAGTTAATTTTACTTTTCTTGAACAGTTAAAATTTTACAACAAAATAGCACTTTATCCAAGTAGATTTTGATGTTGATCTAAATCGCACTAGCACCAATATCATCAATCCATCCCACACACAATTGTGTCTAAATTAAATTCACACATTATTTCATTCATCAGTTTAGATAAAATTTAAGTCGTTTTATTAAAGAGAGCTTGCAAGGTTTGTGCTATGATTTAGTTTTCTAAGCTATGATTAAGTTTTCTCAAAAAAAATTGAGACATTAAATTTCGCAATAGTGTCAAATTTATAATTTTTAAAAACACATTTTTTTTGCGTAGAAAACTAAACCAATGAAATAATGTGTGAATTTAGAAATAAACTTCATTAAAAGAAAAACACTACAACTTCCATTTTTTCTTATATTCCAATGGACACATAAGCTTTCCATCAAATTTCCATTTGAAAAAATAACAGTTATGTTTATTAAAAGGAAACAATTACCATTTCAAAACATAGGTGATCTGAAGCAATTTCTGGGCAACTAGAAGTTCAACATCTACAAATCCTTCACGCAGAAGCCTCCAAACAACATCGCCAATTCCATGCATCAAGTCATAAAATAGTCATAACCATGCCATAAAAATCACCAATGAGAAGATATTTGAAATTATGGAATATGAAAAAGAGAAAAATAAAATTCAAACAAAGCACATCCCCAAGACTGCCCAACCATGTAATTGAGGAACTTGACCACTGCCCCCCAACATCAAATGAAAATATCAATAATGGGAAATGTTATAAATATCCAACAAATCCCACCTGCATAATCACGACCTCACTATGGAAAAATATAGAATGACACTTTAAAATTTGTAGATGTATATTATTTACAACCTTAGCCTGGACCAATGAAGGAAAAAAATTTGATTCTGTAAATGTAAATTCTTTACATATCTTGTTTGGATTCTGTCAATGTAGATTCATTACATCCTCAACCTGGAACAATGAAGGAAATCTTTTGATTCTGTAAATTTTTACATCCTCTGTTTGGATTTATGTATATGTAATTTCTTTTCATCCTCAGCGTAGAACAATGAAGGGAAAATTTCATTACATCCTCTGTTTGGATTTCTGTAGATGTAGTTTCTTTTCATCCTCAGTATGGAAAAATGAAGAGACAAATTCGATTATATAAATATAAATATAAATTATTTACATCTGTTAGAATAGGATTCTATAAATGTAGATTCTAAAAAAACAAAACGCCCAGATCTTACACAGGCATAGATACAGAGATCTTGGTCCCAAAATTCCTCCACTTTGCCTCACTCACAAGCATTCTTCAGTTAAATGGTTAAATAATTCGAAATAAATTTAATTTTCAATCCCGCCATTTTCAAATTTCAAATTTCAAATTGAATTGGATGGATCATGACATGGGTTCATGGTGGATGGACGTTAAATGTTGGAAAAGAGTGGAAGACAACAACGAAGTTGGGTTGATGATACCTCAACGGAACAAACAACTAGTGGTAGGAATACATCCTATTGTGCCAACTATGAGACAAATGGAGCGTTTGGGAGATAGAGACGGAAATGGATGGCCCACCGAGAGTTGACGAGGATTGGCCAGAGTAGTCTCGCTGGTGACAGGATGGCACAAAACCTAAAGGCCATTTCGTCAACTATTTAGACTACTCTAATTACTATGATTTATCTAGTTTAAGTGCCACTAATCATAAGATTTTTTATTTTATTTTTTCTAGAGTTCTTTTACTTGTTACTTTATTTGCAAAACTTTAGTAGGTATTAAGTCTGATGCATTATTTAATCAAATTGGCATACTTTTTATCATTATTAATACATGTTCTTTGTGTATTTTTATTTTTTATTTTTTTGGTAACATTAATTTAATTTAGCTTTAATTTTAATCCACAATTTGTATCCCAAGGAACATAGGAGATAATATTGAGTGTTTATTTTTCATTAAAAATTGAAGTACTAAAAATCATTTAGTTCACTGAAAATTAGAAAACACTATATTAAACTATGAATTTGAATTCATCATCAACATATCAAAATGAAGTTAAGATTAAAATTGTTAAAAATCTAAGTTAAAGAAAATAATTGTTATTTATGTTAATTTCAATTTAAAAAAATAAAATAAAAACGATAAAAATTAAATACAATATTAAAAAAATTATTAATGTAATTGAGGTACTGGAAATCATTTAATTTGCTTAAAACTCGAAAACATTATAAAACTTTGAATTTGAATTATTCACCAAACTTTTTGAAATGAAGTTAATGTTAAAAATTTAAGTTAAGAAAATTATATATATATATATATATATATATATATATATATATGGATTAATCACATCTTTAGGATTTGGTCAATAGATTAGATAAATATTTTTTCAAATTAATCATATCATTAGGATTTGGTTTATAGATTAGATAAATGTATTTTCAGATTAATCACATCATTAGGATTTGGTCATAGATTAGATCAATGTATTTTCGGATTAATCATATCAATAGGATTTGGTCTTATACATTAGATAAATGACTTTTCAGATTAATCACATCGTTAGGACCAAATCCTAATGATATGATTAATCTAAAAAGACATTTATTTAATCTATGGATCACAAAAGTCTCAGATCTAACATACATATATATATATATATATATATATATATATATATATATATATATATAGAGAGAGAGAGAGAGAGAGAGAGAGAGAGAGAGAGAGAGAGAGAGTTAATAATTACATCCAAATCAAAAAGAAAAGATTAATTTAATGGAATAAATTATTTTTAGATATTGAATTTGTTTTTTTGAATTTTTTATTTTAAAAATATAAAATTCAAAGTTATTGAAAATAAATCTAATTATAAATAAGATATTATTTAGAAATATTAATGTTTTACATAAGGAACGTAAGAAAGAGATTTGAATTCCGTTGTTTTACAAAAATTAATGTTGAAATCATTAATTTGTTGAAATCTAAAAAACATCTTATTTCTACATTTATTGTATAAAAATTTTGGATTTGAATCCATTATCAAATATATTGAAATGAAGTTATTATTAGAAATACATTTAGAAGCAATAAAAAATTATAAAATAAATATCAACATTCACATAAGAATTATATACAATTATGTTGATGGTGTTGGGCCTGCCAACATTCAGGGGATCTCCCTGATATGAAGTCTCAACTAGACCTCACACTGTTTGGTGTGTAATTCCCAACAGTGGGGTGTTTAATGATATGTCTTGGATTGAAAAATGCATAAAGCAGGTGTTTAATGATATGTCTTGGCTTGAAAAATGCATAGAGACGTGTACGGTGTCTTTGGTTAAAGAAAGTGTGTGTCCCTCTAGAAATTCAATACGATGCGTGAGTTTTTCTAACAGCAAAGTGGGGGAGGAGCGAGCTCCTTAGAAGCCTGTAATAGTACATAGCTTGAAAGGAACACACGAATTGAAAATACATCACACAAACTAACAAGAAAAATATTCCATAAGTTAAAGGTGATCGATTAAAACATGAGCACGCATTCAATAAGATTTGTACAAATTCAAAAGAAATAGTTCATAAGCATATGCATAAGTTAAACATCATACATCTAAAACATAACCAAAATAGTCCAACTCGATTTACAATATATGCATGAAGACGTGTCGGCTCTGATTTTATTATAAGTGAAAGTTTCATTCATACATACAACATGACGAACCACTTTCCCAAATAGTGTAACATGAAGTCAACAACACCTACTCCTCCCAAAGAAGTCTACTCCCTCTACGCTATGGAGAAGCAAAGGCTGACACAAAACTTCCAAGCCTTCTATAAGCCTAAGCCTAGCGAAAATATTGGCTCCCAAAATCCCATTACAAGATTTATGAGGATGTATTTATAACAAAGGGGGCTGACTCTTAGCATTCTCCCTTTGTGACTCTTGGACTCCCCTCATGACTCCTCACATTACGTATGACTCTTCACATTCCATCATGGACACATGGAATTTCACTCATATAATAAATACAAATAATATTACAATTTCCACTCATACCCACATAAGAAAAAATAGGGTAGAGACAACTTAACAGTCTAAAAAGACAAAATACTATGATGTTGGTGTTGGGGTGAACTCAAGTTGAGCATCTTGGACTTGGTGTCTCTCAGTCACGTACTCATACCAATCTTGGTACTTTGCGATGGTCTTCCAAAACCATGAGATAGTGTTAGGCTTGAAGCAGACTCTTTCCTCCAATGCATCTAGGTACAATCTCTTGGAACCAGTCTTCACTTCTTCTTCAATTAGGTGCAACATAATTTTGATCTCAACCATGCCACCAATGTAGGTATGCTAAGTCTATATGTTGATTTTCATGTCCTCCTAGGTGGCCATCTGCTCCATCTACTTCAGGTATTGATCGATCTCTTGTCGGACTTGTTATTTGTGTTTAGCCTCGGTGAGTGTACCAATTGATGGGGTCTAGTGGGTTCTCACCATGAAATATAAGCTAGTGTATATCCGTCCATATGCAGCCTGAATGCTTCTGATGAATGAGGTGAGTTTATTTTTGTTCTGGATTAGCATCTAAACTCTGGATTTCTCTAATTTTGCCTATGGCTTCATCTTCTTTACCAACGTAAGGGGAGAAACCTTATATCGCATTGTCCACTCATGAATGGCAGTGATGACAGTCTGTATATTCTTGAGGATCCTAAAAAAATATCTGCTCTGTTACCAACTCATAAACATCTTGCATAGTGTCTCCAAGGGTGGATACTTCAACAAATATTATTTCTCTTATCTCCTGGGGTAGACCTATGCGAATAGTGAGCTTTGGGCTAATGCATCTAGTTGTTCATTATCTTGATGAAGTGCCTATATGTTTTGTGCTAACTTCTTGTTCTCAGCCACCAAGCACTAAGTGTTGGATCTGGTTGCTCCTGCAAAGGCCCAGCTGGCGTCAGTAATGGAATTTTTATTATTGTTGGTGTCTACCATGATCACCCTTTCTCTCATGAACATGGGTGATGCTTGATCATCTAGGGAATGCTTTATTCATGCTTGTACAATATTCTTCTGTAACTCATAAAATGATATATTGTACACTTCCATGATTGGATCATCATCAAGGGGAACTAACTCACCTTCCTCACTTAGTGCTTGCTCTGTGGCTGGAGGTGGTGGATTTTGAGTGCTGGCTTGAGGTGCATTGGGCATCAGGTCCACATATTCGTTTAGTGGTTCTAGTGCCACTTCCATGTCTTTGAGTTCAATCAATTGTTCAAGATCTTGAGAAAAATTATGTACCTGCATCTCTTCACTCACTCCTTATGCTGGCGGTTGATCCTATACCTGTTCTTCAACCTATATAGGTGTCTTCTCTTCCGTTGTGGAACCTTTCCGTTCTTCCTCTTATTTCTTTTGTCTCTCCTCTTGTTCTCTTATTCTAATCTCTTTTTCTCTTCTTCTAAGCTCTTGTTCTTCCTTCAACTCTTGCTCTGCCCTCTGCACTCTCTGCACTGCTTCTTCTAATCTTTGCTTCTCTCTTTCTACTCTCTACTCTTTACTTCCTTTATTCCCTCTTTGCTTTGATTTCAAAAGCTAACTTTTCACTGAGAGGATCTTCTTTCATTTTCTAATTTTGTTCCTCTTTCGTATGGTCTGCTACCTTCCTCTTTCCTTTCCCGCGCACCGGATCACTGCTTATTGCTGTTGCTACTGCCACCTCTGGAACAACTTGAGAAGTCCCAATTGTATTGATCGTCTCATGGGTTCAGGAGGAGTTATAAAATTTCTTCCATGTTACTCCTTTGGCCACTGGTATATCCCGCTGACCCATTTGAAGTACACTCTCACACAGTTTTCTTTGCAAATTCCCCTTGATTCATACGAATTGTAACTCTTTGTGTCAAACTGGAATCTAACCATTTATTTTCCTTCCGCACAGTGTTCTTTGAAAATTCCTCTCGGATCATACGAATTGTAACTCTTTGTGTCAAATTGGAATCTAACCATTTATTTTCCTTCCGCATCTGCAACCTTGAGATTCTTAATCTCGTATAATCCAACCTATAAAGGAATAGTTTCCCATGGTGCCTTCTTCATCCTATGCAGTCTTGTTGACAATCTTGTGGGAGGTGATAGGCTATCTCTTGCATGACTAGATTTTCGGTGGCATGTCTTGGTAAAATGTGTGGTGGATTTTTCTTGCTGAATAATCTAATAAATGTTCCATCCGATAAGACGAACCCATCATCAATCTCTGGTATCACCTCCGTAGCCGCTTGTGACATGCAAGGTGGGTCCTCCTGAAATATGAGTTTGTAGAGTGAGATGATGAATTGATTAGTAAGTTGATCCATGACTCCATGATGACTGTAATTTGAGAGTATCTTTCAATAGATATGTATGGTGGCGTGCCTCGATGTCCATGTCCAGTTCATGCCATGGAACTGGTTCTGTGCACATATTTTCATCCATTAAGTATGCACACATGTAGAAGCGTGCTTTCTCTCCCTTGGGTGGATTGAAATCTTTTGTCACATGGACTCTTAACTGATGATCCAATAGGTCTGACCAGTTGAATGACTTCCCCTCGTTCACTACCTAGTTCAACAAGATATCCCACCCCTTAGGAAAGGTCTATGTGTCTGACTGGCCATAGATTATGCAAGCTAGTATGACCAAAATCTGATAGGATTTCTTGATTTCTCTTGTATTTTACATGTGGGTGGTTGTCTGTCTAAACTTCTTTGACTCCTTCACCCAGCCCTTGATAATATCTCTTATGTTTTTGTAGTGAGAAACATAGATTACTGATTCCATGTTCTTCACTGGCTCAGGAAGATGATATATCTGTTTGAAGTCTATTGCGAGGAATGCAGCAAGATTTTTTCCCGCTAATGTTGTTCAGTGTCATGGTTTCTACATTGATGGTTGAGACAATGCAATTTATTACATTCGCACATGGGAAAGTTGGATACATGCATGCAACGTTGCAACGCCCTAAATTCATGATTTTGAGATACACATGTCGGTCCTCTAAGTCTGCCTAAAATTCCTTTGTTAAATCATCCTTGTTCTGTTGTCGTGTCAGTTTTGATCCCTTCTCTATGAACAGTTGGGTGTCCAAGTAAACTGACACATTAACCGAAACTTTCTCAATTGCTTCCCCAGTACTGCTTTCACTATTTTCCTTTGAGGTAGCTCTCTTAGATGCCATTTTTAAAGCGATTTTTTTAGATGTGCTCAATGACTATTGTACCTATGGGATAGAAAATACATTGATGGCAAGAAAATGTCAGTTATAAGAAAAAAAACTTTCAGGACATGTTCATGCAGCACACCTGGAAACAGAAAGGAAGGATGGCATAATTTTTTATGGGAAGAGGGTATGAATAGCTGGGGAAACTAAGTATTGTGCAGTCCCAGCAGTCAGTGTCGAAGCTTGTGGCTTGAGACTACACAATGCGCAATTCATCCTTGGAACTGAGCTGGTAGAGACTGTGAATTATGCAGTCTTTGTGGCCAAGGTTTGTGGATAAGGCCTGGCATTGTGTAATGTGCAATGAAGCCAACCAGTACTGCACATTGCGTAGTTCTAGAGGCCAAGCTTGAAGCTTCAGCTTCCATATTTTGCAATTCCCATATGGGCAACATGAGTTCATGCCAAGGGAAAGGCAGATATGCCCAAGGGAAGTGTGAAAATAATCAGATATGAGAGAAGGTGAAGGCATGAGTGCAGATCTGACTAAGTGTTGATAAAATAATACAAAACAAGTGTAGGAACTTAACAAATGACAAGTGTACTAGATCGGTGAGGAGAGTCGTTGCAACGACGACCATCAGTGTAAAAATGCGGAAACTGATGTGACACTTGTGAAAGTAAAATGAAGACTTAAAACAACACTTCTACAGGCTAAATCATGTTAAAGTTCCAACATGCATGCAAAAAACAATCAAAACAATACTCATGCAAGCCAAATGGAAAAAAAGTGACAAAAAAAATTACTAAAAATGATAAATGAAAAACTCACTCAAAAAAGCGATAAAGATTTCATCGAAGGTTCCTTTATCTCCTCGGGAATGATAGAGCTCTAAGATTGAATGTGAGAATGAGCTCTAGGGGCATCAATTAAACAGATTCAATAATTTAGGGTTTATGACATGCATGTCACACATTAGGGGAAAAGCGACACTTGGCAGAATTTTCCTAAATTAGCAAGTGTGCTTCCTTCGGGTTGCTAAAAATAGATCCCTAGATTTTAGGGATGATTTTTCACTTTTTTCTTTTCCGCTTTTTTCAAGAAAACTTTTCATGCACCTCAACGGGAAGGATTGCGCAATTCTTGGGAACTGGCAGCTCCCAGCTTAGTTCATTATGTAGTTTCAAAGTTTAGTGTTGGGATACCTATCATGACTGTGTAATTCCCAAACTCAAGGTTGGGTTACCAATCATGACTACGTAATTTTGATCAATAAGGACAATACTGGCTTCAAGAATTGCACAGTTTCTGGATGCAAGTTGAGAATTGATGTGCAATACTTAGACAGGAGGTCAGCTTGTGACTAAGCGAAATTTGATAAGTGGAAAAGAAAATGAATACAAGAAAAATTGAAAGATAAAAAACAGTTAAAGCATGTATACATGATAGCAATGCAAGGTAAGCTCTTGTGAAGGGGAGTTAGGCTCCAAAATCTAAGCAATAGAAAAATTTTGGAGGGTGGTTGTAGCCACTACAAAAAATTATTAAGTGAATGTTGATATTTATTTTATAAATTATAATGACTTATTTAATTTTAGATTTTTAATAATAATCTCATTTCAAGATGTTTAGTAATGGATTCAAATTAAATTTATTAATTAAAAGTTGCAGCAAATATTGGCTTGAATTATATCACTATTTATTTAAACTAAAAATTATCAAACCAAAAAGACAATATTCCAATGTACAATTATAAAAAAAAAAAAAAATTAGATACAACATATAGTAGTGAAATTTCTAAAAGAAGGATTAGAATCTTGATTACCATATAAAACATATTTATATAACAAAAGGTATGTTGACAGTCATTGTCGTCTATTGTTTCTTCAGATAGATCCAACACCTACTTGATTGATTCCACATTCTCTATAATTTGGTGGATTATGTTATCTTCCATAGGATTTCCAAAGTTTAAATTGATAGATTGAACTTGATTAGAACTTCTAGATTCCTCACCTTCTAACAAGTTAATAACCATGTTACAAAACTCATTTTTTTCTACCTTGGAAATCCCAAGGCGAATCAAGGTTTTTCTCAAACGAGTAATAGAAGAGGAGACTCAATTGAACTCTGAATCATAATGCATTAATTTGTCTTTTATGTTGCATAAGTGTTCCTATTTTGACTCAATTTTATAATTTACATTATTTTCCCCATCCTTAATGTTTTCTATGATTGAGTGAATCAAGTCATTATTTATTTCAATTGCCTCCTCATGTTTCCTTAGTTCCAACATAATCTCCTAAATTTCATTATATTCCATTGGATAGGCACAAAATTTTAGGTCACTAAGCAAGGAATGATATTAAAAATGTCTTTCATGGGAGTGATGGAAAAGGCATTTCCTTCAATTGTCCAGTTTTTGTTTATGGGGTCTGGTACCCAGACACCTTTTCCATTTTGTTTTGATGGTTATAATTGTCTAACTACTACCATAGCTTAGTTAAGGACCTCAGTATTCCACTTTGTCTGTCTCTCTCAAATCGGGATATATTTGGTGTTAGGGTGGATAGATATGTTGAATTTTTTGAGAATTCCTTTAGTTTTGACTCTGCAAACAAACTCACTTTTCCTCCTTTATTCCTTTGTTGATGATGCCCTTCTGGTTGAGTTGATTATCTCCTACTTGAAAGTATATATAATTCTGTGTTTCCTCGATTTTATGCTCATTTTTAGTATCAATCCTTTCCCTCTATTATTATGGATCCTCGAAAGAGAATGCCTAGTCACCGAGGCGGTGCAACTGGATTTTCTTCTTCTCACTGACAGTTGTTTGGATGGGAGTCTATGGAGAACTAATTTGACTCAGACCCTCTTGAAGTTAGGAAATATATTATCTTCCTAGATTCAAAGGATTTTGATGATCGTACTTATTTTATTTTATTCGGAGTTCAAAGGCAGCAGCCTTAAATCAATACCTAACCTGGGGAAGTTTAAAAAGTGTAGGCTCCATTTCCTTAATTTTGCCACATTGCCCCAACAAATGGAAACATTGCTTCGTATGGTTCTTCTAGACAAGCATGTAGAAAACTATAAATTGTTTGCATGGCAGGAGGATATCAAGTGAATCCTTTGGAACATTCTCTTTAGCTTGGATGATATTGTGACTAGATTAGCAAAGGTGGAGAAATTTGTGGTCTTGGACTTGGCCACTGCATATGAGGAGATGAAGGAAGCATCAACATTCATTAATGCTCTTCCAGTCAATTTCACTTCTCCTGCTATCACTTCTCCACAGGAAAATCCCTCTCCTCTCTCCATTCATTATCTCTCACTAAAGGGATTTGGTGGTTTAAACTCTCTGGTTGTTAGCATGGAACTTCGGGATGAAGAAATATTATCGCTTCAAACTCTTACCAATTAAGATAATATTGTTTTTTCTTGTGGTATATATTTTTGTTTCATTTTCAGCCAAATGTTAAAGGTTGCACTTGTCAGTTTGCTTCAATATAGTTGTTTTATTGTCATCCTCCTTGGTTTTTTTTGAACTTTTAAGATCACCAATGGACTCATTTGGTAGAAATAGTTGGGTCTCTATGAATCTATCACATTCACAATTTTTGTATTGTAATTTTAAACTGGTATAAATAGTGTTATTTTGGGTACCCCTGGATGAAGCAGTGGCCTCCAAGGGTAGTCTTTTTTTATCATGGAATATGAAGTGCCATCAATGTAATATATTGTCTTATTAATGGAAATAAATTGCAGAATCTTAGAAAAAAAAATATAGTAAAAATGTCTTGGACTGCTACACTTACACAAAAACAACAAAAAAATTAAAACTCGAGGTAAGAATAAAATATGATAATAAAAAATGCCAACAGTAGGGTCGATACCAATATTTAGCAAATCCATATTCAACGAAGTATACCAAATTGAGTCCTCTATTGTCAGTATATCAAAAGAGAAAAATTGCTTAATGCAAATAAATATATGTACCTTACACCATAACTTCAATTTTAATATCTCGAGGTTGGAAATGAGCATAAGGTTGCTCAATCTTGAACCTTCATTGGGGTATGAAAAGAATTATTCCATAAGAATTTTTGGATTCCTTGAGAGAGGATCCAAACAAAAATTCTTCATAGACAACACCATAAACCATGGGATTCCATTCTTCAAAAATTATACTAACTGAGGTGACCCACTGTAACACTCCCTCCGATCCCCTTGGATAATCTTGGTTGTGGGAGGTGTTACCTATTTTTTTTTACCCAACTTCCAAGGTATATTATGAATTTGGGGTAATACAACATTCTTTTCTCAAATTTTGCGGAATTAAATTTTGATACCTCCATCAAGTTCAACTCATCGAGAGATTTATGACAATATAAATTTTATTTTGATCTCATTCTTGTAACTGAAGTTATGCTCGTTATAAATTTTCTAATAATAAGAGTCTATGTCATTCTTTAGATCTCCATGTGGACCCATGTGGCTATTTCATAACCCATGTGGCACTATTATGGCCACTCATGTGCCCTGTGAACATTGAGCTAGGGTCTAAAACCACCCCGACCAAATAAATAGTATCGCAAATCCCCCAATGATGGGTTTGAATCTAGGGAAGGGGGCCTCATAAAATATCTCAGTCATCTATTAGGGATGAGTGGTTTGGCACTAATCCCAATCACATGCCCCTCCCCCCCCCCTAACTCGTTAATCATCAACTATAAGGGGGGTCCCGTCAATCAATCTCGATCATCGATCTCAGTCAGGAAGGGATTTTTCCCAATTAACTTGCATGGGGTCTAACACCCACTCTATGGACAAAAATTTGATACCATTCTCTAGATTTATGGGCCAATAAAAGTGATTTTTACCTAGAGGGAAAAATCTCTAACATGCTTCAAGGGTGGGAAAAACCACTGGGATGATACCACTTACCATGTCATTGCCACATCACTTGTAATGTCATCTCCACATTGCACCATGTCATCACCACATAAACTACTATGTCATCTACACATCATCACAAGGGAACCACATGGCACCCACGTGCCCTCCACCAACCCTTGGTGGCACATCTATGTCATTACATTGATACGACCGCTCCTTTTCATGTCTCTTGTTGTAGGTTAACAAGTTTGAAAACATAGAAACGGGGAGTGAGCAGTGGAAAGGTTCCAACACTTGAGGTTCCACCCCTCTCTTTGTGTGTTTTATCATTGTTCCATCAACATTAGACCTTCCTTGCAATATTACCACAACTAGAAATTGTAGAGGTCCAAGGTTCGATTTTATGAGGGCATCATTTCAGTGCTCAAGGTTATGATGGTGGGCCAGACCTCTAACAATGAGAATGATATCCAGCAAAGGACACGAATGAGCCAGGACAAGAAATGGCATGCCTGATGTGAACTTCTCTTAGAAGTAAATCTAGCCCTAGAGAAATATGGGACGTCACAAAAGTGGATACTCCCTTCCAGCCCAGAATTTTGAATATCAGATACAACTTTGCATTGAAACAGAATTTGGAACTTACAAGGATTGACCTCCCCTAGATACAATGATTATTTCAAAATAAAATTGGCCCTGGTAAATCCAAGGCTTCACAAGGCTTCATAGGGAAATTGGCCCTTTCCAACCCCAAATGTCCTAGATTTTGACTGTGCACCAAGGAAAATAAGAAGAAAAACTTCCTTGGGCAAGGGGATGTCAACCCAAATGAAAATTTTCCTATAAAACACAATCCAAGGCTACACCTCGACCTTCAATATATTATGCAGTTTTGCATTCCACTCACACAGGTCTACAACCCACTCTTAAGAAATTTTTCATTCATTTATTAATGTTGTAAACTTCTGTGTTTTACATATATTATGGTCCACATCATAGTAGTAAACTAAGTGTGCATAAACTCATAGCTTGTATCAAAATTCATAAGATAAATACCTACCAACACAACCCATGTATACCCTCAACTCATAACATAAAAAATAGACTATAATTCATAAATATGTAAGCATCTCCATGGTGCCACCAGTCATTAAAATCATAAACATACAAGATAGCTAGGAGTGAGTGTAACAACACTCTTCAAGAATTCAAACATGCAAATACAAGGTCATATTAACATAACATGGTTGTCATAGCCTATGATTAAAACATGCATTATCTTTTTACTTATCTGAATATGATATAATGGTTGGAAAATGATGGAGGATTTCCCATCTCCACCCAACCATAGGCCATCTACACTGTAACCTTTCTTACCACTAACGACCCTCAAGCCAAATCCAAATTTGAAGGGGATGCTTTCCCAATGGAAAATTCACTCCAAAGGCTCAAGTAGACACTCAAAGATGGATTTCATTGTCCAAGTGATTTATCAACTATCCTCTAGAAGTAAGAACCACAATAACTCTCTTACTCTCCTTAATCCATTCATAGGGCTTCACCTAGGGTCTAGATGAGGTATTTCTCAATCCAAGTTTTTGAATCCATTGTCCAGGTAGTTTATCATCTCCCTAATGAGCACCATAATGAATTAGAATACCCTTTCCATGTGGTTTATCGTCTATATAGAAAGCACCACAATGATTTGGGAATCCACTAACCACACAGGCATGGAAACATAGTCTAGTGGCCTCAAACACAAAACATTGAGAATAACACCAAAATTCACATAGCACAAGGCTCACCATTTTTTCCATTATTTCCTTGGCTTCCTTCGGTCATGCTCCACAAATCCTCTCTCTTATCACCAGTCCTCCACATTCTAGGCTCAGAAACCAATCAAGGAAGAAAAAGTAGGAGGAGAAGAATCCCTTCCCCTTCTCTGTTTCATTTATTTATACTTCCTCTACATCCCATCCCTTTCAAATGGAGTGCATTCACTTCCTTCCTTCTTAGAAAACTCTTATCTTCCTGAAGAGTCATCCCTACCCAATCTCTCCTCAATCTTTGAGAGGAATGGACATCGTCCTCTCCCATTGACTTCTTCAGTCCAATCTCATAAATTTTTTCAAGTGGTGGTTGTTTGATTGGGTCAACACCAACTTCAAAAATATCTCACAAGGTGTATCATGGCTTTTTAAACAAGTGAACTTGCCTCCTCCCTCATGTAATGGAAAAATGTTGTCCACTCCTCTAAACTAATAATTAAAATTACATTAAATTTTATGAGCTTTAAATTTATTTGTTTTAACCAGTTGTGCCTCCACTTTGGCGTCTCAGTTTCAATTTACAAAAATAAGGTAAATGTAGGGTTTTTGTTGGCACCCAAATTTTGTGGACCATTTTAGATTTTGGAAAGAGTAGGACCAGAAGCTTACAGACTAACCTTACCACCCATAGTGAAACCACATTATATTTTTCACTTTTCCTTTATTAGGAAGTGTGTATGTGACACTAATCATGTGGTTGATTGCTCTATGATATAGGTAGAAACCAAGGGAGAATTCTAACCAAAACCATTGTGCATCCTGGACTGGAGACAAACCACACTCTAGAATCAAGTAATAAAGCTGGTTAATGTGCAATAGAACTTCTTTGGAATGGATGAAGCAGACTGGGAGATTTTAGATCAAATGAGGTTACTTTACCCATTTTTGTTTAATGAATAAGTGGTTGTAAGAGTAGATGATCATAAAGATAATTTTTTGTGTTTTATTGAATTCTATAAATGTAGAATACCTGGGATGGTGTTCCTTTAAGGGGGTGGGGTTTTATGAAGAACCGAAGTTCAAGCCAAAATATAGGGTTGAGTGGAAATCCAAGGGTGAGTTTTTAGCACTCTGCCAGATTCCCAAGGTTGAAGAAGGAATCCCAACAGAGGTAACTGCAGACCAAGATTTTGACTTGATAGCTAGCCCTATCAAGTCAGATAGGGCTCTCTCCAAAAGTTCACAGCCAGGAGGGATGGATGAATTAGGGTTTTTAGGCTATATATTGAGTGCAAGGGTTGTTTTTATTTGATTTGGTTGGGTTTCACTGGATGAAGTAATTAGGTCAAGGGAGCTAGGTCAGGGAAAATGAGATAGGGTTGCAAGGATTTAATGGGGCAAGGCAGGGATAAGGCTTACCACTTTAAATATGATTTTGATGAGATGGTTTTAAGGCTTATGAGAAGCTAGGAATAGCATGGGAGATGTGTTCTTCCTAAACAGAGGAAAATGGACAAATTATGAAATCTTTCCCAAAACAGAGCATGAGCAAGCATGTGTTCTACATATCAACTTGAAAGAGATCATACAATAGAGATGAAATGAACATGAATACAACACATTCTAACATATTAAACTGAAGGAAAAACAATGATAAATAGCATACCACATGTATCCCAAAAAATAGTTGCAACTCTTCTTTATTAACTGGCCAAAACTGAGTACAATAGTTCCTTGATCAATAATCTAACATCCAAAATGATTCCAACCCTTGCTAAGAGTGAAGAAAGAAACTAAATAGACATAAAAACCACATTCACTCATCCTTAGTGGTCGAATTCATGAGGTGAGGAAGAGACCCACAAAGTACTGAACTGAAAGTTGAAGTGTAGGATGGTCCAAGTGACTCATTCCTAATTACACTCAAACTGATTCATTTTGACTCAATGATAACTTTTACCCAATGAATCTACCACTAGGTAACTAATCCCAAACATAATTACATTTAACATCACTAATTACATAGGTAGAAACATGATTTCTTGAAGAAGAGTTAAAATTTTAGAGAAATTTGGAAAAATCATCAAAATGGTCATTTGTGCCCTCCATTGTGCATTTGCGCCCTCCATGTTTAGGACCACTTTTGAGTGACCTACAGGTGTCCAAATTAGGCCCAATATGGCTTGTTGGAAATCCTTGCCTATCCTCTTTCTGAATATGCCTCAATTTTTGAAAAGGAAGGTCATTTTCCCCTTCAAAATGTCATTCTCCCAAGATTGGTATTTGCGCAGTGCCTAGGTCAAAAAAGGGGTAGAAAGGTGATTTTTTGGTGGTTTTTTGAGATTTTAAACTATCAAAACTATAAACCAAGGCTAGAAACATGGTTTTATAGAGTGCATTGGTCTTTAGGAATCCAATGGTAGCTTTATTTCCCTAAAAAAGTGCCCCAATAATTTGCGTAGCGCCTAGGCCGTTGCGAAAATGACCAATTTTCTGCTAAATACCTGTTCCAAAAAACTTAGAAATTTCCATATTTTGCAAAAAAATTTCAACATTCCTCAAAATTGGTATATAATTTGATGATGATGTGGCTAGGCTTGGAGGGAATCCTTAGCAAGAATTTCCAATTTTTTCTTTTCCTCCACGACCAACTCTTTAGTTTTTGCATTGGCACTTTTGAGCTTGGCCATTGCAATTTTCTCCTTCAAGGCATGGTGTTTTAATTTCCTCCTCAATATTTCATTGTCTTTTTTGGCCTTTGCTAGCAGCTTCACCAAGTTTTTATTGGCTCTATCAAGCCATGGCTCCCTTTTCTCACTGATCACTGTAGGAAGCTTCTCATTTAGGGTTAGCTGATCAGCAAGCTCAGCCTCCCTTTGTCTCTCTAGAGCTAGAGATCTTTTCAGCCCTCTAGTTCTAGGTTTCTTTCTTCGTGCTTGTTCCTCTTCGTCATCAAGTAAACCATACCTTTCAAGTGTTTCATCTAGCATGGTTTTGACCTTTTCAGCCTCCCTTTGAGCAATGACATACTTGACCTCATCAATGACCTGTTTAATCTTCAGTTGCTCATTTTCTTGCTCAAGGAAGTGTATGATATATCTAGTCCTGTCAAGATTAGTTTGGAGCTCATAATATTTACATACTTACTTTTGATGGCAACATTAGTGATTTTTTCATTTTCGTCCTCTTTTAGGTCAACAAGCTGAAATTATTGTTATGTTTCATGAAGATCCTCCTCATCATGATTGACTACCTCAATCACCTTTTCTTTAACTTTGTCCACCTATTGTGTTGTTGTAGAAGGCATGGCCCCTTCCACTCTATGTGGATCAAACATGTGCCTGTGGCCTCCCTGGTAGGTTTTTGGCAATGGCTCAACCTTAACCATTCTAGCCCACTTAGGCTCAATGTCCTCAATCTTGTTGGGTGACCCAATGTCATGATGAGATGGAGATGAAGGAGGTGAAGGGGATTGATCTGATGATGATGAATGTGTTATGAGCTAATATGGAGGATGGAAGTGTATGGCCGGGATGATGAAGGGACATTTTGTGCATACTGAGTGGATGGCTCAATGAAAATATCATTAGCTATGAAGGTACTCCATGCAATGTATAGTTGATTGAGATGGTGGAGGACTATGATTTTTATGAAGGAATGATGAAATAGACTTCTCGTTTGTTGTCATTAGGGGAATTTTGAGGTCTAAAATGGGCCTCCTAAGAAAATAATAAAACAATAGCTAAATCAATAAAAACTATTTTTCAATTTGCAATTTACTTTTTGCACCACAATCAATGTAACCATGGTTAAATTCAATTCAAAAATTGTACCAAAATAAAATTAATAAAAAAATTGTATTGATGTGACTATAAATAAGAATGAGATTTTCAAGTAAAAGTCATTATCATTGAACAATTAATGCATTTGTCCTTTGTACTTAAATAACTTAAGATAAAATATAAATATAAATTCATAAATTATTAATTATATAATATGTTATTAATTAAAATTTATATTATTTAAATTGTATAATAACATGTAATTAACGTACTATATAAAAATAATATAATAAATGTAATATATTATTTTATGTTTGAATTTTATTTAAAAAATGTGAAATGACATTTATTATGAGTACTTTACTTTGACTTTAAATGTACTTAGAGCACTACCATGGTTAACCATGAGTTTTTATCCACCATTAAGAATGCGACAAGTACCTTTAACTCGAGCAATGCCACCTCAACCATTAGGGATGATGTCATCCCCTAACATGTAATTGGTTCTCATCAATTGAATTTTGATTGTACATTTTCCTTAGGAGGCCCATTTTAGACCTCAAAATTCCCCTAATGTCAAACTCCTTTTTCTAGCAATGTATGACATCTTCTTTATACTCTGGAAAATATAATAGGGTATGTTAAGCATCCTTACCCTAGTGAAATACATTAAGAGCCAAATGTGATAGGAATAGAGCCTTGAAAATCTACCTTCACATGAAAAGTATTTCATGATTATCTTCGTCATTGGTGCATATCTGTCCAAGTGGTGAGAAAAAGGAAAGAACCTATTTGTTTGATTTTGGTGTATTGGTTTTAAGAAGAAGTCAAAATTATGTGTCTTCAAATTACCTTTCTTGAACCACTTCTCCCCAACATTTGGGATCCCAGTGGTAGCTGAAATGATAGCAGTGGATAAAGTAAAAGTGACACCATCTAATGTAATTTCATTTTCATGGAGTCCAGATATGAAAACTCTTGTTAACATGGGATGGTGTTGGACCTTCTAAATTTTCTCACAAAAATCGTAACATCCAACATGTTTGAAGCATGCCACGTACAATGGAGAAGCCAAGAGTTCCCTAGTGTTAATAGGTTCAATTCTGATCACTCTTCCTCCTTTATGTGGCCTCCTTACCTCTATTTCCTCTCTTTCATTGAATGATGTGTTTTCTTCCTCTACTGCCATGGTGTTTTTGTTAAAACGCTAGGGATTAGGGATGGGTAATTGGTAAGGGAAAACGAGGGAGATGTTTTCTAGGGATGTGTGAAATGGGGGAGGGAATAGGGAGTAGTAGTATGATATATTTAGGATAGGGATTTGGGGATTGGAAGCCTAGGTAGATGTAACACCTAGGGCTTAGGTTTTTGGGAGAAAGGTTTAGGAAAAGCGAAATTTGAAAATCATGGGCTTGGGAATGGGTTTTTATAAGTGTGGGAAGGATGCAAAGGGTAAGGGAGTGAAATTTGGGAGTTTTCACAAGTGTAATGGGATAATAGGCTTTTTAACCAATTCAAACACAAAGTTTAAACCTCAACTTTGACAACACTTTCAACACATAAAATTTATGAAAATGGTTTTAAATGGCATGAGCTCTTACTGTTTTTCTTGGAGGTCGATGAGTAGACTGAGGGAGCTTTGAAGCTGATGTTTTTGCCACTTAAATAGTTTTCTAGGGCTTGTTGGTCATTTTCCCCCTCTTTTCACCATTTGCACCCTTGACTGAGTATTTGCGCCCCTGCTCAAGCATTTGTGTCCTGCCTCAAACATTTGTGCCCTAAAATGGGTATTTGCACCCTGCCTCAAGCATTGCACCTTGAACTCTGCTCTTTTTCCAATTTCGCTCAGAAATTTACAATTTTGGTGTCTTAGAGTGCTTTCTTAGTGTTTGGAGGAGACAGATTAATTTGAAATGAAGTCAAGGAGTCACAAATACTAAAGTGAATTTTGAATTGGAATTGAAAAACACACTTTTCTAATGTTCAATTCACCTTTTTGACACATTTTTTGATTACCCTTTTCCTTTGATCTTTTATTCTTTGCAGGATGATGTTGCTGGAGTTTGGCACTTTTCACTTTCAATTTTGGATGTGCGATTTGAGTTGGCAGCTAGGGACAGAAATTATTACATATTATGAGCATACAATTACATAAAAAAAATTAAAAATAAATTACATCTTTGTTTTGAATAAAATTACATTTTAGTATGAAAATTATACTCTAAAACCAAAATTAAAACTTTTAAAATGATATTTACATGCTGATAAATCCTCTACAGATGATTGAGAAGGATTTATTTGATTCACTCTCATACCTTTTTTGACCTTATTGGGATGAAATGATGTGTTCATGAACCTTGAAAAATGAAACCTAATTGAACTAATGGGACCTTGGATGACTTTGAATTCATGGTTGAATTTGACTAACATAATGACATAGTGACATGAGATTTTAAGATTTTTTTATGCTCAGCAAGATAGAAGGTGGGTCAGAACTGTGAAATTTTAAGGGAGAGTGACGTTTTATGACTAGGGCTACCATCAGTGAATCAATTTTTTGCATGACCTAATGAAATGATAAAAAAAATCTGAGTGGGACCCCTAAAATTAATATAAAAAAATCATTTTTGATCACTAATGGAATAATGCATATTCTAACATTAACATCGGCCTTATTAAGGATGGAAGCTCCTTGGAGGTGTCAAGAACACCATAGACCAAGTGCCTAACCATTGGGCCAATACGGTCAGAAAACTTCAAACTGAAATGCATGACTAAATACTGACAAATCAATGACACAAACTAACTTTGAAATTGACTGAAATTGACTCGAACAATGACTTCAAACTTAACTTAATTTTATGAAAACTGAATCTTGAAAATGGTAGAAACTCAATGAATCTCCATGGCCTTCACTTTGGGCTCTGAACTACAGTGCTTTTCCACTTCACACTTGCAGGAATATCAAACTAATATATACAATGAGGATGAAACAATTTTCACAATTTCATATCAAAAAAGATAGTGCTTCAAGATCCTACCATTAACTGGCCCTCCTAAGCAACTTTTCCCATCCATTTCTTCCAGGAGATATTCATTTTGTCCACGAGAAGTTGCAATATTAAAAGGCCCTTTCCATAAATTATCAAACTTCCCGTGCTTACCCTTGTCTTCATTCCTAGCATCCCAACGGAGTACCAGAGTACTACATCATCGATCTTGAAATCATATTGCTTGGTTTTTCTATCATAGATTTTCTTGATCTTATCATGGAGCTCGGAAGTGTTCTGAAATACTTCTTCTCTTGTCTCCTGCAGGTGAATCATTTGGTTTATGCCGCAATGTATGTCCTTTTCTTCACTTCTTGCTTCTTGTAAAAGTTCCATGACTGGGACAGCCAATGAAGAAGGGAAAACCGTGTCCACACCATAAAATACCTGAAATGGAGACATTCCAATGGATTTATTGTTGCTTACTTGATCTTCCCACAGTGCTTTAATTAGCTTCATGTGCCAATTATTCTTATTCGCCTCCAACATGTTTTTGATTATGTTGATCAAAGACTTATTGGAGGACTCTGCCAATCCATTGCCCTGTGGATAATATGTTGTAGAATGACCCAAATTAATGTTATACCTGTCACATAATTCTATGATTTTATTTGATTTAAAGGTTGCACTGCTATCCGTGATGATCTTTCTAGGACAACCAAACCGAGACAAGATATTAGCTTCTAAAAACTGAATTATAATTGAGTCTGTAGCTTGCCTATTTGCAATCGCTTCGATCCAATTTTTCAAATATTCTGTGGCAGTAGGTATCCATTTGTGTTGAGCAGATGAGGGTGGGTGTATTTCACCAATAAAATCTAATTCCCACTACTGGAAAGGATCTTTAACTAAAATGGGTTGTAATGGTTAAGGAATAAGCTTACGTTTACCTTGGAAAAGTTGGCATTCATGGCAGCTCAAGACCGCCTTGTATAAATCTACAAAAAATGTCGGCCAATAGTAACTTGATCTCAGTAATTTGTTCGCCGTGGTATTCCAGTATAAGTGACCTCCACAATCTCCTTTGTGTAAATCCTTCATCACTTCTTTGGACTCATCTTCAACCAAGCAATTGAGTAACACACCTCCAGTATCCTTCCAGTAGAGTGCACTATCTAGTATGCAATATTTTGAAGACTTAAGTTTCAAGGACCTACTCTTACTCTTTGACATGCCTGGAGGAGGGTTCAAATGTTGCAAAACATAAATGATATCAACATATTGTGGAGATGATGAAAAGATATCTGATACTTGAATAAGACTTACACCTTATTCTTCATCGGATAGTGCTAATATGAGATTGATGTCAAGTGCATGTAGATTTGACTCAAGCATGAGTTTGGATAAGCCTTGCCCTTTGATCAGCTTGGTCGGCTTGATCTCAAGGTCATACTTTAAGAGCGTTTCTATCCATCCACCTCTCCTTCCTTCTGTTAGGACTCTATAATGTACCTTTTTGACCATACATTTGGCTACCATTCCACTCTTTTCCAATCCATATTTAAAGCCTATATTATCACTTTCATCCATTTTTCCAAAGGTATATAACATTCTTCTCTTTACTATATGTTTAATTTGTTTTACATGTAATTTTACATTACTTTCATATTTAATCATTAATCGAAAATATATAGTTGTTGAGACAGTTTTAAGACTACAGTTAATCTATCATGGCTATCTAAAGACTGTGTTGCTGAAACAGTCAAAATAGTACGCAAATCCCGTTGCTGAAACAACTCGTGGTTTGTGATTCTGAAGTAGTATTTCAAGCATGACAGCAACAAGAAAATATAAGTAAAGGGGCTGTTACACTGGCCGTAACAACTGCACCTCGAAGCCAATACCATCGTAACCATTGTAACAATATTTTCCTATGGAAGAACATAATATCCTATTTCAGTATAGAAGATCAGATCGGGATAAGAATAGGATTTCTATAATGTAATCAATTGTAATAGATGTATCCTCTTTAAAAAGAGTAGACATCATCATTAGAGAACATTAGAGACGAAGGAAAGCTTATTTTGAAAGAGACTTACAGAGTTGTAATATGTTATATTTGACAGATGAATAAAAGCTTGTCCTGAGCATTTCGTTTTAATTCCTTCTCCTGGGGAATCTTGTGAGAAGGAAAGGGCCCACCTTCTTCACAAGATTCACCCATTTTTTCCGTAGTGTGTTAACTGTTCTTTTCATTTATGCCTTGTTAAACTCTGTTTGCTAAAATCATTTATGCAGTATTGGAACTCTATTATCTATTGCTAAAACTCTGTTTCCATTGATTGTTGCATTGTTTTCATACAATTCATTCCTAGGTAATTGTGGATTATTTTAATTGGTAATCTTGTTTACAAAATGAGTTTGTGAAAGCGTGGTAATCAAAAATAGGTGCTGAACATTCCTACTTGGGGAATAGGGTCTTTTTCTCTGTTATAACATAATTGGTCTTTTCTTCTGCAGATTGGTTTCCTTTCCTAGATTGTTATCTTTTTAAATGTAATCCAAGATTCTTTTGGTGATTGTCTGCAATAGAAAGATTTCCTTTGTTGTAACTCAAGTAGAACTTTAGTTTGTTTGAAACAAGGTGTGATTAGTGTAATTTTTACTACAACTTTTTCATTACTTTTGAGGTTGAGCATATACAGTGTGTGATTTCCTTTGAAATAAACAGATTTCTCTGGGTTGACAATTTATGTAGCACTTGATTGTTTAAATCAATAAGCAATTAAAGTGACCAACATTTTGGCACCATTGTCGAGGAAGGAAATTATAGATTTCAAAAGCATTGATGTTTTTCTTTTAGATGTGCAGATTGCATGAGAGGACACGAGGTCCATAACAAAACTAACCCTACAGGTGGCAAGGGCAAAGGAAGGGGAGGAAGAAAGACCTTTATTGAAGAGATCGTATCAAAAGCTGAATATTCTCAGAGGCTAAGCTCTTGACGGCCAAAGCCTCAACAATCCCCTCGATAGAACTACAAAACAGAAGAAATTTTGAGCCCTGAAAACGTTGAGGAGCCAGCAGAAAGCATTGAAGAACCAGCATAAAACATTTAAGAGCCAGTAGAAAGCGTTGAAAAGCCAGCAAAAAATGTTGAGGAACCAGCAGAAAACATTGAGGAGCCAGTAGAAAACATTGAGGATCGAGCAAGTGCAATAGGAGATCAAGCAATGGAGGGGAACAATGAAGGATTCTTCGGTGGAGGACAAGTAGATCCTGAAGGAGAGGGAAAATATGAGAATTCTCTCTCTACCTTGGGATCTCCTATTGGGAATCTTCCTAGAGGAGAAACTCCCATGAAGAATATCCCACTTTCAGCCTTACCTAACTTCCATGGTTTATCTTTTGAAGATCTTGATGAGTTTCTTTTCGAGTTTGATATATTATGCAGAAGTTATGATTACATTACTAATGCCCAAAAACTGAAGCTACTTCCAGCAACATTAAAAGGAAATGCATTAAGGTGGTTCGTGAGTCTTGGAGGCCATGTAATCACAACATGGGAATAGATGAAACAGAAGTTTCTGCTTAAATATCAAGACTACTGTCATACAAGAGAAAAAAGAGAGGAACTATTTAAGATGGTACAAAAGGAGGACGAGAATCTAGAGGACTTCGTGGAAAGACTACAATACAACTTGCAGAGATCCAACCATCCCGATGTAAGTAAGGATATTCTTAAAATGATATTACTGAAAGGGGTGAGGGATGACTGTCTAGATATGCTAAATATTCTTGGTAAAGGGGACATATCTAAAGAATCATATGACGAAATTTTTAACCTCTGTAAAAGATGTTCAAGAGGAGCTGCAAGGAACAGGTCAAACAGCAAGGATACCACATATTCAAGAGTTCAAAAATCAGCCAGTGGAGGAGCAACAAGAGCCGAAATAGGTAATTTACTTGAGGAATTTAAAACTGAAATTTTAAGTTTTTTTGCTTCACAGATTGACACCTTGCAGGTTAAGAAGAAACAAGCCGAAGCAGAAGCAGCTTTGGTGGTCTTTTTCCCCAAATGCAGAGATAAACACCCTCTAAGGGAATGCCCATCGGACAAGGTTCCAATTTGCACCCTTTGTGAGAAGGATCATGAAACACAACAATGCCCTTCTTTACCAGGAATAAAGGCAACATTGCAACCAACCGAAGAAGAAGCTAAAGCAGTCTATCTGCTGACACAGAGAATGAAATGGAAACCACAAGGACAAGGTATGAACTCTAATATGCCATTTACATCTTCTAATCGTTGGAAAAATTATCCTTCTTTTAGTCAAGAAAATTACCCTCCCTTTAACCAAATGCAATACCCGCCTTTCAATCAAACGAATTACCCACCCATGCAACAAACAAACCCTCCCTTTTTAGATCCTACAATGTGGACTCCTTGGCCTCCACAACAACAATCTTACTTTAACCAATGGAATCCGAATTGGAGGGGTCAACAACTCTCGTTTCCAAATCAATTCCCTCAATTTCAGCAACCACTTCCTCTACCATCAGGTGCTACACCAAATAATCAAATGATAAGACCCCAGCTACCTATACAACCAAATCCTAACCCCAATAATAAAGCTGTGAAAGTTATTGATATTCAGAATCAGCCTATAATTCATGTTTTCCCTGCAAAATGTAATGACATTCATTTACGATCTGGGAAAATAGTTGAACCCATTATCGATGATGTTACCTCTTCTGATTCTGATAAAGAAGAGACTGAAAAACGTGATTCACATAAATAGATACAACCATCCTTTAATAAGAGTGTTGAAACAGCAGAACCACCATTCCCTGAGCATTTAGTTCTAAATAAAACACTTGAGCCACCTGCTTTTAATATTTTAGGGGAATTACAGAATCTTTATGTCAAAATTCCACTTTTACAAGCACTAAGAGATGTACCAATTTATGCCAGAACTATGAGAGATATTTGTGTTAAGAAACGCAGTAGGAAAGCTAAAGATCCCCTTACAGTTCATGTTATGGGTGATCTATCTGCATTAATGTCTGGTAAAGCTCCTCCATTTAAATATGGTGATCACGACCATCCTACTGTCACAGTGCAAATCAGAAAAAAAAATAATCCCTCAAGTTCTGGTAGATTTAGGTGATGCTATAAATATTATGACTCTTGAAACTTCACAACTATTACAGCTGAAAAACGTAATCAAAGATGCACCAACCATTCTAGAGTTAGCTGATCATTCTACAATTAAACTGGAAGGAGTTATTGAAGACCTAGTTATCTCAGTTGAATCCTGGAATTACCCAGCTGACTTTGTGGTGTTACGGACTAAAAAAAAGCTGGGGGGACATCCTCTAATTCTGGGAAGGCCCTGGTTAGCCACAGCCAATTCCTTTATCAGCTGCAGATCTAGTTCACTGACAATTTCCAATGGATATGAAACTAAGCAGCTTACTCTCTACCCTCACGCTACACCCATGATTAATAATGATAATTCTGTATGGATGGACTATGATGATCATGCTATTCAACCTATTTTGACTATCAGACAAGCTTTAAGCCTTAAATATACCACTGAGGATGATGTAATTAATAATTTCATTTGTGAACCCTCCTCCGTGATTCCTGAAACACACAATCAGCTGGCTGCACTTTTGAAATCAGATAACCAGGAAAAGCTTAAATATGAAGATCTACCTCAAACATCAACCACCATCTCTTCTAAAAGTATAACAGTAGAAATCGAACCTAGCAAAACACTGAACATAAACCCCGACTTGACAGTTGCTAAAACATAGCAATTAATGAAGCTACTGCTTGAAAATAGGGAATCATTCGCATGGGAATATACATATATGAAGGGAATCTCTCCTGAATTATGTACTCACCGGATCTATATCAAGGAAGGTTGTCGACCAGTCTGTCAACCCCAACGACGAATGAACCCTAATTTAAGAGAAATTGTCAAAGAGGAACTTCAAAAATTGCTTAATGCAGGGTTTATATATCCTATATTTGACAGTGAATGGGTTTCCCCATTGATAATAGTTCCTAAGAAAAATAGGAAATGGAGAGTGTGTGTATATTATAGAGCCTTAAATAAAGCCTCTCAAAAGGATCACTTTCCTTTACTGTTCATTGATCAGGTGTTGGATAGTTTGTCAGGGAAGAAATTATTCTCCTTTTTATATGGGTTTAGTGGGTATAATCAAATTATAATTGCACCTTAAGACCAAGATAAGACCACTTTTACTATTCCTTGGGGAACTTTTGCCTATAGAGTTCTCCCATTTGGATTATGTAATGCAAAGAGAAGTTATAGGAATATTTTCTGATATGCTCAATGACTCTATGGAAATATTTATGGATGATTTTACCCCTTATGGTGTGTCTTTAGGTGAGCTTGTAAACGATGTATACAAGCTCACCTCTCCTTAAGCACCGAAAAATGTCATATGATGATGAGTGAAGGAGTAGTGCTTGGACATTTTATTTCATCTCGAGGAATTCAGGTGGATCCATCCAAAATACAAGTCATTCGGAACCTTCCTATTCCTAAAACACAAACAGATGTGAGAAGTTTCTTAGGACATGCAAGATATTACAAGAGATTTATTAAAAAAAATTCCAAAATGGCTTCTCCTTTGTTTGTATTACTTATGAAAAATGATGAATTCAAGTGGACTAATCTTTGCCAAGAAGCTTTTGTAGAACTCAAGCATAAGTTATCTACAACTCCTATTTTGAGGGGACCTGATTGGGCACTTCCCTTTCATATATCTTCTGATGCTTCAGATACTGCAATTGGAGCTGTCTTGGGAAAAGAGGAAAACCATCTCCCTTATGTTATTTATTTCATTAGTAAGAATATGACTCCTGCTGAGCTTAATTATACAGTTACCAAAAAGGAATTTTTAGCAGTTATTTATGCTATTAATATATTTCGACATTACATTACTGGTTACTCTACTTTTGTCCATACTGACCACTCGGCTATCAAGTATTTAATGAAAAAATCTATCACAAATGATCGAGTCACCAGATGGTTATTGTTATTACAAGAGTTTGATATTACAATTGTAGATCGACCAGGTAAAGAAAATGTTGTTGTTGATTTCCTTTCTCAGTTAAAAGCTGATGATAATACTCCAATAGATGATTCCTTTCCTGATGAATATTTATTTACAGTTTATGCTCACTCACCATGGTATGCAGACATTGCCAATTATCTGGTTGCAAGGAAGTTACCATCACACCTATCACATCGACAGAAAAGAAAAATCATTCAACAAAGTGCTCGGTATAGTTGGATAAGTGGGTGTATTTTCTACACAGGACTTGATCATGAAATCCAAAGATGCATTAGAGAAGATGAGGTTTATGATATACTAAAAGCTTGTCATGATGGCCCTTGAGGAGGGCATTTTGCTGATAAGAGAATGACACATAAAATTCTTAGGATGGGTTATTATTGGCCCTCACTCTTTAAAGATGCAAAGAAATATGTTCGGGCTTGTGATAGTTGTCAGAGAATGGGTCAACCTAATCATAGAGATGAAATGCCATTAAACCCCTAGGTAATACTTGAACCATTTGAAAGATGGGCCTTAGACTTTATAGGACCCATTAATCCTCCATCCAACCAAAGAGTTTATATATTAGTCTGCACAGATTATATGACCAAATGGGTGGAGGCTAAAGCACTCCTTAGAGATAATGAAGAAGTTGTCCTAGCTTTCTTATTTGAAGAAATCTTTGTTAGATTTTAAATCCCTAGAGAGCTAGTTACAGATGGAGGACCTCCTTTCACTTCTCAAGGTTTCAAATCCACCCTTCAGAAATATCATATTCATCATAGAATGACTACACCATACCACCCCCAAGCCAATGGACAGGTGGAGAGTACAAACAAAGTAATAGTAGCCATTCTAACAAAAACAGTGAAGGAAAACCGGAATGATTGGTCTCAAAGGCTCCTTGAAGCGTTATGGGCTTATAGAACTACCTGGAGAAATACTACAGGATTTTCTCCCTATGAATTGGTTTATGGTAAAATTGTTGTTTTTCCTGTGGAATTTGAAATTAAAACCTTAAGGACTGCTTTAGATGTTAACCTTGATTTGACTGATGCACAGACAGCTAGGTTGCAACAGCTTCATGAATTGGATGAAAAAAGATTAGATGACATTCATCAGACAACTATGATCCAACAACAAAGAATAAAATGGAATGATAAAATCATCAAGCATAAGCAGTTCCAAAAAGGTAATTGGGCTTTATTGTATGATTCTCAGTTTGAAAATTTTCAAGGGAAACTACGTACAAGATGGCTAGGACCTTACGAAATAGATATTGTTTTTCCCAATGGAACAGTAAGGCTCCTAACAATTGATGACTCTAAAACACCACTATTAGTAAATGGTCATCGTCTTCGTATGTACCAGCGCCCTATTTCCAAAGAATATTTTAAGGCCACTTGCATGCAGATGCACATTATCTCTTTTCAGGGGAGCCTTCTACTCCTCATTGCATTTGATTTTTTTTAATTGTATTTTTAGAATTAGATTAGATTTCTTAAACTAATAACCCTGTCAAGGGCTGGCATGTTACAATTGATTATTTTGCATATTCTTGATTCAGGAAAGGCTTACCAAGAAAGGACAATTTCACCACAAGCAGATCCAAGCTTCATTTTGAGAAGCATTGCTCCCCTCACTTCAACTCATTCATAGTTCACTTCCCCATCTTCCCATAACATTTCATCATTCATTCCCTTCATTCCTTTTTCCCTTTTCATTTCATTTTCCCTATTTTTCACATTGCTGAAACACCATTCTTTAGCAAAGACTTTCCCTATTTTTAACATTGCTGAAACACCATTCTTCAGCAAACATTTTCCCCATTTTCCCACTGTTAAAACACCACTCCTCAGCAACAATTTCCCTATTTTCCCATTGCTGAAACACCACTTTTCAGTAGCATTTCATTTATTTTTCCCGTTTCTGAAACACCATTCCTTTCTCCAAAGATATGACTATGCAACATTTTCTGTCATGAAACCATCTTCTTCAGTTCTTTCATTCTCACTTCTCTTATTGCTTATGCTACTCCTGTCTTTTCACTGCCTTCTCCTATGATTAAACAGACCTCTAATATAATCTCCCTCATGTTTCAAAAAGCTTCTAAAGTTCTTCCATGACTATTGAGCCATTATAAGCAAGCACTATATTTTTCGAACAACAAATCAAAGGTAAACATGAGGTATGTAAATTTTATATGTAAGTACAATTAAACTATGGTTAAATGAGAAGAGTTCACAAATCCCCATACATTTAAAGTCATCATTTCAACCGTAGTTGGCGGGGAATATCAAAATTATATGCCATCATTTCACAACATGCCAATTATCGTCATATTTCTTACCCATTACCTCGCTTCTTCACTGTTATTCCATGTTCTCATTCGCAAAATTTACTCTGTTCGAAGTGCGATAACTTGGCTTTTTTACTGTGCATTTTACCAAAGCTGGTTAACTATGGGAGGACCTAATATTCAACACGAGCTCAGCTCGATAGCTCTGCTTGAATTAAACCCAGAGGTGTGTCAGATTTTTCAGCAGGCAGGCTGGGTAGGATATTTTCAGAGGCTTCAGGAATTTGATCCACAACAGGTCCTTGAATTTGCACAAAATCTTCAGGAAGATCATTCTATTGTCTAGGAAGTTCAAATTCCAGTCTCAGAGGGTGGCATAGCATAGGTTTCAGGCCTACTGGTCACTGACACTCGATGGTTTAGTCGAAAGAATATAGTTCTGAATGCACAACAAGATTTTCTTCTTCCAGGAGAACAAGTCGAGCTTAAAGGCCGGGGTGTCCTGACTTCACTCATTACCGCCTCCTTGGCCGAAAGTTGTTGAATTCGTCTAACATTACCTCACTTGTGAAGGTCGCTACCAGGTAATCTACCAACATCATTTTGTCTTGTTAAATCACTTACGACATGGTCGACTGCTAAATATTCCTTATTATTTACTTGGGTGTCTTAGAAATATGTCACATTATTGCAAATAGGTAAAATTCCCACTCCTTTCTCTCACTCATCACTGTATTTTTCAGCAACTGATTCAGAGGGGTTTTGCTCAACAAAACCCTCCCCTAAACAACCCACCCATAGACCCTCAGCAAGCTGTTGAAATTCATCAAGAAGTTGTTGAAAATCCTCAAGAAATTCCTGAAAATCCCCACGAGCAACAACCAGAGAACATCCCTGACCCTCCTGCAATTCCACCTGAAGAACCAACTGATCCAGTTAACCCTCCTTCTAGTCCATCCCACAACCTAGCAAAATCATCTAATCCCATTGTCCATATCCCCAGTGATGATTCCCAAATTGATAACCCCTCCTCCTCTATTCGTAAAAGGAAAATGTGAATCACAACCGCCTTTCTACCAAAAAGACAAACAAGGGCCGCAACTAAAGCAGCTACCTCCTCTGATAGCCCTTCTCCTAAGGAAAAAACCTCTCATAAAAGGAAAAAGCAAACTACTGCTTTTTCTGCCTTCTTACCTAGGAGACAAATGAGGACGTCTACTAAAGCAGCAACCATTCCTACTACCCCTGACCCTGCAACCATTTTGTTAAAACTCCATACATCACCACCCTCCCAAACCCCGAAATTATTACCTGTCTCACCCAGTGGCACTGAAACACAAGAACCAGATGCCCAGGGTAATGTGACATCATTTTCTACAAAACAAGTAGCTGTCCCACAAGAACCAGTTACTCAATCAGTAGTTGTTCCACAAGAACCAGCTACTCAGTCAGTAGCTAAAACACAAGAACCAGTTGTTGATGTACAGCAACTAGATGCCCAAGATGCTACTCATTCAATAGCTGCCACAAAGGAACCAGCTCTAACTATCACACAAGAACCAGCGACAGCTGAAACACAGCAACCAGTTCCTGAGACTGCGACTGATACACAAAGCCCAGTCACTTTGGCTTCCCTTCTACAAGAAAATGAGTTTCTATGATCAGAGTTGGAAACCTATAAGCAAGCATTGGTGATAGCAAAGGAAGCCTATGACAAAGAGCTCAATTTATATACCCTAGCCCATGCAGCATCCATGGCAAACAAACACACAGAAAATGATCCATATAAGGAATATATGTGCAGCCAATGTGGAAATATTTATCAGCAAGCGGGATATAAGATAGTTCAAGTCCCAATGCCGGGAGAATATACATCTTCTGCAGTCAAAGAGGAACGCCCTACTGTTACACAAGAACCAGTAGGGCCTTCCAAAATTTCAGAAAACAAAGTTTGTTTACAAGTACCTCAGCCTACTATATATGTTAAATCTGAAGTTCCTGTTGTTATTTCTACTCCGACTATACCTCAGCCTACCACTTGCAATACTAAAACACAAACTAAACCATGGAATGAGCATCAAATAATGAATAAATGGAAGAAATAATATGCCATTTCACAAGATAAAACCTTGCAGCAGTACAAATTAGTTTGGCAGAATCATATATATTGAAACTGGGAGATCTTGGAGCAAGCACTCCAGCGATCTAGAGTTTATAAGAAGGATAATAAAGAGCTAAAAGGAAAACTGCTCATAATGTTTGAATTGGTACAAAAATTATTGGCTGCTAGGAAACCATCTCTGAATTACTCTCTATTCCTCACAGAACGTCTTGCTTACTTTTAGTTGAAAGCAATCAGAGATGGAAGACCCCATGAGATGCTTACATCCAAACAGTTTTTGAAAACATTTGCAGAAGCCTCTACCAATGATCAGCACTTATTGTGTGAATTGTATCTTCACAATGAAGCCATCCTTGAAAACATAAGGTTTAATTTTAACCCTCTTGTTGTTGACATTCAGATCAGGGCTTTTGCCTCTTTCCTTGCTAATCAGATTACATGGCAGACTATTTTTCTTGTAGCCAGGCATAACAAAGATAACTGTCTTCTCTAGATATAGCCGGAACCAGAGAACCATGCCATCTTTGTGGAAGAATATTATCAATTTTTGAAGAAACCAGGGATGAATGAACATATACGGCAATTACAGGCTTCAGTACTCCAGGATTGTCACCATTTTATTAAAGCCAAAGAAACTGTTGCTTTAAGAGTAAATAATATGTTTTGGCAACAATATTCTAAGGAAAAGCAGGAGTACAATCCTTTTAGTCCTACTAATCTTGAAACTGCATTATCTAGAATACCTAATTACATCAAATGTGTTCAGCAACGCGTTGAAAATTGGATAGGGTACCATTTTCATTTTCCTATTTTGTAGATGCTAGCAGAGGAATATCATGCTCATCATAGGTTGGCCAACAAGGATGAAGCAGAAACCTGGCAAAGATTACAAAATGAGCAAGGATTCAGAGCTTTAACAGATAGCACCTTCCATAGCTACTGCCTAAGTAACTTGCATTCCAAAAGCCAGTATCCGAACTCCAATTCAGATTAAAGTTTCCTGAGGACATGCAACCTTTTTAGTTGGGCGGGATGTTAGGACTCTATAATGTACCTTTTTGACCATACATTTTGCTACCATTCCACTCTTTTCCAGTCCATATTTAAAGCCTATATTATCACTTTCCTCCATTCTTCCAAAGGTATATAACATTCTTCTCTTTACTATATGTTTAATTTGGTTTACATGTAATTTTACATTACTTTCATATTTAATCATTAATCGAAAATATATAGTTGCTGAGACAGTTTGAAGACTACAGTTAATCTATCATGGCTGTCTGAAGACCATGTTGCCGAAACAGTCAAAATAGTACGCAAATCCCGTTGCTGAAAAAACCCTTGATTTGCAATTTTGAAGCAGTATTTCAAGCATGACATCAACAAGAAAAGATAAGTAAAGGAGTTGTTACATTGGCCGTAACAACTACACCTCGAAGCCAGTACCATCGTAACCATTGTAACAACATTTTTCTATGGAAGAACAGAATATCCTATTTCAGTATAGAAGATCAGATCGGGATAAGAATAGGATTTCTATACTATAATCAATTGTAATAGATGTCTCCTCTTTAAAAAGAGGAGACATCAGCATTAGAGAATATTAGAGACGAGGGAAGGTTATTTTGAAAGAGACTTACAGAGAAGGACGTGAATCCTTTGTAATATGTTATATTTGATAGATGAATAAAAGCTTGTCCTGAGCATTTCGTTTTAATTCCTTCTCCTGGGGAATCTTGTGAGAAGGAAAGGGCCCACCTTCTTCACAAGATTCACCCATTTATTTCCGTAGTGTGTTAACCGTTCTTTTCATTTACGCCTTGTTAAACTCTGTTTGTTGAAATCATTTATGCATTATTGGAACTCTATTATCTATTTCTAAAACTCTGTTTCCATTGATTGTTGCATTGTTTTCATACAATTCATTCCTAGGTAATTGTGGATTATTTTAATTGGTAATCTTGTTTACAGAATGAGTTTGTGAAAGTGTGGTAATCAGAAATAGGTGTTGAAGATTCCTACTTGGGGAATAGGGTCATGTTCTCTGTTATAGTATAATTGGTCTTTTCTTCTGCAGATTGGTTTCCTTTCCTAGATTGTTATATTTTTAAATGTAATCCAAGATTCTTTTGGTGATTGTCTGCAATAGAAAGATTTCCTTTGTTGTAACTCAAGCAGAACTTCAGTTTGTTTGAAACAAGGTGTGATTAGTGTAATTTTTACTACAAATTTTTCATTGCTTTTGAGATTGAGCATATACAGTGTGTGATTGCCTTTGAAATAAACAGACTTCCCTGGGTTGACAATTTATTTAGCACTTGATTGTTTAAATCAATAAGCAATTAAATTGACCAACACCTTCTGGATCTGTTTGCATGAGTACTTCTTTAACCATTGCATTTGGAACATATGCCAAAATATGTGAGTGCAAAATATAAACATGGAATTTCTTGAGTGCTTTAACCAAAGCAAAGGCATGTTTCTTGATTATGTTGTATCGGAGGGTTGCATCCCTTATTTTGTAACTGAAGAATTCTATTGGCAGCTTTGTCCCATATTTTTTCTACATTAGCACCCCTACCATAGTATGCTCAGAAGCAAAAGAAAATATAATGAAATCTAGCGAATAATCGGGACTTGTCAAAATTGGAGCAATAGTCAAAGAAAATTTCACCTAGTTGAATGACTTACGAGAATTTTCATACCATTTTACATCATTCTCCTTCTTCAGCGTGTTAGTTAACTCTCTAAGATGATTTGCTAAATTTGGAATGAACCTACGTAGGAAAATTAATCCTACCATTGAATGCTTGGAATTCCTTCTTGTTACGAGGAAAATCAATTTGTTGTATCACTTCAACTCTAGAAGGATCTATCCGGATCCCATCTTTTGAGATGATATGACCCAACATTTTTCCTTCTTCCATAGCAAATAGGAACTTTTTAGGATTTAGGGATATCCCAAATTTTCTACATTGCTGGAACACAACTCTCAAATGGTGTAAATGCTCATCTTCTGAATTTGAATAAACAGTCAAATCATCTAAATAAACAACAAGGAAGATCTATTTCTCATTACTGAATGTTATGTCCATGGCACGCTGGAAAGTAGCCCCGGCATTCTTCAAACCGAATGGCATCTTAGCATATTTAAAGGTACACCATGGTGTAGTGAATGATGTCTTATCCTGGTCATCTTCATGCACAAGGATATGATTGCACCCTAAGCAACCATCCAGCAATGACATCCTGTTGACTCCTACAACTCGCTGAAGTATGTGGTCCATTTTGGGCAGCAGGTAATTGTCTTTCAGCAACATTTTGTTTATATTTCTGAAATCTATACATAATCGGATTTCACCGGTCTTCTTTTGCACTGGAACCAAATTAGAGATCCAATAAGAAAATCTAGCTGGAACAATAATTCTTGCCTTATAGAGCTTGTTTATTTCCTTCTCAATGGATGGAAACAACTTTCGGTTTATTCTCCTGAGATTCTACCTAAAAAGATTTTGGTCTGGCTTTATCATGATAGTGTGTTGAATGATATCTTTATCGTACACCTTTAAATCTGAGTAATCCCAAGCAAACACATCAGAAAACTCAGTAAACAAATAAACATATCTATTCTTTACCTCAGGAGACAAAGACTTTGAATTTTGATGAACTTTGGCTGCTCTGTTGTTCAAATATTAACATCTTCTACGCCTTTTTCTTGGGGACCAAAGTAGGTTTTCTTTCCAAGTCATCTTGATCAAATAATTCTTCCATAGGTATAAGACCTTTTGGGATATTATTTTCCTTGAGCTGAAGTATGTCAATTTGATCTGCCTCGATGACTTGATCATCCTTGTCGTACACTTCGTTGATAGAATAGTTCTCAAACTCACCTTCACTTTGAAGGAAAATTTTCACCTATTTATCGTCCCATAATACTTGCCAAAATTTCAATTTATCGGGAATGGTGGGCTTGTGCTTTATATGAATCTCAAATTTTGTATTTGAAAACATTGTAGATCTGAAATTACTTGCAGCAGTGGTTAATGACTCAGCCATCAAATTTTGCAACCTTGGCACAACTTTAAGCATATATTCTGAATAAATTCTCAAAATTTCAAGTGTTTCCTTCCTATATTGCCTCATTCTTGGGTGATTAGCTTGATACTCACCTTTGATTTTTTTAATTACCAGCTCTGAATCACCGTAGACTGCAATTATTCTAGCTCCAAATTTTTTCAAAATTTTCAGACTGGTAATGAGTGCCTCATATTCGGCCTCATTGTTTGTACAATTGAATGTTAATTTGTAGGAACACAATATAACGTTATTAGGGACTTTATTTTGCTATTGAAATGGGCTACGGATCCAAAAACCAATGTCGGCCCCACATTTTCCAACAGAACCATCAAAGTCCATGCTCCAAAGACCATCTTCTTCCTCAAGGTGCTGAAATTCTTGACTCTGATTTGACACAATTTTCTGATATGATTCTTTATGTTGTTCTGAACTTTCCATATTATTCCTTAAGGTGCCGAAATTCTTGACTCTGATTTGACACAATTTTCTGATATGATTATTTATGTTGTTCTAAACTTTCATCTGCCTTCTCTCATAGTTTTTCGGATATAATAGGCAGATTCTCTTTCTATATTTCTAACATTGTTTTAATGCAATCTGAAACTTCAGGAACATCTTCTATTTCTATTAATTTACAATCTACATCATTTAATCTAGAATCATTGTACAAAAGGAAGGAATCTAAGTCTGTATGTACATCATTTATAGGATGATTATTAGGCCTTTCATTGTTTGTGATCATGTATTTCATTTTAGTCTCACGGTATAGTTTTCTCATTTGACCGAAGACAGGAATAGTTGCATAGGAAAATTCCAACTACAGTGTACCTCTTAATTTATACCCCCCCCCCCCCCCCCCCGAATCTTGATAACATTATATTGAAACGTGGAGGAATGTCAACAACTACCACATCCATTAGAACATTTTTGGTCGGGATCTGCTCTATTTAGACAAATAGATCCTTCACTAAACCAAAACAACAGACACGACTGGAATCGAAAGAATATAAATCATGATATGGGCAGGTTATGTCAAGGCCAAGATTCTCCATGATCGCTTTATGCGTGAGGTTGTGAGAGGCCCTAGAGTCTAACATAGTGTTATGAAGGATGAATCGATGGACTTTGAGACTCAAGTAAAATGGTGGGACCTCACTATCTTGCGACTGACCATCAATTGCAAGACCAAATATTAGCTCGAGTTGATCATCCTCTATATTAACCATGTCGGATAAAAGGTCAAATTTCAAGGTTTAGACTACATGGGATTTATATTTCTCAACTTTGACCAACTGAGTAAGAGGAATAGACACCTTTAATTTTGAAATTTCCGACTCTAAATTGAAAAGTATAGTTTTGTCTACCTCTTTTATGACAATATCCCTTTTCTCAACATGATTTCTTGGTGCAGTTTCTTTCCTCTGAATATCTATTTCTTTGAAAAGTGCACTTGTAGAAGGATGATTGATTCTGTTCTGATTTGGAGCTGCAATATATTTACCCTTATTTTGATTGGCTTGAGAAACTTGCTTATGTGGTACTTCTTTCTGCTGAACTGTCTTTTTCGGAGGTGGATTGATTGGAATATCACAAGTCCTCAAGGAGTAATACCTTTGCTGGGAACTCAATGCATTCAGGTGTCCTCTTTGATAATCATAAAATTCTACTTCTAACTCATGATCATTTTCCAATATAAAGTCTTTATCATTAGGTGAACTTGTTTTTTCCACATATTCTTCATCTTAGGTCAAAAATTTAAGTTGACCATCAGCTGTGAAAAGAAGGTTCTCCTCTACTGTTGGTTCTCCATATTCATCACTCTGAGCATATTTATATTGTAGCGGTGTCCTAATTTTCTATTGTCATTGTATTTCAAGAACTCTTTGCTCTCTTTGCTTTATCCGAAACTAAGGCTGCTACTGCTAGCCTCGAAAGTTCAGATTTCTAATTTGTGGCTCTGTGGAGGTAGATAGAGTTTTAAATGAAACATTAAAATAGGGAAAGAAGAGTGCTCGAGGCCCATTCTATTTTAATATCCCTGCATTGACTTTCAGTACTCTTTGGATGAAAGAGTGGTCTTCGACAGGCTGATTATAACTTCAAAGGTATGTTCCTTGATGTACTTTTCGGTTGTTTGTACTCTGTAGTACTCTGCGAAAAGTAAGGCAGATAAATGACTTCAGGCCTTCCATATTGTGTAACAAATTCTCTGCAAATCTTAGGACTACTGTCAGGGTGGTGATCTTCTCAGGAACATTGATGGAGAATAAAAACATTATGGGAACTCGTCCTTTCTTGGGAAAGAACCTTCTGCTGACGTGAAACATTGATGAGGTTTGTTTTATGTGCTTTAGGCCTTATTAGGCCTCCTGGGTCATTCATAAGGTCTTCAATCTGTATATTCACCCTTTAACACTGGATTATGATATTAATCTTCAATAACAGGCTTTTAATCTCTTTAATCCTTCATTGATACTCTTTGCAGCTTCTGTTGACTGTCTCTGTGAATACTGTAGGTTTTCATGGTGCTAGAGGGTTCGAACAGAGTTAATAACTCTGATTTGGATAAAAACATATGTTTAAAACCCCCTTAGGAGTCTTCCCTGCAATCTCTGGCTCTGAAAAATCTTTCTCTGCGCTCTGTGATTTCCTTGTCTATGGTTGTGAGACAAAGAGCGATTTTAATCATCTGTGACCCTGTAAAACACAATAAACATGCTAAGAAATCCCTAGGAGTGGAGGTGAAATGTTGTGAAATGGTGTCACAGTAATGGAAATGGTGGTAGCAGTGAAAATATGACTGAAAAATCACTGCGGAATGGTGAAGAACTGATCTGATGGAGGTCTAGTGTGAGGAAGGCTCTAGGACGTTGGATTAGATGGACGGATGGTGATCAATGGTCAGGATTAACTAGCCAAGTTTTTTTAGAAGGTTAGGTGGAATAAAATACTTTAGTGTTAAAAACACAAAAGTTTAATGTTGGGCGAATACCAAGGAAAATGGGAAAAATGAAGGAAATCAGGGCCTTTGGTGGTGGGACCGAAAGGGCGGAGGGCGTTTTAATGTGGACCGTTGGATCTCGGGAGGAGATCAATAGTGGGGATCTCCTGATGAAATACTTTGGAAGCTTCGATGGAGAAATATGGATGAAGACGTGATGTAATATAAACCTTTGATCTAGATCCAATGGATGGTCGGGATTAAATTTGGAATATATCAGGGAGGAACAATTTTATAGGGGAAAACCGTTGTTTTCGCGCCGCTATAGAATGGTTTTGAAATTTTTCCCAAAAAACGTGATATACCTTGCTGCCTGACACGTGTCCCTTCTAAAACCACTATTATCGCGTAAGTTTGGAATCTTAACTGTCGGACACTAAAATTGTGCAATACGCACCTCAGCTGTTGGATGTGGGACCGGGAGATCTGACAATGCGTGATAGTGCGCGATATGGAATGATGCGTGGTCGGTAAGGCGGGGAATAGTTAGCGATGGTTTTAATGTAGACCGTCAGATCTATGGAATGAATGGCTCAGATCTAAAAGGGAAAGCGGAGGAAAAGGGGCAGGTGAATGGGCAGGGAAAAGGAGAGCCGTTGGATCTGATCAAGAGATAAACGGTGGAGATCTAATCACATCGGAGACAGGCAAGGGGCCAAAAACTCTGAGGTTTGATGTTGCGATTATGCGTGGATCGTTGGATCAAAGCGGGGATCGACGGTCGATATTCAAGTGGAAGGGAACGACGGAGGGAAAATGAGGCGGAGCACAATTAAATCCTGACTGTTGGTTCCTGTGGATTCAACAGCCAAGATTGAATTGTAGGATCGCAATCAGAGGGGACTGAGGGTGGCACATTAAGATTTTGCGATCAGCGATCGTGCGAGGGTTGTCGAATTAAAAGGGAAATCAACGGTCTGCATACAATCGGTGGGGTAATGAAAGGTGTGATGGGCACGGTGAAACCTCAGCACTGGCCATTAGATCTATACAGATCGACGGTTAATATCGCAGCGGAGGTTGACAGAACGAAGCCCAATTACATCAGAAAAATAAGAATAATAAAGGAAAAGGTGTTCACAAACAATTCTGATTGTGATTAGCACCACGGGATTAGCACCTAGTCCTGGTGCTGGTTTACATGCGAAAAGGGGCTAAGGGCTAGGCCAACAGGGGCTTAAGCCTGATATATGGTAAAAAGTGGGTTTTTGGGCCAAAAAACAGAGTTTTTAAGGCTAAACAGTAGGTTCCGGTAAAGGGAAAAGGGGTTTTTAAACCAAATGAAGGGATTCACAAGGTTTAAAAGGGGAATTCGATGTTTTAGAGGACTTAGGAAGGGATTTTGAGGGTTTTTAGGGAAATTTGGACAAGGGAAAAAAGGGGTGAAAATGGGAAATTTGCAGGGATACAAGGGAGCAGATGGAGGGTTTCTTGAGCACAATTCTTTCACAAACAGTAAGGCTTTTCAATGGAAATAGTAGTGAGGACTATTCAGAGGATACACAACACAAGGAGGCTTCAAGGATGATAGTTTTTCAAAGGAAATGTATCTCTTGAAGACTTAGAAACAAATTTAGCCACCTATTTGCTATGTCAAAAATTTATAGGTGGCTAACAGCGGCCCCACATGGGGATGGCATCTTCTTGAAGGTGTCAAGAATCTCAGAAAATAATCTTTGGAGTAGGCCAAATGCCTGATCTTTTAACCATCTTTTCTTCTTGATTCAGCTGCTACAAACATGATGGATATTAAGTCAGCAGAAAATATTCCACAAACAATCTACCTACCCATCCTACAGTCCTAACATTTTTTCTTCAAGGTGCATTTAAACTTGCAGACCTTCTTCATAATTTTTTATTGAAAGCAGAAAACAAACTAATCTAATTCTATCCTTATCCCTCCATGAGACCAGATTAAACAGTTGGTCTCATAGTTTCTCTACCTAAACTAGCATCTACTAGGATTAAACTGTCTAGCAGATTTCTTTCTCTACATTCTACAACAGAAATTTAAAAACAGTCAAACTAGGATTAGATTGTCTGGTTTTCTGGACTTTGTAGAAATTAAAAACAACTAACTAAATGCTCACAGGCTGAGCTTTATTGAGACTTCCTACCTACTCTACTCTTACTTGGAAATATTTGATGCCCTAGGTGATACAATAATGCCATTGCAGCCAGTCATGCAGTAACAAAAAAGGATAGAAAAACTGACTGCCTGTCGGAGATAACCATAGGGTACTCTGCATGTGGGCCTTCAAAATTGAGGCTGCCACCAGTGATGACCACTTCTGATGTATTTGGCTCTTGCAAAGGGTCAATGCTTGGGGAGTTGAGTTGAATAGGGCCTCCATATATTCTGCCATAGGATCGAAAAAAACATGATATAAACCTTTTTCTTCAAGGCCTTCCATGACTGGTAGGTTGTCTACATCCTTGACAGTTTCAGTCATTGCATTTGCAGTGTGGCCCTTGAAATCAGAATCATCCTTTTCATGGTTGGGAGTATTTGGCAGGTGAATTTCAACCAGGACTACCTCTTCTTCCACTGGACCAAGAAAAATATTTCTTTGAGAAAGAAAATCTTCTTCATCTTCCTAGCAACCTAAACTAGAGGACTCATCATATTTGGCAGGGTTGTCCTCTTGTAGCTCTGAGATGTGTTGTTCTGGTGAGCTGAGCTCTGTGAAAAGGCTAACATATTCTTGAGCAGGGGTCTCTTTGATTACCTCATCCCTTTTAGGAGAAGGTTCGGTATATTCATCTGGCTCAAGATTTTCTTCAGTTCTTTCTTCCTCATCCTCTGCGCTGAAAAGTTGTTGACTTCCATCTTCATGGAAATTATTACTGATGATGTGATATAAAGTAGAGTGAATATTCAATGAATCTTCATCTGCTATCAGGCTTTCAACACTTTCTTCATCAGTATCATAGATAGCCTGCATTGGCTTATTTCTTTCTTGAAGTCATTGGTCTTGATCTTCCTCCCATAAATATTCTGATGATGGTCTTGCGGGCTTAGTTTCCCTTTGGAAAAAATCATCATCGGATAGATCAAAACTAGAAAAATCATAATTATAAGCAATGTTATCCATCAAACCTATTGGACTTTCAGCAAGTCTTTCTTCAAAACAATCTACAAGTTCATCTTCTGATTCAACATCTTGTTCACCATACATGCTCTTCATGCTTCTTATGTCTTGCAGTGATCTGGTTTGTTCTTTCCGAGGACAAGGTGTATGTCTTTTCCAATCATTATTTATGGTTTCAACCTCATATTCTTCCTCTTCTATGTTTAGCAGGGTGTTGGCAGTCTCTATCATTCTTTCCAACTTTTTTTCTAAAGATATCTGCCTTTTTTGCTCTACTTGATCTTTCTTTATTGCTTTTAATCTTTCCTCCCTGCACCACAGGTTTTAGTCAATGGTAATTTCTATGTTCTGCATTTCCTGCAGGCTCGAAGGCTCTCTTTCTCTTATATGAAATTCCACCTCAGGGTCAAAAGAACTCGGATAGTGCAGTAGAGCCCATCCCAAAGGTGGCTTTATATTAGTAGGTATTGCATTGTATACCTTATTAAACCTGGCTGAAAAGTTTTGTACTGTCTCTCCTGGTTGTCTTCTCAAATTCTGGTATTCTTATAGGATGAGGAAGACATTTTCCAGGACTGCCCATCTATCAAGGAAAACTTGAGCAAACTGCTAAAAAATGATGATGCTTGCAACTGGAAGGTTTTTAAACCAACTCTTAACATTTCCTTGTAATTACAAGGCAAACATTCTAATACACACATCATCTTCCTCTATTTCATATAAGTCGAGTAAACCCTCAAGCTTTTGAACATGCTGCCTAGCAGTGATCTTTGAATTTTCTCTATAAAAAATGGGCAGCTTATTTGTAAGTTCTGCAGGAAGGGGTTGGAAGATAAGAGGAAAAACCAGAGGCTTATATATTTCTATCACCTTTTTTAGTGTAGGCAATGTAACAAGAGACCTATGACTGCTTGAAGTTTCAATAGGATTGGGAGATACAACATGAGGCTCTAGTTCCACTAGGTCTTTCATAGGTATATGGGTCTGCGCATGGTCTAAAGATTGAAGTTTGAGATCCTTCCCATAATCAGTGTGAGTCTCATCTTTGTATACTTGATCAGGCTTAAAGTAGGATAGAATGTAGTGGTAGATAATAACAATGAATTCTTTAAACCAAATCCAGCCTAAATGTTCCATCCTTCTATGAGGTCTAGCCATATTTTAGGTTCTTCCTCCAGTGGAGTCTTTAGGTCTATTAGGGATCGTGGAGTCGATAGGTGGATGAATTTGAGTGTTTGAAGCAATCTGTTGTCCACCATCAGCAATTAAATACCAATCTAACCAGAGATTTTGGATATCTGAGGTCCTAAGGATGTATAAGATGGAAAACACTCAGAATCCCTAGCGGAGTCACCATTATGTTGGGGTTCCTATGTTTTGGCCAGATTGGCAAGACAAAAAGACAAGAAAACATCAAAACCACTTTGGGATCGTAGGATCTAGCCCTCCTGGATCTAGAGAAGGATCTCTCTATAAATGCAAAGAATGATATATATCTTTGAAGCTCAAATATGAGGTATTAGACTAGGTATAGGGCACAATGGTTGTTGTTTTGTTTGTTTGTTTGGTTGTTGGGAAACATGAAAGAAGGGTTTAATGTAAGACAAAGAAGTGGGCAAAGAAGGATTTTGGCAATGGGAAAATAATTCAAAGAGAACTCAATTCCATTGGGAAATGTGGTTATAAAAGGGTTTACTTGCAATTCAATATCCAAGGCTTTCAAATGGGCTAGTCATCTAAAACAGAGGATCTCTAAAGATGATAGTATGGGATGAAATGATAAGGAATGAAGGTGAATGACAAGGAAACCTTTCAAGGTGACCACTTAGGAGAAAATATAGGGACAGGGCATGCCTTAACCGTCTATGATCAAACTCCTAATGAGGCTAACTGTTCAGACAATAGAAAAAAATTAAATATTTGACACAAAGTGAATTCTAAGATCAGAGAAATAATTTTAACTTTCAATGCTTTTGAAATTCACTTAAGGGATCTTAGAAAGGCTTAACTGTTGGAAAAATACCCTAGTGAGACAGAATCAACTCTAATCTCCCAGTATCCCAATTCTTTCAGTTAAAACCAGACAAGAACATCTAAGAACAGACTCTTAAATTCACACATCAGTAAGCAGTGAATAACCAACTACTCTACTGGTTAAATTATCTCAAATTTGTTCTTAGATCACAAAATTAGTAGAAAACATCCAAGATAAGAAGAGAAAGAAGCATTAGGGTACCATTCAGGGGTAAATCCTAAACCAGATTATTGATTCTTATCAGAGAACTGAAATATGATGAATAACAGAGAGATAACATTTACAAAGATAGAACACATCATCGCTGCTTTAAATCAGGATCCAATGAAATTTCTTGTCATATTAAAGAGTAACACCAGTCACATACATCATTGTCCAATAGCTTGATATTCAGTCTGAAAACGTCTCCTCAACCTATTTTACAACTAAAATACACAGAACTCTATCTCAAAGAAACAGCTTACAATCCACGGTTATCCAAACAACAACTTTACAATGTATTTTTCTGAGTTCCTATAGTTGGACGAGAGGTAGTGGAGGTAGATAGAGTTTTAAATGAAACATTAAAATAGGGAAAGAAGAGTGCTCGAGGCCCATTATGTTTTAATATCCCTGCATTGACTTTCAGTACTCTTTGGATGAAAGAGTGGTCTTCAACAGGTTGATTATAACTTCAGAGGTATGTTCTTTGATGTACTTTTCAGCTGTTTGTACTCTGTAGTACTCTGGGACAAGTAAGGCAGATAAATGACTTCAGGCCTACCATACTGTGTAACAAATGCTCTGGCAATATTAGGACTACTGTCAGGGTGGTGATCTTCTCAGGAACATTGATGGAGAATAAAAACATTATGGGAACTCGTCCTTTCTTGGGAAAGAACCTTCTGCTGATGTGAAACACTGATAAGGTTTGTTTTATGTTATTTAGGCCTTATTAGGCCTCCTGGGTCATTCATAAGGTCTTCAATATGTATATTCACCCTTTAACACTGGATTATGATATTAATCTTCAATAACAGGCTTTTAATCTCTTTAATCCTTCACTGATATTCTTTGCAGCTTCTGTTGACTATCTCTGTGAATACTACAGGTTTTCATGGAACTGGAGGGTTCAAACAAAGATAATAACTCTGATTTGGATAAAAAAATGATATGTTTAAAACCCCCTCAGGAGTCTTCCCTACAATCTCTGGCTCTGAAAAAGCTTTCTCTGCGCTCTGCGATTTCCCTATCTGTGGTTGTGAGACAGAGAGCGATTCTAATCATTTGTGACCCTGCAAAACACAATAAGCACGTTAAGAAATCCCTGGGAGTGGAGGTGGAATGTTGTGGAAGGCTGTGGAAACGGTGTCGCAGCAATGGAAATGGTGGTAGCAGTGAAAATATGGCTGAAAAATCGCTGTGGAATGGTGAAGAACTGATCTGATGGAGGTCTGGTGTGAGGACGGCTCTGGGCCATTGGATTAGATGGATAGATGGTGATCAATAGTCAGGATTAACCGGCCAAGTTATTTTAGAAGGTTAGGCAGAATAAAAGGCTTTAGTGTTAAAAACACGAAAGTTTAATGTTGGGTGAATACCAAGGAAAATGGGAAAAATGAAGGAAATTGGGGCCTTTGGTGGTGGGACCGGAAGGGCGGAGGGCGATTTAACGTGGACCATTGGATCTCGGGAGGAGATCAACGGTGGGGATCTCCTGATGAAATCCATTGGAAGCTCTGATGGAGAAATATGGATAAATACGCGATGTAATATAAACCTTTGATCTAGATCTAATGGACGGTCAAGATTAAAGTAGGAATATATCAAGGAGGAACGGTTTTAGAAGGGAAAACCATTTTTTTCGTGCCGCTATAGAATTGTTTTGAAATTTCGCCCAAAAAACGCAATATACGTTGTTGCCTGACACGTGTCATTTCTAAAACCACTATTATCGCGTAAGTTTGGAATGTTAACTGTTGGACACTAAAATCGCGTGATACACACCTCAACCGTTGGATGTGCGACCGAGAGATCTGACGGTGCAGGATAGTGCGCGATATGGAATGATGCGTGGTCGTTAAGGCGGGGAATAGTCAGTGGTGGTTTTAATGCAGATCGTCAGATCTATTGAATGAATGGTTGAGATCTAAAAGGGAAAGCGGAGGAAAAGGGGTAGGTGAATGGGTGTGGAAAAGGAGAGCCATTGGATCTCGAGAGATCAACGGTGGAGATCTAATCGCATCGGAGATAGGCAGGGGGGCCAAAAACTCCAAGGTTTGATGTTGCGATTACACGTGGACCATTGGATCAAAGCAGGGATCGACGGTCGAGATTTGAACGGAAGGAAACGATGGAGGGAAAATTAGGCAGAGTGTGATTAAATCATGACCATTGGTTCTTGTGGATTTAACAGCCAGGATTGAATCGGAGGATCGCAATCGGAGGGGACCGAGGGTGGCACATTAAGATTTTGCGATCAGCGATCGTACAAGGGTCGTCGAATTAAAAGGGAAATCAACAGTCTGCATACAATCGGTGAGGTAATGAAAGGTGTGATGGATGCGGTGAAACCTCAGCACTGGTTGTTAGATCTATACAGATCAATGGTTAATATCACAGCGGACGTTGACAGAATGAAGCCCAATCGCATCGGAAAAATAAGAATAACAAAGGAAAAGGTGTTCACAAAAAATTCCAATTATGATTAGCGTCATGGGCTTAGAACCTAGTCCTGGCACTGGGTTACATGTGGAAAGGGGCTAAGGGCTAGGCCGACAGGGGCTTAAGCCTGATATATGGTAAAAAGTGGGTTTTTGGGCCAAAAAACAGAGTTTTTAAGGCTAAATAGTAGGTTTCGGTAAAGGGAAAAAGGGTTTTTTAAACCAAATGAAGGGATTCACAAGGTTTAAAAGGGAAATTCGATGTTTTAGAGGACTTAGGAAGGGATTTTGACGGTTTTTAGGGAAATTTGGAGAAGATAAAAAAGGGGTGAAAATAGGAAATTTGCAGGGATACAAGGGAGCAGATGGAGGCTTTCTTAAGCATAATTCTTTCACAAACGGTGAGTATTTTCAATGGAAATAATAGTGAGGACTATTCATAGGATACACAACACAAGGAGGCTTCAAGGATGATAGGTTTTCAAAGGAAATGTATCTCTTGAAGACTCATAAACAAATTTAGCCACCTGTTTTCTCTGTCAAAAACTTATAGGTGGCTAACACAATAGGGATGAAATGAACATGAATACACACATTCTAACATATGAAACTGAAGGAAAAACAATGATAAATAGCATACCACATGTATCCCAAAAAATAGTTGCAACTCTTCTTTATTACCTGGCCAAAACTAAGTACAATAGTTCCTTGATCAATAATCTAACATCCAAAATGATTCCAACCCTTGCTAAGAGTGAAGAAAGAAACTAAATAGACATCAAAACCACAATCACTCATCCTCGGGGGTTGAATCCATGAGGTGAGGAAGATATCCATAAAGTGCTGAACTGAAAGCTGAAGTGTAGGATGGTCCAAGTGACTCATTCCTAATTACACTCAAACTGATTCATTTTGACTCAATGATAACTTTTACCCAATGAATATACACCTAGTTAACTAATCCCAAAAATAATTACATTTACCACCATTAATTACATTGGTAGAAACATGATTTCTTGAAGAAGAGTCAAAATTTCAGAGAAATTTAGAAAAAATCAGCAAAATGGTCATTTGCACCCTCCATTGTGCATTTGCGCCCTGGCAATGTCATTGCCCTCTATGTTCAGGACCACTTTTGACTGACCTACAGGTGTCCAAATCAAGCCCAAGATGCCATGTTGGAAAGCCCTGCCTGTCCTCTTTCTGAATATGCCTCAAGTTTTGAAAATTAAGGTCATTTTCCCCTTCAAAAATTCATTCTCCCAATACTAGTATTTGTGCAGTGCCTAGGTCAAAACAAGGGCCGAAAGGTGATTTTTTGGTGGTTTTTTGACCTTTTCACCTATCAAAACTGCAACCCAAGGCTAGAAACATGGTTTAATGTAATGCATTAGTCTTTAGGAATTGAATGGTACCTTTCTTTCCATCAAAAAGTGCCCTAATCATTTGCGTAGTGCTTAGGGCGTTGCGCAAATGACCAACTTTCTGCTAAATACATGTTACAAAAAACTCAAAAATTTCCATATTTTCAAAAAACTTTCAACATGCCTCAAAATTAGTAGATAAGTTGATGGTTATTTGGCTAGGAGGTAAGCCTCAGCAAGAATGCCCAATTTTTTCTTCTCCTCCATGGTCAACTCTTCAATTTTTGCATTGGCACTTTTGAGCTCGACCATTGCAATTTTCTCCTTCAGAGCATGGTGTTTGACTTTCCTCCTCAATAGGTCATTGTCTTTGTTAGCCTTTTCTAGTAGATTCTCCAAGTGATGATTGGCTCTATCAAGCCATGGCTCCATGTTCTCACTGATCACTATAGCAAGTTGTTCATTTAGGGTTAGATGATTAGCAAGATCAGCCTCCCTTTGTCTCTCTAGAGCTAGAGATCTTTTCAACCCTCTAGTTCTAGGTTTCTTTCTTGGTGATTTTTCCTCTTCATCATCAAGTAAATCACACCTTTCAAGTGTTTAATCTAGCATGGCTTTTACCTTTTCAGCCTCCCTTTGATAAGTGACATACTTGACCTCATCAATGACATGTTTAGTCTTCAATTGCTCATTTTCTTGCTCAAGGAAGTGTATGACATATCTGCTATCAAGATTAGTTTTGAGCTCCTTAATCTTGACATCCTTACCTTTGATTACAAAATTAGTGATTTTGTCATTTTTATTCTCTTCTAGGTCAACAAGCTGAAATTCTTGTTTTGTTTCATGAATATCCTCCTCATCATGACTAACTACCTCAATCACCTTTTCTTTACCTTTGTCCACCTATTGTGTTGTTGTAGAAGGCATGGCCCCTTCCACTCTATGTTTAGAAAACACATTCTTGTGGCCTCTCTGGTAGGTTTTTGGCAATGGCTCAACCTCAACCATACTAGCCCACTTAGGCTCAATGTCCTCAATCTTGCTGGGTGACCCAATGTCATAATGAGATGGAGATGAAGGAGGTGAATGGGATTGATCTGATGATGATGAATGTGTTATGAGCTCATATGGAGGGATGGAAGTGGATTGCTGGGATGATAAAGGGACATTTTTTGCATGCTGAGTGGATGGCTCGGTGAAAATATCTTTAGCAATGAAGGTACTCCATGCAATGTTTAGTTGATTGAGATGGTGGAGGACTATGATTTTTATGAGGGAATGATGAAATAGACTTCTCATTTGTTGTTTATACTCCTTTTTCTGAGTAATGTATTCCATCTTCTCTATACTCCGGAAAAGATAATAGGGTATGTTAAGCATCCTTACCCTAGTGAAATGCATTAAGAGATGGATGTGATAGGAATAGAGCCTTGAAAATATAGCTTCACATGAAAATTATTTAATGATTATCTTCATCATTGGTGCATCCGTGTCCAGGAGGTAAGAAAAAGGAAAGAACCTCTTTGTCTAATTTTTTTGTCTTGGTTTTAAGAAGAAGTCAAAATATTGTTTCTTCAAATTACCTTTCTTGAACCACTTCTCCCCAACATTTGGGATCTCGGTGGAAGCTGAAATGATAGTAGTGGATAAAGTAAAAGTGACACCAGATAATGTAACTTGGTTGTCATGGAGTCCATATATGAAATGTATTGTTAACATGGGATGGTGTTGGATCCTCTGAATTTTCACACAAAAATCATAAAATCCAACATGTTTATAGCATGTCACAATCAATGGAGAAGTCAAGAGTTCCATAGTTTTGGTAGGTTCAAGTTTGAGCACTATTCCTCCTTTATGTGGCCTCCTTTTCTTCTGTTTCCTCTCCTTCACTGAATGATGTGTTTTCTTCCTCTGCTTCCATGGTGTTTTTGTTAAAACCCTAGGTATTAGGGATGGGGAATGGGTAAGGGAAAATGAGGGAGTCATTTTCTAGGGATGTGTGAAATGGGGGAGGGAGTATGGAGTAGTAGTCTGATAGGTTTAGGATAGGGATTTGAGGATTGGGATCCTAGGTAGATTTAACACCTAGGGATTAGGGTTTTCTGAGAAAGGTTCAGGAAAAAGGGGTTTTGCAAATCAGGGATTTGGGAATGGGTTTTTATAAGTGTGGGAAGGATTCAAAGGGTAAGGGAGGGAAATTTGGGAGTTTTCACAAGTGTAGTGGGATACTAGGGTTTTTAACCAATTCAAAAACCAAATTTAAACCTAAACTTTGACAACACTTTCAACACAAAATTTTTGAAAATGGTTTTAAATGGCATGAGCTCTTACTATTTTACTTGGAGGTCAATGAGTAGACTGAGGGAGCTTTGAAGATGATGTTTTTTCCAGTTAAACAATTTTCCAGGGCTTGCTGGTCATTTTTTCCCTCTTTTCACCATTTGCGCCCTTAACTGGGTATTTTTGCCCCTGCTCAAGAGTTTGCACCCTAAACTGGGTATTTGTGCCCTGCCTCAAACATTTGTGCCCTGAACTAGGTATTTGCGCACTGCCTCAAGCATTTGCGCCCTAAACTCTGCTCTTTTTCCAATTTCGCTCAAAAATTCTCAATTTTGGTGACTTAGAGTGCTTTCTTGGTGTTTGGAGGAGACGGAAGAATTTGAAATGAATTCAAGGAGTCACAAATACTAAAGTGAATTTTGAATTTTAATTGAAAAACCCACTTTTCTATTGTTCATTTCACCTTTTTGACATATTTGTTGCTTACCCTTTTCCTTTGATATTTTCTTCTTTGCAGGATAATGTTGCTGGAGTTTGGAACTTTTCACTTTAGATTTGGGATGTGTGATTTGAGTTGGCAGCTAGGGACAGAACTTATTACATATTATGAGCATAAAATTACATAAAAAATTAAAAATAAATTACATCTCTATTTTGAATAAAATTACATTTTAGTATGAAAATCATACTCTAAAACGAAAATTAAAACTTTTAAAATTATATTTACATGCTGATAAATCCTCTAGAGATGATTGAGAAGGATTTATTTGATTCACTCTAATACCCTTGCTGACCTTATTGGGATGAAATGATGTGTTAGTTTACCTTGAAAAATGAAATCTAATTGACCTAATGGGACCTTGGATAACTTTTACTTCATGGTTTACTTTGACTGACATAATGACATAGTGACATGAGCTTTTAAGATTTTTTTATGCTCAGGAAGACATGAAGGTGGGTCAGAAAATGTGAAATTTTGAGGGAGAGTGAGGTTTTATGACTAGGGCTACCATCAATGAATCAATTTTTTGCATGACCTAATGGAATGATAAAAAAAAATTGAGTGGGACCCCTAAAATGAATATATAAAGAGTAATTTTGATCAATGATGGAAAAATACTTATTCTGACACTAACATCGGCATTATTGGGGATGGAAGCTCATTGGAGATGTTAAGAACAACGTAGAACAAGTGCCTAACCATTAGGCCAATACTGTCAAAAAACTTCAAACTGAAATACATGACTAAATACTGACAACTCAATGACACAAACAGACTTTGAAACTAATTGAAATTGACTCAAACAATGACTTAAAACTTAACTTACTTTTCTGAAAATTGAATCTTGAAAATGGTATAAACTCAATGAAGCTCCATGGCCTTCACTTAAGGCTCGGAACTCCAGTGCTTTTCCACTTCACACTTGCAGGAATATCAAACTGATATATACAATGAGGATGAAAAAAGTATCGCAATTTCAGATCAAAAAAGATAGTGCTTCAAGAGCCTACCATTAACTAGCCTTCCTAAGCAACTTTACCCATCCATTTCTTCTAGGAGATATACATTTTTTCCACGCTAATTTTAAATCTTAAAAGATCCTTTCCATAAATTATCGCACTTCTCATTCTTACCCTTGTCTTCATTCCTGGCATCCCAGCGGAGTACTACATCATTGATCTTGTGTAATATCCTGTTTCAGGAATATCTCTAAAACACAGCAACTCCAACCAGAGATAGACTGGGAGGGCATTTACCGGATATTCCGCCTCTGAAAAGAGGACGAGATCTGAAGGCTACCTGGCCCTTTCCAGACTCTGTCTAAGATTGAAATATAAATGCACCAAGTGGTATAGAACTAGAATGCTTAAAAGAAAATAACAGTGCAGCAAACATATAATGGCATAGAGAGAAAATACGGCAAATACAGCAACTCATCCAGAAACATAGAGAGGAAATGCTAAGCCATTTTATTAATCTGAGAAATATAATGAAGTACAATAGGTGATCAGAGTGATGGCACCTAATCTTGCTCAAGGCAAGTGAAGAGACTCTCTCATAAAATCCCGGAAATGGCTGCTCTATGAGCTGCGTCCCAGCTGCTGGAAAAATGTCGTGTAGCTGCTACTGCTGGTATGAACTGAAGACTAGGGGTTGATCCCCTTGTCGGAATGAGCTGAAAATATGCAGACCTCCTATACTCACCAACTCGGTCAAAATCAAGAAACCATACCAAGAATGGCCAACCCCCAAAAATCACCAGAAAATGCCTCAGTGAATTACGCTAGCCTCCAAGGCTCTGTGCAGAGGCTAGATAGAAATAGCTGAAACATTGCCTCAAACTCCACCAAAAGCCTCCTATGGGCAAAGGTTGACCCTCTTCTCAAAATCCCAGCTGAATCACCTGCAGAAACCCCAATCTGAAGCACCTCCACAATGGACTATGTCCTCTCTCCCAGTGACTGTGTAGTCTCTATAAGCTCCAGCTCCGCAACAAACCCAAACAATAAAACTACTCACAAAATGTTGAAAAACCAACCTTTCCCGAGAAAGCACTCGAAGTCCCCCGGGGCTAAGGGCAAGATCTCCGACTGGAGACATTCAATGCACTAAACAGTGCTGCAGACAGGCTAAACATCCAGCATGCTTAAGAAGAAAAATGTCTCACTCAAAAATCCTCAACTCCAGAATGAATCAAATGAGGAGGCTCCTCCATATTTTATAACTTTGGTTTCCCTCCAAAACCCAACGTAGCCTCTCTCTCCTCCACATGCTCATCCTCATCTCCACAGAAGCTTGCAGAAGCTTCTAGAGTGTACGTAGGCCCCCCTCCTCTACGTATTGTTAGGCCCCCCTTAACTCCCACTTAAGTCACAACGTTGTGCTACTAGGTGGATGTCTTATTTCAAAAAAGTGAGTTAGACCCTCTTCACTCACTTTTTATTTATTTACAAACTATAGACGGAAAACTAAACAAAATCGAATATTCCAATTAGCTGTCGCTAATTAGGAATATTACAGTCTCCCCCGGAAAAATGTTGCTTGTCCTCAAGAAACTGAAGTGATGGATGCTGCAAAATCTTCTTGCTCTCCCAAGTGGCATCCTCATCTGGAAAATTCTTCCACCTCACCAAGAATTCCTGGACCGTCCTGCTCTGTAACCGCCCCTCCCTGGTATCAATAATGGCCTCCGGTTGCAACACCAAGTGCCCCTCATCATCTGTAGGTGGTAGCTGCTCTGCCACTGTCACCTGCTATCCCAGCACCTTCTTCAGGCATGATACATGGAAAATGTTGTGGATCTTGCTGCCTTGCGGCAGCTCCAACTCATATGCAACCTGCCCAATCCTGCGTATCACCCTATATGGCCCGTAAAAGCGAGGCTTGAGCTTCTCATCTCCCTTCTGCTTCAGCAATGACTGTCAATATGGTTGTAACCATAGGTAGACCAAGTCCCCTACCTCAAATTGTCTCTCCACCCGACCTCTGTCGGCATACAGATTCTGCTAGTTCTGTGTTGTAGTCGTATTGTCCTTAAGATCTCGGAGGATGTCCTGACTCTCGTGGATCCAAATCTTGGCTCTAGGAGCCTTGCTAGCACCGAACATCACATCAAAAAAAGATAAAGGATGGTACCCATACAAAGCATAAAATGGTGACATACCAATAGACATGTGATGTGTCGAATTGTAGCAGTACTCCCCCAAATGCAACCATCTCAACCATGCTCGCTGCTGCCCACTAACATAGTTACGCAAGTAGCCCTCCAGCCACTTGTTAACTATCTCCGTCTGTCCATCCGTCTATGGGTGGTAACTGGTACTCGGTGTCAACTCCGTCCCCACTAGTCGGAAAATCTCCTACCAAAATCCGCCCATGAAATGGTTGTCCCTGTCACTGATGATGGTCTTAGGAAGACCATGCAACCTGAAAACCTCTCTGAAGAAAAGATCGACCACCTGTGCTGCTGTGTAATGTGCGAATATGACGAAAAAGTGCGCATACTTTATCAGTTGATCAACGACGACAAAGATACAATCCTTGCCCTACACCATGGGCAACCCTATGATGAATTCCATCGGAATGCTCTCCCATTTCCCCTCCAGAATGGGAATAGGCTGCAACAATCCTGCGGTATGGCTCATCTCCCCCTTATTCCTCTAACAAACATCGCACTCCCTGACGTGCTGGAGTACGTCCTCCTTGAGGCCCTTCCATGAGAACCTCTCTCTAATGGCCCTGTAGGTTTTGGTAAACCCCTGATGGTCTGCCAATGGAGAATCGTGCGATGCCTGAAGTATCTTCTTCTTAAGCTAAGATCCCTCAGTCAAGAAGATCCTATCCCTGTAATATATGATCTCATCAACCACCCTGTACCTTTCATCTGCCACCTGTCCACCCAACACTTCACACACAAATCTGTCCTTGGAGTACTCAACCAAAATTCAAGCCCTCCAATCTGTATCCAAGTTCATAAGAGATAACGTGGCTGGTCTACGTGAAAGGGCATCTGCTACCACGTTATTCTTACCCTTGACATACTCAATGTCAAAGTCATATGCTTGGATCTTACTGATCCACTTCTGCTGCCTCTCCTGTAGTTGCTTCTACTCCAGAAAGAACCTGAGGCTGTTGTGGTTAGTCCTCACCCTGAATCTGTTCCCTACCAGATATTGCCGGAATTTGGCCAAAGCATGCACGATGGCCAACATCTCCTTGTCGTATATAGGATACAACCTCTCGTGCGGAAGGAGATTCTAGCTCTCAAACACTATAGGGTGTCCCCCCTGCATCAATACTGCACCGATCCCCTCTCCCAACGCATCACACTCCAAGACAAATGGCTGCGTAAAATCTGGCAATGAAAGCACGGGGCAGCTACTCATCACCTCCTTGAGCCTATCAAAGGCTCGCTACATTGTATCTAACCAAATGAATGCCCCCTTCTTCGTCAAATCTGTAAGGGGTGCAGCAACCTGTGAGAATCCTCTGACGAACTTCCTGTAATAGGTACATATCCCAATAAACCCTCGAAGTTTCGACACATTCTTCAGCTCCGGCCAATCTCTGATGGCTCTAATCTTCTCCTCGTGGACCCTCACTCTGTCCACTCCAATAATGTGACCCAAATATAACATCTCCATCATCTCAAACTCACACTTGGAGAACTTAGCATAGAACTGTTGCTCTTCCAAGATGTGTAGTACTGCCTCTATATGCTGGAGATGCTCCTCCCAAGTCCTGATATATATGAGTATGTCATCGAAGAAAAAGAATACAAACTTCCTCAGATGACTGCAGAAGATATGGTTCATGCAAGACTGAAAAGTGGCTGGTGCATTGATCAGCCCAAAAGGCATAACCAAAAACTCAAAGTGCCCATAATGACATCTGAAGGCGATCTTGGGAATATCCTGTTCCCTCACGCGAATCTGGAGGTACCCTAATCTCAAATCAATATTCGAGAAGAACTTAGCTCCTCTCAGCTCATCCATCATCTCATCGGTCATGGGTATAGGGTACTTGTTCTTCAATGTCCTCTTGTTCAGGGCCCTGTAGTCAATGCACATCCTCAAGGTGTTGTCCTTCTTCTTCACCAGCACTACAGAAGAAGCAAACGAACTCGTGCTCGGTCTGATGTGTCTAAGAGCCAACAACTCCTAGATGGCCCGCTCAATCTCATCCCGATAAGCTTTGGGATGCCTATAGGGGGTAGTGATCACCGCCTGAATACCCTGTTCAAGCTCAATGGTGTGCTCAAACCCTCAATCTGGTGGCCGACCTAGTGGTATATCCCCAAACACTACCTCATGCCTGTCAAGGATGGCCTGTATATCTGGGTGAACTACCCCACCAGCAGTATCTACCTCTAAAGCCCGTAGCTCAACCACCCACTCTATGTCTCCCTTCTAGAAGTATACCTCCATCCGGTGTGCCGAAACTGTCTGAGGTGGGTAAGTATGCATCCCGTGGATCTTCTCATGCTTCCTGGTATTCTTGTCATCCCACTCCATCTCTAAGGCCTCCCAATATATGGTGACCTTCCCTAGAGTAATCAACCACTGAACACCCAACACCACATTGGTATCTGGTATGTTGACCACGAAAAAGTGATCGGTCACGGTGTAGGTACCCATCTTCACCGCCAACTCTGGAACATACTGGGCACACTGCATCTTCTAGGCTCCAAGGATCAAGACTGAAAACCCGTCAAAACTCTCGGTTAGCATACCCCTCCGCTCAACCATCTGCACATCAATGAAGTTGTGGGTTGCCCCACTGTCAACCAAGACTGATACTCGCTAACCACGTATTGTCCCTCGTACACGCAACATCAAATACTTAGGAACTCCTCACAAAGCTGAAAGGGCCCCTCCTGTGGGTGCAAAAGCTGCACCTCCTGTCCCTGGAGGTGGAGGCGGCAACTGATCCTAGGCTGTCTGACTATCTCCTGCCTCCTCATCATTCTCCTCATCCTCTTCCCCGCTATCATCAGAGAAGACCTCAATGAAGTGTTCTTTGCCAGCATCACACCTATGCCCTGGTGCCCACGGCTCCTGACAAGTAAAGCACAACCACTTCTTCTTCAACTCCCTCCTGGCATCATCATCTGTCTGGGCCCGTCCTGGATTCCCCTTGGGAGGCAGAATCCTCACATCCTTCCCCTTGGGTTGGAAACCCTGTCTCTAGGGGTAAGGTGTCACCGTCCTGGGCAATGCATCCTGTAAGTCCCTAGTCCTGCTGATAGCATCCTGGAGTGTAGCTGGTCTAGTAGATCTGACTAGACCTCGAAGTGGCTCTGCTAATACCTCCACAAACATATATATCATCCATGTCACAGATAGATATGGAACCATCACCGAAACCCTCAAGAAATCTGCAATGTATGTCTCTGGGCTCCCTGTCTGCTTGAGCTTTGTCAGCTCAAAAAAATGTTGATCCCTCCAGTCAAAACGCTCCATCAACCTCCTGGTAAACTCGGCATATGTTGTCACTGTAGAGTGTTCGAGTGTAACCATCCCATGGAACCACCAGTCCTGGGCCTCACCATCAAAATTTAATGTCGCCACCTTGATGGCCTCCGTCTCTGACATCTGGTTAAGCTGGAAATAGATATCTAGCTTCTCCACCCAAGACTTTGCCGAAATGTTTGATGATCCATAAAACGTAGGCAAATGAAATCTGCTAGAGGCATGGTGGGAATCTCCATCATGATAATGACGGTGCCCTCCATGATGTTTGCGGGGTCTATTGTCCCCCTGGAGCTGCACAAAATCTCGGAATGAGAGAGCATCCCTGAACTCCTGCCCATAGGCCTGATACTCTGCAAAATACTCGCCCATGTGTCCGGCCTCTGTCTCCTGCTGGGCTCCTGCCCCAGTGTCTGCTCCCAAGAAAGTGGGCATGGTAGAGCGGGTAGGTGCATGTGAAGCCATCGGCTGAGGAGTCTCACGCTGAGCAACACCATGCTCTAGAAAATGATGAGATGTACTTGATCCCTCTCCTATCTGGAAAACCCGTAGAGTCTCATGTTGTCTAGCCTCCACAGCTGTGAGCCTATGTCCCATCACCTCAATCTGTCTAGCTAAATCCTGAACCGACTTGATGAGTGCCTCTCCAAACTATTTGGCCTCTGTGTCATCTACCATTGGCCCTTTCTGCTTTGAATCTACTACAGGCTCCTCTGCTCTGCGTCCGTCACAGGCTCTCTCTCTTGATCTGTGTCCTCTACCCGGGCACATTCTTCCTCTTCGTAGGTGGTCTCCAACCTAAGCTCATGGTCTCTATACTTCCTGCCTCTATATTGTCTCTTTCCCGATGTCATAGACCACAGGCTGAGCTAGAACTATGCTCTGATACCACTATAATATCTCGTTTCGGGAATATATCTAAAACACGACAACTCCAACCAGAGATAGCCTGGGAGGGAATTTACCGGATATTCTGCCTCTGAAAAGAGGACGAGATCTGGAGGCTACTTGGCCCTTTCCAGACTCTGTCTAAGAGTGAAATATAAACGCACCAAGTGGTATAGAACTAGAATGCTCTCAAGAAAATAACAGTGCAACAGACATATAATAGCATAGAGAGAAAATACGGCAACTCATCCAGAAACATAGAGAGGAAATGTTAAGCCATTTTATTAATCTGAGAAATATAATGAAGTACAATAGGTGATCAGAGTGATGGCACCTAATCTTGCTCAAGGAAAGTGAAGAGACTCTCTCAGAAAATCCCGGAAATGGCTACTCTATGAACTGCGTCCCAGCTGCTGGAAAAATATCATGTAGTTGCTACTGCTGGTATGAACTGAAGACTAGGGGCTGATCCCCTTGCCAGAATGAGCTGAAAATCTGCAGACCTCCTATACTCACCAACTCGGTCAAAATCCAGAAACCATACCAAGAATGGCCAACCCCTGAAAATCACCAGAAAATGCCTCCTCAGTGAATTACGTTGGCCTCCAAGGATCTGTGCAGAGGCTAGATGGAAATAGCTGAAACACTGCCTCAAACTCCACCAAAAGCCTCCTATGGGCAAAGGTTGACCCTCTGCTCAAAATCCCAACTGAATCAGCTGCACAAACCCCAATCCGAAGCACCTCCACAATGGATTGTGTCCTCTCTCCCAGTGACTGCGCAATGTCTATAAGCTCCAGCTCTGCAACAAACCCAAACAATAAAACTACTCACAAAATGTTGAAAAACCAACCTTGCCCAAGCAGGCACTCAAAGTCCCTTGGGGCTAAGGGCAAGATCTCCGACCAGAGACACTCGATGCACTAAACAGTGCTGCAGACAGGCTAAACAGCCAGCGTGCTCAAGAAGACAAATGTCTCGCTCAAAAATCCTCAACTCCAGAATGAATCAAATGAGGAGGCTCCTCCATCCTTTATAACGTTGGTTTCCCTCCAAAACCCAACGTAGCCTCTCTCTCCTCCACATGCTCATCCTCATCTGTGCGGAAGCTTGTAGAAGCTTCTAGAGTGTACGTAGGCCCCCCTCCTCTACGTGGTGTTAGGTCCCCCTTGACTCCCACTTAAGTCACAACGTTGTGCTACTAGGTGGATGTCTTATTTCACAAAAGTGAGTTAGACCCTCTTCACTCACTTTTTATTTATTTACAAAATATAGACGACAAACTAAAAAAAATCGAATATTCCAATTAGTTGTCGCTAATTAGGAATATTAAATCTTGAAAGCAACTTGCTTGGTTTTTCTATCATAGATTTGCTTGATCTTATCATGGAGCTTGGAAGTGTTCTGAAACACTTCTTCTCTTGTCTCCTACAGGTGAATCATTTGGTTTATGTGGTGATGTATATCATTTTCTTCACTTTCTGCTTCTTGTAAAATTTTCATGACTAGGACAACCAATGAAGAAGGGAAAACCATGTCCACATCGTAAACTACCTGAAATGGAGACATGCCAATATATTTCTTGTTGCTTACCCATTCTGCCCACAGCACATTAATTAGCTTCTTGTGCCAATTATTCTTATTCGCCTCCATAATCTTTTTATTATGTTGATCAAAGACTTATTGGAGGACTCCGCCAATCCATTGCCCTGTGGATAATATTTTGTAGAATGACCCAAATTAATGTTATACCTGTCACAGAATTCTGTCATTTTCTTTTATTTGAAGGTTGTAGCGTTATCCGTGATGATATTTCTAGGACAACCAAACCGAGACAAGATGCTATCTTCTAAAAACTGAATTATAACTGAGTTTTTAGCTTTCCTGGTTGCGATCACTTCGATCCACTTTGTGAAATAGTATGTGGCGGTAAGTATCCATCTATGTTGAGCAGATAAGGGTGGATGTATTTCACCAATAAAATATAAGCCCCATTGTTGGAAAGGAGCTTCAATTGAAATGGGTTGTAATGGTAAAGGAAGAGGTTTATGTTTACCTTGGAAAATTTGGCATTTAGGGCAGCTCATGACCATCTTGTAAAAATCTGCAAAAAATGTCAGCCAACAGTAACCTGCTCTCAGTACTTTGTTCACCGTGGTCTTCCAGTATAAGTGACCTCCACAATCTCCTTTGTGGAAATCCTTCATCACTTCTTTGGACTCATCTTCAACCAATAAATTGAGTAACACACCTCCAGGATCCTTCTAGTAGACTACACTATCTAGTATGCAATATTTTGAAGCCTTAAGTTTCAAGGACCTGCTCTTACTCTTTAACATGCCCGGAGGAGGGTTCAAATGTTGCAAAACATAAATTATATCAGCATGTTGTGGATATTGTGAAAAGAGATTTGATACCTGAATAATATTTACACCTTCTTCTTCATCGGATAGTGTTGATATGAGATTGATGTCAAGTGCATGTAGATTTGACTCAGCCTTGAGTTTGGCTAAGCCTTTCCCTTTGATCATCTTGGTTGTCTTGATCTCAAGGTCATACTCTAATAGCATTGTTATCCATCTACCTCTCCTTCCTTTTGGATCTATTTGCATGAGTACTTCTTTAACCGTTGCATTTGGAACATATGCCAAAATATGTGAGTGTAGAATATAAACACGGAAGTCCTTGAGTGCTTTAACCAAATCCAAGGCATTTTTCTCGATTATGTTGTATCGAAGGGTTACACCCCTTATTGTGTGACTGAAGAATTTAATTGGAAACTCTATCACATATTTTTTCTACATTAGCACCGCTACCAAAGTATGCTCAGAAGCAAAAGAAAATATAATGAAATCTAGAGAATAATCGAGACTTGTCAAAACTAGAGCAGTGGTCAAAGAAAATTTCACCGAGCTGAATGACTTGTGAGCATTTTCAGACCATTTTACATCATTATCCTTCTTCATCATGTTAGTTAACTCTCTAAGATGCTCTGCTAAATTGGGAATGAATCTACGTAGGAAATTCATCCTACTGTTGAATGCTTGAACTTCCTTCCTATTATGAGGAAAATCAATTTGTCATATCGCTTCAACTCTAGAAGGATCTATCTGGATCCCATATTTTGAGATGATGTGACCCAACAGTTTTCCTTCTTCCATAGAAAATAGGCACTTTTTAGGATTTAGGGATATCTAAAATTTTCTACATTGCTGGAACACAAATCTCAAATGGTGTAAATTCTCATCATCTGACTTTGAATAAACATTCAAATCATATAAATAAACAACAAGGAATATATCTTTCTCGTTACAAAATTATATTTCCATGGCACATTGGAAAGTAGCCCCGACATTCTTCAAACTGAACGACATCTTAGCATATTTAAAGGTACCCCATGGTGTAGTGAACGTTGTCTTATCTTGATCATATTCATGCCCAAGGATCTGATTGTACCCTAAGTAACCATCCAACAAGGACATCCTGCTGGCTCCTACAGCTCGTTGAAGTATGTGGTCCATTTTGGGCAGCGGGTAATTATCTTTCAACGACACTTTGTTTAGATTTATGAAATCTATACATAGTCAGATTTCACCGGTCTTCTTTCACACTGGAACCAAATTAGAGATCTAATCAGAAAATCTGACTAGAAAATAATTTCCTACCTTATTGAGCTTGTTTACTTCCTTCTCAATGGATGGCAACAACTTTGGGTTTATTCTCCTGAGCTTCTCCCTAAAATGATTTTGGTCTGGCTTTATTGGGATAGTGTGTTGAATGATATCTTTATCGTACACCTTTAAATCTGAGTAATCCCAAGAAAACACGTCAAAAAAATTAGTAAAAAAATTAACATATCTAGTCTTTACCTCGAGAGACAAATACTTTGAAAGTTTGATGAACTTTGGTTGCTCCGTTGTTCCAATATTAACATCTTCTACACCTTTTTCTATGGGGACCAAAGTAGGTTTCCTTGCCACCTCATATTGATCAAATAATTCTTCCAAAGGTATAAGACCTTTTGGGATATTATTGTCCTTGAGTTGAAGTATGTCAATCTGATTTGCCTTGACGACTTGGTCATCCTTGTCGTACACTTCGTCCATAGAACAGTTCTCAAACTCACCTTCACTGCGAAGGAAATTGTTCACCTGTTTATTGTCCCAGAATACTTGCCAAAATTTCAAGTTATCAGGAATGGTGGGCCTATGCTTTATATGAATCTCAATTTTTTTATTCGAAAACATTGTAGAATTGAAATTAATTGCAGCAGTGGCTAGTGAATCAGCCATCAAATTTTGCAACCTCGGAACAACTTTAAGTGTATATTCTAAAAACGTTCTCAAAATGTCAAGTGTTGCATTCCTATATTGCCTCATCCTTGGGTGACTAGCTTGATACTCCCCTTTGATTTTTTAATTAACAACTTTGAAGCACCATAGACTACAATTACTCTAGCTCCCAATTTTTTCAAAATTTTCATACCAATAATGAGTGCCTCATATTCGGCCTCATTGTTTGTAAAATCGAATGCTAAATTGTAGGAACACAATCTAACATTATTAGGGACTTTATTTTTCTATTGAAATGGGCTATGTATCCATAAACCAATGTTGGCCCTGTCTTTGCCAATGGAACCATCAAATTCCATGCTCCAAAGACCATCTTCTTCCTCAAGGTGCTAAAATTATTGACTCTGATTTTATACAATTTTTTGATCTGATTATTTATGTTGTTATGAACTTTCATTTGCCTTCTTTGATAGTTGAATTCGGATACAGGAGGCAGATTCTCTTTCTCTTTTTCTAACACTGTTTTAATGCAATTTAAAACTTTAGGAACATCCTTTATTTCTACTAATTGACAATCTACATCATTTAATCCATAATCATTGTACAAAATGAAGAACTCTAAGTCTGCATGTACATCATTTATAGGATGATTATTAGGCCTTTCCTTGCTTGTGATCATGTGTTTCATTTTAGTCTCACGGTATAGTTTTCTCATTTGAATGAAGACAGGAATAGTTTCATAGGAAAATTCCAACTGCAGTGTACCTCTTAATTTATCCCCCTGGGATCTTGATAACAGCATACCGAAACATGGAAGAATATCAGCAACTACCACATCCATTAGAACATTTTTGGTTGGGATCTGCTCTAGGGAGACAACTAGATATTTTATTAAACCCAAACAATGGACACGACCAGAGTTGAAAGAATATAAATCATGATATGGGCAGGTTATGTCAAGGCCAAGCTTCACCATGATGGCTTTGGGCATGAAGTTGTGGGAGGCCCCGGAGTCTAACATAGTGTTATGAAGGATGAATTGATGGAATTTGAGAATCAATTAAAATGGTGGGACCTCACTATCTTCAGACTGACCATCGATTGTGGGACAAAATATTAGCTCGGGCTAATCATCGTCTATATTAACCATGTTGGATAAAGGGTCAAGTTTAAAGGTTTTGACTACATGGGATTTATATTTATCAACTTTCACCAATTGAGTAAGAATAATAGACACCTTTAATTTTGAAATTTCTGACTCTAAATTGAAAGGTATAGTTTTTTCTACCTCTTTTATGACAATATCCCTTTTCTCAACATGATCTCTCGGTGTAGTTAATTTCCTTTGAATATCTCTTTCTTTGACAAGTGCACTTGTAGAAGGCTAATTGCTTCTGTTCTGATTTGGAGCTTCAATCTCTTTACCCTTATTTTTATTGGCTTGAGAAACTTGCTTCTGTGGTACATCTTTCTGCTGAATTGTCTTTTTCGAAGGTGGATTGATTGGAATATCAAATGTCCTCAAGGAGTACTGCCTTTGCTGGGAACTCAATGCATTTAGGTATCCTCTCTAATAATCATCATATTATACTTCTAACTCATGATCATTTTCCAATATAAAGTCGTTATCACTAGGTGAACTTTTTTTTCTACATATTCTTCATCCTCGGTCAGAAAGCTAGGCTGACCATCAGCTGTGAAAAGAAGGTTCTCCTCTACTGTTGGTTATTCCTCTTCATCACTCTGAGCATATTTCTGTTGTAGTGGTGTCCTAATTTGTTGTTGTTGTTGTGTTTTGGGAGCTCTTTTCTCTCTTTGCTTTATCTGAAATTGAGGTTGCTGCTTCTGGCCTCAAAAGTTCGGATTTATGATTTGTGGCTCTATTTGTCTATCTGAAATAGACATTTTATCAACCATTCTTTCCATGGTCCTAAGAAAAGCATCAAATTTAGTGTCGAATGAATTGGAATGTTCCTCTTTGATGGTCACTTTATGTTCAGTTTTGACTTTTGACTTTTTAATCAAGAGGTTGGCCTCAACACTCACTGAATTTCTGATAATTTCTTCTAGAGAAGTGGGATTTATCTCTCTTAATGAGTAGGCCTTATCTGGTTCAAAAGCATCAAGATAACACAACAGGGCCAAAACAGGAGGTGGTGTCATTTCATTTGGGATAGAATTTTAGATTTTGAGGTATCAGGAATTATAATCAAGCACTGATTCATTCAGATTGTCGTTCAGGGAATCATATTCATCAAGGATTTGTAAAGGGTTTTTCTTCTCATCCCAACTGGATAAGAAATCATCAGTTAGTTCAATAGGAGTCCTGATAGAATTAGATGCTAGGGCACAGAACCAAACTTAACTTCACTAGAAAAACTTTGTGCGATGATTCGCATCTTAGCATCATCTACATCTAACTCCTTAAGATTTATGAAGGTTGTGATTTTGGCCATGTGCTGACGAGCATTGATTTCAAAGTTTTCATAGAAGAGGGGAAGCCTTTGGCCATATCCTTGAGGTAAGTCATGAAATTGGACTAGTAAGACGAACAGGGAAAATCTTTCCATAATTCATGCTTAATGGAATATTAGATTGACAACAGGAGGGATTGGCTGAATAGGTAAAGGAGTTGAAGTTGTTGGTACTGAAGTGGTAGGTATGTATGATTAATTCGAAGGTGCAGATGACTAAGTTTGAGGTTTAGATGAAATAAAAAATTCCTCCAGATGATAGAAGTGGATCCACTCCTTAATGTCAAGGTCAGATGCAGGCTTAATTTCTTCAAAAAACCAATCTTTCAAAGGACTTATGTCTAATTCAGAAAAATATTACCTCAGATAATCTTAGAGGATCGAATACTATATCAGAACAAGAAGTTTCAGATTTGGATTTAAATAAAGACAATTCAAACTTCAGGTCGTAAGGTATATCTTCTAGAGAAAGTAACTTAGCAGGTATAGAAACCGATCTTACCAATGGAACTAGTCTTGATTGAATGCGTGCATTTTGATATCCATGTCTTTGAAAGGACTTCTTTGGATCATCAACTGGATCAACTGGATTAGGGTCTGGATTCGCTCCGGTATATCTTGTAGAAGCCAGATCTGCTATGAGGCACTATAATTATGAAATCAACCTTATGAAACTCGATCCTATCATCCAAAGGATCAGTTTCCAATAAATGTTTGTCGTACACCTAGGGAAAAAATTTATTTTCTCTTTCCCAACAACATCGCCAAAATGTTAGCACTCCGCCAGATTCCCAAGTCTGAAAAAGGAATCCCAACAGAGGTAACCACAGACCAAGATTTTGACTTAATAGCTAGCCCTATCAAGTAGGAGAGGGCTCTCCCCAAAAGTTCACATCCCAGAGGGCTAGATGAATTAGGTTTTTTATGCTAGATATTGAGTGCAGGGTTTCTTTTGATTTGATTTGGTTGGGTTTCACTAGATGAAGAAATTAGGTCAAGGAGCTAGGGAAAATGAGATAGGGTTCTGAGGATTCAATGGGGAAAGGTAGGGATAACGCTTACCACTTTAAAGATGATTGTGATGAGATGGTTTTAAGACTGATGAGAAGCTAGGAAGAGCATGGGATATATATTCTTCCTAAACAGAGGAAAATGGACAAATTATGAAATCTTTCCCAAAACAGAGCATGAGCAAGCATGTGTTTTGCCTATAAAATTGAAATAGACAATACAATAGAGATGAAATTAACATGAATACAACACATTCTAGCATACAAAACTGAAGGAAAAAAATGATAAACATCATACCACATGTATCCCAAAAAATAGATGCAACTCTTCTTTATTAATTGGCCAAAACTAAGTACAATAGACCCTTGATCAATAATCTAACATCCAAAATGATTCCAACCCTTCATAAGAGTGAAGAAAGAAACTAAATAGACATAAAAACCACATTCACTCATCCTCAGGGGTCGAATCCATGAGGTGAGAAAGAGATCCACAAAGTATTGATCTGAAAGCTGAAGTGTAGGATGGTCCAAGTAACTCATTCCTAATTACACTCAAACTAATTCATTTGGACTCAATGATAACTTTTACCCAATGAATCTAACCCTAGGTAACTAATCCAAAAAATAATTACATTTATCATCATTAATTACATAGGAATAAACATTATTTATTTAAGAAGAGTCAAAATTTCAGAGAAATTTGGAAAATATAAGCAAAATGGTCATTTGCACCCTCCACTGTGCATTTGCGCCCTGGAAGTGTCATTTTCTCCCTCCATGTTCAAGACCACGTTTGACTAACTTGCAGGTGTCAAAATTAGGCCCAAGATGGTTTGTTGGAAAGACCTTCATGTCCTCTTTCTGAGTATGCCTCAAGTTCTGAAAATGAAGGTCATTTTCCCCTTCAAAAAGTCATTCTCCCAAGACTATTATTTGCACAACGCCTAGGTAAACTCTTCAATTTTTTCATTGGCACTTTTGAGCTTGGCCATTGCAATTTTATCCTTAGGGGCATGGTGTTTGACTTTCCCCCTCAATATTTCATTTTACTTGTTAGCCTTTTCTGGTAGCTTCTCCAAGTGTTGATTGGCTCTATCAAGCCATGGCTCCCTGTTCCCACTGATCACTATAGCAAGTTTTTCATTTAGGGTTATATGATCAGCAAGCTCAGCCTCCCTTTGTCTCTCTAGAGCTAGAGCTCTTTTCAGCCCTCTGGTTCTAGGTTTATTTCTTTTTCTTGTTCCTCCTCATCATCGATTAAACCATACCTTTCAAGTGTTTCATCTAGCAGCCTTTGACATTTTCAACCTCCCTTTGAGCAGTGACATATTTGACGTCATCAATGACCTGTTTAGTCTTCAATTGCTCATTTTCTTGCTCAAGAAAGTGTATGACATATATGGCCCTGTTAAGATTATTTTGGAGCTCCTTAATATTGACATCCTTACCTTTGATGGCAACAATAGTGATTTTGTCTATTGTGAAACCAGCTCCAAAAATAGAATAAAAGAGATATCAACGCCTTAGAAATAAGCCACTTCGAGGGGGAAACCTCCAATACATTAAATGAATGAACAATTCTTGGATGATACAATTTACAAAACCTCCTTTCTATATATAGGAGTCCATGGGGCCATAATGTAATCCTAGTGGCCCACAATGTAATCCTAGCCGACCTAACAATAATAATTTAAGGGCACAATAATAACAAAATGGGGGTTACAAGGGTACAATAATAACAATAAGGGGGTTACACTAACAACAATAAGGGACTATACTAATAATATAGGGACCTAACATGCCCCTCTCCTTCAAAAAAGTGTTGTCCTCAACACTTGAGTAGCTCTGGGTGCTTCTGTATAAAATTCTCATCCTCCCATGTAGAACCTTCAGTGGGTAAGTTCTTCCACTTGATGAGATACTCTGAAATTGATCGATTTCGTAGCTGTCGAGTTCTTGTTTCCATGACTGCTTCAGGTTCCAATATGATTTTTCCTTCCTCATCAAGTTCTGGAAATATTGTTTGAACCGGAAGATTTTCACCTATAACCTTCTTTAAGCATGAAACATGGAAAACTGGATGCACTCGTGAAGAAGCAGGAAGCTCCAATTTGTATTCCATAGTACCAATATTTTGCAACACCTTGTAAGGACCATAGAACTTTGGCGATAATTTATTATCCTTCTTAGCTTGCTTGAGGGACATTTGTTTGTATGGTTGTAGCCATAAAAATACCCAGTCTCCTACATCAAAACTTCTCTTTCTGCAATGTTGATATGCCTGTTGTTTCATTCGATTTTGTGCCATATTTAGGTTATCCTTTAAGAATTGGAGAACTTCTTGTTGATGCTCGATGTGATCTTCCACTGCTTGAACCTTCAAATTTTCTCTTAAAGATGATGTGATGGACGGTGGATGATATCCATAAAATGCCATAAATGGGGTCATTTTTGCTGCAGTATGGAAGGAAGTGTTATACCACCATTCAGCGACAGGTAACCACTTGACCCATTGTGTTTTTTTATCAAATACAAAACAACAAAGATATCCTTCCAAACATTTATTTACTATCTCAGTTTGACCATCGGATTGAGGATGATAAGATGAGCTATGAGCTAATTGAGTACCTAAACAAGAAAATAACTCCGTCCAAAAATTTCCAGTAAAAATGGGATCTTTGTCACTCATAATAACCCTTGGGTTTCCATGTAGCTTTTGAAATGTGTCCATAAATGTAGTAGCAACTGTACTTGCTTTAAATAGATGAGATAATGCACAAAAGTGTGCATACTTGGTAAGTCTATCAACTACCACCATGATGACACTCTTTCCTTCGGACTTAGGTAAAAATATGATAAAATCCATTGAAATCTCCTCCCAACATTGACTTGGAATGGATAAAGGTTGTAGAAGACCTGGGGTCTTAATTATCTCAACTTTATTCTGCTGGAAAACCAAACATTCCGCCACAAACTTTCGAATATTAGATTTAAGGCCATCCCAAAAAAATTATTTCTTCACCTTGTGGTAAGTTTTTAAAAATCCTGAGTGTCCTCCTAAAGGAGAAGTGTGCAATTCCAAAAGAATATTTTGTTTTAGTTAGGAATTCTTACAAATATATAAGTGATATTTGTACCATAAGGAATAATTTTTCCAACTAAATGTATCAGATGTACTAGGATCTTGCAGCAAATTTTGAATGAGTGTCCACACTTCTTTGTCCTTCTTCCATTCATCCCTTGCTTCGGTTATCCAATCTGGTTGGATAATAGATATGGCACAAAGAAATGCTTCCACCTCTTCATTCTTCCTTGAGAGTGAGTCTGTAACAACATTTAGCTTCCCTTTTTTGTTGATTATTTCAAAGTCATAACCCAACATCTTTGTGACCCATTTTTGCTGCTCTTTTGAAGATATTCTTTGTTCCAAAAAGTGTTTAAGACTATCATGATCAGTTTTTACCTTGAAGTGTCTTCCCATTAGGTAAGTTCACCATTTCTTTAGTGCATGTAGTATTGCTAACATTTCCTTCTTGTGAATAGCTTTCTGTAAATACTTTCCTTTGATTGGATGACTTTCGAAAGCAATGGGTCTTCCTTCTTGCATTAAAACAACACCAATTCCATTTCCTGAGGCATCACATTCCACAATTAAGGTTTTTGTGAAATCTGGCGTAGCTAAGACCGTTGCTATGCACATTGCTTCTTTAAGATGTTCAAAGGCCTTAGTTGCTTCAGGAGTCCATGAAAATGCATCTTTCTTCAATAATGTTGTTAGAGGCGCTGCTATTATCCCATAATTCTTAACAAACTTGTGATGATACCTTGTTAACCCGAGAAATCATTTCAACTTCTTTATGGTTATTGGGACCTTCCATTCCTTAATGGATTTAATTTTGTTAAGGTCTACCTTAACACCCTCATGAGATACAATATGACCCAAATATTCCACCTCTTGTACTCCAAAGAAACATTTGGATTTTTTTGCATATAATTTTTTCTGTTGCAATATTTTGAGCACCCTGTCAATATGTTGAACATGATCCTTCCAAGACCTGTTGTAGATTAGCATATCATCAAAAAATACTAGCACAAATTTTATAAGGAAGGGTTTGAAAATGGAATTCATCAACCCTTGAAATGTAGAAGGTGCATTGGTAAGCCCAAAAGGCATGACCAAAAATTCATAATGACCCTCATGAGTTCGAAATGTTGTTTTTGGAATATCTTCAGTCTTCATTCTAATTTGATGATATCCTGAATGAAGATCCAACTTGGTAAAACAAATTGCTCCATGTAATTCATCCAATAATTCATCAATCACAGGAATGGGAATTTCATCTTTAATGGTGAGCTTATTGAGCTCCCGATAATCCTGACACATGCACCATGATCCATCCTTCTTGTGTACCAATACTACAGGAGCAGAGAAAGAACTTTGACTAGGTTGAATTATACCAGCCTCTAACATTTCTGCAATCATACATTCAATTTCACTCCTTTGGACATAAGGATATCTATAAGGCCTGATGTTTGGAGGAACACTTCTTGGAATCAAACAAATAGCGTGATCATGATCATGAACAGGTGGGAGTCCTTTGGGAGTTTCAAACACCTTCAAATGATTGTCCAAGAATTTTTGGAGATCTGAATAAATAGATGATTTTGATGTGGGAACTTCTAGTGAGCATAATTGTGCAATTACACCTCGTTTTATTTTCTTTAGAAGCTTTTTCATGACATTAGAGCTTATTATCTTTCCCATCTTCCCTTCAATACCCCGTAATTTGACTTCCTTTCCTTATGAAAAAAAATTCAAGAAAATTTCTTGAAAATTAAAAGCTACCGTCCCCAAAGATTGTAACCATTGCACTCCTAGTACAACATCAGCACCTCCCATAGGAATGGAAAGCATTGGACTATTCAATACATATTCCCACATGGTTATCTTGATATTATGGAATTTTCCAGAGCAATTTATATTTCCTCCATTTGCAACCATCACTTGACATTCTGGTGTTGGGTATAGGAAACAATTCAATTCCTTGGCTACCTTACAATGAATAAAATTATGGGTACTACCTGAATCAATCAACACTGTTACTCTTTTCTTCTTGATATGTCCTTCTATCTTGAGAGTTTTAGGAGTGGTAATTCCTGCCAATGCATTACATGATATGTCGGACTCATTTCTTCCTCTTCTGGGGTTGGTTCATGGTGTATACCCTCTTATTTTGAAGATTCTTGTTCATTTTCTTCTTCCTCTTCACAATCTATGTAAAATAATTTCTTCTTAGCACACTTATGACCTTTAGTGTATTTGCTATCACAATTGTAGCAAATCCCTTTTGCTCTTTTTTCTTCCAATTGTTGTGGTGTCAACCTTGTAGGTTGTGCAAATCTAGGAGTAGCAACACTTCCCTCTCTATAGAAGTGAGTGGTAGGCTTCCTCGTCACCATAATTTTAAATTCAATTTTTCTGGCCAACCTGAATGCCTTCTCTAATGAATCAGGTTCCAAAACGCGAACTTCATGTTGGATGTTATCCTTTAAAGTACCTATGAAGAGATCAATCCTGTGTTCCTCTGAAATATCAGTTACTCTTATATTCAATTTTTGGAAATCCTCAATGTGCTCCCCCATTGAACCCTTTTGTTTGAGATTTATCAATTGGCTAAAGAAGGTGTTTCTCTTTGTATCCTCATAATTTCATGATATCATTTCCTCCGTAAAAATTGACCAAGTGACAATTTTTTTACGGGAGCAAAGCCATCGATACCATACAAATGTATTTTGTTTTAAATGTAAAGTTGCAATGCATACCTTTTCTATGTTTTACACATTATTGAGATCAAAATATTGCTCCATATGTAGTATCCATGTTACATGATCCTTTCCATCAAGCTTCCTCATATCTATTTTTTGGAATATGGTGGTTCTTCCCTCCAACATTAGACTTTATGAAATCACGATTAACATTTATTTTGTTCTCATCATGAGTTTCCTCTACTATCTTTTCAGAATTAGGAAAAATTTCTTGTATCAACTTTGCAAAACCTTCTATGTCTACTTTTAGATCATTCTTCATGTTTTCCATGTTGTCTTTCATTTTTTCATCGATCTTAGCTTCCATGTCATCCATCTTAGCTTCCATTCCCAATTCTATGCTATCAATATTAGCTTCCAAACCATTCATCTTAGCTTCCACGCCTTTCTTCAAACCATCCATCTTATTTTCCATGCCTTTCTTCAAAACTTCCATTTCATTTTTTGTTTCTCTTTGCGAGAGCGAAATTTTTTGCACTTGATCTTGTAATTTTGATATGTCATGTTGTCATTCTTCATCTTCATGAGTCATAGTAGAGCCTTCTAAAGGCTTAATGGGTGTTGAATTCTTTTTAGGGGCCATTTTAGAATCCAATACTGATATAAATTCTACAATATGCCCTTGGAATCAATTCAACTTGATTCTTCAAACAAGACTTATGCAATTCGGGAAAAAAAATACACACCTTTTACTTGCTTTTGAGGAGCTCAATATTGAAATTAAATTATATCTATAATTGTGCATCCTCATTATCTGAAATTCAGCCTTGTAGTAGCCCTCTGAAGCTTATTTCAAATTCCACAGGTCTCAACTAATTTGGATTCATCAAGGCAAAGTTATGTCTAATCTCCCACAATGACCCAATTATGGACTGGTTCAGTAGAGCGAAATTGTACGACTTGCCACGTGTCATTGTTTCCTCCTTTGTCTCTGAAATTTATAGACAGGAAACTACAGTCCATGCGATTCCAATCACTTTTTACATAATTCTAATCCGATGCTCAGAGAGAGAGTTATGAATATTTTCCCACGATCACCTCTTTGAGATGAAATTTGAGAGCCTGAAAAAGACCAAACTTCCACAGATCATATATCCGAAAATATTGCGAACCAAGCTCTGAAATTTTGCGAAGATGTTCCTCAGGATTGCTTCTTTGTGCTCTAAAAATTTCAGCTTCTGAACATTCATAGAACAAAATTTGTAGCGAAAATTCCACGATGACATTTTTAAGTGAAATTCAGGTGCCTGCAAAAAGCCCTAACTTCCACAGATCATATCTCGAAAATATTGTGAACCAAGCTCTAAAATTTTGCGAATATTTTCCTCCAGATTTTAGCTTCACACTCTAAAAATTTCAGCTTCGTAAATTTCATAGAAACAAATTTATAGCGAAAATTCCACGATGACCTGTTTGGAGTAGTGAAACCCTAGAATCCAAAGCTTTGATACCAAATGTTGTGAAACCAGCTCCAAAAATAGAAGAAAAGAGATATCAATGCCTTAGAAAAGATAGAAAGCCACTTGAGAAATGTCCAATACATTACATGAATGAACAATTCTTGGATGATACAAATTACAAAACCTCCTTTCTATATATATGAGTCCATGGGGCCACAATGTAATCCTAGTGGGGCCACAAGGTAATCCTAGCCGACCTAACAATAATAATTTAAGGGCACAATAATAACAACATGGGGGTTACAAGATTCAATAATAACAATAAGGGGGTAACACTAACAAAAATAATGGATTATACTAGTAATATAGGGACCTAACATTGTCATTTTCATCCTCTTCTAGGTCAACAAGCTAAAATTCTTGTTTTGTCTCATGAATATCCTCCTCATCATGGTTGACTGCCTCAATCACCTTTTCTTTAACTTTGTCCACCTGATGTGTTGTTGTAGAAGGCATGGCCCCTTCCACTCTATGTGGAGAAAAATCATGTATGTGGTCTCTCTAGTAGGTTTTTGGCAATGGCTCAACCTCAACCATACTAGCCCACTTAGGCTCAATTTCCTCAATCCTGCTGGGTGACCCAATGTCATGATGAGATGGAGATGAAGGAGGTAATTTGTTAGAAAATTATATATTATGGAGCAATGCAACACATAAAATATGCAGAAGATATAAGCACACAAAACACATAAAACCAGAGAGACACAGATATATGTGGTTCACCCAATTTGGCTACGTCCACCCCGAACAGCCAGTACTTCCTTTCTATTATCCAGCAAAATGAAGAGACAAAACCTATAGCAGATCCACTATAATATCCTTTGTTCTCTCTCACAGTCTCCCCTATATATTTCCCGCTCAGAGAATACACATATATTACACAGCCGCAATACAATACCCTCATACAAAGAGAGGGGTTGCCTATTAGGGAAAAAACCCCTAAATTAAACATAACTTCTACCGTAAGAAAATCTGCCTAATGAATGGCCCAGATTGACTATAAATTACTATACTTTTACAAGGCAATTTTACATCTGTTTTTAGCTTCGGGGGCGCTACCCCCGAAACCCCCGCCGAGGGACAGCTGGCCCCCAGACCCCCCAACCAGGGGGTCAGCCCCCCCGAACCCCGCGGGGGGGAAAAGTACCCCCCACACCCCCTGCTGCAAGGGTGTACAGTTTTCCTGGGGTATACATCCAGCTAAAACAAAGATCTCTGAATTGGGATGAAAATCAAGCTCCACACCCAACAATCTCCCACTTGGAGATTGATTGTAGCAACTCCATCGCTAATTCATTTGCTAGACAATGACTCCTCTTTGGACCTGGTTGTTTCTCATCTTCATCATCATCCTTGAATACCAATTGAAACTGAGCACATTCTCATTTTCTCCCTGGTTACAAATTTTGTTAGCATATCTGCAGGATTCTAGCTAGTGTGTATCTTTTCCAGCTTCAACTCTCCATCTTCCAATACTGACCGTATGAAATGGTACTTGAGATGTATGTGTTTAGTCCTATAATGAAATGCTAAGTTCTTTGCAAGATGAATGGAACTTTGGCTATCACTGTATAACGTGCCCATATCATGCTTCTTACCCAATTCACCCATAAACCTTTGTAACCAAATCATTTCTTTACTGGCCTCTGTAGCAGCAACATAATTTGCTTCTGTTGTTGAAAGTGCAACAACACTTTGGATTTTTGAAACCCAACTGACAGTTGTTCCACCTACAGTAAATACATATCTTGTAGTGCTCCTCCTGTTATCTCTGTCACCTGCCATATCTGCATCAACATATCCCTGTAGAGCAATGTTTGAACCACCAAAGCATAATGCTTGATTTGTGGTACCTCTCAAATATCTGAGAATCCATTTTACTGCCATCCAATGTTCTTTTCTTGGATTATTCATGTACCTTCTTACAACTCCCACTACATGTGAAATATCAGGCCTTGTGCAGACCATTGCATACATTAAGCTTCCAATTGTTGATGCATATGGAACTTTAGACATATAATCCATGTTTTCTTGGGTATTTGGGCACATCTCCTTACTAAGTTTCAAATGGCTAGCAAAAGGTGTACTAACTGGTTTTGCATTGTGCATATTAAATCTTTTCAACACCTTTTGTATGTACTCTTTCTAAGACAGTGTTAATTTTCGATTTTTCCTATCTCTGGTTATTCTCATACCAAGGATCTGTTTTACAGCTTCCAAATCCTTCATTGAAAATGAATTTGCCAATTTTTGTTTGAGCACATTTATTTCCTGCATGTTAGACCCTGCAACAAGCATGTCATCTACATACAATAACAATATAATATAGCTGCCATCATTTTTCTTTTTCAGATAAACACAATGATCAGAGTGACATCTAGTATAACTTTGTTTAGACATAAACTTGTCAAATTTTAGATACCACTGCCTTGGAGCCTGTTTTAAGCCATACAAGCTCTTCTTTAACCTACACACCAATTTTTCTTTCCCTTTTACCTCATATCCTTCTGGTTGTTGCATGTATATCTCTTCCTCCAAATCTCCATGGAGAAATTTTGTCTTTACATCTAATTGTTCAAGATGTAAATCTTCCGCTACTACAAGACTTAAGATAGTTCTGATTGAAGTCATCTTAACAACAAGACAAAATATTTCATCAAAATCAATACCTTTCTTCTGTGCAAACCCCTTCACCACAAGTCTAGCTTTGTACCTCTGTTTTCCTCCATCTTCTTCCTTCAGCCTGTAAACCCATTTATTCTGCAATGTAGTTTTACCTGCAGGCAACCTGACTAAGTCCCAAGTCTAGTTATGCATTAAGGATTCCATCTCTTCATCCATGGCTAGCTCCCACTTCTTCCTGCTTTCAACCTGCATTGCTTCTTCATAACATTCGGGTTCACCAGAATCAGTCAACAATAAATAATATAATGAAGAAGAGTATCGTTCAGGGGGTCTACTTATCCTAGTAGATTTTCCAACACCACTTTCAGGTGTTTGAGGTGCCTGTTGCTGTTGTGGTGGTTGTTGCTGCTGTGGTTGTTGATTATTATTATTTTCAGGAACCTTTACTTTTTCAGTGATCTCATCAAGAACCGTGTATTTATTGCTTTCTTTTTCCTATTTCTTTTCCTGCAACTGATTCTTATACAAGACCTTTTCATTGAATATTACATCTCTGCTCCTAATGATTTTTTGATTTTCATAATCATATAAGCAATGACCAAAATCATTAACACCATATCCAATAAAGGCATATTTCTTTGATTTTTCCTCAAGCTTTGTTCTATTTTATTTATTAATATGGACAAAGGCCTCACAACCAAAAGGATTTAAAAAAGAGTAGTTTACCTTTTTACCTGTCCATGCTTCCTCTGGAATACCACCATCCAAGGAACTTGAAGGCCCTTTGTTTATTAGATAAACAACAGTATCTACAGCATCTGCCCAAAATTGTAAAGGCAATCCTGCATGCAATCTCATGCACCTTGCACGCTCCATGATTGTTCTGTTCATCCTTTATGACACACCATTTTCTTGTGGTGTTCTTGGAACTGTCTTCTCTCTACGAATTCCATGCTCTGAACAGTACCTATCAAACTCTTTGCTGCAATATTCACCTCCATTGTCTGATCCGAGACACTTCAACTTCTTTCCTGTCTCAATCTCAACCAAAGCTTTCCATTTCTTGAAAGTATCAAATACATCAGATTTATTTTGAATACAATAAATCCAAGTTTTTCTAGTTTCATCATCAATAAACGTAACATAATAGCGAGAGCCACCGAGAGATGATACCTGAGAAGGTCCCCATACATTTGTATGCACAAGCTCCAATTTTTTTCTCTTCTTTTCTTTCCCAACTCTGAGAAATCTGACTCTCTTTTGTTTTCCATAAATGAAATTTTCACAGAAATCCAAATCAACATTCTTCAAACCTGGCAACAAATTTCTTGAGTGAAGAATCTTCATCCCCTTCTCACTCATGTGTCCGAGCTTATGATTCCATAATGCTGCATCTGCTCCTTTAGAAGTTAAAGCATTAACACAGTTAGAAATACCATTGCATAAATACAATGTACCAACCTTTTCGCCTTTTGCTATTACCAGGGCTCCTTTGGTGACCTCAAGCTTTATCTGTAAAAGTTATCACACAACCTTCACCTTCTAACTGCCATGTTGAAATCATATTTTTCTTTAGATCTGGAACATGCCTTACCTCCTTTAATAGCCATTGGTTTCCATTCTGCTGTTTTACAAGAACCTTACCCATTCCAACAATTTTACAAGGTTTATCATCACCCAAACTAACTTGTCCAAAATCTCCTTGAACATAGTCATGAAAATATTTCATATCAGGTGCGGCATGGAATGAAGCCCCTGAATCTACAACCCAAGAATCAGTAACATTTTCGAAAGAAAGAATCAAAGCATCTTGTAACACATCACCTGTCACATTTGCTTCATGATTGTTTTCTTGCTGTGTGTCTCCTTCTTTTCCCTTTTGAGATCTACAGTCTTTCTTTAGGTGTCCTTTCTTTCCGCAATTCCAGCACACTATCCCCGATCTGGACTTGGATCTGCCTTTCCTTGATTTACTGTGATATCCCGAACTCTTTCCTCTTTCCATTCTCCTTCCCCTAGACTCTGCACTCAAAGCATTACCTGATGTCTCACCAGAGCTTTTCCTTAGCATTTCCTCACTAAGGATAGCACCAACAACATCATCAAACTTTAAAGTACTAGATCCAAAGACAGAGTTACTAATGGCCATTACTAAACCATTCCAACTCTCTGGAAATGAGCACAAGAATAACAGAGCTCTAACTTCATCATCAAAGTTTACCCCTACAGAACTTAACTGACTGGTAACTGTATTAAAATCATTTAAATGGTCTGCAACAGATCCACCTTTCGACATCTTCATATTAAATAATCGTTTCATAAGAAATACCTTGTTTGAGGCCGAGGGTTTTTCATATAGTTTCGCCAACGTCTGCATCAAACCCTCTGTTGTTGTTTCCTTCGAAATATTGAAGGTGACTGACGCCACAAGGCACAACCGTATTGTTCTGAGTGCCTTTCTATTGAGAATGTTCCATTCTGCATCTGTCATGGCCATCGGCTTCTTTGTTTTTCCGCTCAATGGTAGGTACAGATCTTTCTGATACAGAGAATCTTCCATCTGCATCTTCCACAGTAGGAAGTTTTGGCCGTTAAATTTCTCAACCCTAAACTTACCATCTTCCGCCATTACTCCCACTCGAACCAGGAACCCTTCTTTCCTACGATTTTATCAGCCAAATATACCTTCGGCTCTGATACCAGTTGTTAGAAAATTATATATTATGGAGCAATGCAACACATAAAATATGCGGAAAATACAAGCACACAAAACACATAAAACCAAAGAGACACTGATATACGTGGTTCACCCAGTTTGGGCTACGTCCACATCGAACAGCCAGTCCTTCCTTTCTATTATCCAGAAAAATGAAGAGACAAAACCTACAACAAATCCACTATAATATCCTTTGTTCTCTCTCACAGTCTCCCCTATCTATTTCCCGCTCAGAGAATACACATATATTACACAACCTCAATACAATACCCTCATACAAAGAGAGGGGTTGCCTACTAGGGCAAAAAACCCTAAACTAAACATAACTTCTACCGTCAGATCATCCACCTAATGAACGGCCTAGATTGACTAGAAATTACTATATTTTTACAAGGCAATTTTACAAATGTTTTTAGCTTCGGGGGCGCTGCCCCTGAAACCCCTGCCGGGGGACCGCTAGCCCCCGGACCCCCCAGCCGGGGGGTCAGCCCCCCCGGACCGCGCCAGGGGGACAAGTCCCCCCCGCTACAACGGTGTACAATTTTCCTGGGGTATACATCCAGCTAAAACAAGGATCTCTAAACCAGGATGAAAATCAGGCTCCACACCCAACATGAATGGGATTGAGCTGATGATGATGAATGTGTTATGAGATAATATGGAGGGATGGAAGTGGATGGCTGGGATGATGAAGGGACATTTTGTGCATGCTGAGTGGATGTCTCAGTGAAAATATCATTAGCTATGAAGGTACTCCATGAAATGTTTATTTGATTGAGATGGTGGAGGGCTATGATTTTTATGAGGGAATGATGAAATAGACTTCTCATTTTTTGTTCATACTCCTTCTTCTAGGAAATTTATGTCATCTTCTCTATTCTCCAAAAAATATAATAGGGTATGTTAAGCATCCTTACCCTAATGGAATGCATTTAGAGTCAGATTTGATAGGAATAGAGCCTTGAAAATCTACCTTCACATGAAAATTATTTCATGATTATCTTCATCATTGGTGCATATTTTTCTAGGAGGTGAGAAAAAGGAAAGAACCTCTTTGTCTAATTTGGTGTCTTGGTTTTAAGAAGAAGTCAAAATCTTTTTTCATCAAATTACCTTTCTTGAACCACTTCTTCCCAACATTTGGGATCTCGATGGTAGCTGAAATGATAGCAGTGGATAAAGTAAAAGTGACACCAGCTAATGTAACTTGGTTGTCATGGAGTCCAGATATGAAAATTATTGTTAACATGGGATGGTGTTGGACCCTTTGATTTTTCTCACAAAAATCATAACAGCCAACATGTTTGAAGCATGTCACATTCAATGGAGAAGCCAAGAGTTCCCTAGTGTTGGTAGGTTCAAGTCTGAGCACTCTTCCTCCTTTATGTGGCCTCCTTACCTCTATTTCCTCTCATTCACTGGATGATGTGTTTTATTCCTCTTCTGCCATGGTATTTTTGTTAAAACCCTAGGGATTAGGGTTGGGGAATGTGTGAGGGAAAATGAGGGAAATTTTTGCTAGGGATGTGTGAAATGGGGGAGGGAATAGGGAGTAGTAGTATGATATATTTAGGATAGGGATTTGGGGATTGGGAGCCTAGGTAGATGTAACACCTAGGGCCTAGGGTTTTGGGAGAAATTTTTAGGAAAAGGTGATTTTGAAAATCAAGGGTTTGGGAATGGGTTTTTATAAGTGTGGTAAGGATGCAAAGGGTAAGGGAGTAAAATTTGGGATTTTTCACAAGTGTAGTGGGATACTAGGGTTTTTAACCAATTCAAACACCAAATTTAAACCTCAACTTTGACAACACTTTCAACACATAAACTTTGTGAAAATGGTTTTAAATATCATGAGCTCTTAGTGTTTTACTTGGAGGTCGATGAGTAGACTGAGGGAGCTTTGAGGATGATGTTTTTGCCACTTAAACAGTTTTCTAGGGCTTGTTGGTCATTTGTGCCCTCTTTTCACCATTTGTGCCCTTGACTGAGTATTTGTGCCCCTGATCAAGAGTTTGCACCCTGAACTGGGTATTTTTTCCCTGACTCAAACATTTGCGCCTTGAACTAGGTATTTGTGCCCTGAACTCTTCTCTTTTGCCAATTTCGCTCAGAAATTCGCAATTTTGGTGTCTTAGAGTGCTTGCTTTGTGTTTGAAGGAGACAAATGAATTTTAAATGAATTCAAGGAGTCACAAATGCTAAAGTGAATTTTGAATTTGAATTGAAAAACCCACTTTTGTAATATTCATTTCACCTTTTGGACACATTTGTTGATTACCCTTTTCCTTTTATATTTCCTTCTTTGCAGGATGATGTTGCTGGATTTTGGCACTTTTCACTTTCAGTTTGGGATGTGTGATTTGAGTTGGAAGCTAGGGACAAAACTTATTACATATTATGAGCATAAAATTACATTAAAAAAATTAAAAATAAATTACATCTATGTTTTGAATAAAATTACATTTTATTATGAAAATCATACTCTAAAACCAAAATTAAAACTTTTAAAATGATATTTACATGATAATAAATCCTCTGCAGATGATTGAGAAGGTTTCATTTCAGTCACTCTCATACCTTTGCTGACCTTATTGGGATGAAATGATGTGTTCATGAACCTTGAAAAATGAAACCTAATTGACCTAATGGGACCTTGGATGAATTTGAATTCATGGTTGAATTTGACTGACATAATGACATAGTGACATGAGCTTTTAATATTTTTTTATGCTCAACAAGACATGAAGGTGGGTCAAGAAATGTGAAATTTTGAGGGAGAGTGAGGTTTTATGACTAGGGCTACCATTAGTGAATCAACTTTTTGCATGACCTAATGTAATGATAAAAAAAAATTGAGTGGGACCCCTAAAGTGAATATAAAAAGAGTAATTTGTATCACAGATGGCAGAATTCATATTCTGACACTAACATTGGCCTGATTGGGCATGGAAGCTCCTTGGAGGTGTCAAGAACACCGTAGACCAAGTGCATGACCATTGGGCCAATACGGTCAAAAAACTTCAAACTAAAATGCATGACTAAATACTGAAAACTCAATGACACAAAATGACTTTGAAACTTACTGAAATTGACTCGAATAATGACTTAAAAATTAACTTACTTTTATGAAAATTGAATCTTGAAAATGGTAGAAAATCAATGAAGCTCCATGGTCTTCACTTCAGGCTCTGAACTCCAGTGATTTTCCACTTGACACTTGCAGGAATATCAAATTGATATATACAATGAGGATGAAAAAAATTTCACAATTTCAAATAAAAAAAGATAGTGCTTCAGGAGCCTACCGTTAACTAGCCCTCCTAAGGAACTTTTCCCATCCATTTCTTCCAGGAGATATGCATTTTTTCCACGACAAACTGCAATCTTAAAAGTTTCGTTCCATAAATTATCGAACTTATCATGCTTACCCTTTTCTTCATTCCTAGCATCCCAGTGGAGTACTACGTCATCGATCTTGAAATCATCTTTCTTGGTTTTTATGTCATAGATTTGCTTGATCTTATCATGGAGCTTGGAAATGTTCTAAAAAACTTCTTATCTTGTGTCTTGCAGGTGAATCATTTGGTTTATGCAGTGTTATATGTCATTTTCTTCACTTCCTTCTTCTTGTAAAAGTTTCATGACTGGGACAGCCAATGAAGAAGGGAAAACCGTGTCCACACCGTAAACTACCTGAAATGGAGACATGCCAATGGATTTCTTGTTGGACTTCTCGATAGAGATTATACCTAGAACAACATCGAAATCTAAAGCTCCTTATCTAATGAGTACTCTATAAATGTGTTGATGGCTAAAAGTGACCTTATAAACATTCGAGATACCACCTAGTCAAAGTTCCAAGGTGGACCTTTTCTATTGAAAATGGTGGTTCTAACTGGTTTAGATGGGTCCAATCACCTGGAATAAAAAAACCTTAAATGGAGATGGAAAATAAATGGGTGAAAGTGGATTGATTATTATAACATAAAAGGACTAAGATAATCTAAAAATATATCTAAATTATAATCAATTATACCTAGGTATTGTAATGCATATGTGAGACAAAGAAAATGCTCTAAGAATAAAAATAAATATTTCCAATATATAATGTTTATAAGCACAATTAAAATATTAATTGGATCAAATAGTTAATCAAATTAATGATAATCATTCAATGTACTGGAAACAAATATATATTCACACAAAAATAGTGATTATGCTTTAATCGATAAAAGCAAGATATAATGAACAATACATCAATTTAAATAAATATATTTATTTACAGATAAATATAAAAAAGAGAAGATAAAAGTACCAATTATGCTCTCAATCTTTGCATGATGGGATCAAAATGGTTTAGATGTATTAATAAAAGGACTTAAGTACAATAGTGCAACAGAATATTTTTTAGAAAAAAAATTCAGAACCCTTTGCATGAGTTTGAGGGATCTTTATATAGTTTTCTTACAAAATGAAGGGAGAACTAATTCTTTGATATTATCTCAACCAAACCAAAACAAACTATGCATAAAATAGTAAAATAGTTACATTTTGTAAACAAAAATTTAATCAAAATAATTTAAGTTGATGTCAAGCCAGTTGCTCGTTGTCATTTTTAATAGATATCTAGAAGGGGTGCTAGATCTTAAGGAGAATGAGGCTTCATATTTAGCTAGCATTTGAAAACAGAAGCTTGAAGAAGTGGCGACATCTAAGTTGAAAAATTTGTGAGAGTCTTGAGGACTCGCCAATGACCATGAGGCTTAATATATAGTTTCTAATTCAACTCAATATTTACTTTAGATAGTTGTTCAACCTTGTTACCAAATTTTGTGCTATCATTTGTTTAACTCCTTTGTAGTGCTTCAACATCTATAAATATGCATTCTTCATAATTTGAAATCAAATTTACCTCCAAAATAGGTTGGGTGATATATTGTGCAATGGAGCATGAAATCTCTCGAGTATCATTAACCAATTTTCTGACTAAACGAATTATGTCCTTCCAATTCCCCATAACAATGGATGTGTGCATTTCATCAATCTTGGGAAAATTATGTTGTATTATGTTTTTATCTATTTTCCACTCAAGCATATCATTAATACTTTGTTTAGCCTCATCATATTGACTCTCCATATCAACTAGCTCATCAACCAATGAAGAACTAAGTGCCCACTGTAATTGCATCAAGCTTAGTTTATCACAAAGGATTTGTTATTGTTTGAAAAGTTGTGCATTGAGTTTCATAACTTCATGTTTGAACTTAGCTAGATCAAATGCTTCAGATTTTTCATATTTTGAACTTTGCTATAATTATTTTAATTGTTCATTGCATTTCTTGAGTTCTTTAGAGTGCAAGCCCTTGATTATCTTCATTTTTTCTTGCAGCGTTGTTTGAGATTGGGACACATGTTGTTCCAATTGTTGTATCGTGTCATCTTTTTCTTGAAAAAATTGTTTAATGTGGGTTTCTTTATCAATAATGGTTGATGCATATGACCCTGCATACTGAGCCAATTCTTGTAACTCTTCATGTGGAGTTGTATAAGTGCTTTTCCATATTACTTCCAAGGAAACTACGTTGGGAGGAGATATCTCATTTCATGCCTTTCTTTTCTTCCTTCTTTTCTAAATTATTGCCTTATGTTGAGGATTATAAAATATTTAAATTGGAGGAATTTCTCCAGTATTGAATTGAATCTTTGTAGTATGATGACCATGGATTACTTCTACATTAACCCGAGTTTTTAGATGAGTTTTAGCAAGAAGAGCAGAGTGTGCAAGAGTAGTGTGTGCAGATTCAGGAGTGGAATGGATTGTTTGTTGAGTGAAAACATTTGAAGTGTTGTCTCCAAGTGCTTATTTTTCATTACTCATTTCAATTTGATCAGCTAGCTTATCCATATATGAATTCCACACTTTGTTCATGTCATTTAGCATAGGATTTTCTAAAGAAGATTACTTCGTCGAAGAAACCTGTAATGGTGTGGAAATCTAAGGCATTGATTATGATGTAGAATTTATGGATTTTTGTATAAAACTATCTCCCTCGGGAAGCTTAAGAAAATTCATGTGGAACATGGCTCTTTTGGAATCTCTGAAAACAACAAAGTGTTGAATATTGTCTAGGGAAAATTTCTTAGCTTTTAAATAAACGGATTGATAATTTAAGACTTCGAAAAAAAAATCATCATATTGATTATGTTCATGAGCATATTTTTTTTATATGTGCTTCATTGGCTATATCTTAGGCCACATGGGGAGGATCAAAAGCTCTGAAAGGGATAATAGCGAGTTTTTAACTCATTTAGAGCTCAAATTTCCATATTTGCATGTTGATAATTGGCAAGAGTAAAAAGGCCAACTTGCAATGGGAATTTATGCCAAAACTTCTTGGAAGCCCTTTTAAGCTCAAGGGTTATCCCAATTCCAATAGTTTGGTAAGAAATATCTCTTGATAGCAGTTTATGAAGAACACAAAGTGGTAGAACATGAGGACAACCATTACTTCTCCAAATTAGGCCATAATTGAATATTTACTCAATGAAACAACCTCCAATTCTCAATAAATCATAGAGGGTTGTTGCAGACATCCTTGGGGTTTTGAAGCTGAAAACAGTATGGTGAATAGGAATCATGATCAAGTGGAAAATGTGATAAAATTGGTCAAAATACTTCTCCTCCAAAATAATATTGTGATATATGTGGATGGGAAGGGGGTCACAAAGTTTTCACTTCCATCCCATGCATGGAAAATCAAGGGAGAAATATATGGCATCCATAACATATGCCAACATATAAAAAGGTGGGACATTAATTTCGACACTTTTTTTATTGGAAATAAAGAATATGCTTAGTCATGTGTCTAATAGAATTTTAGACCAGTAAAATACATATCCATGAGAGGCTTCCTCAATAAGCAGAACCCAATTGCTAGGGAATTGTGAAACATTTTGTTTAGCATATAAACAACAAAGCATAGACACAATATAATAAAATGGAGATGCAAGGTAAGAAATTGAATATTTTCTCATATATTATTCTTTAAACTTATTGGAGTTACGCATCCATCATCTAATAATTTGGGGTATTTTTTCCTTATTTCCCTCATATTCATTCTTAACAAACTGCTCCACAAACTGTGCATTATATACAATTTCAGGCTGGGGAAAATGATACATACCATGAAGACTTTCAGACTTGAAAAACCCAATTGTGATGGCTTTGCAAGTAGAAAATAGATGCTCATTGATATCAACCTCTTCCACCACCCAGCGTATCATATATGTATATGGGAGTAATCTCATTTGCGTTGCAATATTATGGAGTTGAGACATTGCAACATCACTAATTGTTGGTTTGGAAGTCCTCAAGAAACCCTAGTTTGTTGTCATGACAGTTAATGCATCCTCTTGATCCTCTGGAAATTATTCTTCAAATAAATCATAAATGGCATTCCAGGATTTAGAACCGGAATTTGTTGTATATTTGAAAAATCCTAAATCTGGAATCTTATTGTAGCAATTGGAAAATATTCACATAATTGTTAATTTTAACTTAACAATTTATTTGCAGTTTTCTACAACAAACATTAAATACATAACACTGCAACCCACACAAATACAAAATACTATGGAAACAAATATATTGTGTAGGAAATAAATAAACACACATTTGACATCGTTATTTTTAGACAAATGTCCCCGGAAAAACCCAATGTGGGAAAGTCGGTGCAGCAGCTGAGGGTTTGCATTATTATGCAGTAGTTTCTGAATACAAATATTTGGATGCCTTACTGGATATCCAATATAGAGAATATAACTGGAAAAAATGAAATGATAATTAGTGTTGCACTATCACTAGTGATCTGACCTTGATCCAGCCTCTGAATGGCTAGCCCCAAGCTGCCTCTACGTCACAACTCATAGGGACTAAATCACTCCTCTGGTTGATCGATTTGTTGGTTGGATGCTAAGATATATGACCCTCTCGTCTGACACCCCAGCTCCCGACACTAGATATGGATTGCTCCTCAACAAAACTGTGGATCTCCTCTCAGGATCTACATTGTCTCAGTGTGGCTCTGCCTACCCCAGCATGGCACTATGATACCTCTTTATATCTCACTCTACCTCCTCTGCACTTTATTCACCAGATCAGGAAAAATTCCACTGGCCACTATCCCTGCCCCTCATTGTAAGAAATCAACTCAATCACCCCTCCAGCAACTGTTGCACTGCTCTCTTGAGAATTTGATCTCTATATCTCTCACTTGATGTGTTCTCCAAGTGCCCATGGAGCTCCTTCTTATAATCTTCTTGTTGAACAATCAACGGCCCAGATTAAATCTTAATCAATGGTTCATATCATCTTGACTCAATCTCCATATTTTTATAGAATATTCACACCCAGTTTAATTAATACCCATTAATTATTTTAATTTCCTAATTTTATACTTAGGCATCCATTAAAAATAATTAATTATTTTAATTAAACTATCTCTGGGTGGAATTTCCCAAAACGATTTTTGGGTCTTGGAGAATTCATGTGTGCTAGCCTCCCTAGAAATTCTTGAGGCTAAAGCACATCTGATGCTACCATAAATCAACAGTGTATATTGTATCAAAGAAAATAAATGTGTCTAGAAATTTCTTGTTGATATCATATATGAAAGGACCAGTTGACGCTTGTACAAGATCTTTGTTTTTTCCTTTCACCATACGACCCTGTTTATGGGTGTTATGCTTAGAATTCACCTATAAAATAAAATGAAAAGGGTAAGCGGAGTTACCATAACAGGGAATAAACAGGTAAAACAAGGTTTAAAGCAATCTCAATATCGGTAAGTGTATGTTTAATGTAGTCATTGTATTATTAATCGTATCATGCAAGCGAATTAAATATAAAGGAATGGATTTAAATTTAACATTTCATATCAGTGGTGATCAACTAAGATAGATGATGAATTATATAGGATTCATTTGATAGCTTGAAGGTGACGTGGGTTCTTACGTCATCCCACAAGTTTTAATATGGTTGTTATAATTAAGCGCTTACATTCTATCTTCGCAAAAGAGTAGGACTATGTGGCATATGAACTAACGTGTATCAACAAGATTCAGCTTATATGCAAGGTGGGACTTATGAATTATCTGATTTGAAGTGCTCGTTATGGCAAAAGAATAAAAGCGGGTTGATAAAGAAAAGATAAATCATATCACAAGGAGATAATGGGACCCATTCTTGATGAGTTTTCTCACTAACTTTATCACAACGGTTTTAGAAAGATCTCAAAACAAATTTTTCAGGATATAAAATACGAGATGACTTGTAATGTGATGTGGAAATTGAAACCAAACATCCTTCAATGTATGCACCCTCTTGTGGAGTGTGGACATGCCATCCCGCTAAAGGGAGCCTGGAAAAAATGAAGACATGCATAAAGGAAAGGATCAGGGTCTATGCATTGGGCCATGTGTTGAATGATAAAGGGATGAGTGCACTGCTTTTAAAAAAAAATGCCAACAATGTATTAAAGCAATCCTAAAGATCAAAATCAATAAAGTCTCAGATGCAATGGTTCTTAATTTCTTTAAAAGGACTTTATTTGTTTGTTTCATTCAATAATATAAACTATTAAAATAAAGTATTTATTATAGTGATTTTATTAATTAACGCAACAATTGGCGACACACCGATTGAAACGGTTATCTCTGTTATAAATACGATATATGTGAAATGAAGGAATAAATATTAGATGATATAAAATGTTAAAATTCAAATATCCTATTAGTTTCACCCCTAATAGGCACAATTAACATTTAAAACAAAAATCATATCCATCATTGTCCATGAATTTAAAAATTTACCCCATAAATCATATAGTTTAGACAAATGTGTATATTCAAGAGTAAGTTTTCTTGGTGCTCATTTTTTAGAATGCAAGGTAACCAAGTAAATATTAGTATTAAAATAACTTCTATACCATAGGAAGAGTTGTTGTTTCTAGCAGGCATCCATAGCCTCGACAGGGATTCCTTTTAACCCTTTTAAGATGCAAGTGTCCCATATTTTAGAAATATATATATATATATATATATATATATATATATATATATATATATATATATATATATATATATATATATATATTAATATCATTTTAAAAACTTATTTTAATTTCAACTGAAGACCACCATTCTGGCTTGGTGAGTAGTTGATTATAGTGCCATTCACAAGAACTAGCAAAGTGAACAAGTCAGCTCATGATGAGACATGTTTTCTTCTAGTTTGTGGTTGAAAGCCATTACCTTGGCTTGGTGACCAATAGTGATAATGTCACTATGTTAGAGCCTATGATCATGGTAGGTCGGCTCGTGATGAGACATCCTATTCTTCGAATTACTATTTTGTTCTTCCAAGGTTGAAATATGTTATTTACTAATCTCTTAGATATTACTTAATAGATGGGGTGGAAGATCAACTCTTTAAGAGAAAGGGATGGCGTAAAATGTTTTGGATAGCTAATATTTGCTTGGATAGTATTTCTTCCCAATATTTTATCACCTTAAGGTAATTTTTGGTAAGTATATTTTGCTTTCATAAAATTGGCGTTAAAAATAGTTCATAAAATAATGACAGAAATATTTAATATAATGAATCATAAATATGGACTTTAATGGTTTCGAAGGTTAAAAGTCAGCATAGTAACATCATTTTTACTAAAATATTCCTTAAAGATAAGACTTTTTGTAAAGGTAATAGAGTGTAACTAATTACCCAATAATGATACCAAAAATGTGAAGCATGCAATTGGCAATTCAAGCAAAGCAAAGGAAAGCATGAAAATAAGTCCCCAACAAGTCAAAATTCCAATTAAATGATAAAAGATATATTAAAGGTGTTTATTTTATCAAAAACATGCCAGATTTACATATGATTATTTACATATTTACAAAAGGTAATTAAGACTTCAAGAAAATTATTTTTTAAGGAGAAGTCCATTTCAGGGAGATTCTCTTTCATCCCTTCAATATTTTGCAAAATAAAGGTTGATGGACCTATTTTCTCGACAATTTGAAATGGGCCTAACCATAATTTTTGAAATTTAGTATGTTTCCCTTTTTCTTCATGGGCTTTATGCCATTTCGTAACTAGATCACCAATTTATAAATATTTGTTTCCTACTGAACTATTATCGAACTAATTTTTATTATTTTTTGATGTTTGGCATAAGTTTGATTATCCTTTTCTCTTTCTTCCTCATGTTTAAAAATTCGTGATAATATTTTTTGCAATGCAGAGCATGGTTGTTCCTCAATGGAATGAATCAATGTTAAAGATGGAAAAGCAACATTATGTGGGAGCACAGCTTCCTTTCCATATACTAAGTAGTATGGGGAGGTACCTAAGGATGCTTTGAACGCTATTTTATCAGCCCATAGGGCGTAATTTAAATTTTTGTGCCAATTTTTTTAATTATTATTTATGGTTATTTTAATCATTTTCAAGAGATTTTTATTTGTGGATACTACTAATACTAAGGATAATAATTAGCAGAGTATTTAATTTTAAAACCTCTTTTTATAGAAAATTCAGTTAAATTATTTCTGTAAAAATAAGAAACATTGTCAAACATCAAGGAGCTTGGGAGACCAAATCAAGTAATAATGTGTTGATCAATAGCACTGATAACTTACTCAAAATTGACCACTTTAAAAGGAATGGCCTCCACCCATTTAGTATAATAATATTTTGCAGTCATAATATATCTATGTTTCTTAGAAGAATGAGGAATGTTCTCACCAATTATGTCCAATCCCCATTTTTCAAATGGTTTTTCAATGTTGACCGGTTGTAATGGCAGGGTTTCTTTCCTATATCTTCATGAAGTTGTTTGACAAACCTTGAGTTTTCTAACATAGGAATGAGCATATTTAAACAAGGTTGGCCAATAATAGCCTGCATGAAGGAATTTTTGTGTTGTCATGTCTCCTTCGTAATGTCCTCCAGCAATTCCATCATGCATTTCTTGAAAAAAAAATCAACTCCAGCTTTTTCTAAACATCTAAGCGACACAAAATCATTTTCTTTTTTAAAGAATACCATTTACAAATAGGTACTAATTTGATTTTATTCTTATAGATATTTTTCTTTTAGGTTCTAAGTTGGAGGGGCATGACCATGAGTCAAAAAATAAATTAAATATGCATGTTGTGAATCATAGGTCATGATACATACCTATTGTACATCTTCCTTTTCATCTAAGACATTTTTTGATAAAGAATCATTAGAACCAATAACCATTTTTCACGAACCTTGTCCCCGCACAATCTTAGTAATAATTAATTCCAAATAAAACTCTTGGAGAGCAACAACCCAATGTGATATTTTCTCACCAAGGTCTCTTTGTATTAGTAAATTCCTCACTATTGAATATGGTACAATTACCTTGGTATGATATTTTAACAGAAAGGGCCTAAAATGTTTGGCTAACTTAAAAACTATGTAGGTTTGCTTCTAGACTTCATAATAATTCAGCTCCACTCCCTTTAATCTTGAACTATTAAAAGATATTGGTGTTTCTACTCCATCATTATTTTATGTTAACATTTTTGCATAAGACTTTTTAGAAGCAAAAGTATATACAATTAATTATTTAGTGTAATCAAGAGAAGATAAGGATGGAGCTTGTATGATTTCTATTTTAATTAAATCAAAGGTTTTTTTCTCAATTAGCCCCCATTTGAATGTTGCATTCTTTTTTATCATAATTTGTAAAGGTAAAACAATTAGTGAGAAATATGGAACAAAGTTTTTTACAAAATTAATTTGACCAAGAAAATATTGCATAGATTTCTTATTATGGGGTAAAGCCACTTCATAAATAACCTTCACCCTATCAGGATCGATTGTTATTCCTTTCTTTGAAATGGCATATCCTAATAGTTTACCCTCAGTTAAAGAAAAGAGATATTTATTTGGATTTAAAGATATGCAATACCTTCTACATTGTTCAAAGATTTGTTCTAACTCATGTAGATGATTAACTCATTTATTAAAATAGATAGTGAAGTCGTCGAGGTAAATTTCCATTGATTTATTTATGAGACCTATGAATGCAATGTCCATGGATCTATGTAACATCGCACCTAAATTGATCAAACCAAATGGAATTTTCTAGTATGCATAGGTGCCCCATTTAGTTCAAAAAGTGGTCTTCAACTTATCACTAGGGTGAACCAATATCTTACTATGGCCAGAAAAAACCATCCAGGAAAGACATTAGTTCGAAACTAGCAACTAATTGCAAAATATATTCCATTGGTGGCAAAGGAAAATTGCCTTTCTCAAAAGCTTTATTCAGATTTATAAAATCGATGTTTCTCGTAATGTCACCATTCTTATTCCTTATAGGAACTAGATTGGAGACCCATTTATAATTTCTCATAGGGAAAATAATCTTGACTTTTAGTAATCTATTTAGCTCGGATTTTATCTCAGGCTCAAGATTAGGGTGAATCTTTCTAAGATTTTGTTAGACTGAATTTATATTAGGTAGCATTGGAATTTTATGTTGTATAATTTAGGTATCAGATGTTTTAAGATCATCGTGACTCCAAGGAAACATGTCTTTGTACTTTCTAATTAAATGAATGAAGAAAATTTGTTCATCAGGAGACAAATCAAGACCTAAATTGATATTATGAGATTTTTCTTCATTGCCAAGATTAATAATTTCAAACCTTACGGATGATGTTTGAATATTGAAATTGGTTGGATGCTTGAATCTATATTTAAGGTCATAAATATATTCTAATTTAACCACATATTTAGGCAATGAATTATGAGTCTTACTCTCTTCAAATGATTTTTTCAACTCCTTGTCATGCAAGTCTCCATAAATGATTTATTCATCATAACTTCCTTCATATGTAAGAAAGCTAATGATGTATGCATCATCATTACAAACTCATCAATTTGTGATGTTATCAGGGATTGATAGGGAAAAAATCAATTCAAAAGAGAATCAGTCAGGACTAAAGTCTTCAAGTGGAATTAGTTTGGAGGCAACTTTAACCAACAAATCAACACTTGCATTTTTCATTTTAGGTATAGGGCTAATATTAAATGCAATAAAATGAGATGTCAATTCTTTATAGTGCTTCAAATGATTAGAAACACAATGAATTTTGTTTCTTACCAATTTAATAACTATTTATGAATAACTAGAGACCTTTAAATATTTGACATCTAAACTTATTACTTTCTTCAAACCCCACACAAATGCTTCATATTTGGAAACATTGTCTGTACAATCAATTCCAACCTCCAGGTAAGAATTGTTATCTCATTATCAGAGTTGACGAGGATACAACCTGCACCTGCACCATCACTGGACTTTGATCATCAAAGTAAAGAGTCCAAAAAAAATTATCTTTAGGATTACTTACAGGTAATTATACAATATTTACACATAGAGAAGTATATATTTGTGAAAAAATTTCGATTTGTGATGAAACAAAATCTAAAGGATGAGGAAATGTTTGGGTACAGAAATTTCTGAAGAATGAATTAGTAGAATAATTCCCTAAAATATTATTTGTGAAATAAATTGGTTCGTTTTCTTCCTCCAAATAAGTTACCATGTACTTCATGTGTTTTGCCTTGTCTATTCTAATTTAGTTTGGTTTAACATTATATGGTAACCAAAGGTGAGGCCAATCAGTAGAAAATAATCTATTTAGTTTCTCTAACCAACCTCTACTTAGTATTAGACCATAAAATTCATGGATATCAACAACTAGAATATTGATGATTTGGAAGACCTTAAAATTGGATAACAATCTAATTAAGACTTCATTCATCTCGCCCAAAACCTTAAATTTTGTTTTTTCTAATTGGACTATCTGATTAGAGGACTTATGTGGCTTCACATTAGTTCTAAACATACTGAATAAGGCATAATATTTGATGAAGCACCAGAATCAACTAAGAATTTGTGAACATTTTATTGGAAACTTCAAAATTTAAAAGGAAGGGTGGTGTATGATAATTTGATCTATCATCAATGAGAAATGTGTCTGTTTGACTGATTTTAACTAAAAATGAAGAAGGAGGTTTAGATTTAGTTTTATTCTTAGAAGCTTTAGTTGTGATAGCAATTGATGGCAAAGGAGAGTTTGGAGTTGTGCTTAAAGCATTCAATAACAATTTTTGTTGTTGCTTCAGCTTACTAACTTCATAGAGAGAGATATTTTCCTTAGTATTATTCATATCTTCAATGATATTGCATTCAATATTATCAAACACAATCATGATTTTAAATGAAGAATGGTATGAAGGAGAAGCTTTAGGAGAATTAGATGAAGGAATAAAACTTTGGCTAGGATTTTTCTTAGGCATACTTGTTTTCTAAAGAGGAACCATTTGCGGCCTTTTGACTCATGGAAGGTGTATTTGAATAAATTTTACTTGTAGTCCTGACAGGAAAATCTTCTTCCTTTTCTTCATCAGATGTAGGAAGAATATAATCCCAAATACCATTAGCCTCATATATTTATGCTTCTTCAGTTTATTCTTGAGATGATTAAGCTTCTTCCTCCTCTTCTTCCTCATCATCTTCATCAGCAACTGAGATTTGTTCAGGATATTGAGTAGGAGGTGGATACTGTTGTGTCCTCTTGAAAAATCTAAAAGAAATTTTCGAAGAGGAACTTTCAGCGACTTGTTTCTTCAAATCAACCACTTCATTAGACAGTGTTTTGAGAACCTTTTGAAATCCTTCCATATCAAATGTATCATTAGTGATTTTCTTCTTTGGTTCATCCTTGAATGTGACTTTCTTGGTAGGTTTATTTTCTGTAGCAGGAGTTTTATTTTCAATTGCAAGCATTCTCTTTTCAACTACCAAAGCTCCCTTCATATTATCTATAAGTGTTTTCTTTTGTTCTCTATCTACAAACATGGATATTGGAAGAAGGAATAACATTGATATACCATTCAACATGTACCTCTTTGCCTCGATTAGGGATACTTTGGATCTTCTTCTCTTTTTAATCTAGAGTTAAAATATTTGATTTTTTCATTGGGTCTAATTTTAATATTAGAAAAATCATTTGTCAAAGAAGTAGGGATTTTATCATCTCCAAATGTTTTTAGAAATAATTCTTCAAAGGTATCTCAATCATTAATTGAATTTGGATGCAAAGGGAAGTACCATGATCCAGATTCACCTTCAAACATATATAGAAAAATCCTACATGCAACATCTTCGTTGGAAACACCATTGATATTAATAGCTAACATGAAATTATGAATGTGCTCTTATACTAGAAGGTCATCATTAGGATTATAATTATGTAACCATCTCTCTGAATGTTTAGGAAGAGGATGCAAATGGGGGTTAATATTTACAACTCCTAGAGTTTCCAATTTATGTTTACCATTTTGGTAGAAGCAGTTGAACCAAAAGTAGTGGTATTTGTAACAATAGTAGATCAAGTAACAATAGATGGTGATGCTCCTGTAGAACTAGTAGCAATAGTAGTGACTATCGGCTAAATAGAGATGGAAACAATGGATGAAGTAGAAGATGGAGAATTTTATGTGTGTGACTGAGGGAAGAGTAGGTGTAGGTGGACGATAAGTAGAAGAGATGTTATAACTCACAGATGAACCATTGGATGAAATATGTTTCTTTATACAATGAGTATCTAAAGGGAATTTGAATGTTTTAGCTCCTAACTTTTCACTTTGAGCTCTTGTTAATATTTGTGAACCTTTAAGGGGAGAAGTAATGTAGAAATTATATTACTAATTCATTATATATCCAAGATTCTCCTGATCACATGCTATTTTAAATTCATGCACAATACATAATCTCTTCTACTATTGATCATCATATGCGGAAATTAAATCAATTGCATGCACACATTGAAACCATAAAAATTCACACATATGAACACAGTGTTTTATCGGGAAAGCCTAAAGCTAAAAACCCCAACTATATGTATATAATATATGTCATAGATATCATGTAAAAATCCTCATACAAAGCTGATCATATCAAACTCTCAGTACAATACAATCGCTACACACTAATCAGGCCCTATCTAGCAAATCCATGCACCGATCTCTGCCACCCGCTAGCCTGCCTCTACTGCACAATCCCTGCTGAAGAATGGCTCTGAATGAACTCGAATCGGTCTAGCCTTTCTCATGCAATCCTCATTGGCAACTCTACTCTGTGTTGGATGCAATCAATGCATCACTATAGTCACAACTGATAGTCAACTTGCCCTTTCACCTATCTCTCCACTGGTCTCCACTAAAACTGTCCATGCACTATAGTTAACTAATGTATTCTTTAGTTGATTAATGAGTTAATATTTAGTGAATTAATTATTAATTAATTCACACCACTCTCACTAGTGTATCAATCAGTTAGACTAGATACAACTAGCTCAACTGTGTCTAACTGAGTTAAACTGAGCACAACTCCACCAAAATCTGTCACATGAGTTCTAACTGAAGTCTCCATGCAATAGCTCCACTTAACCCTCAAGAATAGCATAATTCCTTCTGTCAGCTCATGTGCCACATTTTTGCACTTAACTGAAGTGCTCCAAGAGAATAAGTTAATGTTTATAGTCCAAATATTATTAAGAGCTAATAATATTCGACATATCTATTTTTAGACTGGCAATCTAAAAACAGATTCCGCCCAATATGTCTAAAAATAGAAGTCCTTCTATTTTTCCAACTTGACCAACCATCCACAAATAGCATCTTGCAACTCATAGAATATGATCGACATGTCTAAAAATAGAGATAGTCTAAAAATAGATTTGCGCCAAAAATAGCCTGCGAGCCCACTTAGTGAAGGCGACTCTTTTCACTAAGCTCATCATCTTGTTGCAATCTCAACACTCCCTCTCAACAAGACAGGGATTATCTGCCACCCCAATCGTGCCTCTATGGTATTCGAATTTGCTCCCGGTGAGCGCCTTCGTCAAGATATCAACATCCTGATCCTCTGTAGGAATGTGTTGTACGGTACAACAACCCCCCATTTTTAACTTGTTCACATCAAATAATGGGGACCCTTTCTATAAATTTTTTATCTAAACACCTTTTATGATTTTATTAAGTCAATTATCTTAGGATTTTGTTAATTTTTCATTTTCTTTAGATTCTTGTTTTGATTGCTTGGTTGAAATCGTTTTTTTATAAGCTTCCTATTGACGCTTGTTTCGTCTCATTTGGTCAACTGGTTTGTAAATAGCACTCCTTTGAAGTCTAATCAATTATGTCGCTTGGGTTAAAAAAAATGCGGATTTTAATAATGCATTTAGTTTAAATACTAACCCCTAGATTAATTATTACTAACAATTTTTATTTTTACTTATACGTCCAAATCATAAAGCATCGGGATTTCAGTCATTTATTCCAATTTTCCAAATTTTCAAATAAATTATTAATCTCGAAAAAAATCCAAATTGTCAAAATGGTTGTTTTAGGTAAATCATCATTTTTTTTAGTCTAATTTAACATCTCTAAAATAAGATAAAAAAAAACAAAAAAATAATTTTTAACATAAAATTTTGAATTAAATAAATTAATTATTATATTAAATATAATTAATTTAATTAAATTAAAATTTTATATTAAAAACAAATATATAAAAAAACAAAAAATTAAATTAATTTTTTGCATAAAACACATCGCATCGGAAATATTCATGTGAACATCCTTTTAAAAACCCCGATGCAATGATTTTTCCCGATGCGATTGAGGCTCATTAGTTTCATCCGATGCGATTGAGCTCATTACCTCCGATCCGATTAAGCTTGTCAGCCCCGATGCGATTGAGCTCATTACTTCCGATCCGATTGAGTCACATTGAACTTATGCGATGCGAAGAGGTCAATGTTCAAATCTTCCGATGCGATTAAGTCAATGTTCAAATCTTCCGATCCGATTGAGTCAAGAGGAGCAACTGAATTTCCAGATTTATATCAGATTTGACTTATCAACTTTGGAAGCTCATAAATTGAGTTTTACTTGGCCAAATGAGGCCCAGAACGGCTCATTGGAAAGAGAAAATCAAGGAGAACATTTCTGAGGAGGTTTCAATAACAGATTTGATCATTTATTGGGTCAAAAATCAGGCAGAAAATCAAGCTCCGAATTTCTAAAAATAAAATCAATTTTCTGAGTTTTGTTTTCTTCATTTTCATTTGTCCAGCCTCTTCTAATTGAAGATTCATGCATCAATAATATCCTTGATTAATTAAAATCATTATGAGTATCAATAAGAAGCTCAAATTTCATTTTTATTTATTTAAATAGAATTTGATTGGATTTGTTTTAATGGTAGAAATAATATTTGGATTTTATTTTTGCTTCTTAAATGATTTTTAATTTCTTTTTGCAGGAAAAACAATAGAAGAGATATTGAGGAAAAAGATTTCAATCAATGAGAAGACTCCAGCAATTAAAGATTGGAATTTTTGAGCAATTAAAGTTGGATTGGGCAGATTTTTCTCCAAACAAACTCTCTTCTAAAAATAGTTTTGGGAGGAATTATAAATTGCAGATTGCAAAATGTAAAAGGGGTTGCTCTCCTCTGCAATTCCAGACTTCTAGAAGCATTTCTGTAATAGGAATTTAGAATTGTAGATGGGGAGGAGAGAAAGTTTCAGATCTGAACATTATTGAGGGTTTATGCTTTATGTCTTTTATTATGCATGATGGGCAGAGTTTTCATTTCTGCAGCTCTAGTCTTGAAAGCAGAAATTCAAGTAATGTAAAGTACTGTTAGAGACCAGGATCAGAGAAGCAGATTCAATTAACTGGTATTTTTGGCATTTCTGTATCAAATACCAGTTTCATTTTTATGTTAATAAATTGTTGTTTCATTTTATTCATGTTTTGGCATTTCTGTTGATATGGATAATTTGTCTTAAATTGTTAAGTATCTCTGCTCTTATGAATTAAACTCTGATTTCTGAGTAACCATTACTCAGAAATCTGTCTTATAACACTGATTTATTAAATATTAATGTGTTGTGAATTTCTTCCACATGTTATTGTTTAATTATTAGTTTGACTGATATGATAATTGATATCAATTTTTGTGAATTTCTTCCGGAGTGTTGTTGATTTATTATTTTAGTCAAATGGTCTCAATAGAATGTGTTTTGGTACTCACAAATGTGAGCTAATTGAATTTCTTCGTTAGCTTAATATTAATTTAAAACCAGACATATTTTAATTCTCATTATTTAATCATCTTGCTCTTAGTTGGGTTAGATTTTCATCTACCTGATTGAGATAGGATTTAGATTAGTTTCTTTTTGCTTGCATTATAGAATAATTTTGCAATTAGATTAAATTTACATTCTTTTAAGTCCTCTTCTCAAAGAGGCAAAATCTTAGTTATGGTTTGGCTTAACCCAAATCAGCTTAAGGGTCATTCTCTTGCCTGATCAGCAAGAAGAATTGATCTGATATCCCTGTCTATTGGTAGTTAATGATATATCGTAAACCAATAGCGATAGGGAGAAGGTAACTGGACCTAGTTAAACCAGTCAGAGCCACTATCATAAACGGAAAAGGAGCTGCATTAAGGTCCGGACCGGGTGGTTATCCCCCAATGTTGTAGCAGCGATTTTCGAGGCTTCAACATTTTTGGCGCTAGAAGGAGGGCCTGAGATTTGTTTTACTTTGGAGTCTTTGAATTCTAAAATTTCATTTTTATTACAATGGCTCCTTTAAAACTTCCAATTTGGAGTTGTATACATGGACGTGCATCTTCCAATACTCCACCCGAAGTGGTAAGACTCTTGTCTCAGGTAAAGTTTGATGGTAAGAAAAATTCTTCTGCTTTTAATCATGTCTTTCAATTTATTAAAAATGTTTCAAATTATGATTTTCAAGGGATTGATGAAGGCATTTTATGCAGAATTTTTACTCTCACATTTGCGGCAAAAGCCAGAAGCTGGTGTAGAACTCTTCCAGTTGCTTCAATCCACAGCTGGGATCAATTTGTTACAATTTTCATTTGTAAATTTGACGTCTATGATTATGAACAGGTATGTGAAGAAATTGAATATTTACGAAGGTTTGAAAATGAGTCTGTTAATGATTTTAATATTCGATTTCATTTAAATTGCTTAAGATTTAAAGACGAAGATAAAACTACGGAAGAAGAATCATTAGATTGGTTTGAATATATTTGTTCTCTTCCACCCATTCCAAATCCATATGAAATTAATTCAAGCTTTGTTCCATCTCATTATAATATAAATGAGAATCCCAATTTAGATGTGCAAATAAATTGTGATGAAGTGGTTTCACAAAGCTTGGAAAATATTTCTAATCAAATGCAAGAAGACAACAACAGCAATTTTGGAGAAAAAACTTCTTTGGAATCTGAAAATTACTCTGCGGTCAATTCAGAAAATCAGATCGCAAATCAACAAGTACAAGCAGCAATCGAAGTAAATAATAAAATATTAACTGCTGTACAAATTTCTGAATTCCTCCATGATGAGCAAATGCCGAAATCACAGCAACAAAGCAGCCTTCTTCAAGAAAGCATGAGCATACAAAGGAATGATTTAGAATCTGAGATTTACAATGAGCATAATGCACAAGATTTCTCAAACAGAGACAGTTTTAAATGCATTGTTTCAGGTTCACATTTTTCCCTTTATCCTGATATTTTTAATGATGGTAATTTTTCCCCTCTTGATATTAATGATATTTCAGAAAATACAGAGGCTGATCTAAATGAATTAATATTAAGTTTTTATCAAGATAGAGAAGCAATTAACGATCATTCTTTTGCCATTAATGAACATGAAATTCTTGTTCCTCCTTGTTTGGATATATTGGATGAGATTGAAGGGAATTCTAGAGAATCTTGTGAGGTCATTTATGATGATTACTCTGATATTGAGGATGTTGATTTCAATTTTTCTCAAAAGAATCCTCATGATAAAATTCAAATAACATCCGAGAATGAAGAACGCTTCAATTTAGAAATTATCCCAACCAATCCTCATTTTAGAGCAGCAAATTATCTTCATGATTTCATTATTCGAGAAAACTTTCCAATTTATTATTCGTATCGTGATCAAGCTCTCATTCCTACTCATAATCATAATTCATTTTCTAATTCACAAGTTGGAATTTAAAATTACTCAAATTCCATAATTCTGGCCAATCCTTGTGAAAATGAAATTATTTCAAAACGATCCCAATTGTGTTGTAACATTAGTTGTAAAAATAGTGATTTCATTTTAGTTTTTCTTTCACAATTATTTTGTTTAAATTTAGATTTATTTTTTGATTTTATTTTGCAAAATTTTCACACTTTTCGCTGGCATATTGAACACCTTACTATCAAACACTCAATTGATGCATTGCCCGATTGGGAAATTGAAGTTTCATATTATAATCATGAGCATCAAAATATATTAATATTTCAATTTCAATCAATGCTAATGTTTCATCAAAAGCTTCTATTTTTTCAAAGGCAATGTCGACAAGAGAATGTATTTTTGCAATCTGGCCAGCAATTCAATTCAATTAATAATTTTCCATTTGTACATAATACTAACAATTCTTTCCAGGCCTTTGAATTTAAAAGCTCATCTTCACATTTTGGCCTGTTATCTCTTCCTTTGAACATTTTCCAATTTTTAATAGAAATCCATCCAGATTTCTATGATCTAATTAATATCCAATTAGAAAGGAAATTTCAAGAGAAAGAGATTTTAATTAAGTTGCTAACAATAACTGTACATTCTGATTTCAGATTTATTTTCCTCAGTTTAGTTAGATTTGTATTTTTATTACTAACATTTGAACTGTACATACATGCAGCAATTAAAATGAAAAAATGGCTACACTGCAAATATGACTATACCTAGTCATTTTCATGTATATGGTTAGAATAGGAGTAGAATTAATTTAGTTTGTTTGTTTTGTATAGTTAATTTGTTTTAACAGTTTTGTAGATTAAAAAATAAAACAAAGCAATCAGCCTTCTCATGCATGTTCACTGAAACATTTTCTCCTTATCAGAAAGTTTTAATTCTTGCTTTCCTTTTTAAATATTTTGCATCAATACCTCTACTCTGCTTATTTTGAATAATGTCTTGATTAAATTCAATTGAGGTTGCACTTGGCATTGATCGCCTCAAAGCCACTTTTCTTCATTTCGAGATTTCCTTCTAAGATTTTCTTTTGGAATTTATATAATAAAGGTTGAAGATGTAAGAGCTTCATGATCTCATTATCCCATGAAATGTATGATTGTCTATGATAAGCTTAATTCCGACTCAATCATTAGTAGTCAGTCTAACCTTTCACGATAATCATATGAAGTTCATATTATCTTCCTCGGAATTTGCTAAAGCTGACCTTAAGGATGTCAATTTTGTTGAGTGCACACATTCAAATCTGTTTTGATATTTTTCTACAATTAGTGGCTTTATCCCATTCTAATCTTTAGTTTATTATTTGATGCTGCAATATATTCATTCACTAAAGACATTATTGAACAGTCACAATAACAATACGGATTCTTCTCAAGTTATTCGGAATAAGCAGAGATAATAAATTGTTGTTTCAATTCAAAAGGAGAGTCTATTTTTATATTTATTTCTGTTAAATTTTATGTTTTATGAACATGAATGATTGATTTAATTCAGGCTGATTGCACACTTAGATTTAAAATAAATAATGAGATTATTTTAATCAAAGGAAGAATTTGAAGATTTATGAGGTAAAATTTACAGACAAATTCCTTTCAAGTACGCATTTACAACTTTATTCTCATCCATTATTAGTTCATTTTTTATTCTTAGTTTATTTTTTATTTGTGTTCTGTTTTATTTGCAGGTCTTTATTTCTTTTCAAAACATAAAGTAAGCAGTAAACCCATTTCAAATTTGCAACAGGTTCAGGGAAATTTTATTTTATGATTCATTAGAATTTCAGCATTCTTTAACTTTGCTTTCATTCATTTAAAAAATCCAATTGAAATTAAAAAGAGTATCACAAGATTCATATCAGAAATTCTCCAACTTGATTTTCATATTTCCGATGCAAGATCTCTGACGTGTTACATCATTCAATTTTTCATAAAATATCAAATCACATATCGCATTGGAATAAATTGAAAGGTTTGTTTTTTATTACAAAAGTTCTGATGCAATGAAATGGATAACAAACACACATATCGCATTAGGCATAAGGTTAATTCTTCCATTCAAAAAACTCCAATGCGATAAAAACTTAATCGCAATCACAAATTGGTAAAGTCATACCACAATTGGTTCATATCACAATTGATTAAAAGGTCAACTTTTTAAAAGTTCCGATGCGATGAAGTCTAATCGCAATCGCATTTCGGCAAAGTTCTATGACAGTTGATTCGTTCATTTCAAAAGTTCCGATGCGATCAACCCAATCGGCAATCGCAAATCGGAGAAACCTCATTTTGATATATCCATTTGCAAAAACTCCGATGCGATGAAGTTCAAATCGCAATTGCAAATTATTAAATTAGTCAAGGACTAATTTTGAAAGACCTCCGATGCAACAAGTCTAATCGCAAATCGCAAATCGGGAGGAAAATTGAATACATCCTTGTGTGCTCATTTTAAAAATTGTGATGCAATAATTCATCACCAATTGCTTATCGCTATCACTTTTTATTAATCGCCAAATGCTCATTGCTCATCGATTTTCACTAATTTCCGATTGTTCATCGCTTATCGTTCTTCGTTCATCACCAATTATTATAAAAATCACATCACTGTTATCGCGATTGTTTTAATTTCAATTCCCTTGAACACAAAGCATTTCGTTTTTACATTTTACTGCTTGCTTTAAATTAAATAAAATAAATAATGATTTTGGGTTATAGAATTTTGGTTAGTTTGCCTTCTTCATATTTTTAATGTCAAACTACAAGAAGAAGTCAACTAGTATTGGAGAAATTGATACCTTCAGGTAAGATCAAATGCAATCATCCAATGGTAAGATTCATGTACCCACTTTCATTAATTTCCATTTCATTACTTTAGTTTCAGTTTTGTTTTTCAAAATTATGTTGATATTTGAATCTGTTTTGCAGCTCTTCATAAAAGCTTTCAAACATCTGCCAAATCATATTTTGGAAGCCCTATGCTCTTTTCCTGGTTTTATTTTCAAGAAGCAACGATAGTCTTCATTGAAACAGCTACACTAGGAAGTTTCTGAATCTTTAATATATTTCTTTAAAGCATTTCTTTTATTAGAAAATGATTAAGATAATGCTTTGAAAACGACAAGATTGACATCAAACAGAAATTTTTCATTGTGGCTGAATTTTATCATCACTGCTATCTGAAACCTAAAGCATTTAGAACCTTGCAAGGTATAAGTTTTATGGATCTCGACATAAGAAGAAATGATTACATGATTATTTTATTTTACTTCATGTTGTTGAGACATTGGTATAAACATTTTTTTGTTAGAGTTTGTATTTCAAAAGCTTGGATTTTTTTCTTTTCCACTTTTTTGCTTCATTTTAATTTTGTTTGCTGATTTCTTTTCTCACTTTAGTTTAAGAATTCTTTTCCTTTGGTTTTCAATTTTGATTTTGGTAACTTTGTTATGTTTTATATGGAAGGCTTTTTATTACTTAACAATGGTTGGCATACATAGGAAAAATTGTTAATAGTCTCCTATTAGCTTTTTCTTAAAAATCTCTTAGCAAAATTTGTTTTTCTTATTATAAAGGTAGACATACTTAAGGAAGAGATTACAAAACAAGAAAAGTTGACGAAGTATCGTGAAATTTGAGAAATTTCTTTTTCATCAAAATTGTAATTATTTTGAGATTTCAATACTTTATTAAGATCTTTCAAGATTCTATTATCAGTCAAGAAAAGTTATTTTTAACCAAGTAAAGACACTTTACAACAAAGCACTTTTAACTCTCAAATTGTCATTCTGAACTCTTAAGGAGTTAATGATTCTCCCTATTTAAAAAGAGTTTTATTTTTCTAGAGTGTAATCCAAAAATATATTTATAACTTAAAAGATAAGAGGTCTCATCACGAGCCTGCTTACCATGATCATAGGGGGAAAATAGGCTAACATTACCAACACTGCTAAACAAACCAGGGTAATGGCTTATAATTTCAAACAATTGTAAGACAAGGGGTCTCATCACGAGCCAGCTTGTTCAGTCCAATTATAACCAGTGAATGGCATTGTCAACTATCTGGCTACCAAACCAGGACAATGGCTTTTAAGAATAAAAAAAAAAAATAAGCATATATAAATGGATTTATCTCTAGGTCAATAATTCTTAAATAGATAGGATTCTGAATCATTGATGATTAAAAGGTAACCCTGTCGAGACTATAGATGTTTGCTGGCAACAGTGGCTCTACCTGTGACAAATGAGTACACTTTAAAAGCTCGGCTGTAAAGTGACCCCTGCTTTATCTCTAGAACTAATTAAGGACTGATATAGAGTTATGAGATATTTTAATTTATGAGGAATTTCAAGAAAATTACGGTAAGATGATTGTTGCTTTTATTCAGATTAATGAACCTAGTCAAACATTCCAAAAATAATTTTCTCTTCTTTAATTATTTTTACTTTAATTTTAGGAAAATTTCATTTTTATCAAATAGAGATAATTGTTTCTTCCAGTGAATCGCCAATTGTTGTACGGTACAACAACCCCCCATTTTTAACTTGTTCACATCAAATAATGGGGACCCTTTTTATAAAAATTTTAGCTAAACACCTTTTATGATTTTATTAAGTCAATTATCTTAGGATTTTGTTAATTTTTCATTTTCTTTATATTCTTGTTTTGATTGCTTGGTTGAAATCGTTTTTTTATAAGCTTCCTGTTGACGCTTGTTTCGTCTCATTTGGTCAACTGGTTTGTAAATAGCACTCCTTTGAAGTCTAATCAATTATGTCGCTTGGGTTAAAAAATGCGGATTTTAATAATGCATTTAGTTTAAATACTAACCCCTAGATTAATTATTACTAACAATTTTTATTTTTACTTATACGGCCAAATCATAAAGCATCGGGATTTCAGTAATTTATTCCAATTTTCCAATTTTCAAATAAATTATTAATCTCGAAAAAATCCAAATTGTCAAAATGGTTGTTTTAGGTAAATCATCATTTTTTCGTAGTCTAATTTAACATCTCTAAAATAAGATCAAAAAACAAAAAAATAATTTTTAACATAAAATTTTGAATTAAATAAATTAATTATTATATTAAATATAATTAATTTAATTAAATTAAAATTTTATATTAAAAACAAATATATAAAAAAACAAAAAATTAAATTAAATTTTTGCATAAAACACATCGCATCGGAAATATTCATGTGAACATCCTTTAAAAAAAAAAAAACCCCGATGCAATGATTTTTCCCGATGCGATTGAGGCTCATTAGTTTCATCCGATGCGATTGAGCTCATTACCTCCGATCCGATTAAGCTTGTCAGCCCCGATGCGATTGAGCTCATTACTTCCGATCCGATTAAGTCACATTGAACTTATGCGATGCGATGAGGTCAATGTTCAAATCTTCCGATGCGATTAAGTCAATGTTCAAATCTTCCGATCCGATTGAGTCAAGAGGAGCAACTGAATTTCCATATTTATATCAGATTTGACTTATCAACTTTGGAAGCTCATAAATTGAGTTTTACTTGGCCAAATGAGGCCCAGGATGGCTCATTGGAAAGAGAAAATCAAGGAGAACATTTCTGAGGAGGTTTCAATAACATATTTGATCATTTATTGGGTCAAAAATCAGGCAGAAAATCAAGCTCCGAATTTCTAAAAATAAAATCAATTTTCTGAGTTTTGTCTTCTTCATTTTCATTTGTCCAGCCTCTTCTAATTGCAGATTCATGCATCAATAATATCCTTGATTAATTAAAATCATTATGAGTATCAATAAGAAGCTCAAATTTCATTTTTATTTATTTAAATAGAATTTGATTGGATTTGTTTTAATGATAGAAATAATATTTGAATTTTATTTTTGCTTCTTAAAATGATTTTTAATTTCTTTTTGCAGGAAAAACAGTAGAAGAGATATTGAGGAAAAAGATTTCAATCAATGAGAAGACTCCAACAATTAAATATTGGAATTTTTGAACAATTAAAGTTGGATTGGGCAGATTTTTCTTCAAACAAACTCTCTTCTAAAAATAGTTTTGGGAAGATTATAAATTGCAGATTGCAAAATGTAAAAAGGGGCTGCTCTCCTCTGCAATTCCAAACTTCTAAAAGCATTTCTGTTATAGGAATTTAGAGTTGTAGATGGGGAGGAGAGAAAGTTTCAGATCTGAGCATTATTGAGGGTTTATGCTTTATGTCTTGTATTATGCATGATGGGCAGAGTTTGCATTTCTGCAGCTCTAGTCCTGAAAGCAGAAATTTAAGTAATGTAAAGTACTGTTAGAGACCAGGATCAGAGAAGCAGATTCAATTAACTGGTATTTTTGGCATTTCTGTATCAAATACCAGTTTCATTTTTATGTTAATAAAATTGTTGTTTCATTTTATTCATGTTTTGGCATTTCTGTTGATATGGATAATTTGTCTCAAATTGTTATGTATCTCTGCTCTTATGAATTAAAATATGATTTCTGAGTAACCATTTCTCAGAAATCTGTCTTATAACACTGATTTATTAAATATTAATGTGTTGTGAATTTCTTCCACATGTTATTGTTTAATTATTAGTTTGACTGATATGATAATCGATATCAATTTTTGTGAATTTCTTCTGGAGTGTTGTTGATTTATTATTTTAGTCAAATGGTCTCAATAGAATGTGTTTTGGTACTCACAAATGTGAGCTAATTGAATTTCTTCGTTAGTTTGACATTAATTAAAAGCCGAACATATTTTATTAATTCTCATCACGAATTATCTTGCTTCAATTGGGTTAGATTTTCAAATCTACCGATTGAGATAGATCGAGATTAGTTTCTTTTTGGTTACATTATAGAATAATTTTGCAATTAGGATTTAATTTACATTCTTTAAGTCCTCTTTCCTCAAAGAGGCAAAATCTTAGTTGTGGTTTGGCTGAACCCAAATCAACTTAAGGGTCATTCTCTTGCCTGATCAGCAAGAAGAAGTGATTTGATATCCCTGTCTATTGGTAGTTAAGGATACATCATAAACCAATAGCGATAGGAAAAATGTAACTGGACCTAGTTAAACCAGTCAAAGCCACTATCATAAACGGAAAAGGAGCTGTATTAAGGTCTGGACCGGGTGGACATCCCCCAATGTTGTTGCAGCGATTTTCGAGGCTTCAACGGAATGTATGAAAGTAACATGATCTTCCGCTGCACACAATCTCTGATATGATGATACTGGATGTCAATGTGTTTAGATCTATCATGAAATACTGGATTAACTGAGAGTTTAATGCAACTCTGATTATCACAATAAATCACAGTAGGATCTAAGTGTGAACCGAATAACCCGACCAGGATCTTCCTCATCCATATAGCCTCGCATGCAGCCAAACTCGCTGCCATATACTCGGCCTCTGCTGAACTGAGTGCCACGGATCTCTGCTTCCTGCTGTACCAAGAAACTGCTGTCGACCCGATACTGAAAATCCCTCCAGATGTGCTCTTTCTATCCGTTGGGCTCCCTGCCCAATATGCATCCGTGAAGCCACATAGCCTCACCTCATCCGACTGTCTATACCATAATCCATATCCCGATGTGCCTCTAAGATATCTCAATACATGCTTGCCTGCCTTCCAGTAAAGCTTGGTAGGCTTAACCATAGCTTGTGAAAGTTGGCCAATGCTGCATATGTCCACCGTGTATTAACTAGATACATGAGCGAACCAACCAATTGTCAATAAACAGTGGCATCCACTACCTCTGCCGATGTAGCCTCCTCTTTCCTCCAACCACCAGGAAGAGGAGTGTCGATAGGTTTGGAGCCATGCATGTTGAACTTCTCTAGTATCTCCTAGGCATACTTGCCTTGAGACACAAACAATCCATCACTGCGCTGCCAAATTTCCAATCCCAGGAAATAATGAAGGAGGCCCAAGTCCTTCATCTCAAACTCTTTTGCAAGATCACCCTTGCATGAGTGTATCAACTTTTCATCACCCGTCAAAATCAAATCATCTACATAAAGTACAATGATCACCAACTTACCCTCCACCACAATCTGGTATAGGTTCGGATCCGCCTCACTCTTGGTGAATCCAAGACCGGTGAAATAACTGTCTATCTGTGTGTACCAAGCACAAGGTGCTTGTTCTTAGTGCATTTACGCCTCTTTGAGCTTGCACATGTGACTCGCTAGTTGAAGATCTCGAAACCTTCTGCCTTTCAGTATGTACACCTCCCTCCCTAATGACCCGCTGAGGAATGCAACTCACATCCATCCGATGAATGTGCCAACCCATCTGCACTGAGAGAGCTAGGATGCTCCGTATGGAAGAATACCTTGCGATAGGTGCAAAGGTTTCTTCATAGTCAATCCCCTTGATTTGTGAGAAGCCCCTAGCAACAAATCTTGCCTTGTACTTTTCGACACTCCTGGCAGCAGCTTGCTTCACTTTTTAGATCCATCTCGAACCTACCACTTATTTCCCTTTTGGCCTTGGGACAATCTCCCATGCACTGTTTCTGACAAATGAATCATACTCTTCCACCATGGCATCTACCCATGTAGGGTCCTCCACAGCTTCCTCGGAAGAAGATGGTTCTGTCATGATACACTTTCTCATCAGAGCCATGTATCCAGTATATCGGTGAAGTGACTGCCTTTGTCTGAGCTGTGATGTAGGGGCTCCTACATTCTGCGCTGCATCAAGATTCAGTCACTTAGCTTCTGTAGTGCGCTTCCGCCCTCTGATGTTTAGCACTACATGAGTGGTTTCTTCCACTCCATGAACCTCCTCTTGTGGCTGATCCACATCTTAAGGCTCATCCTTAGGAACTAATAGCTCCTCATATTCATGCAAGTGTGGCTCCCTCTCAAGTGAACACTTCATGGCTTTCTCCTCATGAAATTTGATATCCCGTCGCACAACAGTCTTCCAACTATCTGGAAAATACACACGATATTTGTGGGTTGTTTCTGTGTACCCCACAAATATACCAACCTCTGCGGTTGGCTCCAGCTTCTTCCTAGCATCCTTTGTCACATGAATGTAAATAGGTGAGCCAAAAATCTTCAAATGAGAAATATCAGGCTTCTTACCAGAAAACGCCTCTTCGGGTGTACTCATGCCAAGTACTCTATGAGGACAACGGTTTTGCACATAAGCCGCAGTGTTGCAAGCTTCGGCCCACAAGTGTATGGGAAGGCCTTGATCATGCAACATCACCCGTGAAGCACCCACGATCGTTCTGTTCTTTCGCTCCGCAACCCCATTCTACTATGGGTTATGAGGCGCTATGAGCTCTCTTCAAATCCCTTCTGCATTGCAAAAGTCTTTGAATTCGCCAGAGATGAATTCACCACCATTATCGCTCCTAAGAGTCTTCACCTGCTTCCCCGACTCTTTCTCCACCAGTGCCTTGAACTCACAGAACTTTGAGAATGTCTCTCTCTACTTCTGCATGAAGAAGATCCAGCACTTACGAGAAAAGCCATCAAAAAATATCACATAATGCATGTGCTTTGCTGTCGAATCTACTGAGAAAGTTCCACACACGTCTGTGTGAATTCTCTCAATAATCTTCGTGGTGCGACTGTCCTTCTCATTTTCACAAATTTTCCTAAATTAGATCCCTTACACTAATCTGACCGCGCAAGTGGACCCTTGGGAATCCCGGTAGAAATCTGCTACAAAATTTTCAAAGCTCCATGGTGAAGGTGGCCCAATCTCCTGTGCCACAGTTCACCCTCTTCCCGGCTCACCACTCCTTCTTCTTTTCCTGCCATTGTTGTGCAGCCATCTACCTGCAATTGATAAAGGTTCTTAACTCGAACCCCTATCCTCTGGGTTTCACCAATTGCCTTACTGCGCAAGAAAGCCTTTCCCTCGCCAAAGAAAACATCATATCCCTTGTCTTCCAACATCGCCATAGAGATCAGATTCAACTTCAATCCTGGAACATGCATGACATCCTTCAAGATGAAAGGTTTGCCAAACTCCCTCTCAAAGGAAATGGTCTCGATACCAGTCGCACTGTATCTACCATCATCGCCCATCTCGATGTGCACTCCAAGATCCTTCTCTCCAGATCAGTAAACAAATCTTTGTCTCTGGTCATATGGAAAGACGCACCACTATCAACAAGCCACACTGATCCCATCACACTTGAGACCAAGCATGCGATCGCCAAAAAATCCAGCTCAAACTGCAACGCTAAGGCCTCTCCAGCTGCAGATCTAGCAGCCTTCTTATTTTTCTTCTTCTGTGGACAATTAGTGGCGTAATGTCCATGTTGGTGATAGTGAAAGCACTTCACCTTGGACATGTCCTACTTCTTTCCTTTCGTGTCGAATTGAGAAGGATTTTTCTTTCCCTTCCCTTTCCTTTCTTTGGCAGCCAAAGCGCAATTTTCTTCATCTTCATTCTTTGATGAAGATCCATCCCTGGTACTCCGCCTTATCTCCTCCTGCACAAGATCCAACTAAAGTCGCTCCCATCCTGGCAGTTTCTCCCGACCATTGACAGAGTCCTCATAGGAATGCCAACTCTTCGGAAGCCCAAGGAGAGCCAAGCTCACCAATTCCTCTTCATCTACAGTAACCCCCACACTTCCCAGCTCATCCATGCACTATGAAAACTTCGTGAGGTACTTGGGTATACTTTCGCCCTTCTCCATTTTTATTTTCCTAAGTTTGTCTTTGAGCGCCAACTTCCTGTGGTCGCTCTTGATTTGGAACAAGTCTGTCAAAGCTTTCCACATCAAGAATGGAGAATCTTTACCATGAAGGCTGGACACTATGTGATCCTTCACACCTTCCAACAGAATCCTTCGACACTTTGTTGTCTTCTTTTTCCATGCGTCAAGTGTGTGACATCGCTAGAAGCGAGGTTTTTGCATTCTTTGCATCTGAACTCCTTCAACCCATTATCCTCAAATAACGCCTCCATCATCCTTCTTAATATAATTACCCAGCACCTCAAGGGCATACTCCAATCATAATTCGTTGAAAGAACATCTCAACTTATTCTAGAAAACCTCATAAATTTGAATTCCACAGAAGCACAAAAACTCATAACCCGATGATATGCAATTGCAATGATCAATATAGCTACGATACCATGTATAAATTACTCTATTATCTCACTTTATATGTCCCATCATCTCTGATCACACACTATTTTAACTTCATGCACAATACAGAATCTCTTCTACTATTGATCATCATATGCGGAAATTAAACCAATTGCATGCACACATTGAAACCATAAAAATTCACACATATGAACACAGTGTTTTAATTGGAAATCCTGAAGATAAAAACCCCAACTATCTGTATATAATATATGTCATAGATATCATGTAACAATCCTTATACCAAGTTGATCATCAAGCTCTCAATACAATACAATCGCTACACACTAATCAGGCCCGATCTAGCAAATCCATGCACCGATCTCTGCCACCTACTAGCCTGCCTCTACTGCGCAATCCCTGTTGAATAATGGCTATGAATGAACTCAAATCAGTCCAGCCTTTCTCACGCAATCCTCATTGGCAACTCTACTATGTGTTGGATGTAATCAATGCATGATTATAGTCACAACTGATAGTCAACTTGCCCTTTCACCTATCTCTCCACTGGTCTCCACTGAAACTGTCCATGCAGTGTAGTTAACTTATGTATTCTTTATTTGATTAATGAGTTAATATTTATTGAATTAATTATTAATTAATTCACACCACTCTCACTAGTGTATCAATCAGTTAGACTAGACACAACTAGCTCAATTGTGTCTAACTGAGTTAAACTGAACACAACTCCACCAACTACTTCTATAACTCCACCAAACTCTGTCACATGAGTTCTAACTGAATTCTCCATGAAATAGCTCCACTTAACCCTCAGGAATAGCGTAATTCCTTTTGTCAGCTCCTGTACCACATCTGTGCACTTAACTGAAGTGCTCCAAGAGAATAAGTTAATGTTTATAGTCCAAATATTATTAAGAGCTAATAATATTCGACATATCTATTTTTAGACTGGCAATCTAAAAATAGATTTCCACCCAATAATTTTAAAAATATAAGTCCATATATTTTTCCAACTTGACCAACCATCCACAAATAGCATCCTGCAACTCATAGAATATGATCGACATGTCTAAAAATAGACTTCAGCCAAAAATAGCCTACGGGCCCACTTAGTGAAGGCGACTCTTTTCACTAAGCTCATCATCTTGTTGCAATCTCAACAAGTAACATATATTTCTAAAACTTTTGGCTCTTCTAATTGTTCACCAAAGAAGGAAAATCCTTCAAAATTTTGTATGATGGTTTGGATCTCTAGAGAAACAGGAGGCTTAGGAGGTAAAGGTGTGGTTACAGAAAGTTCACTAGAATACCTACAAACAATACTAGGAGAAGTATGGGAAGGATATCGAACTTCATATCTAGGTGGAGGGGAATGATATGAAGACATTGAATTTGGTGGAGAGGCTAAGGGCAAAGACTAACTTTTAGAATGACTAGCAGTTTTTCTGTGAGATTTTTTTGACATTCATAATTGGATGGCCCTCCTTCTAGCACCAAAAATGTTGATGGCCAAAATTACCTCATCAACATTTAGGATACCACGCAGTCATAGTCCCAACTTAGACCGTTTTCCATTGAAAATGGTGGTTCTGACTATTTTAGATGGGTCTAATTACCAGGAATAAAAAAACTTAAATGGAGATGGAAAAGAAATGGGTGAAATTAGATTGATTATTATAACAAAAATGGACTAAATTAAACTAAAATAATATATAACTTATAATATATTATACCCAAGTATTATAATGCATATGTGATACAAAGATGACGCTATAAGAATTAAAACAAGGATTTCCAAAGATATAATGTTTATAAGCACAATTAAAATATTAATTCGATTAAATAATTAATAAAATTAATGTTTAACACAAACACATATCGAATAGTGCTAAATCGTTCAATGTATTGAAAACAATTAGATATTCACACAACGATAGTGATTATGCTCCAATCGATAAAATTAAGATACAATGAACAATATATCAATTTAAATAAATCAAATCCTTTAAAGATAAACATAAAATAGAGAAGATAAAAGTACAAATTATGCTCCCAGTCCTTGCATTTTGGAATCAAAATGGTTTAGGTGCATTGATAAAAGGACTTAGGTACAATAGTGCAATAGAATATATTTTAGCAAAAAATCAAAACCCTTTGCATGAGTTTGAGGGCTCTATGTATAGTTTTATTTACAAAAATAAGGGTGAACTAAGTGTTTGATATTCTCTCAACCAAACCAAAACAAACTATGCATAAAATAGTAAAATAGTTACATTTTTCAAAAAAAAACTACAATCAAAATACTTTAAGTTGATGTCGATCCAGTATCTTGCTACCATCGTTGGTAGATATCTAGAATGGGTGTCATTTCTTGGGGAGAATGAGGCTTCATATTTAACTTCGAGTTGAAAACATAAGCTTGAATAAGTGGTAGCATATGAGTTTTCAAATATGTGAGAGTCTTGAGGACTCACCAATGACCATGAGGCCTAATTAATAGTTGTCAATTCAACTCAAGATTTACTTTAGATAGTTGTTCAACCTTCTTACCAAATTTTGTGTTATCATTCGTCCAACTCCTCTATAGTGCTTCGACATTTGGACATACATATTCTTCACAATTTGAAATCAAAATTGCCTCCAAAAGAGGTTGGATGATATACTATGAAATGGAGCATAAAATCTCTCTAGTATCATTAACCAATTTTCTAACTAAACTATTTTTTTCCTTTCAAGTCCCCATAATAATGGACTTGTGCATTTCATCAATATTGGGAAAATTATATTGTATTTTGGTTTTTTTTCATTTACCTCTCAAGGAGATGATTCAGACTTCGCTTAGCCTCGTCATATTGACTCTCCATGTCAACTAGCTCATCAACCAATGAATAACTCAGCTTGCACTGGACTTGGATCAAGCTTAGTTCATTGTAAAGGATTTGTTGTTGTTTTAGAAGTTGTGCATTGAGTTCTAGAGCTTCATGTTTGAACTTAGAAAGATCAAATACTTTAGCTTTTTTCTGTTCTAAAATTTGTTGCAATTGTTTTAATTGATCATAGGCTACTTGATTTATTTAGAGTACTAATTCTTGACTAGCTTGATTCAATGTGCTTGCAAATCTGTTTGAGAATGGGAGTGACTTGTTGTTCCAATTGTTGTATCTTTTCAGCTTTTTCTTAACCAAATTGTTTAATATGGGATGTTTTATCAATGGTGGTTGATGCATATTCCCCTCCATACTAAGCCAATTCTTGGAACTCTTCATGTGGATTTGTAGAACTATTTTTCCATACTACTTCCAAGGAAGTTGAGTTGGGAGGAGATACCTCATTTTTTTCCTTCCTTTTCTTCTTGTTTTTATTAATTATTACCTTATGCTAAATATTATAAAATATTTCAATTGGAGGAATTTCTTCAATATTCAATTGAATCTTTGTTTTAGGATGAGCAGGGAATACTTCTACATTAACTTGAGTGTTGAAAGGAGCTTTACCAAGAAGAGCAGAGTGTGCAAGAGAAATATGTGCAGATTCAAGAGTAGCAGGGATTGTTTGTTAAGTGACAACATTTGAAGCGTTGTCTCCAAGAGCTTATTTTTCCTTACTCGTCTCATTTTGAGCTTCTGGTTTATCCAGATATGATTGTCACTCTTTGTGCATGTCATTGAGCAGAGGATTTATTGAAGAGGAATGCTACATTGAAGAAACTTGTAATGGTGTGGAAATTTGAGGCGTTGACTGTGATGTAGAATTGATGGTTTTTTCTATAAAACCATATTCCTTGGTAAGCTTAAGAAAATGCATGGGAAATGGGCCCCTTCTAGAATCTATGAAAACAACAAAGTACTGAAAATTGTCTAGGGACATTTTCTTAGATTTTAAACAAACTGACTCATAAGTTCGAGCTTGGGAAAACAAATCGTCATATTGATTATGTTCATGAGCATGATTTTTTTATATGTACTTTGTTGGCTAAATCTAGGGCCACATGGGAAGGATCAAAATATATGGAAGGGATAGTAGCGAGTTTTAACTCATTTAGAGCTAAAATTTCCTTCTTTGCATGTTGATAATTGGCAAGAGTAAAAAGGCCAACTTACAATGGGGTTATCCAAGTTCCAACAATCTGGTAATAAATATCTCTATATAGAAGTTTATTAGGAACATAAAGTGGTATAAAATGACGACAACCATTACTTAACATAGTTACCAATCAAACAAGAAAATTACCGATTACTAGTTTTTTTGAGGTAGCAAAAAAAAGCACCCGATTTTGAAAAGTGGTTATTCATAATTTATTTTGATTTTTTTTAGCATATTTTTGGCACTTCAAATTTTTTAGTATCGAGTTTTTTTAATTGTTAGTGATTTTTATGCTGATTTTGAAAAGTGGTTATTCATAATTTAATTTGATTTTTTTTAGCATATTTTTGGCACTTTACATTTTTTAGTATCGAGTTTTTTTAATTGTTAGTGATTTTCATGCTGATTTTGAAAAGTGGTTGTTCATATTTTTATTTTTTTTTGCATATTTTCAGCATTTTAAATTTTTTTATATATCAAGTTTTTTGGAGCATATTTTCACGTTGCATCAACCCCTTTTTTAGAGGGCTCATTTTTTACATTTTAAATTTTCATGTATTAAGTGTGAATAAATATTTCTCAATGTTGATTATTTTACAATTTTTGTCTTATTAAAGTTCTTGCTTTTTGTCTTAAGATAATTTTATAAGGGTTTTCCAAACATTTGTTTTTTGTTTTTCTTTACAATGTTTTTTTATAATGAAATTTTTAATTTGTTTTGCAAAATTTGAAAAAAATAGTAACATTAATATGTTGAGGTTATGATTTTTTATATATTTATATATCGTTAATTAATACTTCAATACACATAAAATATTTGTCACTTAAATATAACAATTTTAAACACTCACAAAAAAATACACATTTTTCATATAAATATAGTTAAAAATATATGTATTTTAGGACATTTTCGTTAAAAAGCAACATATTAAATAAAAGATTTTTGCGAAAATTTTGAATAAAAAATTCAAAAAATAACAAATTTTAAGAATTTTATATTCAAAGATGATGACATTTTAAGTATTTTTTCCAAAAAAAATATGATTCAAATAAGATTTGAAGTAAAAATAACAAAAAAAAATGTTAAAGAAAACATAACATATAATTTTAAAAAACCAAAAATTAATATATATATATATATATATATATCAGAAACATAAAAAGTTAAAATAATAATTAATTAATTAATTGAAAATTAACAAAATCTCAAGAAAAAAAACATCAAAACAATTTAAAAATATTGAAGAAATCTCTGGATTTTCGTCTTGAAGATGGATCCCCGTTGGGATTCAAAATGTCGACAATTGTTATATAACACTGTGGAAAATCTGGAGATTTCTTCAATAAACGATAACCACAGAAACTTGAAAACCAATTTAAAAATAAATAAATTGGAAAAAAAAAAAAAATTATTATTATTATTAAAACTATCAAAAATAAATAAATAAATAATAAAAAACATCAAAATAAATAATAATAATAATAATAATTAAAAAAAAAACGTATAAAAAAATATAAACTATTAAAAATATAAAAATAAAAACAAAACAAAAACTATTAAAATAAAATACATATACATATATATTAAAAAATAAATAAATTAAAAATTAAAATTAAATAAAAAATAAAAAATAAAAATAAAATAAAAAAATGAATAAATGAATAAATAATTAAATATTCAAAAATAATTTAAAAATTAAAATTAAAATAATTAATAATTAATAATTAAAAAATATAAACATTCAAAAATAAAAAAACATTTAAAAAATTTATAAAAATAAAATAAATAAATATATATATATATATATATATATATATATATATATAAGTTGGGTAGCCTAGGTGGTGGCAGGGGCCAGCCTCTAGGCCGAGCAGCCCCCGCTGCCACCTGGGCGGGAGATTGATTCTTGAAATCAACCTCCCGCCCAAGTAGCAGCAGGGGTCAGCCCCTGGACGGGGGCAGAGCTTTCATGCAGCTCTTTGTTCGCCTAATGGCCGACCCCCGGTGCCATCTGGGCAAGAGGTCGATTCGCAGCTCTCTACATGCCCACAGGTCGGCCCGAATGGCCACCTAGGTGGGAAGCCGATTCTCGGAATCCGCCTCCTTCCCAAGTGGCGACGGGGCCAGCCCATCGGAAGGCAAAGAGTTACACGTCACATCAACTCTCCACCCATCCAGGGGCCAGCTCCCGCTGCCACCTGAGCGCCCAACTTGAAGTTGTATATCTATATATATATATATATATATATATCTGTGTGTGTTTTTTTAAATGTTTTTATTTTTTAATTATTAATTTTTGTTTATTTATTTATTTATTATGTTTTTCTTTTAATTATTATTTTTTGAAAAAAAAAAAAAATTTATTTTTTCCATATTTTTTTGGAAAAAAACAAATTTTAATTGGTTAATTTTTTTTTTTAGTTTTTGTTATTTTTAATCATTTGTTTTCAATGTTTTTAATTTAATTGTACTTTTTAGTTTTTTTTAGCTTTTCATATTTCTATTTTTTAAGTTTTTTTTTAAATGTATGTTTTATTTTTTTTATTTTTTGCTTCTAATTTTATTTAAATCATTTTTCTTACATAAAATGTTATCATCTTTGAATATAAAGTCACAAAAATTTCATAAAATTTGTTTTTTTTAATTTTTTATTCAAATTTTTCATAAAAATCTTGTAATTATAATATCATTTTTAGCTCCCTCAATTTCAAATTTTTCTTTTTAATTTTTTTTTTTTAAGTTTCTTTAAAATAATATGTGTGTGTTTTCAAAATATTGTTTTTAATTTTTTTATGTTTTTTTAATAATTTTTAATTTTTTTCCTTTTTTTTATTTTTATTTTGTTGTTTATTTTTCAATTTCTTTTTAATGTTTTCTTTATAAGTTTAATTTGTTTTTTCATTAATGGTTTTTATTGTGCCTTTGTTTAATTTTATTTGTTTGTATCTTATTAATATTATTTATTTATTTTTTATGTTTTCCTTTTCTTTTTTTTTCAATTTTTTAAATTATTTTCTTAATTTATATTTCTTTTGAAATACTTTCCTTTTTTTTTAATTTTATTATGTTTTTTTTTATTGTTTTTTTTGCCCTTTTATATTGTGTTTTTTTGTCATGTTTTTTAATTTTTTTATGTTTTAATTTATATTTTTATTTACTTGTTAAATTTTTATTTTTTTCATTGTATTCATATTTTATATATATATAGAAGTAAGAACTTTAGGAGTACATTTTTTTGTTGATGGTGCACTTCTTTAGCAATCGATAGGATTCTGGAAACGAGAATTTTTTTTGCATAACCTTTAATATGTTTATTAGTTTCGATTTATTAAATTCAAAAGAAAAATAATTTTAATAAAATTAAAATATATATATTTCTCAATAATGAAATATATCCCCCCCCCCCCCCCCACTCTCCTTATCCCCTCTTCCCTCCTCTCGCTCCCCTCCTTCCTCTCCCTGTCCCTCTGCATCATTCACTCTCCCCTACTTTCTCTTTAGTTTTGTGACTTAGTGCTCCTCCTTTCCCACTCCTATTTGGCACTTTCTCCCCTCCGGCTTCGGCATTCCTGTGTCTCTTGTCTACGCAGTGTTGTTATCGTCCTGCAACGTCTATCGTGGACCTTTCCTGCTTTCGTTGGATCCCATATCCTCCCCTCCCCTTGATCCTCCTCCTAAAGATTCTCTTCAATCTTATCCTCCTACAGTCAACATGAAAATTGAGAATTATTTTCATTGCTCCGACATCCAAGAATAACTGGATCAGGTAAAGGCACAGATCAAGATCACCTAGGGGAAGCATGTCTCGGACATGAAATTTCTCGACTACAGAGCTCACTCCCTCACAGAAAAATTGAGAGGAGTCAGAAACTATTGTGCGCATATTGAAGAAGCTCTGGAAAGCTTTCGCTACATGATGGAGAAAAGAACTACGCCAAGCAAAAGCACCAACAATGCAACCAACACCAACTTGGACAGCAACCTTAGGAACCCAGATAACTCTAGCGAGCAGCAAAAACAAAGGCGTTAAACTCACTCCATTCCTCTTGCAGGGCTAGGGACAACCTTTCTATTTTGTCCAATGCCTTTTAAATTCATTGCCATGTTGTTTCAATTTGTTAAAGTCGGGTGTTAAATATAGTAATAGCAGTCACTTTCCAAAAGGTTGGGTTTTGGTGTGATACCCCTCCTTTGTCGCACTCTTTGTAACTCAGATGTAATGGAGCTCTGATTCCCCTCTTTTTTTGGAATATAATCAGCAACCGACTTTTTCAAAAAGAAAATAATAATGAAATATAGTTTTAAAAAAACAATTTGTAAATTTCAAAATCGTAAGATTATTTAAAAATAAAATATTTACACAAATTTCCAAAAAACCAGATGTTTTAATGCATAGAATATAAAAAATTCCAAAATCACATATAAATTCATTTGTTTTGTAAAGTTGTTCGTTCATCATAAGTGTTTCCTATCTAGATATTTCAATACATGATATAAAAAAAAATATTATATTTAATAAATTGTTATTAATATGATAAGCTTAAAATAAAAATAAATTAACATAAATTAAATGGTAATAATTTTTTTAAATAACATTCACACCATGGCTGAAAATTGTTGGAATTTTAAGTATTTTCATAAAGGTGACATTTAATCCTTAATGTCATCCCTGGAATTTTAAGGCTTTTCAGAGACATGATATTTTATCTTAAATACCATGCCTGAAAATTGTTGGAATTCTAATATTTTTGATATTTTATCTTTAATGTCATATCTATCGTTGGAATTTTAAGGCTTTTCAGAATCGTGATATTTTATCTTTAACGTCATTATTAAAAGATGTTGACAATTTACCCCCCCAAAAAAAATGTGTTACACTAGCATCAACACTTTTCGTTTTCAAAGTGTTTTTGCACACAAAAAATTGACGATATTATTCCAGCATCAACACTTTCATTTTTAGGGTTTATTTTGCACACACAAAATTTGCGACGTTATACTAGCATCAACACATTTCGTTTTCAGGGTTTTTTGCACTTTAAAGGTGTGACATTACTCCGATTATCCTTTTTTCGTTTCTTGTCTTTTTTTAAAAAATATTGGTTTTTACTTCCATATATATATATATATATATATATATATATATATATATATATATATATATATATATATATATATATATATATATATATATATATATATATATATATATATATATATATATATATATTTATATAATTTACCCCCAAAAAAAATAAAAAAAATTAAAAAATAATAATAATAATAATAAAATTAAAAATAAATAATAAATAATAAATAAATAAAATTTAAAAAAAAAAAAAACAAAATAACTAAATAAAATAAAATAAAAATTCCAAAATAACACTTTTCTTTTTCGAGCTATTTTTTCATGTTTTTTTTGTTAGAGTTTTCGTTTTGAGGTAATAGTTCTTGTTTGATCGATAAATTTGTTACTTCCCTAAATTCTTACATAAGTGAATGTTTCCTCACCGAAACAACCTTCCCCTAAATTCTTACATAAGTGAATGTTTCCTCACCGAAACAACCTTCGATTCTCAATAAATCATCGACGGTTGTTGCACACATCCTTGGGTTTTTTATGCCAAAAACATTCCAGTGAATAGGAATCATGACCAAGTGGAAAATTCGATAAAATTTGTCGAAATAATATCCTCCCAAATAATACCATGATATATGTGGATGGGAAGGGGGTCAACAAGTGTCCACTTCCGGCCCATGCATGGAAAATCAAGGGAGAAACAAAAATCGCATCCATAACATATGTCGACATATAAAAAGGCGGCACACTATTGACAGTGTTTTTTACTGGAAATAAAGAATATTCTTAGCCATGTTGTCTGATATAATTTGAGCTCATTCAAAGACATATCCATGAGAGGCTTCCTCAATAAGTGGAACCCAATCGTGAGGGAATTCTAAAACATTTTTTTTAGCATATAAATGACAAAGCGTAGAGGAAATATAAGAAAAATGATATGCAAGGGAAGTAATTGAATATTTGCCTGTAGAATCTTCTTTAATTTATTGGAGTTATGCATCCATCCTCTAATCGTTTTGGGTAATTTTTCCTTGTTTCCCTCATGTTCCTTCTGAAGAAACTACTCCACAAATTGTGCATTATATACTATTTCGGGTTGGGGAAAATGATATGTACCGCGAAGGCTTTCATACTTGAAAGACCAAGTTGTGATGCCTATGGGGGTAACAAACAATTCCTCACTGATATCAACCTCTTCCACCACCCAGCATATCATATATGTATTTGGGAGTAGTCTCGGTCTCGTTGCAACCTTATGGAGTTGAGACCTCATGGCATCTCTAATCGTTCGTGTGGAAGTTCTTGAGCCACCCCGGTCTGTTGACATGACAGTTGGTGCATCTTCTGGCTCCCCTAGCAATTATTCTTCAAATAAATCACATGGTATTCCAGGATTTAGAACCATAATATGTTGTATATATTGTATCAGAGAAGAGAATTATGTTTGGAAATTTCACATTGATATCCTCTTTGTACAAGAGCTTTATTTTTTCCTTTCACCACAGGATCTTGTTGATGGGTGTTGCTCTTAGAATTAACCCGTAACAGAAAATGAAAATGGTAAGTGGAGTTGCCATAACAGGGCATAAACAGGTGTAAAACAAGGGTTAAATCTATATCAATATCGGTAAGTGTATGTTTAATGCATTCAGTGTACCATTAATCGTATCTAGCAAGAAAATTAACTCTAAAGGTGTGGTTTAACATTTGATATTAGCGACAATCAACCAAGACAGATGGCGCAAGTATACAGGGTTGATTTGATAGTTGGAAATTGACGTGGATTCTTACATCATCCCACAAGGTTGAATCACGACATGTATAGTTAAGCGCTTATATTCTATCTTTGAAAACGATTAGGTTGACTGGGAGCAAGCATATGTGGCATATGAACTAACATGTATAAACAAGATTTGGATTAGATGCAAGGTGGGCCTTCTGGTCATCTTGACAATTAAATCTTGGTTTAAGTTCTCATTATAGAAAAAGAATTAAAACGAGATGATAAATCAAAGAGAAAACCTATCACAAGGAGCTAATGGGACCCATTCTTGATGAGTTGTCCCACTAACTTAATCCCGAAAGTTTTATAAGGTTCTAAAAACAAATGTTTCAGGCTATAATCGGTGGGATGACTTGTAATGTGGTGGCAATTGTGACCAATCAGCCTTCAATGTATGTTCCCTCTTGTGGGACCTAGACACGCCATCCCTTTAAAGGGATCCCAGTGGAAACAAATACATGCACAAAGGAATGGGTCGAGGTCTATGCATCGGGCCACATGCTGGATGATAAATGGATGAGCCACTTCCTTTTAAAAAGATTCCAACAACCTAGTAAAGCAAACCTGATGCTCGAAATCAATATTGTCTCACATGCGATGGTTCTTAAGTTATTTAAAAGGACTTTATTTATTTATTTCATTTAATGATAAAAACTATTGAAATAAAGGATCTATTATAGTGATTTTGTTAATCAAAATAAAAAATTTAAAAAGAAGGGTCCCCATTATTATTATGACTAAGTTTAAAATGGGGGGGTTGTTGTTTGCCACAACAAGCTAGTAGAGCTAAAGCTACAACTCAAATAAATGCTAGACAAAGGATACATAAGGTCGAGTGTGTTGCCTTGGGGAGAATTGGTCTTGTTTATAAAGAAGGAGGATGGAACACTCAGATTTATCGTATATTACAAGTATTTTAACAAATCCACCATAAATAATCAATATCCCCTGTCGCGGATTGATTTTTTGTTTGGTCAATTACAAGGAGAAAAAACTTTTCAAAGTTTGATGTGAGGTTTGGGTATCACCAAGTGTGCATCAAAGAGGAATATATCTATAAAACTAAATTTAGGACTAGTTATGGGCATTATGAATTTGTTTTTGTGCCCTTTGGAGTTACAAATGCACCTACAAATTTTATATGCTTAATGCCCAACCCATATTTGGACAAGTTTGTATTGGTATTTGTTGATGATATATGGGTGTATTTTAAGACCATAAAGAAACAAGAAGAACATCTGGCTATAGTGTTACAGTTGTTGAGGAAGCACACACTCTATGCAAAGTTCAGCAAAAGTGAGTTATTTCAACCCCAAATTCAATATTTGGGATTGTCTCAAAGGAGGGTGTGGAAGTTGACCCAGAAAAATTTAAAGCAATTATAGGCTAGCCAACACCAATACATGCAACTAAAATAAGATCGATTATGGGGTTGGCAAGTTACTACATAATATTTTTCAAAAAATTCTCCAGGATTGGTTTCTCAATGACAACATTTCAAAAGAAAGGGAGTAAATTTGAGTGGAAGTCAGAATGTGCCACAAGTTTTGAGAAGCTGAAGCATTTACTAACTCATGCATCCGTGCTCAGAATATAGACCCAAATAAATACTTTTTGGTATGTACAGATGCATGAAAAGAAGGACTCGATGGAGTCTTGATGCAAGAGGGCCAAGTAGTTTGTTATGTGTTGTAACTCATAGAGACAGCCTAGAGTTGTGATAGACCAGTGCCTAGGACATCTTATATTAGCAAGGAGCGTATGGTATAACGGAGGAAGTTATCAATAAAAATCTCTCATGCTATTTCCTGAAAAATAAGGAGTATTAATCTGAATGGGACCAAGACCTTCAGAAACTGACACAGAGAAAGGAATACTGCAGAGGCAATGTGCAAAACTCCAATATAAAAGCAACAGACAATTCAGAGACAGCTTACTGTAAAGAGGGCCAATTCGGAAATACCTCACATAAATAAATTATCAGAAGGTGTATGTAGTGAATGAAATATTGAGGGAATACTAGTTGTCATTGAGCTGATATCCAGATACACAATACCACCATGTAATGAGCTTACCAATCTAAGAATCCATACATGAAAATAGCATTTTAAAAACACCCTCCCAAAGCAACTAATATAGCAGAAATACGGTTTAGATGAATAGTGGAACAGAATATCATGCCTGAGCCATATTTAAAGCGCTTGACTAATATGAGCATGGGTATCAACTAGGATAAATCCATACCGAAAATCAATGAGCCACTCGCATTCCAGAAACATGATACAGGAAAGATGGATGGAATGAAATGATCTATTAAAATAACACATAAAAGAGAAAGTTACACACTATGAAATATCAAATACCAGAATCCTCTTAACAGATAGAACTCCTCCTCACTGAGACCCTATGGGCTCTGAGCCTTCATACAAGAGTTTAACAAAATGTATACAAAAATAATTTCACTGCATAATTTTCTGATAAAATCTGGAACCCTAAATCATTTTTTCTTTGGGAGCTTTATAGGAGAAAAAGAAAGCTCGGAGAGGGAGTAGGTGATGAACATTTAATTTTCCTCATTAAGACAAAATGGAGGAAGTGTGCACACCCATATTGCTGAATGGCTTTGTAGCGCTGTATGTACTCTGTTGCCTGCTTACTGAAATAAATGCACTGGGTAGAAATCTCTTCAGGAACACGGCAAAAAGTAAAATCACATAAACATTTCGTCCTTTCCTGAAATAAAATGGTGCCGAAAAGAAAACTTTAGGGTGTTGTTCTATGCGAATGGTACCCTCTGCCTTGAATTACGGTTTAATATCTTCACTGCTGAACATTGAATTCCTCGATCATTCACTGATATTTCTCTCCTGCTCCATTAATGTCTCCATCTGCGCAATCTGTGCTTTGAATGACTCTGAAGGGTTGGACAGATTTTAACCCTGTTTCTTCAATGGAAGTCTTGTCGACATACCTTCCCAGGCCTTTCTCCATAATTATAACCTCTGAAAAATATTCCTTTGATGTGCTCTGCTACTGCAATCAAGACTGTAAATCATGGCAGTTTTCCGCTGCTGTAACCCTGAAAAACCCGCAAACTCGTTAGGAAAACCATGCATGGGGATGGTGGATATGGCGGGGTCAATGAAAATGGTCGTGTGGACATGGAAAAATGGTGGAACAATGCAGGGTGGTGGAGAAATGCAGTGAAACGATGGAGGATGGACTAGTGTAAGTTTTTAACGTAAAACATTTGAAATTTGACAAATGAATGAAATGTATAAGGGCGGAGGAAAAATACGACAAACACGTGGAACAGGTGACGTGGAGGTACGGAGTCAACTGGCAGAGAGGTAAGTGATCTGGACCGTCAGATCTCAGGAGGAGATCGATGGCTGAACTTGTGTCGGAGGGCGATGGACTGTGGGCCAGGGGTACGGTTTCCCCATGTTAACTTCCGCGCAGCTTTGAAGAGTGATCACCATCGGATGGGCAGTTCTAGATCGGACGGCTCTCATGGATATCACGTTGTGTCTACGGACGAACGATAACGCGTGATGGAGGGCGGTTTTTGAGCCGTACGCAGGGACACGCGGCGAACAATGTATGGAATCGCTCCGAAAAATAAAATACCGCCTACCACCCAAAGGCGGTGCGATAGAAACCGAGATGGTTTTGTGCAGTGCACGGCGCGGGGACCACCGGGCGAGAGTACTATGAGTTGTTGATCTGCGGTTTAAACGGACGGTGGATAGGCGATTTGGGCGATGAACGGAGTGGGCCACAGGCGCGATGATGACTTGTGAATGCCATCAGATTTGCACATATCGACGGTTATAACCGTGCCCGACCTATATATGTGATAAGCGCCTTCATGACTAGCTCTTGGTTTTGACTTTCGGTCATGTGGAGAAAAAGGGGCAGGGGCTAGGGCCGAAAGGTGCTAGGCCTTAAATATAAGATAATGTGGGATTTCGGCCCTTTTATACAGTTTTAAGGCCAGGAGAAGGTAACAACGAGAAGAAAACGAATTTCTCAGGGCAAAATAGGGGGGTTTGAAAGGTTTAAGCGAGATTTATTATCAAAATTTCAATAAGATGCTGACGTGATCAACATTGGCTCCACCTGGGGACGGCACGTTCATCCCTGAGTGTGTCGATAACTTCGCAGACCACCTGATAATCTTCTTGTGTGAACTCTGCTCTTCAGCACTTCTACTGTTATTTTTCATAATTCATCACGACACCCACATTATTTCAAACAAGAGTGAAAACAAACTAATATACAGTATAATACATCAGGCTATCTCTGCCTGAATTAGAACTGGAAGTAGGTTTTAAGAAACTGACCATTTACAGGGGCATAAAGCAATTCACCCTGTAAATTTTCCAACTTGAAAGTGTTGTTACCTACTTGTTCCACGATTTTGAAAGGACCGAACCAGAGTGGGTCGAATTTACCATGTTTTCCTTTTTCAGCCCTCCGGATATCCCATCTGAGTACTAAATCACCAGTCTGGTTCTGCGTTTCTTCCAATTCCACCAGCTGATTTATTCTCCTAGTCATATCATCAGGCTCTTCTTGACTTTCTTGCACGAATCAGGCTACTAGTAGGGCTACTGTATAGGGAATACTGCTGCCCTCCCATATACTAATTCAAATGGGGATTTCCTAGTTGCTCTCTTGCTGGTAATTTTATTGGCCCACAGAGCGAATTTCAATTGGGAATCCCAATTTTTCTGATTTTCATTTATAGCCTTCTTCAGTGCCCTCACCAAGGTTTTATTGGAAGACTCTGCCAAGCCATTTCCCTATGGATAATAGGTTGTAGAGTGACTTAGTGTGATGTTATACTGCTGATAGAAGCTCACAAACTTTGCAGATTTGAAGGCCTGGGCATTATCAATCACTATTCTGGCAGGGCAGCCAAAACTGGATATGATGTTTTCTTCCATGAACTTTATTATGATAGTATCTATGGCATTCCTCGCAGGTATGGCTTCCACCCATTTTGTGAAATAATCAGTGGCAGTTAAAATCCACTTATGCTGACCACTCGATGGAGGATGTATTTCACCTATAAAATCGATTCCCCATTGTTGGAATGGTTCTTCCACGTGCACGGGAATCATGGGCAGAGGTGCCAATTTCTGTCTTTCAGCAAATTCCTGACACTTCTCACAGGCTCTTACCTGGGTGAAAACATCTCCAAAAATCTTGGGCCAATAGAAACCAGCCTTCGGGATTTTGTGAGCAGTGGCCCTCCAGCTGTAGTGACCCCCACAGATTCCTTCGTGAAATTCAGCTATTATACTCTCTACCTCATCCTTTGTGAGACACAGTAGTAGGATGCCTGAGGGATCTCGCCAGTATAGGCTGCCATTGGCGACTATGTATTTCTGTGATTTCAATCTTAGCGTTCTGTGTTTAGCTTTATCACAGCTTGGAGGGCAGCTGAGTGTAAGGAGATATTCTACTATCTCTTTGTACCATTGACTGGTGAGGTACTTTATATGTGTTCCAGGAGTAACTGTTGAGTCCCGAATTTGCATCTTTTCCATACACTTTTCCATACCTTTTTCACTCACCTAAACCTCCCAAATTGTCAATATCATGTGCAAAAGGGTATCTAACATGGTTTTTAATTATATTTTTGTGTTTTCTATTTGATCTAGATTTTGTTCATTCAGCTGTGGAATCCTGCCACTTTCCGCAGCTGCTGCAACTTTCCGCAGCTATTTTGTGGAATTCTATGCTACAGGTGTCTACAAGGGAAACGAGCCACATGGGCAGGCTAGGAATGATGTGGACATGGTTCGTGTCCTATTGGTTCAAGAAAACTCGTCCAAAGAAGCCGCGGTCAAAGGCGTCCACATGGAAGTCAACTATGGAGTTTCATGTCGGCCGGACTCTGTTTCGTGGCACATAAACATCCATACGGCCGTTTCTAATCTTGCGGAGGTTAAATCGACATCTGTGCAGAGCTCTGGAGTCGAATTCAAGCATCCACCTTCCGTAGATTCACTTTCCAACACGGCCATACTCCTATATCCGTGGACGTAGTGGTCTACGTGCTCTCTGCCATCATGAACTTTAGGAGATAGTTACAGTTTATTGTTATATATAGAGCGTTTGCATACGCACATAAAGTTAGTTGATAGTTGATGTTAGTGAATGTACTCTGTTATCTTTTAGTCTGTTCTGTAGTGATTATGCTGCACTTGTGCCGTAACACTACCATTTTGTAATGAACTGCTTTTTAATATGAGAAGACTCTGTTTTTCAACTTAATTCGTGTTTGAGGATCGTTACCAAGGCTGTGTAGAGGGCCCCTGCTCAGCTAAGGTTTTGTGTATTAGTGTATATTTCTCATTTCATTTCTTTAAAAATCATTGTATCATAATCCATCCATATGTTCATATTTTGCAGTTGTTTCATTTCTGTTTATACATTTCCATAATTTCCATTTCATTTCTGTCTTTCATGTTTTATGATTGTTAATCACTGATCAGTTTTCTTGATTGCAGGTTTTAGATAGACAGCCCGGGCATTTTCATAGCTTTTTGATTAGTGACATTGAACTAACATTGTTCTGCTGCTAGTTTGATTTTCATAGCTTTTGTTTAACTTTAGTATTGCTCTGTACATTTCAGCTTTGTTTTTCTGCTTCAGTAGTTAAATTTAGATATACTAATCTGCTCATAGCATCTTCAGTTGCCTCCGAAAGCCACAGCTGGACTGATGGCGAGGGATTGCATTATGAAATGTGTAGTTTAGTATTAGTTTCTTTTCTGCAAATTTAGATATATTAAGCTGCTCATAGCATCTTCAGTTGCCTCCGAAAGCCACATCTGGACTGATGGTGAGGGATTGCATTATGAAATGTGTAGTTTAGTATTAGTTTCTTTTCTGCAAATTTAGATATATTAAGCTTCTCATAGCATCTTCAGTTGCCTCCGAAAGCCACAGCTGGACTGATGGTGAGGGATTGCATTATGAAATGTGTAGTTTAGTATTAGTTTCTTTTCTGCAAATTTAGATATATTAAATCATGCATGACATATTCAGTTACCTCCGAAAGGCACAGTTGGACTGATGGTGAGGGATTGAATCATGAGTGTATGGTTTAAGTATTGAAAAACTAGAAAATCATAGCTGGTCTAATGATGAAGGGTCAGAAAATGAATTGATGTAATCTGATTTAGATTTATTTTGTTGCAATTTTGAATTTCCTTAATTTATTAGATTAGCAGCACCTTTTCATTTTCAGCAGCACATTTTCATTTTCTTTCAAGTCTTGTCATTGTAAATTTCAAATTGCTTTTTAAAGTTACAAGTTGGTAAATCATTATAGGGGATATCACTTCCTTGAACAAACATAACCAAACTTGCTTTCATCTTAGAAAAACCAAAAACGACAAAAAGTTAAGAAATAGGTTATCTTGCACATATAGTGCGCCGCACTTCATCAGCTTACGATTCCCGGATTGACAAATTAAATGCAGCAATTTAGGACACACTAAATTGACCAAACATTTTGGCGCCGTTGCCGGGGAAGTGTAACTAGGTAGCCAATTTCTTAAAAAAACACATAAAATCATAAAAGAAGGGAAAACTTGATAACTTCTTGAAGTATGCTCTCCTCTTGCACCTAGTGTGATCTGGAGGATCAGAAAAGAGAGTTATTGGTTTAGTAATTTCTTAAGTATGCTCTCTTCTTGCACCTAGTGTGATCTGGAAGATCAGAAAGAGAATTATTAGCCCAACTTTTTTTTAAAAAAAAATAAAAAAATGACATGCATAGAGTAAGAGATTCTAGGGGAAGGTTTATAGCTAAAGCCAAGAGTTCGATTTTCATAACTCCATCTTCTTCAAGGCATAGACCAGATTCACCACCATCTACCCCTAGCCTTAAGATTTTTGGAAGTCAAGGAACATTTGAATTAGAGGATTCTCCTATACCACCTACTAAAACCCACTTAGAAAACAAAGAGACTTTCTCTCATCCTTCCTTGGTAGAAGAACTAGAGGACTATAAGGACTCTAAAGAAACTATCATGGCAGAGGAAGTAATAAATAGAGGTGGAGGTAGAAGAAGAGGAAACAATGGAGATAACAATGGTGAAGGAAATAATGGTAGAAATAGGGAAGGAAATAATTTGCTTGGATTCCCTATAATTGATGAGGAAACTCATTCAACAATGAAAAAAATCTCACCATCTGTTCTCCCTAACTTTTATGGATTGCGAAGTGAGGATCCTGAAACATTTCTGTTTGAGTTTGAAGTAGTATGCCGAACTTATGACTATATGGAAGATTCTCAAAAACTCAAATTGTTTCCTTCAACATTGAAGGGATCTGCTTTGAAATGGTTCATGGGATTAGCCACTCAATCTATCAGGACTTGGAATGAAATGAAACAAACATTTTTGGATAGATACTTGGATTATTGTATGCCCACCAATCACAAGGATGAGGTATTCAAAATGATGCAAAAAGAAGATGAAAATTTGGGAGACTTAATTGAAAGATTTCAATACAACTTGAAAAGAGCAAAGATGAGCAACTTAGATAATGAAACCTTGAAAGCCCTCCTATTAAAAGCCATTAGAGATGAATGGATAGAAATTTTAAACATGATGGGGAAAGGAGACATATCTCACCTTCCATTTCATGACATAACAGAACTATGTATCCATCTCTCAAGAGGAAAATCTAAAACTGGAAAAGGGCCTAGGGATTCTTCTCTTATTAGGGCTAACAAATCTGCAACTGGATCGGTAAGTAGGGCAGAGATTGGTAATATGCTTGATGAGTTCAAAAATGATATCTTAGGGAGCCTTAGTGAACAACTAGACACCCTTAAAATCCAAAACAAGAAGAAAGCAGAAACAGATGCTTTAGCCATCTTTTGTCCGAAATGTAGGAAGAAACATGCTTTTAGGGAATGTCCCTTGGATGCAAAAGTTGTAGAAACATGTATGATTTGCTCAGAAAATCATGAGATCAAGGATTGTCCTTCAATCCCTGGACTCAAAGCTGTTTTTCAAGAAGATCCAAATTCAGTAGAATCTCTCTGTTTTGTCGCAAGGAGACCTTGGCAGGGACAACAATCTCAAGGGTTTAATAACACTATGAATCTTCAAACCCCACCAAATTGGAATCCTTGGCAACAACCTTGGCCCCAACATCAAAATTCATATCAGCCATGGGTACAAGGGATGCAAAAATCCTTATGGGAGATTTGCTCAATTTTATCAATATCCTCCATCTTTTCAAAATCAACAAGCTCCACAACTTCCAAGCCCAAATCCACAACTTTCATTGCCATTTCCACAACAACAACCTTCTCAACAAAATACAAATCCTCAACTCATGCTCCCATACCAACAGAAGACAAATCAACTACCAGCTCAGCCATTGCCAAATCCTAACAATAAGAATCCTCAAACTACTTATATGGTAGAAGGACAACAATTTCCTACCTATATGATTGTTCCTCTCAACGATGTACAACTCAGATCTGGTAGAGTTTTAGAAAAACCTTCTATAGAAATTCAAGAGCAAGATACCTCTGAAGAGGACTCTCTTCAAGTCAATAAGGGTTCTGAGGAAGAATCTCTTCAAAATTCAAAAATTCAAAAAGAAAAAGAAAAGCTAACATCCTCAACTCCTATAGTTGAGCAACCTGTATCTTCATCTACACCTCCTTTTCCGGAAAGACTACAAATTGATAAGGGGTGGAAAAACAAATCTTGTTGCCTAACTATGACTTTCTAGATGAATTGAAGAATGTTTGTATCAAGATTCCATTGCTACAAGCCATTCGAGAAATTCCTATTCTAGCAAAAACCATAAAGGAGTTGAGTTTCAAAAGACCGGGAAGGAAGCTAAAGGACACAAGAAGAATCCACCTGGTAGGAAAGATTGCAGACATTATGATGGGAAAAATTACCATGCAGAAGTATGTAGATCCAGGAAGTCCAATTGTCAAGACACATATAAATGGGATAGAAATTCCAAACACATTGATTGACTTAGGGGCTGTTATCAACATTATGAGTAGACAGACTATGGAACAGTTAAAACTTCCTAACCTTCTTTTTACACCTACTTTATTGCAACTTGCAGATCGATCGGTTATTAAACGAGATGGTGTATTAGAAGATATTTCAGTCTCCTTAGATTCTTGGGAATATCCAGTAGACTTTATGATTTTGACTCCCAAAAGTAATCTAGGAGGACATCCACTTATCTTAGGAAGACCTTGGCTGGCCACAGCTGATGCTTTTATTAGTTGTAGATCTGGAGACATGTATATTTCAAATGGTAATTCGAAAAAGAAATTCAATTTGTATCCTCCAGCAAGAGCAATCACAGAAATAGGAGACAATGAATGGGTCGATGATGAGAACACTATACAACCTGTCTTTACCATTTCTGAAATTAGTGAGGATAGTCAAATTCTGAACACATTAGAAAATTTTGAGATAACTTCAAAATATGACCCCACACAATTTCAGTTGGAATCTGACATAGAATATTTATCATCAAGACAAATGTCTCTTTACTCTATGGAAGAGTTTGGTAATTTTGCTATTGAGATTTTTCCAGAAAAGACATTGAATATTAACAAACATCTGGAGAAGTCACAACAAGAAGAACTAACCAGAATCTTGCAAAAACATTCTACTGCATTTGCATGGGAGTATACTGACATGAAGGGTATTGATCCTAAGACTTGCATCCATCATATCTATATTGAGGAAAACAGTAGACCAATCAGACAACCTCAAAGAAGGATGAATCCAAATCTTGGGGAGATAGTGAAAGAAGAGCTCCAAAAACTTCTCAATGTAAACTTCATTTATCCAATTTCAGATAGCCGATGGGTTTCTCCTTTGGTTATAGTACCTAAAAAGAATGGTAAATGGAGAGTATGCATTGATTACAGGGAGTTGAACAAAGCAACTTTGAAGGATCACTTTCCTTTGCCTTTTTATTGATCAGGTATTAGATACATTAGCAGGTAAAAAGTACTTTTCATTTTTGGATGGTTTTAGTGGCTATAATCAAATTCAGGTAGCACCTGAAGATCAAGATAAGACCACATTTAGTTGTCCATGGGGAACTTTTGCCTACCGAGTGCTTCCTTTTGGGTTATGTAATGCACCAGCAACATTCCAAAGAGCAGTACTAGGAATTTTTTCTGATCTAATCCATGATTGTGTAGAGGTTTATATGGATGATTTTACAGTTTATGGTAATTCATTTGAAGAAGCATTAGAAAATTTGGGAAAAGTTCTCATAAGATGTAAAGAAACAAACCTTTCATTAAGCCATGAAAAATGCTTTATGATGTTTACTTAAGGGATTTTTTTAGGACATCATATTTCAGGAGATGGGATTAAGGTTGATAGATCAAAAGTTGAAGTCATCTCCAAGTTGCCTATTCCAAATTGTCAAAGAGATGTTAGAAGTTTTCTAGGATTTATTGGTTACTATAGAAGATTTATAGAAAACTTCACTAAAATTGCATCTCCACTCTTCAAATTGCTTACAAAAGACTGTGAATTTAAATGGGATCCTGATTGTCAATCAGCTTTTGAAACTATGAAAACAAGAATATCTGAAGCACCTATCTTGAGAGGACCAAATTGGAAACTTCCTTTCCATATTTCTACAGATGCTTCAGATACAGCTCTTGGAGCTGTGTTAGGTCAAAAAGATTTAATTCCTTATGCCATTTATTACACCAGTAAAAATTTGACTCCCACAGAGTTGAATTATACTGTGACTGAAAAAGAGTTCTTAGCTGTTGTTCATGCAATTAATAAGTTTAGACATTACATAACGGGCTATGAAACTTTTATTCATACTGACCATTCTGCAATTAGATATTTAATGAACAAACCTGTTACTAATGGCAGAGTGACAAGATGGCTTTTACTTTTGCAAGAATTCAATATTCCTGTGTTGGATAGACCAGGAAAACAGAATACAGTAGCTGATTTCTTGTCTAGGATTCAGAATACTAAAGAAGATTCTCCTGTAGAAGATAAATTTCCTAATGAATACTTGTTTGCAGTAACTATTAAGACCCCTTGGTATGCAGATATTGCTAACTATTTGGTTACAGGGAAACTACCTTCACATTTATTTCCAAGAGAAAAACGAAAAATTATTCAGGAGAGTTCAAAATATTCATGGATTTCTAATGAATTGTTTAAAACAGGGCCAGATCTTGTGATCAGAAGATGTGTCAGGGAAGATGAAGTGCCTGATATTCTTAAGGCATGTCATGATGAACCATGCGGCGGACACTTTGCGGACAAAAGGACGGCCTATAAAATCCTTTCCTTGGGATATTATTGGCCTTCTCTCTTGAAAGATGCAAAACAATATGTCAAAAGGTGTGATAGCTGCCAAAGAGTAGGGAAACCTACCCTTTCAAATGAAATGCCATTGCAAACACAGGTACTCATTGAACCCTTTGAAAAATGGGCTTTAGATTTCATTGGACCTATTAATCCACCATCTAAGCAAAGAAGTATATATTGGTTTGCACTGATTATGTTACTAAATGGGTAGAAGCTAAAGCATTAGTATCTGCTACTGAAAATTCAGTTGTTCATTTTCTTTATGAGGATATTTTTACTCGCTTTGGTGTTCCAAGAGAAATTGTGACAGATCGGGGGAGCCAATTCACATCCAATTTGGTGGAGAAGTTGATGGAAGAATACAAAATCAAGCACAGAAGATCTACTCCTTACCATCCACAAGCAAATGGTCGAGTGGAGTCCACAAACAAAGTTCTTGAAAGTATCATCACCAAAACTGTTCATCTACATAGAAGAGATTGGGAAGAAAGGCTTCCTGAAGCCTTGTGGGCCTACAGAACTACATGGAGAAATACAAAAGGACATTCTCCCTATGAACTTGTTTATGGGAAAGAAGTCTTGCTCCCCATTGAATTCCAAGTCAAGACCTTTAAGATAGCAGTTCAGTTGGGGATGGACTTATCAGAAGCCCAAAAGCATAGAATGGAGCAGTTGAATGAGCTAGATGAGATCAGACAAGAAGCAATTCTAAGAACTGATCTAGTTCAATATCAAAGAACTAAATGGCATGACAAATATATCAAAGAGAAGAAGTTTCAAGAAGGAGATTAGGCATTGTTATTTGACTCCAAGTTTAAATATTTTCAAGGGAAATTTCAGACTCATTGGCTTGGGCCATATGAGATTGACAAGATCTTTAATAATGGAGTTGTAAGAATCAAGACCATTGATGAGTTTCAAACTCCTCTTTTAGTGAATGGCCATAGATTGAAAGTTTATCATAAGCCACTCTCTAAAGAGGATTTTGTCAAGTTGTTTCAAGAAAGTTCTGCAATCAGGCTGGTACAGAAGAATCCTTCTTCTCTACCAAGCTAGCTTTTGTTTTCAAGTTTAAAAAAAAAAAAAAAAAAAATAAAAAAATAAAAAAATAAAAAAATGGTATAAGCCTGAAAACCAATCATTGATTGGCAGTCTTATACAGAAAATATGGGGTGAAAATCAGGGACACCTGACACTCTATATTTTCCAAAAAAAATCTCTCTTTCATTTCATTTCATTTCACCACCCACTCCATTTCATTCCACTTCATTCCATTTCATTTCATTTCATTTCACTTCATTCCACTTCATTTCATCCATTCCATCAATAAAAATCTTTTTTATGACCATTTCCATATGGTCATTTGTCATTTGTTCATTTCTATTAAACCAAGTAATAGCTGTGTCAGTTTCCGCAGCTGACATCTGTTTCCGCAGCTGACTCCAGTTTCCGCAGCCAGAAGCAGATTCCGCAGCTACTACTCTGCTTTCAAAGAGAATGTACAGTTAGATGTTATTTCCACAATTATGAAATAAAATGCAGGTGAGAGGATCAATGGAGTATTCAAGACACCAATGGAGATCAATCAGTTGAAGACCAAGGGCAAAAGCAAGGATTCCAAAGGTATGAATAAATTTTATTTCAAATAGTATTGAAAAACACATTTTTATATAGTTTTAAACCATGAGCTCTACCCATTACGCGCAATGATTATATTGACAGTTCCGTAACCTATCACGATCTCCATGTTATCCTCTTGCATTCATTCATAAACGGTTTCATCATTGAAATTCCGATTCTCACTCATGTTCCAATATCCCACCGGAGATAATGAGACGTATTTGAGTTGACAAAGGACTCTTACAAGCCGCATAACTTCATAACCGTTGATTGAAACGTGTTTTTATTTATTACACAGCCACCAAAATTCAAAACGCGGCCGAATGTATTATACTTTGTTAACCTCTTTGTCGTGTCTCTGTCGTGTTTACAAAACCCCACTCTACTCATTCTCACTCCCTGTTTCACTCCATTTCGTTCCTTTTTCTCATTCTCACTCCCGTATATCTACCCACAGTCTTACTCCATTCCGTTTATGGTGCTCATTTCCATTATATGATACATTCCCACAGTCATTGTGCTCGATCCTGTGTATTCAGTCGTTCCATTTCCACTTAAACCCTCACAGAGGCAAATTAGTGAAGCACAGAAAAGTGAAATGGGTAAGTTACTAAGGGCAGAGCCGGAAGGACCAAAGTTTATAGAGGGATATCCGCAAGCAAAAGAGATATTGAAGAAAGCTAAATGGCTGCGTTTTATTCAGAAATTTAGAGGTTACCACAAAGAAGTTACGAAAGCGTTTGCAAGGTCATTTGATGGCTCGGAAGCAGAAATTGGAGACCTCAAGTTTTCGGTCAATGAAGCATCAATAGCAACAGCCACAGAACTTCTTCAGGAGGGAGAACGTTGGTTCAAAAATAAAAGTATCAGTGATGAGGCATGGAGAGAAATCCTACGAAATCAAGGTATGGATATCACTGTTTTCAAAAGAGGAATTCCTGTGCATGCAATAAAAGAAGAATGGGCCACTTTACTACTAATTGTTCAGAAATTTATTACATGTGAAGGCCGTTTTGGGTCTATGTACATGTACCATACTAGGCTATTGATGAATTTTCTTGAAAACCAAACTCTCAATCTCCCTTATTTTCTATTCAATAGCTTAAAGAAAATGGCTGTGACTGTTCAAAAACACTTAGGGGATGTAGAGCCTCATCTTTATCACCACGGCCTTATAAAAATTCTGATTGAAAAGGAACTAAAGGAAAGAAAAGATACATGGGAACAATTCCTAGTTAGAAACTTCTTTGAAGAACCTCAGGAAATTCCTGAAGGTAGTTCAATTAGAAGGAGTAGAAGAAAAAGAATGAATGTTGAAACCCAAATTACTCCTACTCAGGAAATTCCCGCAGCTAGCACAGAAAAAAGAAGTAGGAGGAAAAGAACAATTGAGGAAATCCAAAACACTCCTACTATTACTATGGAAAGAACTGAAAGGGAAAAGAGATTGGTAAAAAGGAAGAAGAAGGAAATCAAGGCTAAGAAGCCAATAATACCAAAAGGGAAAGAAATTATTGAGGCTGTCCATAAAACTCCTTCTTCTGAAGAAGAAGATCATCAAATACTATCTGAAAGATTAGTTTATCTTAAAAAACAGTCATCTATATCCAAGAAGGCAGAGACAGGAAAACAAGAACAAAAGGGTAGTGTACCACAGCGTGTGAGGAGAAGCAGCAGGCTTAAGGGGAAATTGAGAAAAACACAAATTAAGGGTCCTCATTTCATTGATTTGGGTGAGGAGACATCTGAACAGTCCCCAACTGACCATAGTCCATCTCAGTCAGTTAGTGAACCTGGTTCCTTTCATTCCCAATCGGACAATGAGCATACTCCATCTTATTCTCAGCAAAATATTGATGTAATCCCTCCTCGGCCAGATTTTGAACATAATTCTCCTTTACAGCATTTTGGGGACAGCCCAATGAAAATGACACCGGAAGTAGACCCCAAGCAGCAGGAGGTATATGACTATATAGAATCCTTGGAAAAGGCAGCCACAGGTCCAAGTACCTCTTCCATTCAGCCTCATACATTGCAGGATGATTTAGTTCAGTCATTAAAACAGGAAATTTTTGAGCTGGAGCTTTTAAAACGGCACATCAAAAATGAAAATGAAACACTGAAAGAACAAGGCAAACTGGACAAGATCATCCATGATAATACTATGTTACATTTGGGAATTTGGCAAAAGAAGAATAAGAAATTGAAAAGGAAATGCCAGAGATTGAGCAGAGCAATTGTGAATATCAAATTTAGGTGCTTAATGAAGAAACCCAGAATGATGGCAGTACCAAAGAAGAAGAGAAGGGGATTGGATGTGCTGGCTGAAGTATCAAGGCACATGAACTGAACAAAGAGTATCAAAATTTTGGTTGCATGAGGACATGCAACACCTTCACGGTGGGGGTATGTTGAGTCCCGAATTTGCATCTTTTCCATACACTTTTCCATACCTTTTTCACTCACCTAAACCTCCCAAATTGTCAATATCATGTGCAAAAGGGTATCTAACATGGTTTTTAATTATATTTTTGTGTTTTCTATTTGATCTAGATTTTGTTCATTCAGCTGCGGAATCCTGCCACTTTCCGCAGCTGCTGCAACTTTCCGCAGCTATTTTGTGGAATTCTATGCTACAGGTGTCTACAAGGGAAACGAGCCACATGGGCAGGCTAGGAATGACGTGGACATGGTTCGTGTCCTATTGGTTCAAGCAAGCTCGTCCAAAGAAGCCGCGGTCAAAGGCGTCCACATGGAAGTCAACTATGGAGTTTCATGTCGGCCGGACTCTGTTTCGTGGCACATAAACATCCATACGGCCGTTTCTAAGCCTGCGGAGGTTAAATCGACATCTGTGCAGAGCTCTAGAGTCGAATTCAAGCATCCACCTTCCGTAGATTCACTTTCCAACACGGCCATACTCCTATATCCGTGGACGTAGTGGTCTACGTGCTCTCTGCCATCATGAACTTTAGGAGACAGTTACAGTTTATTGTTATATATAGAGCGTTTGCATACGCACGTAAAGTTAGTTGATAGTTGATGTTAGTGAATGTACTCTGTTATCTTTTAGTCTGTTCTGTAGTGATTACGCTGCACTTGTGCCGTAACACTACCATTCTGTAATGAACTGCTTTTTAATATGAGAAGACTCTGTTTTTCAACTTAATTCGTGTTTGAGGATCGTTACCAAGGCTAAGTAGAGGGCCCCTGCTCAGCTAAGGTTTTGTGTATTAGTGTATATTTCTCATTTCATTTCTTTAAAAGTCATTGTATCATAATCCATCCATATGTTCATACTTTGCAGTTGTTTCATTTCTGTTTATACATTTCCATAATTTCCATTTCATTTCTGTCTTTCATGTTTTATGATTGTTAATCACTGATCAGTTTTCTTAATTGCAGGTTTTAGATAGACAGCCCGGGCATTTTTCATAGCTTTTTGATTAGTGACATTGAACTAACATTATTCTGCTGCTAGTTTGATTTTCATAGCTTTTGTTTAACTTCAGTATTGCTCTGTACATTTCAGCTTTGTTTTTCTGCTTCAGTAGTTAAATTTAGATATACTAATCTGCTCATAGCATCTTCAGTTGCCTCCGAAAGCCACAGTTGGACTGATGGCGAGGGATTGCATTATGAAATGTGTAGTTTAGTATTAGTTTCTTTTCTGCAAATTTAGATATATTAAGCTGCTCATAGCATCTTCAGTTGCCTCCGAAAGCCACAGCTGGACTGATGGTGAGGGATTGTATTATGAAATGTGTAGTTTAATATTAGTTTCTTTTCCGCAAATTTAGATATATTAAATCATGCATGACATCTTCGGTTGCCTCCGAAAGCCACAGCTGGACTGATGGTGAGGGATTGAATCATGAGTGTATGGTTTAGTATTAGTTTACTTTTTGCAAATTAAATATCAGTTACACAAGTTGTTTATGATTACTTCCGAAAATCATAGCTGGACTAATGATGAAGGGTCAGAAGATAAATTGATGTAATCTGATTTAGATTTATTTTGTTGCAATTTTGAATTTCCTTAAGCATAGTTTCTTTTATGTTTAGTTGGCAGCAAGAATAGTTTAGTTTTCATGCTCAATAGTTCATTGTTTTGATTTATTAGATTAGCAGCACCTTTTCATTTCAGCAGCACATTTTCATTTCCTTTCAAGTCTTGTCATTGTAAATTTCAAATTGCTTTTTAAAGTTTCAAGTTGGTAAATTTATAGGGGATATCACTTCCTTGAAAAAATATAACCAAACTTGTTTTCATTTTAGAATTTCCATTTCACCTTAGAAAAAAAACCAAAAACGACAAAAGTTAAGAAATAGGTTATCTTGCACATATAGTGCGCCGCACTTCATCAGCTTACGATTCCCGGATTGACAAATTAAATGCAGCAATTTAGGACACACTAAATTGACCAAACAGTAACTACCCCAATTCCATGTCGCTCTTCTTTCTCTTCAGATTCCTCACCTGCTATTGTGGACAAATTTATACCCAGAGCCTGATAGTTTGATTTAGATAAGATCTTGGCTAGCCCTTGTCCTTTGATCAGCTTAGTAGGGCGGATATCTAATTCATACTCATGTATCTTGGCAATCCACTTCCCCCTTTTTCCTTCACTATCCCCTTGGATAAGAATATATTTTACAGCAGCTGTAGGGACAAATGCAGTGATATGAGACTGCAAGATATACATGCGGAATGCTTTGAGGGATTTTACTAGGGCATATGCTTGCTTTTCCAATATGTTATACTTTAATTCTACATCACGGAGCACCTGACTGAAGAAGGCGATGGGCTGCTCGTATCCTTCCTCATTTTTCTGTAATAAAACTCCTGCTATTGTATGAGGTGATGCAAAAGAAAATATCATGAAAGGTTTAGCATAATCTGGTCTAGCTAGTACAGGGGCTTCTGCAAAATCATTTTTTATCCTGACAAAGGCCTCTCGTGATTCCTGGGACCATTTAACTTCATTATCTTTCTTCAGCATGTCAGTTATATGTCTAAATATTTCAGCATAGTTAGGAATAAACCTTCTCAGGAAATTAATGCGCCCTAGGAACACATGTACCTCCTTCTTATTTCTAGGAAAAGCAATACCATTTATAACCTCCACCCTCTTAGGATCTATCTTCACCCCATATTTAGTCACAATGTGTCCCAGAAGCTTACCCTCTTCTAATGCAAATAAGGACTTCTAAGGGTTTAGGGAGAGACCATACCTTCTGCATTTCTCAAAGGTTCTACGCAGATGCTCAATGTGCTCAGTGTCATTCTTTGAAAATACAGTGATATCATCGAGGTAGACTACCAGAAATTTATCTTGCTCCCCAACAAAAGCAATGTCCATGGCCCTCTGAAAAGTGGCCCCTGCATTAATCAACCCAAAAGGCATCCTGGCATACATAAATGTACCCCATGGTGTAGTGAAAGCAGTCTTCTTTTGATCTTCTATAAATACAGCTACCTGATTATAACCAAAGAATCCATCCATAATTAACATCCTAGAAGCTCCAACCACTTTCTGTAGGATGTGATCCATCTTAGGCAGTGGATAATTATCCTTTAAGGATGCTCTATTTAAATTTCAGAAATCCAGACACAGCCTTATTTCTCCATTCTTCTTTTGGACAGGGACTAGGTTTGCCACCCATTCAGAGTACCTCAATGGTACAATTATTTTGGCCTTTAACAGCTTCTTAATTTCCTTTTCAATGGATGGAAGTAGTAGGGGATTTATTTGTCTAAGCTTCTGCTTGTGAGGTTTTGCATCTCCCTTTAGTGGAATTTTGTGCTGCATTATACTGATATCAAAATTTTTCAAGTCCTAATAGGACCATGCAAACACATCCTTGTAAGACTGAAATAATTTCTGATATAGCTTTTTATATTCTCCTGGGATCTTCTTGGACAATTTTACAATTTTGGGGTCAGCATCAGTACCAAGATTCAGGTCTTCTACCTTATTTTCTTCTACCACTTTGCTTGGCTGCAGTGGGACATCATTCTTGTCAAATAATCTTTCTAGAGGCACCATCCCTCTGGGTATAATGTTTCCCTTCAATTGCAACACTTTATTACCTGCCATTTTCTTCTCCCAATTTCCCTCTAGAGTGTCTTCAGTCTCTTCTCCTTCATCAACATCAATCTCCATATTGGAGAATTCCCCTACTGTTTCCAGGAATCTCTTCATTTGTTCTTCATCTTCAAATACCTGCCAGTGCTTGACGTTATATGGAACTGATGGTTGATAACGCACCTCAATTCCATATCTCAAGAGAGGGTTCTGAGGTGGACGGAATGTACTAGCAGCCACAGCAAGGGAATCAGCCATCCTATTCTGTTCTCGGGGCATGAACTAGATATTGAATGCCAAGAATAAATTTTCAACCATGTCCCAAACTTCATTCCTATAAGCCCTCAGTCGAGGATGTTTGGTCTGACACTGATTCCTGACTTGTCTAACCACCAGTTCTGAATCTCCCAGAACTTTTAAACTTTGTATATTCATGTTCCTGGTTGTCTACAATCCTAAAAAAAGTGCTTCATATTCAGCCACATTGTTAGTAGCCTCATATTCTAGCTTGAAGGAAAATGGGACCCATTTCCCTGTAGGAGAAATCAATAATATTCCAGCTCCATTACCTTCTCTTGAATTTTCTCCATCAAAATGAAATGTCCAGATTCCTGCTTCATGGCTTTCTGAGGGCTGCTCAGTCTTGATCTGGCATAAAGATGGATCTTGAGCATAATCTTGATATTCTTCCAGCATCAAGCATGAGAAATCTCCTTCTTTACTGTAGACTGGTGAATTAATAGAGTTGTCAGCCTGAGTCACCATCTTGGCAAATCTAGTTTCCCTGTACAACCTCCTCTCTTGGCCACCAAAAACTGGGATGGTGGCATATGTTAAATCCAACTTAATTGACCCACCAATTTTTGTTCCCCAGGACCTTGACAATAACATGCCAAAGCGAGCTGGGATTTCAGCCACCACGATGTCCATTACCACACTTTTTGCTGGGATTTGGGCCAAATTGACCACCAAATCTTTGATCATCCCCAGGCATTTAACTCTTTTGGAATCAAATGAATAGAGATCCTTGTATGGACGGGTGATTTGTAATCCTAGTTTTTCCATGACTGACAGAGGTATTAGATTATGGGAAGCTCCAGAATCTAACATACAGTTATGCAATAGCAGGTCATGAATCACTAGAGACACATAGAAGGGAGGAGTAGAAGCATCCACTTCCTCAACATGTGGGCCAAAGACAACCATGGGTCTTTCTTCTTGAAGGTTGAGATTATCGGGGGTGAGTGCAGCTTTTGGAGGGATCATAAAAGAGGTGACTTGGGATTGATATGCAGGTTGTTTCAACAGTTCAGTCAAGGGAACTGGGATTTTAACTTTCTCAAGTTCCTTTTGCAGACTGAAAACAGGAGAGGATTTTTCTATTACAACCTCTTTTGATTCTTTATTTTCAGCTGAGGGTTTGGCTTCTTTTGACACAGACTTGGTATTAGGGGGAATGACTACTTTTGAAGAGGAAGGAATTTGATCATTAGACTGCAAAGGTTTGTTTAGAGGGCCCTTACCTTTGTTTGTGACTTTTTGCATTGTTGATTCCTTCTGAGCAGGTGCTTCTTTCTGGGGTAGCTCTTTTTCTTGATCTTGAGTACGAGTCCTCTTCCTAGAAGATCTGAGATCATATATTCTATTAAACTATGCTTGCATGAAATCAGCAAATTGCTTACAATAATGATCAATTGCTGCGTCTTCTGTGTCTTTGGCCTTCTCTTCTTCTTGCAATGAGCACTCGGTTCCATCATTTCCTTGCAAAGGGTATTCTTCTCCATCACTATTCGAGAAAGCAAGATTTGCCTCCTCCAGTCCATAAGTAGTGTCTTCGGTAGGATCATCTACTGGACCTTCCAGGTACAATGGGTGTGGTACCTAATCTTGTTGCTCCTTTGTTTCCCTTGGCAATATTTGCAGGGGTGGCTTCCTATACTGAGAATTGTAACCTCTGTTTGGAGCATTGTGGAAATTCTTGGAGGCTGAATTCTTGGCTTCCAATTCAAGCTTGACTAGTTTACCAAAAAGGTTCTTAATCATTTTGCTCATTTCTTCCATTCTGTCATTAGCTGAGTCTCTATCTTGGTAGGAGGTAGATACCTCCTCTTTGCCCCTTCTTCTAGTATCTTGTTCAGATTTTCCCTTTGATTTGCCGGTGGAGGAAAAGTTTGCTTCCAACTCTAGTGCATCTGTCTGAGCATCATCTAGAGTAGAAGGCTTTCTTTCTCTGAGAGAGAAACCAAATTCTGAATAAAAAGCTACTACAAAAACAACTTTAGCAGCAGTTTGATGAGGTTTCATATCAGCAGGAAGACTCAAATACAATTTATTAAATCTCTTGATAAATTCTGACACTCCTTCATTATGTCTTTTCTTGAGTGTATTGAACTCAGTAAGACAATGCCCATGGTATTTCTTCTCTCCCCATTTTCTGAGAAAATTATCTTCCATTATTTCCCAAGTGGTAATAGAACGACCTGCCAATGTCTTAAACCATTTCTGAGCTTCACCATCAAGAGATTGGACAAACAGCCTTAAGACCACATCTAAATGTTCCACATTAAAATTCTCTGCAAAAGCACAGAAGACCTCAAGATGTTTTTGAGCATCAATCTTGTTTTCCCCATTGAATCGGGGTAAAATCTTCAAATAATCCTGTGGCATATCATTCAACACTTGGGGTAATGCCAGAGGGGCATATTTATTTAGCAAGAATCCTGGAACATTGGCCATTGGAGGGGGTGGAGGCAGTGCAATAGTTTGATGAGTAAGAGGAGGAGGAGGAGGTGGAAGTGGGGTATGAATAACAATAGGAATGTAATGAACAGCAGCCTGAGGTGTTGAGGGGAATAATGGTCTGTTAACAGCAGATACTTCAGTGACTTCTTTAACCTCTTCAACCTCAGGAGTAGGGTGAAAATTATCTTTATTTCTGGCACCTCCTCGGGGTGGACTATCTGAATAATAATCGGTATCTCCCACAGTGGAGTCGGGAATTAGCACTTGAGCTACTTGATAAGAAGAGGATGGAAAGTTTTCTATAGATAATTCAAGGATTTCAGAGTGGACTGATTTTCTTTCCCTCCAATTTCTTCTGTGTATGATCTTCTCTGGGTCAGACACTGAAGGTGTCTTTGGCTGAGATGTATCTGACCTCAGGTGTGGCTTACGAGGAGCCAGGACTGCAAATGAATTTATCTAATAAAAAATGTGGAGTCTCCAAGGTGAGGGATCTACAACTCTCAAATCTCTGTGCTCACCTACCTGAAGAGTGAATTAGGTTTTGTCGAGGCCCAAGGATTTAAAATTTCTCAACTTCGTTCCCCGGCAACGGCGCCAAAAATATGTTGTAACTCCTAGAGACAGCCTAGAGTTGTGATAGACCAGTGCCTAGGACATCTTATATTAGCAAGGAGCGTATGGTATAACGGAGGAAGTTATCAATAAAAATCTCTCATGCTATTTCCTGAAAAACAAGGAGTATTAATCTGAATGGGACCAAGACCTTCAGAAACGGACACAGAGAAAGGAATATTGTAGAGGCAATGTGAAAAACTCCATTATAAAAGCAACAGATTATTCAGAGACGGCTTACTGTAAAGAGGGCCAATTCAGAAATACCTCACAGAAATAAATTATCAGAAGGTGTATGTAGTGAATGAAATATTGAGGGAATACTAGTTGTCATTGAGCTGATATCCAGATACACAATACCACCATGTAATGGGCTTACCAATCTAAGAATCCATACATGACAATAGCATTTTAAAAACACCCTCCCAAAGAAACTAATATAGCAGAAATATGGTTTAGATGAATAGTGGAATAGAATATCATGCCTGAGCCATATCTAAAGCGCTTGACTAATCCGAGCATGGGTATCAACTAGGATAAATCCATACCGAAAATCAATGAGCCACTTGCATTCCAGAAACATGATACAGGAAATATGGATGGAATGAAATGATCTATTAAAATAACACATAAAAGAGAAAGTTACACACTATGAAATATCAAATAGCAGAATCCTCTTAACAGATATAACCCCTCACTGAGACCCTATGGGCTCTAAGCCTTCATACAAGAGTTTAACAAAATGTATACAAAAATCATTTCACTGCATAATTTTTTGATAAAATCTAGAACCCTAAATCATCTGTTCTTCGGGAGCTTTATAGGAGAAAAAGAAAGCTCGGAGAGGGAGTAGGTGATGAACATTTAATTTGCCTCATTAAGACAAAATGGCGAAGCGTGCACACCCATATTGCTGAATGGCTCTGTAGCGTTGTATGTACTCTGCTGCCTACTTACTGAAATAAATGCACTGGGTAGAAATCTCTTCAGGAACACGGAAAAAACTAAAATCACATAAACATTCTGTCCTTTCCTGAAATAAAATGGTGCCGAAAAGAAAAATTTAGGGTTTTGTTCTCTGCGAATGGTACCCTCTGCCTTCTAAACCCTGAATTACGGTTTAAGATCTTCACTGCTGAACGTTGAATTCCTCGATCATTCACTGATATTTCTCTCCTGCTCCATTAATGTTTCCATCTGCGCAATCTGTGCTTTGAATGACTCTGAAGGGTTGGACAGATTTTAACCCTGCTTCTTCAATGGAAGTCTTGTCGACATACCTTCCCAGGCCTTTCTCCATAATTATAGCCTCTGAAAAATAGTCCTTTGATGTGCTCTGCTACTGCAATCAAGACTGTAAATCATGGCAGTTTTCCGCAGCTGTAACCCTGCAAAACCCGCAAACTCGTTAGGAAAACCATGCATGGGGATGGTGGATATGGCAGGGTCAATGAAAATGGTCGTGCGGACATGGAAAAATGGTGGAACAATGCAGGGTGGTGGAGAAATGCAGTGAAACGATGGAGGATGGACTAGTGTAAGTTTTTAACGTAAAACATTTGAAATTTGACAAATGAATGAAATGTATAAGGGCGGAGGAAAAATACGACAAACACGTGGAACGGGTGATGTGGAGGTACGGAGTCAACTGGCAGAGAGGTAAGTGATCTGGACCGTAAGATCTCAGGAGGATATCAACGGATGAACTTGTGTCAGAGTGCGATGGACTGTGGGCCAGGGGTATGGTTTCCCCGTGTTAACTTTCGCGCAGCTTCGAAGAGCGATCGTCGTCGGATGGGCAGTTCTAGATTGGACAGCTCTCATGGATATCACGCCGTGTCTATGGACGAATGATAACACGCGATGGAGGGCGGTTTTTGAGCCGTACGCAGGGACACGTGGCGAACAATGTATGGAATCACTCCGAAAAATAAAATACCGCCTACTACCCAAAGGCGGTGCAATAGAAACTGGGCCGGTTTTGCGCAGTGCATGGCGCAGGGACCACCGTGCAGGAGTACTGTGAGCCGTTGATCTGCGGTTTAAACGGACAGTCGACAGGCAATTTGGGCGATGAACGGAGTGGGCCACAGGCGCGATGATGACTTGCGAATGCCGTCAGCTTTGCGCAGATCGACGGTTATAACCGTGCCCGATCTATATATGTGATAAGCGCCTTAATGACTAGCTCTTGGTTTTGACTTCCGATCATGTGGAGAAAAAGGGGCAGGGGCTAAGGCCGAAAGGTGCTAGGCCTTAAATATAATGTAATGTGGGATTTCGGCCCTTTTATACAGTTTTAAGGCTGGGAGAAGGTAACAACGAGCAGAAAACGAATTTCTCAGGGAAAAAGAGGGGGGTTTGAAAGGTTTAAGCGAGGTTGCTTATCAAAATTTCAATAGGATGCTGACGTGATCAACATTATGAATCTAGAAGTTTGAATGACCATGAGAAAAATTATGTACTTGTGATTTAGAGCTAACAACGATCGTGCATGCATTAAATATGTGGAGACATTATCTCCTTGGAAAGAAGTTAATACTAATGACAGATCATGGGGGTATGAAATCTTTATTTGACCACCCAAAATTAAATGTCTGGAAAGCTACATGATTTGCCTTAATTAGTGAATTCAAATTTGAAATCAAATATATAAAGGGAAAAGAGAAAAAAGTTGCATCGATCTCATGTAGAAGTAGTGGGCTCATGTGAAACAAATTTGCAAGAGAATACTAAAGCAACCAAACAATAGGATAGGAAATTACAACAATTAAAAGAAGTGTTACAGCAAGAGCCAAAAGGCGAGATAAATAATAATTTCTCCCTCTCATAAGACAACCTATTTCATTTTAAAGGTCATATATATATATCCCCTTTGACAACAATTTAAATAGGATCATGCTAAGTTACTTTCATAAAAATCCTATACCGGCCATGCATGGTATCAAAAGATGTTAAAAACCTTCAAGAAGTCATATTCTTAGCATGATTTGTAAAGAGATGTGGCTTATTTTGTTTCCAAATGCTTAGAATGCCAGTAATTCAAGGTTGAATGCAAGCATCCAGTAGGACTATTACAACCAATATCCATTCCAATGGAAATGGGAAGTGATTTCCATGAATTTTATTACAAGTTTTCCAAGGACACCCAAGTGACATGATGTAATCATGGTTTTTGTGGACAAGTTGAGAAACGTAGCTCACTTTGTGGTTTTAAAATCCACTCATGTAGCGAGTGTTGTGGCTCAAGTTTTCATAAAGGAAATAGTGAGGCTACATGGGGTACCAAGAAATTTATCTCAGATAAAGATGAAAAAGTCAGTCCTAGATTGGATGTAGCTCACACTCCGAAATTGAGTTATCGAGTAAGTCAAAGTGAAATGGAGGCACTTTGTACCTAAGAAGTCACATGAGATATGGCTGATCAAATGTGGGAAATATATCCATATATTTGTTTATTGATTAAGGAAAATGTAAACATTGTATAGATTGTGTATATAAAGCTCGTAGCAGTCTCTTATGTTTGGTTAAAGCAAGTTTGTAATTGTGTTCAGGAATAGAACACGAAGACGTTGTTCCTCCAAGGGGGTGGGGTCTATGACAAACTTTTTTGTCAACCCTCTTGTAAATAATATTATGAATTGTAAATTCATGTAAGCTTAATTATAAATGATGACTGGTTGGGAAGGGACATGCATTCAAAGGTCTGCAAGAGGATTTTCTCGTAATAAATGTCTTTAATTTAAGCTACTACCTAAATCTCTTTTGGAGGAGATGGCCCTATTGCATGTAGTTAACAGAAGAAATGGGATCCTAGTCAGAGGATGAGTCTATAGGACAACCTTTTGGGTTGTGTTGACAAATTCAACATGCAAGAGGATTTGAATGGGAAAAAGAGGGGGAAAGAGAATAGAGGGAGGAATTCATGCGCAAGAGGGGGGAAGGGGGAGATTACGCACTGAGAAAAAGGAGAAGGGACGGGTGTTTTCCCTAGCCTGCACATTCATGTGTGTATGTGGGATTACAATAGTTTGTGTGGACCCCCTGTGTTATGTAGAAGCCTATAATGTGCATGTGTTTTTATCATTAACACTGAAACATGTTTGTGTGTTGATTCCATAAGATATTTTAGTGGAGTAGGGATGCTCCGGTGATATCCAAGCTCAGAAAACCCATGGGGCTTACTACCTGAGAATCACCTGGGTTGTGGCTTGTTTCTGGGACTGAAAAAACCACTAAAGACTATGTTGGTTGAGAACTTACTGAGATGTTGAGGCACTCCAAAGCTAATGGGTTGTTAATAGTTGATGTAGTAATGGGGGTTGAGGTGTGAGCACCACTTAGAAGTTATTTGCAAGTGCACTCTTATTCCTACAAAAATAATGTGGTTGAAAAACCTCCATTTTTTGTATACATGTCTCTCTCCAAGACCAAACTAAGACTCAGTGTGCTCTACATGAACCCCAGTGTTGTTTTGTTGTTTGGTTAAGACAATATGGTGTAATAATTGGGAGTTGTTGAGAACACCTGAGAAATGGGATTTGTAAATTATATGTGAGTGAAAATTTGAGAACTCCTTAGCAAACTACCTCCTCAAAATCTGAATCCAAATTGGGGGTGGTTGGCTGCAAGAAAGGATATTTTTGCAGTCGGCTTATGGTTAGGACTCGGGAAGGGAGTTGAAGTCTCATTCTCAGTCGCCAGTCACCAAATCCTCAAATAATTTACCTACTTGTGTTATGTGAATGATTATTTCTTATGTGAAATGTGAGTGTTTGGTTGCAAGTTTTGTCTTAATGGTTGTAAAGATACTTGTAATATTGTGTATGTATGGCCACTGGTAATACTCTAGTGAATGATGTTCAAATTATATCTTCTTATATGTCTGGAATGCAACATATGTATGTGTGTGTGTGTTTGTGTATTTTTAGGATGTCGTTGATATATATATATATATATCATATGAATTCAGGAGAAATTGTTGTGTTTGATTATGTGTCGTGGGCGTTTTGTTTACGCCCATATGTATGTACATAAATGTAATCTCAAGAGGTATTGTTGCAACATTTCCAGAGTGTCGAGACTGCCATTAAAATGTACTTATATATATACACATATATAATCTCAGGAGGGAGTCATGTAATTCTAAGTATTAAGGGTGGGTGTCTCCTTCGATATGTATGTGTGTGTGCACGCATGTGCATATACGTTGGTCATTCCCTAAACATTATAAGTGTCGAAGGTATGCCAAAGGCGTCATTTATGTTATGAGACAGGTGGAATTTCCCATCTCGCCTCAGTGTGAATGCATTTAATGAAGCCAATGAAAGGGAGCACTACAGCAACAATGAGTATGTTAAAGGCCAACTGGGCTCCAAAAAAAAATACTTCAACTAAAAGTGTTGATAATGACATCCAAGTAAGATAAATAGTAAACCAAGGTAAAAAGGTAAAGGGAGGGAATTTGGTAAGAATTCCTTTCAGCTGAATTGATATCTTGTGATTTCCAAATTAATGAATGCTCCACATGGATGCCCAGGAAAGGGTATGGTCAAGGCAAGAAGACTTCACCACAAGACTTTTGCAATGCATTAAAAACCAAAGTAGACACTAATTACTCACGAATTTAAAGATATGTAGTGCTCAGTTTTGGCTCTTTGGGTTGTTGGAATAAATGTCATTGATTGCATTATGAAATTCTTGGAATAAATTTGATGCACAGATCTGATGTTGTGACAGTTCCATTTCAACTTTAATTTAAATAATATGGGTGGATTGAATTTTTTTATTTGTGATAATTCTAAAATCACTTTAGGATGTTGTGAATCTTTGCAATAAAAAGATTGTATGTATGAATACTAACAAATGTTTGAAAAAATAGATTGTAGGCAGCGTACTAGAATGGGGTGTGAGATTAAATTCACCATGACATAATAACACCCCCTACAAGGAACCAATAGCATGACTATGAGTCTCATGCCTATGATATCTGGCTCTTGATTGAAGCAAAGTTGGTAAATTGAAATTTCTAATCTGAAATTTTTCTAAGTATATCTCATGGAAAACTAAATGTGATGATACAAGTGAAATGATGGAGCATGGAGCTCAAGAACAAGATTGTTGTGATGGCATTGCGCCCCTATGGCACCATGTTTATCTCATGGGAGCAAGTCATTATCGGTACCTTAACTATAAAACTCCATCATGTCATACCATTACTTTGGCATAAGACTCCATGCATATTAAATTAAAGCATGCCAGACTAGTACTTGGTTGTAAGACTCTAATTATTACCCCATGCAAGAAATACCTTGGACAAGTATACTGCCTGGAATGGGGGTTTCCTGGGCCCAGAAGGGTAATTATATGATAAGGGAACTCGTCCATGAAAGCCCTTGGATAGGTACACTACCCAGAATGGGAGTATCCTGGGACCAAAAGGGTGAGGAATTGATGGGGGACCATGTAGGAAAACCTTTAGACAAGTAGACTGCCCAGAATGGGGCTTACCTGGGCCTGTAAATGTGAGTGGTTGTTGGGAGCCCATGCAGGAAAACCTTTGGACAGGTAGGTTTCATGGAATGGGTGTTGCCTGGGCCCATAAAGGTGATTATCTAATGGGAGAAGAAATATGTCCCATACTCACTCGGATGTGAACACAAGGGGCTTGTTCAATAAATACAGAGTTGGATTTGTTCGGTGAAGAATCATGTGCATACTCATTGGGATTAGAAATGCATTGGATATGTCTCGAGAAGCAATGAGAAAATTTTGTTCGATGCGGAAACCTTGAGGAGAAACGGAAAACTAGGAAGAAATGTGTTGGAATGCCAAGCATTCTAGAGTTAACTAGACTGTGAAATATGAATGGCATTGCTCAAAGTGGAAACTTAGGACATGGAAGATGGCATTGATGTAAGAGATGTAATTATAAAGCTCAAATTCGTTTTATGTTCTTTTTTTATAGAACAATGACGATGGTGTTCCTATAAGGGGGTGGGTTTTGTAACATCCCTCACCTTACCACTATTTTCGTAATGTTAAAATTGTGATTATGTAACACCAGCATCACAGCCATGGCTAGTTGAGACATTATGTGTAAACATAAAATAAATTAAATATAAATTTAATTGGTGGCTAGACCAAATGTAGAGACACGTGTATCCAATGCTCTAAGGGTATTGTATGTTTGTTGCTTATGGCATGCCTTGTATAAATTATGGTGTATATTTGAAACTTCTCATGAAGTTTTAATCAAAATCACAAGATGCAAACCTACTCTACTACTCTATGGACATTAATTCACAATTTATAACAAAAATCTCAGACATGCAATAATAAATAACACACATGAAACAGGTATTTTTATCTAAGGAAAGAAATATGCTAAAAACCCCAATGCCTCTTGCATTAATAAAATGAATATAGATGTATTACAATATATGTGCTCAACGGAGTTCACCCTCTAAGTGCAAAACCTATCTCTCTGCTCACTGGAGGCCTCTAAGCCATAATTAGTCAAATTCTTCCTCTGCATGAGCTCTTATTTCCTTGCATTGTTCCTTGATGAATTAGGCCCCTATTATTTAGGAAATTCCTCAAATTGAATTGAACAATTCCTTAGGTTGATCATCTAAATGCATGCAACACTTGTACACACAAGACTAGTCTACAACTGATGTTACACCACCTTGGAATCTCTACCAAGCCTTGGGAACTCAAATTCTTAGCATGCACTAGTTATTTTGGGTTGATTTATCAGTTAACTAGATGATCATTGAGTTCGACTAAAGTCCCATTGCACAACTTGACCCTCCACTAGTTCCTACAATAGTGGGAAATAGTTTAACTGAAAACAACCTTAGATAACTCACCTTGATTGCTAAAATTAGCAATAACGCATGCTTAATTTAACTCTAACTCCTCCAACTCGAATTTTTTGAGTAAATTGGGTGACACAAGCCATGTCACATAGGTTAACATCATCCAAGTTGTTCGTTGATGTGGAAATTCAAATTTTCTCAATTTAATCAAGGCAAAATCAAATTGAAAATTTATTGCTGCATTTTTCAACACTCCATTTCAACAAGAAAGGGATTATAAACCACCCCTATCCTACACCTATGGAATTCGAACCTCCCTCTTGATAAGGCCTCTCTCAAAATATCAACATCTTGTTCCTCTATTGGAATTTATTGCAACAAAATTATCTGCCTCTACACACAGTCCTGTAAATGGTGATACAGAATATCTATATGCTTGGATCGATCATGAAAAACATGGTTCTCAAATAGCTTAATGCAACTCTGATTATCACCATAGAAAAAATTTGGATCCATCATCTAACCAAACCATCCAATAAGTATCTTTCTCATCTAGATCGCCTCACATGTTTCTTGACTAGCAACCATGTATTCTGCTTCTGTTGGGATGAGCATCGCGGATCATTGCTTCTTGTTGTACCAAGAAACCATTATGGACCCAACACTGAAAATTCCACCTGATGTAATATTTTGGTATAATGGACTCCCCCAGGCCCAATATTCATATTTGAAGCCATGCAACTTCACTCCCTTTGTTTGTTTTTACCATAGTCCAAACTGGGTAGTGCTTCTGAGGTATCGCAGAACATGCTTAGTTTCCCTCCAAAATAATTTGGTTGATCGAACCATATCTTGGCTCAATTGGTTGACTGCATAATACATATCTAGTCATGTGTTCATAAGATACATTAGTGAACCCACAAACTACCAATAAATAGTATTGATGAGCTCCATCATTAGACATATTTAGGGGTTAATATTCACCCTTTTTCCTTCTTAGATTTCTTTTTCTTGCATTTTTATTATTATTTGGTTTTATGATGCTAGTATAGGTGGTGATTAAGGCTAACATACTGAGTACCTAATATGAGGTTAAGTGCAAAAAATCATGATTTATTAAGCATTTTAATAAATATTTTATCATAAAGACTTGGAGGAGACAACAAGGAGAAATTATAGGATTATAGGATGATTTTCCACCCTAGATTCTCTCTGGAAATTTGAACTCCAAAGGCAATCAAAGGATCCCAAGGATTCTCCCCAGCAATTCAAATTCTAGAGGCAACCAAGCAACTCAAACAGGAGTGCACCCGATCTTTTTTTACTGGAATTCAAGTGGACTCAAACACCATTTTTTCTAGGGAGCTTTTGGTAGCTACCAGGTAGAATAAATAGAGCAGAGCTAGAGCTAGGAAGAGGGATTCACGGAGTCGATTCCATTCAGAACTATTGTTGTGAGCTATTGAGATTTTTATTTTATTCAATCATCAAACTTTCTGAGATGTATGAGGTTATTTTTTTATGAAATGAGCAAGCTAAGTTCATTTGACTGATTTAAGTTTCAGAGAGCTAGGCTCGTGGGTTAGGGCCCAATCCATGTGCCTCAACTTCTCTGTTGTTACTATATTTTCCTTTCTGTCATTTAGCTAGTTTTTCTTTAGCCATTTAGTTATATTTGTTGCTGATAGTTTCATTGTTGCTTAGTCTTTTATTTCAGTTCATTGTTGTATTTCTATTTGCTTATGAGTAATAGAGTAGAGGAGAAAAACTCCAAAAGCTATGGTCAAGCCTCCCCCTCTCATCTCTGTCAATAGAGCTCGAGGAGGGTGAATCTTCCCATAGACCCAAAAACTGATTTTGTAATGCCTCCATTCCCTCATATTCTCCGCTTATTTTTACTGTTGCACTTACCTTTTTCCCTCAACGCATTGAATCCCTTCAACTCTGCCTTATTCCTTTTTTTTTTCCATTCATGGTTACCTTACCTTTTTAACACAAAACACGTAAAAAAACCATTCAAAACCTAATTAAACACAACCTCTGCCTTCCTCCTCAGTTCTCCCGCTACCGTACTTCGCCTATTCATCAAATCGCACTTCGCAACTCTTACATTTTGTCTTGAAGACTTACCGCTCTCCTTTGTCGATTGCCCGCCTTATTCCTTCGTATTTCTTATTCATTGTTTCCTTTACCTTTCTAATGCTAAACACTTGAAAAAACCATCGAAACCCGTCTTCTTCCTTTCCTCCTTGAAATCCCCAATGCCGCACTTCACATTTCGCATTTCACATTGTTTACATCGTTCTTGTTAACACTTACCACTCTTCTCATCGATCGCGATATTAGGACATCGCATATCGTGGATCACAACCTTTTATGGTTTCCTTTCCAACTTACCGCAATTCTCACATCGCAATCGCACTTCGCAACTCTTTTCCCTTTTCTTTAAGACTTACCGCTCATCATTTTCGATTGCGATCTTGCGATATCGCATATCACAAATCGCACCATTCCCCTGTTTCTTTTACACTTACCGCTCGTTCTGCTAATTGCGATATCAGCCCCGCCTCCACGTCACCACTCCACATCGCACATCGCAAATCATGCTTCTCATTTCTTTCCTTAACACTTACCACTCCAATTTTTTGAATTTGCGATTGCAATATCACAACTTTCACCTCCATCACATCTCCTCCATCGCATATTTCCATTCATTTCCGCTCCAAATCCATTTCTGCCATATTATAAGGTTTTATAAGGTTTTAAGCCTTGCTTTCCACTTCTAAGCCCTGTTTCATGTGCTAAGCCCTCAATTCGCCACTTTAGCCCTTTTCTTCCCTCCAAGCTACAAATCAACCCCTTTTCAAGTAGAATTAAGTCATGGATAGCTTAGTTCCATGGATAGAAGCATGCTAGATAGACTATAGGATAAGTAGAGTGCATTTAGCTAATTTTCCAAGTTAAGTGTGGTTTAGAATTAGTTTCCTTTCTTCCATTTATTTTCAGCAATTTATCTTAGTTTCTTTTCAGTCATTTCCTTTTCTGCCAATTAAATTAGTTTCGTTCTTTTCATTTCTTTTCAACACTTTAGTTTAATTTCCTTTCTTTCATTTCTTCCCAGTAATTTACTTATCAGTTGTTATCATAGCTTAAGAAATAACACCCTCTCGTAAAGCATAAGAGGATGACATGAGCAGAATGCAACTGTTGTGCATATAGCACTGTCACCTCCAAGTTTGTACGAACCCCGGGTTGATAAAGTAAAGTAGGGCAGCCCCTAGGAGTGTCATCACTCTTGGTGAAATACCAGGGCTCACCACTTTTTGGCGTCGTTGCTGGGGAGGTGTCTAGTATATTCTTTGATTTTGCTTTAGCATTCTTTTCTACTTTCTTTTATTTTCATGTCATTTCAAAAATATTAAAGAAAACATACAAAAATATCTTATTTTCATGCCTCGTAGGACTAGGAATACTCAAATACAAATCTTACCTAAAACCCCCACATCACCTCCTAGCCACCCTTCACTCTTATTCAGTGGCAGTGAGATTGAACCCCCTATATGAGAGCCTTCTGAATATTTTGAGGATCCTATTGGGGAAGAAGAAGAAGAAGACCTTGTTTCAACTGAGGGACCTGCTTCGCCTACCTTAACCATGGCTGGGATCTAGAGATCCTTTCCCATAAGAGAGGCAGATGGGGAAACTAAGATGAAAAACATTAGCCCCTCGGCTCTTCCACACTTTCATGGACTTACCTCTGAGGACCCAGACACATTCATGTTTTAATTTTTTGTTGTCTGTAGGAATTATGACTACACCTCTGATGATCATAAGTTGAAGATATTCCCATCCACCCTTCAGGATGTAGCCTTGCTTTGTTTCGTGGGTCTACCTGGGGACAACATCACTACCTGGGCACAGATGGAAGAGACCTTCAACAACAGGTACAGAGACTATTGTAGGTCCAAGGAAACTAAGGATGAGATATTTAGGATGACTCTAGGGCCTGATGAATCCCTAGAGGACTATGAAGAGAGGTTTCAATTAAACTATATGAGAGATAATTGTACTCTTTATCCTGCATCACTTAAATTTGTACTTCTTCAAGGGATCAGAGAAGAGCTGATAGAAACCTTGAATATGATATCAGAAGGAGATATCTACCAACTACCTTATGAAACAATCAAAAACGTCTTCTGAAACCATTCTAGGGCCTTTAGGAAGAAAGGAAGAGCTAGCCAGAATACATCTGATACCCCTTCCTCTTCTCCCTCCATCAAAAATGAGATTGGAAACATTCTAGAAGACTTCAAGAGTGACATGAAGCACACCTTTGCTTTGCAAATGGACACAATGCAGGTCAAAAGGAAGCAAGAGGAAGCAGAAAGAACCCTGGCCATATTTTTTCCTAGATGTACCCAGAAGAAACCAAGAAATGAATGTCCATTGAATGGCATAGAGGTTTGCTTGGTCTGTGAAGGGAATCATCCCACAGACAAGTGTCCCTCCTTACCTGGACTTAAGGTTGTATATCAAGGTGGGGAAGAAATTCCAGAGAAACTCTATTTCATCAACCAGAGAAGGCCTCAAGGCCCTCGACCATATCAACAAGGTATGCAAGGTGCACCTTAATCTTACTATCAGAACAATCAGAGTGCACCCATGAAACCTTGGTACACCACCACTCCTCCATCCTGGTCTACACCTCCTACTTAGCCTTACAACCCTTCATATCATCCTGAGTCAGTAAACCAACCATTCCAGTAGTATGTTCCACAACAACCTCAATGGAACCACCTGATCTAATGCCTCCACCCCAACCTCAACCTCAAATTACTCATGTTGCTCCACCTAGGCTACCCCAAATACCTGCACAACCCAATCCAAACCCGAACAATAGGCTGGCACAGCAGGCTCCCAGTAGAGAAACATCCTATCCAGCTTATTTTGTGGAGATACAGGAGGTTAATCTCAGGTCGGGAAGAGTAATCCCATTCAATCATCCTCCATCTCCACCTGTAGTGGTTGAGGAGGAAAATGAAGAAGGTTACACTCAGATCCAACCACCTCATTTTCCTGAGCGCTTGATCCACCCTAGTTAGCACACCCCAGAGGAGACTGAACTCCTCAGAGAATTGGAAAATTTGTGTGTAAAGATACCACTTCTCCAAGCTATTAAGGATGTCCCTATCTACAATAGGCTCATCAAAGAAAAGTGCTTCAAGAAACCCGGGAGAAGGAAGAGAGATACCCCACCATCAATGTGGTAGGACAATTGTTTGACTTGATGTTGGGGAAGGTGATATTTCCAAAGTACTTGGAACCTGGTAGTCCAGTTGTTGATGTGCATATAGATGGTGTCATAGTCCCCAACACTCGGGTTGATCTAGGGGCTGCCATCAATATCATGACCAACGAAACTATGTTGAAACTGAATCTCCAAGGGACTTTGAGGAAAACCACAACAGTTCTGCAACTTGCAAATCAGTCCACAGTAACTTTGAAAGGAATTGTTGAGGATGTTATGGTTACCATTGACTCTTGGGAGTATCCCACAAAATTCCTGGTCCTGCAACCAAAAACCAAGTTTAATGGTTATCCCCTCATCTTAGGGAGACCTTGGTTAGCCATTGCAGATGCTTATATTAATTGTCAGGTCGGAAACATGACTATCAAAAATGGGCCTTTGTCTAAATAGCTAGTGTTATATCCCTCGGCCCAGACTTCCATTGATCATGATCTCCCTATATGGTTGGAGGATGAAGAAGATGAGTTATATAACACTGCCCCTATGTGTACCATAGATGTTATTCTTAGAGGGGGCAGCTTGATGAAGATGAACTCATTGACCATGCCATTTAAAACCATTCCTCCACTAACATTCCTCTCGAAACCTTAGTCAAAGACTCTGAAAACCAACCTTGGCTGGAAGTACACTCAGTTGAGTCAACCTCTAAAACCACCAAGGCTATTGAGTTTGGCCCATCCAAATCTCTGGAAATCAACCCAGACCTCTCGGATGAAGAAAAGAAGCAGTTATGCTAGCTTTTAAAAGAAAATCTTGAAGCATTTGCTTGGGATTACAAGGACATGAAAGTGGTGCATCTTTCAGTATGCAGTCATCACATTTACATCAAAGAGTGATGTAAGCCTGTGAGGCAACCCCAAATAAGGATGAACTCGGCTCTGAAGGACATAGTCAAAGAAGAGTTGCAGAAGCTATTGGCTGCAGGGTTCATATATCTTATATCCGACATTGAGTGGGTATCCCCTCTTGTCTTAGTCCCAAAGAAGAATGGGAAGTGGTGAATTTGTGTTGATTATCAAGAACTTAACAAAGCCACCAAGAAAGAACATTTCACTTTGCCCTTTATAGACCAATTCCTCGATGGCCTTGCGGGGAAGAATTTATTTTCCTTCTTAGATAGGTTCAATAGGTACAATTAGATTCAAATCAGCCCTGAAGACTAGGATAAGACTAATTTCATCTGCCCTTGGGGTACCTTTTCTTATAGAGTCCTACCCTTTGGGTTGTGAAATGCCCCAACTACCTTCCAAAGATTTATCTTGAGCATATTTTCTGAGTTAGTCCATGACTCTATCGAAATCTACATGGATCATTTCACACCATATGGGGATGACTTCCAAGAAGCTCTCTCCAATTTGGGCAAAGTACTCAGAAGGTGCACTGAGATGCATCTCTCCTTGAGCCAAGAAAAGTGTGAATTCATGAAGAAAGAAGGGGTTGTATTAGGACACTCCATATCCCAAGCAGGAATACAAGTAGACCCAAACAAAATTATTGTCATCAAAAGGGTACCTGCTCCTCAAAAGCAGAAAGATGTCAGGATCTTCCTAGGCTTAGTTGGTTACTACAAAAGGTTCATCAAATATTTCAACAAGATGGCTTCACCATTATTTGGGTTATTGGCCAAGGATTCTGATTTTATTTGGTTTGGTCCTTGTCAAGAGGCTTTCGATCTCATTAAGGAACAGTTGACTACTGCCCCTATCCTCCGAGGTCCAAATGGACTTTGCCTTTCCAACTCCACACTGATGCATCCAACAAAGTTGTTAGGGAAGCCTTAGGAAAATTAGAAGACAAAATCCCTTATACCATTTATTTCATCAGCAAGAATTTGTACAAGGCTAAGCTGAATTATATTGTTACTGAGAAGGAGATGTTAGCCATTGTCCATGCATTTAACAAGTTCAGGCATTATGTAATTGGATACCAAACCTTTGTTCACACTGACCATGCAGCCATCAGGTATTTAATGAACAAACCAGATGTTAATGCTAGGATAATTATATGGTTGTTACTTTTGCAGCAATTTGATTTGACTATTGTTGTTGCAGGTTTTTTGTCTAGGTTAGCTCTCCCTGCAAGTGAATAAGGAATGGTGGATGACCAGCTGCCAAATTAGCATCTCTTTGCTATATCAGCACTCTCACCATGGTTTGCTGATATAGCCAACTACTTAGTTGCTGGAAAACTCCCTCCCAATATTTCATTCAGGGAGAAGAGCAGAATCATTAGAAAAAACACCTCTTTCACATGGATTGGGGGAAACCTTTTCAAGCTAGGCCCTGATTAAATCCTAAGGATGTGTGTGAGGGAGGAAGAAGTTTTTGATATCCTCTATGCATGTCATGACAGCCCATGTGGAGGCCACTTTGTTGCAAAGAGAACTACCTACAAAGTTTTGCAGGCAGGATACTATTGGCCTACCCTTCATCAAGATTCCAGAAGATACACTAGCAGGTGTGACAAGTTCCAAAGGATGGGGAAAACCATACAAAGGGATAAAATGCCTTTACACCCTTAGGTGGATCTTGAGCCATGTGATAAGTAGGGCATGGACTTTATTGGACCCATCGATCCACCATCCAGACAAAGGAAGTATATCATAGTCTGCATTGATTACCTGACAAAGTGGGCTGAAACAAAAGCAGTGAAAGTAGCAACCAAGGGGAAAGTAGCAGAATTTCTGAGGGAGAATGTGTTTTACAAGTTTGGATACCCCAGAGAAATATTCATTGATCAAGGAGCACAATTCACCTCTCATCTCCTTGAGAATCTCTTGAGGAAGCAGAAGATTCAGCATAGAACTTCTACTACCTATCACCCTCAAGTGAATGGCCAAGTAGAAGTAACTAACAGACCTTTACAAAGCATCCTCACCAAGGTTGTGAGCAGCAACAGAAAAGATTAGGCAAACTTATTGGTAGAAGCTACTTGGGCCTACAACACTACTTGGAAGACAACAACAGGATTCACTCCTTATGAACCAGCCTATGGTAAGAAAGCGCTACTTTCATTTGAGTTTGAATTCAATACTTTAAGAATGGCAACTAAATTAAATCTAGATATATCAAATGCCCAAAGAGAGAGGTTACTGCAACTAAATGGATTGGCCTGAGTTTAGAATGCAAGCTTTTATTCACACAGAGGTATTCCAGCTGCAAAGGAAGGTATGGCATAACAAGAACATCAAAGAAAAGACCTTCCAAGAAGGATATTGGGCGTTTTTGTATGATTCAAGGTTTAGAGATTTCAAAGGCAAGCTAATGACAAGATGGTTAGGACCTTACATAGTGGAAAAATGTTTTGATAATGGCGCAGTTCAAATCAGAACCATAGATGAGGAAGGAACCCCCTTGCTTGTCAATGGTCACAGACTTAAAATTTACATGAAGCCTTTGTCAAAGGCAGAATTCCTAAATTCAATAAGCAGAGAGGTGCATGTGATGGGAAACTCCATACTTTCCCACACCTCCTGAAAAATAAATAAATATAAAATAAATAATTAATTAATTAAAAATAAATTAAAAATAAATAAATAAATAAATAAAAAATAAAAATAAATAATAATAAAAATAATAAAAATAAATAAATAACAAAAATAACAAAAATATAAAAATAATATAAAAATAAAAAATAATATAAAAATAAAAAAATTAAAATTAATTAATTAATTAAAAATTAAAATTAAAATTAAAAAATTAAAAAAATTAATAATAATAAAATAAAAATAAATAAAATTATAAATTATAAATTATAAATTATAAAAAAAAATTAAAAAAAAATTAATTAAATAAATAAATAAAGATCCATGGGTGAAAACCTCTCAGAGGCACCCAAGGCAAGTTGTGGGTTGAAAACCTCGATGGAGGTAGCTCACTTGCTCAAAAAAAAAAGACAACAAAAAGAATAAGATCCATGGGTGAAATCCTCTCTGAGGCGCCCAAGGCAAGTATGGGGATTGAAAACCTCCATGGAGGCAGCCCACTTTCTTTCAAAACAAAAAAAACAAAAAAAAAATACACGTGTATCTCTGTGTTTTTTGTGTTGTTGTTTTGCAGATTATTAATGGGCTCTGGATACATAGGGAAGCATTCAACTTATTTTACCTTCTTCTATTTTAACATCTATCTCATCATTCACTCCATTCATCTGCATAAATTCCTCCATCACCTCCATACACCACATTCCTCCATTCCTTAGCACAATATAGCAAGAAAAACAACACACAGACTGCTACAAACATCAGGAAGTTCTTTCAAAAACAAATTTTTTCATAGAATGCCAAGAAAAATAAGAAGGAAAGCTGCATAATAGACTCCAAGAGAACGAGAATGTCACCCATGGCATCTTGAGCACCCCATGCAACATCTATAGCAGAGAGAAACAACAAGAAAAGATTCGTAGCTCACTCAGGAAGTTGCTCATTCAGCAAGTTGCTCACTCAGGGAACAAGAATATGGTGAAGAACACAGTATCAAAAAGGCTTGTCTCCAAAATCTAGCTCCTGCAACCGCATTAACAACAACTGGTAAGCTCAGGTACAGTCCCTCACCCCTCGCTATGCATTCATAATAGTTGGAAATAATTAAATTTACAAACTAAGAGTCTAAGAGGCAGAAAGGTGGCCAGTTAACTTGGCCACCACCGTGAGGTATGAATGAAAAAAATTGGAAGTACACGCCACCAAGGCCAGCAAAAAAAATTAGATCATTTGGAGTGGAGGAGTACGAGAGGAGGAGACACGCAGTATTAGCCAATTAACAAGAATAGAGTTCAACGGTCTCTAACAAAAACTGGAACTGAGGCCGAGTTACATAAGAAGTAGTTGTGCAAGTCTGATAATAAAGAGGGCTCGTCTCATCCAAACCAGTAAATTGAGAATTTTCAAAGGGTGAGAGATCGCAAAAGCCTGCATCGCAACAGTGAAGCTTCAACCGCGTATTGTGGGACAGCATGCAACAACAACAGTAAGACAGTGCCACCTTACCCACGGCCTGGTCCTCTTTCATCAATATGAGCAGGGAAGCTTCTATAGCAACCCAAAAAAAGTAGAATTCCAATTCTAGCCATGGAGAAGAAGAAGGACCAGAAGAAAAGGAAGAGCTAAAAGAAGAACTAGAAGAGGAGCAAGAAGAAGAAGAGGAAGAGCCAAAGGGCCAAGGAAAAATGGAAAAGATGGCCATAGAAGTTATAGAGGTAGCAAAAAGTGAGCAAGAAGCAGACTCATAGCACAGCACCACGTCCCCTCAATACAAAGAGGTGGTGAGCACAAAGAGAAAAAGGAAGACCTTTATGTATTTCAGAGCTAACCAAAGTCAGAGAAAGCTAGAAACTCCTCCCACGAGCCTAATTATCATTGAAGAATCACCAAGGGAGGAGGAAAGAATTGAAGAAATAGTTCTGAAGGAGCAGCTGCAAAAGGCACAGGAAGAGAATCTAGCACTAAAGGAGCGATTGCAGCAAAAAGGGCAGCAAGTAGCCACCATGGTAGACTTATGCATAGAAGCCCTTCAGTACGGGTTCCCTTCTAAATCATATGTTGTGTACCTCAAGGAGAAATGGATTCTATTTCAAATCAAAACTCTAGCCTCCCATGGATCACTACCTTTCCAATATTGTAGGAAATTCATGAAGTTCTACAAGCAAGCTAACATGGTTGACCAGGCAAAGATGGCAGATTTTTATGTGCATAACCTTGTGCTTACAAATATGGACATTTGGGACCCCAATCCTATAATGGGGGATATGCAGTTGATGCCTCTAGCATCTTAAATGGTGAATGAGGACACTAGAGAAAAAGAGAAATGGAAGGTCATGGGAAGAAGAAATAGAGAACCCTTATATATCATACCAGAATTGTTCAGCCCAAGAGGAGTCATCCTTAACCATCGAGATATTGAAAGGGACCCTGCACTGGTTGAAAGCTACCTTCGAACTCAAGCACAGGTAATAGGCCAATTTGATGATGTTTCTAGGCAGAAAGAAGATGAGTGCATTAGGCCAGCCAAAGGAGATGGAATAGCCTCCCCCACAGCCTCAAGAACTTGGAGTACCATACTCGAGAAAGACTAAGGGGTGCATTGGAAAGGGCACCATTATACAAGAGGGCCATGCAGGCCAAAAAGATCCAATGGTTGGGACTAAAGCTCAACCCACCTTTGTTTATGGGGATGAATGATGAAAAGGACACAGATGCACAAGATAGAGAATGGGAGAGTGTAGAAAAGAATAATGGTTTTTACCCCCTTGGGGAAACTCCCACACTTTTTTCCTCGGGAAATCCGGGGGGCTAGCAAAGCCTTGAAGGAAATACAGGATGATGATTAGTTTCTCATAGGATGAGAAACCATTCAGTAGGGGGGTGATGATGAGCTCCATCATTAGACATATTTAGAGGGGTTAATAGTCACCTTTTTGCCTTCTTAGATTTCTTTTTCTTTCATTTTTATTATTATTTGGTTTTATGATGCTAGTATAGGTGGTGATTAAGGCTAACATACTCTGAGTACCTGATATGAGGTTGAGTGCAGAAAATCATGATTTATTAATCATTTTTATAAATATTTTATCATAAAGACTTGGAGGAGACAGCAAGGAGAAATTGTAGGAGGATTGTCCACCCTAGATTCTCTCTAGCAATTCGAACTCCAAAGGCAGCTAAGGGATCCCAAGGAATCTCCCTAGAAATTCGAATTTCGTAGGCAACCAAGCAACTCAAAGAAGAGTGCACCCGATCTTTTTTTACTGGGATTCAAGTGAACTCAATCACCATTTTTCTAGGGAGTTGTTGGTAGCTTCCCTGTAGAATAAATAGAGCAGAGCTAGAGCTAGGAAGAGGGAGTCAGGGAGTCGATTCCATTCAGAACTATTGTTGTGAGATATTGAGATTTTTATTCTATTCAGTGATCAAACTTTTAGAGATGTATGAGGTTATTCTTTTATGAAATGAGCATACTGAGTTCATTCGACTAATTTAAGTTTTAGAAAGCTAGGCTTGTGGGTTAGGTCCCAATCCATGTGCCTCAACTTCTCTGTTGTTACTATCTTTTCCTTTTTGTCATTTTACTAGTTTTGCTTCGGCCATTTAGTTAGATCTATTGCTGATAGTTTCATTGCTGCTTAGTCTTTGCTTGCAGTTCGTTGTTGTAGTTTTATTTTCTTATGAGTAATAGAGTAGAGGAGAAAAAATCCAAAAGTTGTGGTCAAGCCTCCCCCTCTCATCTCTATCAATAGAGCTCGAGGAGGGTGAATCTTCCCACAGACCCAAAACCTGGTTCTGTTATGCCTCCAATCCCTCTTGTTCTCTACTTCTTTTCACTGCTGCACTTACCTTTTTCCCTAAACGCACTGAAGCCCTTCAACTCTACCTTATTCCTTTGTTTTTTTTCCATTCACGATTACCTTACCTTCTTAACGCAAAACGCATAAACAAAACCATTCAAAACCCATTTAAACATGACCTCCACCTTCCTCCTCAGTTCTCCCACTACCATACTTCGTAGCTCTTACCTTTTGTCTTGAAGACTTACTGCTCCCCTTTGCCAATTGCCCACCATATTCCTTCATTTTTCTTATTCATGGTTGCCTTTACCTTTTTAATGCTAATCGCTTGAAAAAACCATCGAAACCCGTCTTCTGCCTTTCCTCCTCGAAATCTTCGCTACCACACTTCACATTTCTCACTTCACATTGTTTACGTCATTCCCGTTAACACTTACCGCTCTTCTCGTCCATCATGATATTGCGACATCGCATATCGCGGATTGCAACCTTTTCCCATTTCCTTTCCAACTTACCGCAATTCTCGCAACCCAATCGCACTTCATAACTCTTTTCCCTTTTCTTTAAGATTTACTGCTCATCGTTGCCGATTGTGATCTTGTGATATCGCAAATCATACCATTCCCCTGTTTCCTTTACACTTACTGCTTGTTCTTCCGATTCTGATATTGGCCCCGCCTCCATGTCACCACTCTGCATCACACATTGCAAATAGGGTTTCTCGTTTCTTTCCTTAATGCTTACCACTACAATTTTGTGAAGTTGCGATTGTGATATCGCATATCGTAACTTTCACCTCCATCGCATATTTCCATTCATTTCTGCTCCAAATCCATTTCTGCTATTTTATAAGGTTTTATAAGGTTTTAACCCCCTCTTTCCAATTCTAAGCCTTGTTTCATGCGCTAAGCCCTCAATTCACCACTTTAGCCCTTTTCTTTCCTCCAAGCTGCAAATCAACCCCTTTTCAAGTAGAATTAAGTCATGGATAGCTTAGTTGCATGGATAGAAGCATGTTATATAGACTATAGGATAAGTAGACTGCATTTAGCTAATTTTCCAAGTTAACTATGGTTTATAATTAGTTTCCTTTCTGCCATTTATTTTCAGCAAGTTAGCTTAGTTTCTTTTTAGTCATTTGCTTTTATACCAATTAAATTAGTTTCGTTCTTGTCATTTCTTTTTAGCACCTTAGTTTAATTTCCTTTCTGTCATTTCTTTTCATTAATTTACTTCCCAGCTATTATCATAGCTTAAGAAATAGCACCCTCTCGTAAAGTAGAAGAGGATGACATGAGAAGAATGCATCTGATGTGCATATAGCATTGTCACCTCCAAGTTTGTACAAACCTCGGGTTGATAAAGTAAAGTAAGGAAACCCCTGGGAGTTGTAGCACTCTTGGTGCAATATCAAGGCTCACCAAGTATCATCCACTTCCTCACCTGAAGTGACATCTTCCTTCCTTAAGTTGATTGCTAGAGGAGTCTCCATGGGTTTCCAACTCTCCATGTGGAACCTCTTTAGTATCTTGTTGTCATACTTTCCCTAAGAGACAAATAGTTCCCCATCTCCTTTCCACACTTCCAATCCAAGGAATTAGTGCATGATACCCATGTCCTTCATGTAAAACTCTCTTGCAATGTCCTCCTTGTAAGATCTAATCAACTCCTCATCACCAATTAAAATCAATTCATCAATATATAAGAAAATAATCATAAATTTACCTTCTATCAAAATATGATAGAGGTTTGCATCTGCTTCAAGTTTGGTGAAGCCAAAACCGGTGAGATAGTTATCAATCCTGGTGCACCAAGCACAGGGTGCTTACTTGAGACCACACAACTCTTGCTTGAATATGCACAAATGAGAATCTTGATCAAAAGTATTGAAGCCTTTTGGTTTCTCGATATACACCTCCTCAATAAATCCATCGAGGAATGTTGTTTTCACATCCATATAGTGGATCTTCCACCCCATCTGTGTATCCAGAGCAAGAATTTATCTAATGGATGAGTAACTTGCTACAGGAGCAAAGGTCTCCTCATAGTCAACCCCCTAAACTTGAGAGTACCCCTTGGCAAAAAATCTAGCCTTGTACTTTTCTATGCTTTCGTTTTTTGCATGCTTTACCTTAAGGATCCATCTCAAACCCACTTTTAAGATTCAGCAAGATGATGATCCTAGTGAAAATTAAGCACCTACACTAGGTGGGGCCCGCAGGCTATTTTTAGGTGATATGTCTACTTTTAGAATTTGGATCAAAGTCTATTTTTAGCAATAATCTATTTATAGATGGTTGAGAAAATTATATGGATGGATGGGTGTCTATTTTTTGAATGCATGTGCAAAGTTTTTTCATGGAATGCATGTTTATTATTGTTAGCCCTTAACAATAATTAGACAATAAATAATCATCTATTCTCTTGAAGCACTTGATTTCAGTTAACTGATGTGGCAAACTAGTTAACTGAAGGAATTTCTAGTTCAAAGGTTGGTTGGTGGGACATTCTAGTGGACTTCGTTGTAACTGAGTGATACAAAGTTGTAACAAAGTTGGAAGTGTAGTTATGTGAGTTGTAAAGTAATTTAACTCAGTTAAGTGAGTTAAACTCAGTTATGCTAGTTGTAACTAGTTGTAACTAAAGATACACTAGTGAGAGATCAGTGAATTAAATATTAAATTAATTCACATGGAGTGATATCATATGCAACTGAATATTTATTATTGTTAACTACATGCATGTCAAATCCAGTGGAGACCCAGTTGAGAGATAGGTGAAAGGGACAGTTTGACTATCAGTTGTGACTATAGTGGGTGCACAAATGCAACCAAACACACATTGGAGATGCCAATGAGGATTGTGCAGTCAAGGCAAGGCAAGATCAAATTCATTCAAGGATTTTGATGTGCATGGATTGCGCAGTGGAGGCCGGCTGTCAGGACGCAGTAAATTGGTGCATGTTTATGCCAATTTTTGTATGACAGTTAGAGACGATTGTATATTGTATCAAAAGCTCTTGGATTAGATTTTTGTATGAGATTGTTTCATGATCCATGATATATAAATAATATATGATAGTGGGGTTTTTAGCTTTATGCTTTCCCAGTAAAAACATATGTGTTATGTGTGATTGATATTTCTTCATGTGTTTGCAATTGGCGATTAAATTTCCATAAAGAATTTAAGTAGAAGGATTTTGTATTTAATAGTGGCATATAATTGTTAGATCAGGAGAATCCAGAAATACATAATTGTATTAAAAATTTCTACATGGTATCGGAGCAAAGAAGATTGCAATATTGAAGCAGTAGCTGAGTTTGTTGGTGGAAACAATTTGAATTTGCTGCAGGAATTTCTTAGTGCGACAGTTGAGTAAACATCGAAATGGATTTCAATGGTTTGCGGTTAGAGTATGCACTCGAGGGCAGCTCGAACTACATTGCATGGAAGGATAGGATGGAGGTGGTGCTTGAAGATAATGGCTTGAAGGAATTCATCGACAGTGGTGTTCCTAAGCCCACTTCGACAGATGTTGCATTACTTGACGCCTGGAAAAAGAAAGTGCAAAGACGAGAAGGATTCTGTTGGAATGTGTGAGAGACCATATTGTCTTAAGCCTTCGTGGGAAAGCCACTCCATTTGCAATGTGGAAGGCTTTGACGAATATTTTCCAAAGCAGCAGCGACCATAGGAAATTGGCATTGAAGGATAAACTCAGAAAGATCAAAATGGAGAAGGGCGACAATATTCCTAAGTATCTCACAAAGTTTTTCCAATGTCGGGATGAAATGGGGAGTGTGGGAATCACGGTTGATAATGATTATTTGGCGAGTTTGGCTCTCTTGGGACTTCCTAAGAGTTGGAAAAATTATCAAGACTATCAACGGACGGGAAAAACTACCATATTAGGAACGACTGTGGTTGGATCTAGTGTAGGTGGAGTTCAGGCAAAACACCAGAGATGGCTCTTCATCAAAGCATGATGATGAAGAGGATTGTGATTTGGCTGCCAAAGCAAGTAAAGGGAAGGGGAAGAAATTACATTCAAAATCTGAGGCTAAAGGCAAGAAGCTAGATTTGTCTAAGGTGAAGTGTTTTCATTGTCACGAACATAGGCATCTCGCCACTAACTGCCCACATAAAAAGAAAACAAGAAGGTTGTTGGAGCTGCAGCTAGTGAGGCCCTTGCCTCGCAATTGAAACTTGATTTCTCTTTGATCACATGCTTGTTTTCAAGCGCAATGGGGTCAGTGTGGTATCTTGATAGTGGTGCTTCCTTCCACATGACGAGAGATAAGGATATTTTCAGTGAATTGGAGGAGAAATATCTCCAGATGCATATAGAGATGGGCGACGATGGACGATACAGTGCGATCGGAATTGGTACCATTACCTTTGAGAGGGATTCGGGTAAACCATTTATGTTGAAATATGTTATGCATGTTCTAAGTCTAAAGAAAAAATTGGTCTCAGTCGCGATGTTGGAGGACAGAGGTTATGACGTTGTTTTCAGCGATGGAAAATTTTTCCTGCGACATAAAACAACGGGTCAAACAAAGAGGATAGGGATTCGAGTTAAGAATCTCTACAAGCTGGAGGTATATGGTTGTGCTAAATAGTGGGCAAAGCAGAAGAAGTGGTGAGCCGAGATGAGGGTCAATTATGGCACAGGAGATTGGGCCATCTTCACCATGGTGCCCTAAATATTTTGCAGCAGATTTATACTAGACTTCCCAAGGGTACACTTGCGCAGTTAGATCAATGCAAGGGATGTACTATGGGTAATTTTTTGAAGGCCACCTTTCATGAAAAGGAGAACCATGCTTCGGTGATCCTGTAGAGAGTTCACACAGACGTGTGTGGGCCATTCTCGGTTGCTTCAACAACAAAACATAGGTATTATGTTATTTTTGTTGATGACTATTCTCATAGATGTTGCATCTTCTTCATGAAGAAGAAAGATAAAACATTCTCAAAGTTCTATGAGTTTAAATCATTGGTGGAGAAAGAGTCGAGAAAGCAAGTGAAGGCTCTACGGAGTGATAATGGTGGTGAATATATCTCGAATGAATTCAAAGAATTCTGTAGCAAAGAAGGAATTCAAAGAGAACTCATAGTGCCTCATAACCCACACCAAAATGGGGTCGCGGAGAGGAAAAACAGAACAATCGTGGGTGTTGCACAAGCTATGCTGCATGCTCAGGGCCTACCAATGCACTTGTGGGCGGAAGCATGCGACACTGCGGTTTATGTGCAAAACCATTGTCCTCATAGAGTACTTGGCATGAGTACACCTGAAGAAGCTTTTACTGGTAAGAAACCAGATGTTTCTCACTTTAATATTTTTGGCTCATCTGTTTATGTGCATGTGACCAAGAACGCTAGGAAGAAGCTGGAGCCGACTGCTGAAGTTGGGATATTTTTGGGGTACACAGAAACACCCCATAATTATCATGTGTATTTTCCAAACAGTCGAATGACTGTGGTGCGACGGGATATAAAATTCAATGAGGAGAAAGCCATGAAGTTGTCGCTTGAGAGGGAGCTAGACTTGCATGCGGAGGAGGAACTGATTGTTCCCAAAGATGAGTCTCTAGATGTGGATCAGCCACAGGAGGAGGTTCATGGAGTGGAGGAGTCCACTCACGCAGAGCTAAACATCAAAACTGGTAGAAAGCGTACCACAGAAGCTGAGAGGATGAAGCCTGATGTGGCACAGAATGTAGGAGTTCCTACTTCACAGTGCAAACAGAGACAGTCTCCTGACTGATTCACTGGATACATGGCTCTCATGAGAAAATGTATTGTGCATGAGCCATCTTCCTTTCGGGAAGTAGTGCAGGAGCCCACATGGGTAGATGCAATGGTGGAGGAGTATGACTCCATTTTCAGAAACAGTGCTTGGGAAATTGTTCCAACGCCGGTTGATAAATCAGTGGTAGGTTCAAGATGGATCTACAAGGTAAAGCAAGCTGCTGATGGGAGTGTTGAGAACTATAAGGCAATATTTTTGTCTCGGGGCTTCTCAAAAATCGAGGGGATTGATTATGAAGAAACCTTTGCACCTGTCGCATGGTATTCTTCCATAAGGACCATCCTTCATCTCTCAGTGCAAATGGGTTGTCACATTCATCAGATGGATGTGAAGACTTTTTTCCTTAAGGGGATCATTGAGGAAGAAGTGTACATTGAGCAACCTGAAGGATTTGAGATCTTCAGCAGCGAGTCGCATGTGTGCAAACTCAAAAGAGAGTTGTATGGGCTGAAGCAAGCACCCCGTGCTTGGTACACTCGAATTGACAGCTATTACACTAGACTTGGCTTCACCAAGAATGAGGCGGATGCAAACCTATACCAGATTTTGCTGGAGGGTAAGAATTTAATCATTTTTATTTATGTTGATGATTTAATATTGACTGGTGATGAGCAACTGATACACTCATGCAAGGAGGACCTTGCAAAGGAGTTCGACATGAAGGATATGGACCACCTTCACTATTTCCTTGGAATGGAAATATGGCAGCGAGAAGGTGAATTATTTGCGTCTCAAGGCAAGTATGCAAGGGAGATACTCTGTAAGTTTCACATGGAGGGCTACAAACCCATGGATACTCCTCTTCTTGGAAACTGGAGGGAAGAGGACGCTACATCTAGAGAGGTAGTGGATGCTACTGTCTATCGACAATTCGTGGGTTCGCTCATGTATTTAGTTAATACAAGACCGTACATTGTTATGCGGTGAACCGGCTTAGTCAAGCGATGGTTAAGCCTACCAAGATCTTTTGGAAGGTGGGCAAGCATGTCCTAAGATATCTTAGGGGCACATCTGAGTATGGATTATGGTACAGACACATGGATGAGGTGAAGTTGAATGCCTTTACGAATGAAAATTGGGCAAGCAGCCCAACGGATAGAAAGAGCACATCAGAAGGGGTTTTTAGTATCGGATCTAAAGATGTTTCTTGGTATAGTAGGAAACAAATATTTGTGGCACTCAGTTCAGCGGAAGCGGAATACATGGTAGAAATTCAAGCTGCATGTGAGGCTATATGGATGAGGAATATCCTAGTCGGTTTTTTCGGTTCTCATTTAGATCCTACAGTGATTCATTGTGATAATCAGAGTTACATTAAACTCTCGATTAATAATATGTTTCATGATATATCTAAGAATATATATATCTATTATCATCATATCAAATATTGTGTGCAGTGGAAGATCATGTTGCTTCAATACATTCCTATGGAAGATCAGGATGCAGATATTCTAACGAAGGCACTCAAGAGGAGCAAATTCAAATACCATAGAGGGAGGATCGGGGTGAAGGATAATCCCTTTCTTGTTGAGAGGGAGTGTTGAGATTCAACAAGATGATGACCCTAGTGAAAATTAAGCACCTACACTAGGTGGGGCCCGCGTGATATTTTTAGGTGATGTGTCTATTTTTAGAATTTGGATCAAATTCTATTTTTAGTAGTAATTTATTTGTAGATGGTTGAGAAAATTATATGGATGGATGGGTGTCTATTTTTGGAATGCATGTGCGAAGTTGTTTTGTGGAATGCATGTCGATTATTGTTAGCCCTTAACAACAATTAGACAATAAATAATAATCTATTCTCTTGAAGCACTTGATTTCAGTTAAATGATGTGGAAAACCAGTTAACTGAAGGAATTTCGAGTTCAAAGGTTGGTTGGTGGGACATGCTAGTGGAATTCGTTGTAACTGAGTGATACAAAGTTGTAACAGAGTTGGATGTGTAGTTATGTGAGTTGTAAAGTAGTTTAACTCGGTTAAGTGAGTTAAACTCAGTTGTGCTAGTTGTAACTGAAGATACACTAGTGAGAGATTAGTGAATTAAATATTAAATTAATTCACATGGAGTGATCTCACATGCAACTGAAGATTTACTACTATTAACTACATGCATGTCAGATCCAATGGAGACCCAATTGAGAGATAGGTGAAAGGGACAGTTTGACTATCACTTGTGACTATAGTGGGTGCACAAGTGCAACCAAACACACATTGGAGATGCCAATGAGGATTGCACAGTCAAGGCAAAGAAAGATCAAATTAATTCAGGGATTGTGATCAGCACGAATTGCGCAGTGTAGGCAGGTTGTCAGCAGGCAGTAAATTGGTGCATGTTTATGTCAATTTTTGTATGACAGTGTGAGACGATTGTATATTGTACTGAAAGCTCTTGGATTAGATTTTTGTATGAGATTGTTTCATGATCCATGATATATACATAGCATATGATAGTGGGGTTTTTAGATTTATGAGTTCCCGATAAAAACATATGTGTTATGTGTGGTTGATCTTTCTTCATGTGTTTGCAATTGGAAATTAAATTTCCGCAAAGAATTTAAGTAGAAGGATTTTGTATTTAACAGTGGCATATAATTGTTATATCAGGAGAATCCGGCAATGCATAATTGTATTACAAATTTCTACACCCACAACTGATTTGTTTGTTGGTCTTGGGACCACTTCCTAAACATTTTTATTTACAATGGATTCGTATTCCTGCATCTTTTCATCAGCCCATACAGTTTAATGTTCCTAATGTAAATTCACAATGATAAACAAAGAAAACATAGCAAGGACACACATGAAATTTACACACAATATTGACACCGTGAAATAAACCAAAAATTGTGCTGCTCTTGAGCCATTTTATTATAAATGTATGGGGGTAAAATATAAATTTGGAAGTGTTCCCCTAGGCTTTCCCAAGGCAAGCTAGAAAAGCCCAAATGATGAAAGCAAGTGCCCCAAATGTTGCGTGTAACAACCCTGGTGAAAATTCCATGTAATAAAAGTTAAAAATAATAAATATGGTTGATGGGACATGTATTCCAAGCTGAATGTTGGGTTTTCATTTCAGTTAATATGGCTAAGGAAATTAGCAAAGGCTTTGGAAAGGAAAAATGGCATTTTTGGCACATTTATTTATGAAATAATTGAAATTGGGAGAAAATGGATATCAAAGGTCACAAGTTGCATGTGAGGAGAAAAATGAAGGAAAATAATGGAAACTGAAGAAAACATAGGCAAAATCTATTATACTTCTGAGGATCATTTGGCAAGATTTTTTCACACACGTATGGCTCTCGTTCTATTCTACTCTCTCTCTCGCACACACTCTTGGATACTTGAGTTTTCCTGGAGCACTTTGTGTTGAATTTTGCAACAAGAAACAGTGAAATTGGCATTCGAAAACAAAACCCATGATTCTAGTGAAAATTAAGCACCTACACTAGGGTGGGGCCCACACAGGTTATTTTAGGTGAATGTATACTTATAGATGTAGGTGCATGTATATTTATAGATGCATGTATATTTTTATTATCCCTTAATATTAGATGGACAATAAATTGTAATATATTCTCAATGTGGACTTGAAAATAGTTAACTGAAGTGAAAAATCAATTAGCTAAGTGAATTTCGAGTTAAGAGGTTGGTTGGTGGGACATGCAGGTTGAATTTAGTTGTAATTGAGTGATTCTAGTTGTAACAGAGTTGGAAGTGCAGTGGTGCATGAGTTATGCAAGTTGTAAATCAGTTTAACTGATCCAGATTTATGCAGGAACACAACAGAACACACATATAACCATATATAAAAATATGCAGTGTAAATAACACTTCATCTCATTAATATCAAAGAACTAAAATTTGTTTACAGACGGAATGGAAACAAACTAGCAAAGGCGCTTGTAGCTTATATTTGAGAAAATATGTGGCAGCTACAGGCCTCTTAACTGTGTTACAATGAGGCTCAAGGGCCTATTTATTATTTAGAAACAATGGAAAACCATAAACATCCAAAACCCTAACACTAGGAGATAAAGCGCCAAAACTATGGGCCCCGTTTGGGTAAATTGGGGTTTCAAATTCCCGGGGACGTAACTTTGGCATACGATCTCTGTTTGACACGCACCATACCTCGTTAGAAAGATCTATCCCAGTTTTCCCAAAATACATTTTTTAGAGCCTCAAAACGGCTCCAGAAGTTCAGGACCCGAAAAACTACTAAAAATAGTAAGTTGTGCCGAAACTAAAAAAATGAAAGAGACAATGGTGGGGCCCCAAGTGGAATAGGTGGTGGCCACCAATATCCACGTGGATCATTCCTCCCCCCTTAGGAAGCAATGGTCCCCATTGCATTGAGTTCCTCCATGAGATGAGGAAACTTCTGCTGAACTTGGTCCCTGATGAACCACTTTCCTTGGTGCAGGAGTTGGCCAGCTTTGCAACCCGATACAGTTTGATCTTCTATTGGCAAGTGTTCTTGATTTGCATGTCCATGATACAATCTGTGGTGGCTTGTTCCATGCATTCTGGGTTTAACTCTGTTGGTGTGAGTTGTTCTGCAATGTCAGAGGTGTCTAGTAGAGGTGGGAAGTAGGGACGAAGGCGATCCACATTGAATATTGGGTGCAGACCAACGAATGGTGGAATACTAAGCTTGAAGTAATTGTTCCCTAAGCCTTTGTGATGGTGTATGGCCCGTATCAGAGCGGGCGAAGCTTGTGGTGGGGTCCACTGAGGCGCTCCTTCTACAAATGTAGCCACACTTTGTCACCCACCTGGAAGTTGTGTGGCACCCGATGTTGATCATGTTGTTTCTTGTACTTAGCATTGGCTCTATCCAATATGTCATGAACCTATTGGTGGATGTGTTGAATGTGCTCGATGAATTTGTTTGCTTTTTCAGCTTCAGACTGGACATGAGCCGAATCGGCCTGAGTAGCCTCAAATGGCATGGCTATGTCAATGGGACATAGTGGCTAGAATCCCAAGCCCACCTGTAAGGGTTTGTGGCCACTTGAGATGTGGAGATCTCGGTTATAACTGTGTTGTACATAGGGGAGACTCTCATCCCATGTGCGTGGATGCTTTGAATTGTACATGCGCAGAAGGTGTATAATCATCTTGTTGACGACCTCTATCTGGCCATCAATTTGGGGATGGAAAGTTGTGGACTTGGTGAGCTTGGTGTCCAACATTGACCAGAGGCTAGACCAAAATGTGTTGAGGAACCTACTATCCCGATCTAAGATGATAGACTGTGGGATCCCAAAGTGCACCCACACTCATTCAAAGAAGAGTTTAGCAGTGGCTTCTGCTGTGATATTATTCTTGCAGGCCACCATAATGGCCATCTTCAAGAATTTTTCGAAGACCACGAAAACACAGTCATTTCCATGCTTAGTAGAAGGAAGGCCCAACATGTAATTCATGGAGATGGATTCCCAAGGTCGACTAGGGGTAGGTAGCGGAGTATATAGGCCTTGCTTCTTGATGGCTGGTTTGGAAATGGCGCAAGCAGTGCAAGATCTGATGCACTTCCTGACATCCTGTCGAAGGTTCGGCCAATAGAAATACTTTTGCAATACTGCCACTATTTTCTCGATGCCAAACTGCGCACCGACTCGACTGTAGTGTGCTTCCCACATCATCTTGGCACGCTCGCTTGAAGGAATACAAAGGTGTCCCGGGTGACATAAAAGTGCATCTTGGAGGTTAAAATTTGGAACTTGTGTAACCCCCAAGAGTGCCTTGTATGTGTGGTCAAATTCTGGATCTCTCTTGTAGAGAAGCGCCCAATCAGAAGTCTCATGCCCACAAGAGTTGAGCACATTGGTTAGCGCCATGATCGATGGTCGACTGAGGCAGTCTACAACATTATTGGTGCTACCATTCTTGTACTTGATGTTCAAATGAAACTGTTGCAGATATGTGGACCACTTCTGATGGTGATCGTTCTAAAACTTCCCTTGTGTCTGTATGAACTGCAGGGGTTGATGGTATGTGTTGATGATTGTTTCCTTCCCCAAAATGTAATGCTTCCATTATCGACAAGCTTGCACAATGGAATACATTTCTTTGTCATAAGTGGGATACTTGCGAACTGTGTCGTATAATGTCTCACTATGATATGCCACTGGATTCCCCTGTTGAGTAAGAACTGCCCCAATATCATATTCAAAAGCATCTATCTCGATCTCAAATTCTTGTTGCAAGTCTGGTAATGTGAGCACTGGGGCAGAACAGAGGCGATGTTTCAATTCTACGAATGCCTTTTGTTGATATTTCGACCAAAATAATTTTTCTTTCGCTCCTCCCTTGGTGACTTGACTCAAGGGCCAAGTGATATGAGAGAATCCCAACACGAACCTGCGGTAGAAATTAGCAAGACCTAGAAAGCTACGAAGCTCTATTAGAGTGGTTGGGGCTAGCCAATCCTGAATGAATTGGATTTTGGTTGGATCCACATGCACCCCCCTTTCATCAATAATGTATCCCAGATATTGAACTTGGGTCATGCCAAAAGTTCACTTCTCCAAATTGGCACACAAATTTTGTTGCCGCAGTGTTTGGAGGACTTTTCGGATGTAGTGGAGGTGCTCTTCCCAAGTCTAGATGAAGATCAGAATGTCATCCAATTACACCGCTACAAATGAATTTGTGAATGGCCACATGATGTCGTCCATCAACCTCATGAAGGTTGCGGGAGCATTCGTCAACCTGAAATGCATGACCAGCCATTCGAAAAGGCCCTCCTTGTCTTTAAAGGCAGTCCTCCACACATCGTAGGGTTCGATTGGTACCTGGTGATACCCAGACTTCAAGTCGATCTTGCTGAAATATTTTGCCCCTTCGAGTTGGTCCAGAACGTCATCAAAATGTGGGATCGGGTACCTATTCCGGACAGTGATCTTGTTCAACACCCGATATTCAAAACAGAGTCTCAAATTCCCATCCTTCTTCTGTACCAACACGATCGGGCTCCCACAGGGCGATGAACTTCGCTGGATGTGACCTTTCTGCAACAACTACTGAATTTACCTCTTGATTTCCTCATTCTCCATAACAGAGTGTCGATATATTGGACCACTGGGTAGCGGCACACTTGGGGTCAAATCAATGGGGTGCTTGACCTGGCAATGCAGAGGCACCCCTTTGGGTGAGGTGAAGATGTCCCCGTACTCCTCCACAACCTTGTTCATTTTTTGTTGTCGTGCAGAGGAGTATTGTCTAGAGGGCGTGGCCACAATCTTCTTCTTTCCCTGGGGGTGGATCATTAGGAAAACAAATTTCCTAGTTTGGGAAATGATCTTACTGCATTTTTTTTTAGTAACCAAAGAGATAGTGGTAGGCGGTGGTACCTCTGGTATCATGTACAATTTATTTCCCAAAGTAACAATAATAGCCTGAGGTCATGACTCATACACAAAATGTCGCTTCCATAAGTATGGTTGGCCTAATAATACATCAGAAACATCAAGAGGATAAATGTCACATAATACCTCATCTGTGAAGGGCTTGATGTTGTAGGGAAGGCGGAACTACTAGCTGACACGGAGATCCCATCCTTGGTGAAGCCACCCAATGGTGTATGGCTGTGGGTGTGGTGTGGTTGGCAAGCCCAACCACTTCATGGCGTCTGCTGAAATGAGGTTCTTTTGTCTCCCATTATCGACAATGAACTGTAGCGGGGAACCCTTTACCCACATGTGGGAGTGGAAGAGATGCTCCTCCTCCTCTGGATCTTTCGGTTCCTCCTTCTGGATCTTCGCAATGGAAACAGTGGCGTTGGGATCTGCATCAATAATATGTTTCCCTTTGTCATTCCCCTTGTCAGGTTATGATTCAGTGTCGAAGCATGCATCTAATTCACAAGCCCTCATCTCAGCCACCAGCGACTACTTGGCCCAACACTCACTTGTCTTGTGAGTGGAGCTCTTATCGAACTCACACCACTTTCCCGTGTCATTCTTTGGCTTCACGGTGTTGTTCTTTGCTTGTGGTTTTGGAAAGTTTTCTTGTGCCACCATGCCTTAGCTTTGTACTTTGTTCTGCGGTTTGGGGGTACCTTTCCCTTGATTTTGATTCGCAGATCCAAAGTCTCGCTTCTTCTGTTTGAATTTCTGCTCAATCTTGGCAGCATATAAGTATGTCGTACCAAGCGAGGAGATGTAGAGGAACTCCATTTCCCCCTGAATGTATCTATGCAGACAACTACGATACTTTAGCACCAAATTTTTCTCTGAATCTTTGATACCCAACTTTTTTCACATGGTATGGAACATATTCTTCAACTCATGCACATCTTGATCCCTTTGTTGCCGCAGCATGGTCCAATGTATGTACTTTTCCTCATACCTCCCCACAAGATAATATTGTTCCTTGATGGCATCTCGGAAATAATTCCAAGTGGGTACGGCTGAGAACAAAGAGGGTTTTGTCTCGTCCTTTTTCTCACAGTAGGTTTCCCACCAGTCCTTGGCATGGGGGGTAGCTTTGAGGAGTGCAAAAACAATTTTCTCCCGGTCGGAAAATTCATGAACCAATAAATATCCTTCTAATTTATTCAACCATCTATCTATGTAATATGCATCTATTTGACCCTCAAATATGGGAATGTAAAATTTTACTTGTACCTTAAAGGGAGTCACGCCTCCAGAGTGGCTGTTGGATGCAAATGTGCTGCCGGTGGGCAGTCGTTGAAGGATCTAGGCAAAGTTATCCATCGTCACGTTCCTTTGTTTTTCGAGGGCCTCCTAGATTAATATTTTGATAGGATCTCTTGATCCCTCATATTTCTTTTCATCCCCCATGGGTGGTCGTCGGGGTTTGCGAGGCTGATCTTGCAAAGGTTCAACCAAATCGAGCCCTAACTCCTTATACCCCAACCTCGTTGGGGACATGCAAAGAAGGATCGAGAAAAAGCAGACCGCTCTGATACCACTGATCTGGATTTATGCAGGAATGCAACAGAATACACATATAACCATAAATAAAAATATGTTGCGGAAATAACACTTCATTTCATTAATATCAAAGAAATGAAATTTGTTTACAGACAGAATGGAAACAAACTAGCTAGGGCGCTGATAGCTTATCTCTGAGAAGAGATGTGGCGGCTACAGGCCTCTAAACTATGTTATAATGAGGCTCGAGGGCCTATTTATTATATAGAAACAATGTAAAACCATAAACATCCAAAACCATAACCCTAGGAGATGAAGCGCCAAAACTATGGGCCCCATTTGGGTAAATTGGTGTTTCAACTTCCCAAGGACGTAACTTTGGCATACGATCTTCGTTTGACGTGCACCATACCTCGTTAGAAAGATCTATCCAGAATAAAAATTTTAGTGTCAAAAACATCAATCCATGGACCCATGTTGCTCCTGGTTTTACCAAAAAAACGTTGTTTAGGGCCTCAAAACGGCTCCAGGAGTTCAGGACTCAAAAAAATGCTAAAAATAGTAAGTTGTGCCGAAACTAAAAAACTGAAAGAGACAATGGTGGGGCCCCAAGTGGAATAGGTGGGTAACCACCAATATCCACTTGGATCATTAACTCAGCTAAGTGAGTTAAGGTCAGTTGGGCTAGTTGTAACTACAGATACACTAGTGAAATATCAGTGAATTAATTATTAATTAATTCACATGCAGTGATCTCACATGCAACTAATGTTTTTACTATGTGTCTGCATGCATATACATTCCGATTGGGGGAACCGAGTGTGATCAGTTTTATGCGAGTATGACAGAATACGGAAATAACCATAAAACATAGAAATCTGTGGAAATAATCGTCATTTCACATTAATATCAAATAAATACTTCTGAGGCATAATGAAATAAAATAGCTAAGTCTTTGTGCCTGAATCTCACGAGAAGATGGACTACACCTGCGAGCGTGTTACAATAATGCTCGAGGAACTTTATTTATTGTTAATAGTAAATCTAAACGTCAAAAACTAACCGTAGGAGATGAAATTTTTTCATGTGGTAGCCGTTTAGATAAATTAGTGGATTTCAACTAGAATATAACTTTGGCATAGATCTCGGATTGTAGCGCTCAATAGCTCGTTAGAAGATCTATCGAAGTCATTTTGATACGACACTCAGTCCATGGTTATGAAACGTGCTCTCCCGTTTTCTAAAATATGGACTGGAGCTCAACGGCTCCGGAAGTTCAGGACCCGAAAAATTACTAAAAATAGTAAGTTTTGTTGCAACTTGAAAATTGAAAGAGCTGAAGATGGGGGTTCAAATGGAATAGGTGGGTGGCCACCAATATAGATGGGGGTTCAAATGGAATTGGTGGGTGGCCACCAATATCCACCTGGATCATTAAGCCCCCAAAACGGCTCCGAGAGTGGAGGACTCGAAAACCTGCTAAAAATAGTAAGTTGTGTTGAATGTGAAAAGCTGCAAGAATTGATGGTGCTGGTCCAAATGGAATAGGTGGGTGGCCACCGATATCCACCTGGATCATTCCTCCCTCCTTAGGAAGCAATTGTCCCCATTGCGTTGAGATCCTCCATGAGATGAGGCAAATTCTATTGAACTGAGTATTAGATGTGTTGAAGATGCCATGGACCTGCGGGTGGACATGCTGGATGCGTTTAGTAAATTTGGTTTCTTTATCAGCCTCATACAGTACATGTTTGGATTTTGTATGTGTAGTTGCAGGATGTATGGCAACATCAGGTGGTGGTGCATTGGGAGTCAGATCAATGGAGTGCTTGTCTTGACAGTGTATAGGAACCTCTATGAGTGAGGAGAAATTGTCATCGTATTCCTCCATGACTTTGTCCATCTGCTGCAGCCGTGAAAGGGAGCCCTGTTTCGAGGTTGTGGCCACAATATTCTTCTTTCCCTGTGAGTGAGTCGTAAGGAAAATGAATTTCCTGGTCTGGGAAACAATCTTACTGCGTTGTTTTGCAGTAGTCAAAGAGATGGTAGGAGGCGGTACTACCTCCGGTATCCTGTACAAGTTATTTCCCAAAGTAATAATAACAGCACGAGGCCTAGACTCATACACAACATGTCGTCTCCATAAGTATGGTTGGCCCAATAATACATCAGCTACATCAAGAGGAGCAACATCACACAATACCTCATCCGTGAATGGCTTGATACTGTATGGAAGTCGACACTGCTGGCGGATGCGGAGATCTCTCCCTGGGTGGAGCCACCCGATGATATACGGCTGCGGGTGTGCTATGGTTGGTAGGCCGAGCCGCTTCACGACGTCTGCTGAAATGAGGTTCTTTTGTCTTCCGCTATCGACGAGAAACTGCAGTGGAGAACCCTTCACCCACATCTGCGACTGGAAGAGGCGCTCCCCCTCCTCTGGATCCTCTGGACCCTCCTTCTGGATCTTGGTGGTGGCAACAATGGCACTAGGATCCGCATCAATGATCTGCTTCCCTTTGTCATTACCTTTGTCTGGTTCTAACTCAGGATCAGAAAATGCATCTGATTCGGGTGCCTTTAGTTCAGCCACCAAAGATCGTTTGGCCCGACACTCGTTTGTGCTGTGAGTGGGGCTGTTATGAAATTCACACCACTTCCCTGTGTCCTTCTTTGGATTTGTGGTATTGTTCTGAGTCACATTGCTTTGGCCTTGCCCCTTGTTCTTCGGTTCGGGGGCACCTTTCGGATTCGCAGATCCAAAGTCTCGCTTCTTTTGCTTAAATTTCTGCTCGATCTTGGCGGCATAGCGATATGTCGTGCCAAGCGATGTAATGTCGAGGAACTCCATTTCCTCCTGAATGTGTTTGTGCAGACAGCCGCGGTACTTGAGCACCAAATGTCTCTCTGAATCTTTAATACCCAACTTTGTGCGCAGGGTATGGAACAGATTCGTTAGTTCATGCACATCTTGATCCTTTTGTTGCCGCAGCGTGGTCCATTGGATGTATTTGGTTCTCACAGTTCTCACCGGGGTGGGGCTGACATCTTTACGTCTCGAACGACCCGGCGGGTGTGGTCGAGAACAAGAGAGGGTTCCCTCGCTCTCTTGCCCGCCGTAGGTTTCCCACCGCCCTTGGACATGGGGGGCGTGCTTTGAGGAGTGCAAAATCAACTTTTCCCTGGCCGGGGAAGTCAGGACCGAGAAATACCCTTCCAACAAATTTAACCATCTCGTCTGTCAAATATTCGTATCTATTTTTCCTTCAAATATAGGAATGTCGTTAGCTTCCGTACCTGAAGGGAGTGGCGCTCCGCAGTGGTCGTTGGATGCGGGTAAGCCATATGTGTGTTGCACGGCCAAGGATATGGGAAAATTTATCCATCATCATGTTCCTTTTGTCTCTCAAGGGCCTCCTCGAGCAAGATTTTGATAGGATCTCCTACTCCCTCATCTTTCTTTCCTTTTGCCTTGGGGGGTCGTCGGGGTTTGTGAGGCTAATCTTGCGACGGTTGAACCAGATCGAGCTCTAACTCCTTATACCCTCACCACGTTGGGGACATGCAAGGAAAACAAAGAAAGAGCAGTATCCGTTCGATACCACCGATCCCAATTTGATCCGGATTTTTAAGGTGAACTAAATGGGTAATTACGTTAAACAACTATAAACATAAGAGATGATAAATTTAAAATACTGCGTCACTTCATTAATATCAAATAACAAATATGCTTGCTAGGCATAATGAAAATAAAATAGCTAGGTGTCAGGTAGCGACCGAGAAGAGATGTGGTGGCTGCTGCACTCCTCTCGAACTCGTGTTACAATGAGGTTTCAGGGCCTATTTATTGTTGAGAAACAATGTAGAATCTGAAACATCCAAAAACCTAACCGTAGGAGATGAGGCGCCAAAACTGTGGGCGCCCGTTTGGGTAAATTGGTGGTTCAACTTCCCAAGGGCGTAACTTTGGCACCCGATCTCCGTTTGACGCGCTCAATAGCTCGTTAGAAAGATATTTCCGAGGAATTCAATTTTTGAACGAGCAACATAGTCCATGGACCAATTTTGCTCTCCGTTTTCCCAAAAAATGTCGTTTAGGGCCTCAAAACGGCTCCGGAAGTTCAGGACCCGAAAAACTGCTAAAAATAGTAAGTTTTGTTGCAACTTGAAAATTGAAAGAACTGAAGATGGGGGTTCAAATGGAATTGGTGGGTGGCCACCAATATCCACCTGGATCATTAAGCCCCCAAAACGGCTCCGAGAGTGGAGGACTCGAAAACCTGCTAAAAATAGTAAGTTGTGCTGAATGTGAAAAGCTGCAAGAATTGATGGTGCTGGTCCAAATGGAATAGGTGGGTGGCCACCGATATCCACCTGGATCAAGTTGAGATGTAGGTGAAATGGAAGTGTAACTATTAGCTGTGATATTAGCAGGCTACCCAAGTGTAGTTATAACACCACAGGATGCCCATGATACTCAGCACAGTTGAGGAAGGCTGAATTTTTTTTTTATTAAGGATTGTATTCATCAGGAACTGTGTGAGCAAGGCAGGTTGTCTGGAGACAATGAATTGGCTAAGGGGTTTGCCAAATTTTGTATGACAGTGTGAGACAATTAGTTGATGTACTGAGAGCTCTTGTGATTGGAGTTTTGTATGTAATTGTTTCATGATTCCTTGTGGAATATGCAATATATGATAGAGGGGTTTTTAGTTGTAAGCATTCCTTGGGAATATCTGGTGTTGTGTGGTTGATCTATTCTTCTTTGCTTTATGTGATTGGAAATTGTGTTGTTTTTAAATTCCGCAAATATTTTTGTAGAAGAGATTATATATTTAACAGTGGCATATAATTGTTAGATCAGGAGAATCCAAGATATAAATGCATATTGTATAATGTCTACATGGTATCGGAGCTGTGTTATAAATTTTCTACATGGTATGAGAGAAAGAATTATTTGGGTGCGCAAGTTTGCAGAGAATATCTGAAAATTTTGATGCAAAATTTTCAGAACCAAATAGCATATTTGGATTCCTTATGAAAAAATACCCAAATTGAAAAGAAAAATAATCGGTCGAATCGGAGTTCAGATGAGGGAGATATCATCGATTTAAAATCAGCTCTTTTGTTAGAAAATTTTGCGACAATGGGACAATTACAATGTGCACGAGCCAAGAACCTACATGCACTGAGGTACAAGATGCATTCAAAGCTTTGAGGATCAAAGCAGAGGTTAGTGACTTTGTGGTTGAGAGGGAACCTCTCAACATGCAGCCTGAAAAAAAGTCTCAGAAGGTTGTGGAGTAGCCACAACTGGAGATGGAGAAGAATATCTATAGATTTGATGTAGATGTGATTTCTACAGAGCTTCCTACTGTTGGGAAGTGTGAGAAAGTCATGCAATTGACCCTTGAGAGGGAGCTGGATTTGCATGCAGGTAAGAGTGAACCTCAAGATGTGGAGCAGCCACAAGCGGAGGATCATGGAGTGGGAGCAACCACTCATGCAGAGAAATTTCGAGCCAGATGGGCAGAGGGAGTGCATGCATCTATACCACCAGGTGAGAGGTGGGGCGATATGCATGAATAATCCCAAGAAGAAATTTTGGGTAGAATTCATTGAGATGGTGTGGATCTCATGAATCGAACCTCGCTACAAGGAGCCCACAGAGCAGCAGTAGCAAGATCAGTTGGATTGATGCAGTCTGATGTTGTGAGGACATGAAATCAAAGTGATAGTTTTATATACTAGAGCACAGATCAGAGTTGACAGCAAGTGCAGAGTTCATGGATGCAGAGGTCAACAACGCAGTGGATCCAGAAGACATGTGCAGTTGGTACCAGTAGAAGTCTGAAGACTTTGATGACAGATGCATTATATTGATTCATTTTTTTTGGAGGCTATTCAATTTCAGAAATTTTGCATACATGGAGTTTCATGGCGCATGCATGAGGTTGTATGGTGCATGCAAAGGTTGCAAGGTGCATGCATGATGTTGCATGGCGCATGCAAAGGTTGCAGGGCGCATGCATGGAGTTTCATGGCACATGCATGATGTTGCATGGTGCATGCAAGGGTTGCAGGGCGCATGAATGGAGTTGCATAGCGAATGCAAGGGTTGCATGTCGCATGCATGGAGTTGCATGTTGCATGCAAAGACATTCCTTTATTGTTGAGAGGGAGTGTTGAAGTTTGCAACAAGAAATAGTGAAATTGGCATCCGGAAACAACATCCATGATTCTAGTGAAAATTAAGCACCTACACTAGGGTGGGGCCCACACATGTTATTTTTAGGTGAATGTCTATTTATAGATGTATGTGCATGTATATTTATAGATGCGTGTCTATTTTTATTATCCCTTAATATTAGATGGACAATAAACTGTTATCTATTCTCAATGTGGACTTGAAAATAGTTAACTGAAGTGGCAAATCAGTTAGCTAAGTGAATTTCGAGTTAAGAGGTTGGTTGGTGGGACATGCAGGTTGAATTTAGTTGTAACTGATTGATTCTAGTTGTAACAGAGTTGGAAGTGCAGTGGTGCATGAGCTATGCAAGTTGTAAATTAGTTTAACTCAGTTAAATGAGTTAAGGTCAGTTGTGCTAGTTGTAACTGCAGATACACTAGTGAGAGATCAGTGAATTAATTATTAATTAATTCACATGCAACTGATTTTTTTTACTATTATTAACTACATGCATGTCAGTTCCAGTGGAGACCCAGTTGAGATGTAAGTGAAAGGGAAGTGTAACTATCATTTGTGATATTAGCAGGCTACCCAGGTGTAGTTATAACACCACATGATGCCCATGATACTCAACGCAGTTGAGGAAGGCTGAAATTCTTTGTGATTAAGGATTTCATTCATCAGGAATTGTGTGAGCAAGGCAGGATTTCTGGAGATAGTAAATTGGCTAAGGGATTTGCTAATTTTTGTATGACATTGTGAGACAATTAGCTGATGTACTGAGAGCTCTTGCGATTGGATTTTTGTATGTAATTTTTTCATGATTCCTTGTGGAATATACAATATATGATAGAGGGGTTTTTAGCTGTAAGCTTTCCCTGGGAATACCTAGTGTCGTTTGATTGATCTATTCTTCTTTGCTTCATGTGATTGGAAATTGTGTTGTTTTTAAATTCCGCAAAGATTTTTGTAGAAGTGATTATGTATTTAACAGTGGCATATAATTGTTAGATCAGGAGAATCCAAGATATACATGCATATTTGTATAATTTCTACACTTTGGCATTGGAGCAATAAAGGAAAGAAATCAAGGAGGAAGCAAGTAGGGAGGAGCAGGAATCAAGCAGCTATAGCAGGATTCTTGGCAGGTATCAATTTGCATGTGTATTTTCCTTGCTAGATCTGGAATGCATGGTATTGCATGTGGTTATTTTCTGTCTTGGCATGGGTTTTTCCAGGTGTCACAGTGTTTTCATCCTAGCCTTTCCATTTCCAGATAGTCATGGTATTGTGGAGTTCTCATGTATTAGTTTAACTAGATTACCGAATGGATTCTAAGCTGAGTGAGGTGGATCTCTGAATATTATTATTATTTATGACACTGAATTGGTTTATGTGTTTCCTCAGTTTAGGGCCTAGTGATCTGGGTTTGGATTAAGGTAAAGCTTGAGAGGTGTTACCTCGATTTAGGGCCTAGTGATCCGGGATTGGATTGCAATAAATACTGAGAGGTGATTGCCCTTGATTATGCCTAGGAATCCTTACAGATGAATGGAAGGATATATTATAGATTCTAGAGGGTGGTGTCTTCGTTTAGGGCCTAGTGACCCCTGATTTGGACTATGGGTTGCAGTAAATCCTAAGAGACTAGGAGACAGGAAAATTTCTCACAGTTTAGGCGGAGATAATACGGTGATATTCATGCTTTTGTCATCCTAGTGATCAGGTGTAGATCACAATAAAGCTAGTTATGGAATGTTTAATGTGTTGGCCCAGTAATCCGGGATCGATCACAATAAATCCCGATTTCTATTGATGAGGGTGAGGTGGTTTAGACTTGGGATTCCCTGGTTGGTTTTTTGATTTGCGTCCCACATTCATGCTTTGAATATGGCATGGGGGTGATTGGATAAAGAGAGATTTGGCTCAGCCAATCTATGGTCAGGTGGAACATGGAAGTCCCATTTCTGGTTGGTTTTTACATTCAGTAATGGAGAGCTCATTCCTTTGGTATTTGGTATGAAAATGTACTGGTTATTATGTGGATCCTCTTATTGTTGTATCCATGTATTTTTGTTATTATTATTATGTTGGTTATAAGCACATATTTTATCAGTGATGATGTATGGTTGTATCCATGTTTTTACATGTAAATTAATACACAATGTATCTATGGTAAAATATATTGTATTGCAGCTAATGATGTAATGGAGCAATGCTTCTTAGCGATTATCATATAGTTATGAGACCCCTATGCTTAATATTATGTTTACACCTGTAGATTCAATGTTTGTAACATATTTGAAAAATTATTTGTCATGGATAGGAGGGGTCTGGATGAGTTTTTTTTTATCTTCCATTCCTTCTATATCATTTTTCTAATGTTATTTATCATCCCCTAAGTTTTCATGAAGTTCTAGGCAGTGACCTGCGCTCAGGGCCTAAAAAGGTGACTCAAATCCTGTATTTTCAAGCACATAATTGAGTAATTTGGGCCCTAGACACATGGTTGTTGTGTTGTGCATGCATCTATAGCCTCCCAACTGCTACCTTGTTGTGTTGTGCCTACGACTAATGCTCAGTGTGGTCAAAAAGTCAGTTTATCCCAGGGATAAGAAGTCTGAAGGGTTGGGATACCTCCTGGGGATGTTGTTGATGTTGTGCAAGGTTTTTTTGTTAGATTTATGTCGGTTCCACTTCCTCAAGGTCACCTAGAAGGTTGAATCTCGTATTAGTAGCCTCTCGTCACATCTTTACCCTGGTTGGTTTGTTACTTGGGTAGATGTGGGAAGAGGATGTTACAGAGTGGTATCAGAGCATGTTTGCGCTCTCCTTCGGTGATGTTTGTGTTATGATCTCTTTGTGTGATATATGATACCACAAAGTGGTATTAGAGTGTGGTTGTGATATCCTTCGACGGTGTTGGTTTATGTTCTCTTTGTGTGATATATAATACCACAGAGCGGTACCTTAGCTTGGTTCAACCCTCAGAATGGATGGGCAGTTTGTTGATCATGCATTTATGTTGGTTGCATATGTGTTTAGTATGCTTGTGTTATGTATGTGCTTGTTGCATCCGTGTTGTGTTGGTCAGGATGGCAGTGATGTCGCCATGGAGGTGTTGATGGTTTTTTTGTTAGCATTTCATCATGTGTATGACTAGTTATGTGTTTTCCATGTTTATGTATTGATTGTGTATGCTTGATTACACAATTCTACATGTTGTACATGCATTTCTTGTTTATGCTTGGCTACATGATGTTCATGCTTGGGTGTTATCTATGAATGCTTAGGTACATGTCGTTACATGTCGTACATGCATTGGTTCTTCATGTTTGGTCACATGTTGTTCACACTTATGTATTGTCCATGTAATTTGGCATGGTTGACGTTTTCATGCATCGTGAGGTCATTGTATGCAATTATGTCATAATGATGATCTTAGAATGTTATGATGCTAATGTGTTGGTTAAGATAGAGCAGGAGATGTAGATCAGTAAAGTGAAGTTGTAACAATGGACTTTGGGGTAAGAGAAGATCGTCATACAAGCATGCAAGTATGTGATTCATTATTGTTGTAAACATTAGGGTTAGTTATATGTTTTTCATTCTATTGGTATTGTGGTTACATGTGTGATAAATGATGTTTGATTAGTGTAGTCATATGCACATGTGTCAATAGTCATGAATGATAGTAACATGTGGTCATATGCATTGTTGTTGTTATGTTATGTTACTTAACTTGATCATTATGTTATATGATTAACTTGTTGATGTTTTATGTTAATTAACTTGATGACTATGTTATATGTTCTTGATTATTATGTTACATGATTAACTCATTGTTTTTATATGTTACTTAGCTTGATGATTAGGGTTATTGCGTTAATATCTTGATGTTAGATGTATCATGCTAATTTGGATTGTCCTATGCAAATGGTTAGGGTTATGACATTCTGGTATGATTTAATATGTTGTGATATTATGTCATACTCATCTAGGTTGACTGTGCAATTGTGGTTATTATGCATGAACGACAAATGTTTATGAGCTTATTATGTGAAAATGCTAGTCAGTTACTGTTATGGATATTATGACCTTATTTATGTTTGAGTTGATATGATATCATGCTAACTAGATTGATTGTGCAGACAAGATAGCCTCCCCTGAAATACATTAAGGTATGAGCTTTCTTATGCCGTTTACTTTGTACTTGAATGTTTTATTATGTCGTTTATTTGGTGTTTGAGTGTTGGTGCCTATTTTTTCATTTATTTTTTAATTTTATATTAATCATATGATATGAGTATGTGTCTATAAGATTTCATGAAGAAATTATTTTGTATTAATATGGTTGTACTAACGCAATATGCGTTGATATAGTTGATGTATACTTGAGTATAAGTAGGTCATAGTTGTAGTGCTTTGATTTTGAGTACTAATTTTTTATGACATAACTATTAGTCTTGGTAAAGGTTTATTTTAGTTAATAGATATGATATCTTGATATTTGGAACATGTGGTTGACATGTGTGAACAGTTGCAGGGAAATATGCTTGGTATTAACATGACAAGGTAATAGTTGAATTGTTTATATAACTAACAACAGGGTGATGTGATAACATATAGAAAGACTTAATAGTGGCAAGGTAAGATAATAGGTATATTGTTATATTTATTTATGAGCTGACATTTATGTGTTTATGAAAATATGATGCAGGGGATTTCATGGCAAAGATATTTCCATGAAATCATAAATAAGGCTCGGGTTGAGCTTTCACTTAGAGGAATTGGGAACCATGGGGATTGAGTCATGGTGTTTGTTGTAAAGTCTTGTGTTTTTGGTCTTTTGTTATTTGGTTGCGATTGATTTGTGGTTTTGATTGTCTCTAGTGTATGGCCATACCACTTGTTTTTGTGTCTTATTTCTATTGGTTTTCCATGGTCTCCTTCTTTGTTTCTTGTGATTGTCTTTTATGTTTTGAGAGTTTCGGGAATTGGTTGGGAAAAGAGGAATTTAATGGAGCTTGGGAAGAGTTGAATGAAATCCAATAGGTAATGTAAGGCCTGAATGGAGCTCATTACATGATTAAGTGCAATGAAAGGTAAGAATATGTATAAATATCACTATGATACCATCTATAAAATATACAATGGATTCAATCTGATCTTGTGATGTACTAAAACAATATATTGAATCCTTCTACAATGTTCGTGAAATACAAAACACGATCGCTCAATCACATGCAAGTAAGAGAAAGAAGTAAATCAATCTCAAAACACAATATGTTCTTAGGGAAAGAAAACTACTCAAAACCCTTTTGTTAAGTCAAAGAATCATGAAACAATACAATTCTTAATCTCTCATGAGATTCTCCAGCACTCTGCCAATTGTCTCACATTGATCTAGGCAAAATTGGTCTAGTACTTAGCCAATTCTTAGCCTTCCTTTAGCCTGCCTTGCTCACACAATTTCTAGAGAATTAGGCCCCTATTAAATAGGACCAATTCCCTTCCCTTGATTGTGCAATCCATCATGGCATCCCCATGAATTTATAATTTCACATGGGAAATTTTCTATAAATACAATTGATAGTTATGTTCCCTTTAACCTCTGTCTCAACTAGATCTTCCTCAGAACTGACATGGATGCAGATATTTATAGTGAATTATCAGTTAACTAATTGATCACTCATTGTGAATTAAATCCAATTTAATTCAATGGACCTCTCACTAGCTCATCTCTCAGTTAGAACTAGTTAAACTAATTATAACTCAATAAGTTGAGCTAACTCACTCACACCACACACCCATCGATGCATCAACTACAACTGGACCCCCAAAATTTTAGAATCCATCTATATGTCTCATCTTAGACCCTCAACTCGAATTTCTTAAGCTAACTCAGTCATCATGGCTTAGTTAACTAATACAAGTTGTTATGAGATGAAATTACAATTTATTTTCCAATTTATTTAAGGGAAAAATAAATTAGACGCCCCACATTCCTCACTCTTGGTGCATCAACATTCCTCAACGATGTGGGTGCAATTTTTATCCTTTCTTGTTTCCAATTTCACTGTTTCATGTTGCAAATTTCAACACTCCCTCTCAACAAGAATGGAATTCAATATATCCTAATCTGATCCCTTTGGAATGTTCTGCATGCAACACTTCTCTAGTGTTCTTTTCCCCTGCAACTCCCAAAACTAAATAGCCTCCGAAAAAATGAATCAGTATAATTCATCTATCATCAGAGTCTTCTGACTGCTACTAGCTACTAAACCTGTCCACTGGACTCTTTGCGTTGTTGCTGACATCTTCATCTGTGCCCTCTGCACTGCTGCCAACTCTGATATGCACTCTAGTATATGACATATGTCACTCTGATTTTTGTCTTCCTGACTTCTGATTGCATCAATCCAACCAATCCTTCCTGCTACTGTTGTATTGTGGGCTCCTCATAGCCAAGTTCAATCCATGAGACATGCCATCTCAATGGAACCTGCCCAAATTTATTCTTGGGATTATGCACATCACCCCACCTCTCACCTAGAGGTATAGTTGCATTTACTCCCTCTGCCCATTTGGCTCGAAATTTCCCCCTCCTGGAGGTCTTTGCTTGAGTGGACTCTTCCACTAGGTCTCCTCTCTGCTTCTCCAATTTTCGTTGTTCCACAACCTTATGATACTGCTTTTGAGGTTGTATGTTCATAGATAATTTCTCCCTCTCAACCACCAAGTCACTAACCACTGCTTTTCTCCTCAAATATTTGAATGCATCCTCGACCTCGAGAGCATACAGGTTCTTGACTCTTCAACCAATCTGTTTCACCCATCCCGTGGCTACATGTTTAAGGAACACATTTCCTTTTCTAAACATCACATCAGAACCATGGTCTTCTGATACTGCTACGGAGACAAGATTCTTTCTTAGGACTGGAACATACAAAACATCTGTCAGTCTGAAAGGGGAGCCAGACTCCCTCTAAAAAGTAATTGTACCTATTTTGGTCACGCGATACCTCCCATCATCTCCAAACGAGAGATCCAATCTCATCATGCTCGGGCATCTCCATGATGCCAATATCTACCCCACTACTACCAATCTCGACCCTGAGCAACAATAGGATAAGTCTTCCTCGCCATGTAGTGGTGGTCTCAGTGATTCCCCATGGGTCAAACCCAAGGTAAACTGGATCACCCTCTGCCATTACCCTTCTGATCACACATTGGACTGATCCACCCACCAACCAGATCGCTGGACCCCCCAACCATACTAGGAGCTCATAACTCCCACTCCTCGCAGAATGTCACTATGTAGTGCTGCTACCTACTAGAACCCATCTGGCCCTCATCTTTGACCCCTGTATTTAACCCATGGGTGGACCCCAAGTATCAGGAGTTTTTCCCATGTAATCCAACCTTCCCTGTTCTTTTCAAACCACGCAATGAAATATGCTATCCCAACTCTTGATGGTACACCTAGATACTGCTCGGAGTCTAGGTGCCCTCTTGTAGATGAAGTCTACCATCCACAAACCCTTAGGCTCTTGTGACACCTCAAGTTGTCTCGCCAGAAGTGCATCATGCAATTCCCTCGCAATCAACTCCCCATGTGTGAGCCCAGGGGTGGAACCTATGCTACCTCGGTAATAAACCAAGTTTCCCCTAAGCTAGTATATGTCTTCTCGTGCCTCCACCAAACATCTCAACTGGAGAGTCATGGGTGGGTAAGTCCCCCAACGGTAGGATCAAGAGTCTTTTGGGGTACTAAAGAATATCCCTATGGATTCCACTCCCTTTGTCTCGTATATGTTGATAAACCAATCGAAGACCTGTCTCTATACACCACAGGATATCCCCAGCTACCGCTATACCACCTTGTACTGTCTTGTGCCCTATTTGTGTCAAGGCACCTGACGCACCCCACGTGTACTCCATGTGATGTAAGACACTCCTACTCCATAACCCAATCCAACACACTACGGTATACTACCATGCATCTCCATGTCCACCGATATTCCATTGCTTAGATGCCTAGAGTTGTGTCTTTACATGTCAGGCCACCCCTGATTGGTATCATTGCCTCCACCATCACATCACTATACCCGTCAATGAATGGATATTCACTCCAAATCCTCTCTAAGGGATCTGAAAATTGAATTTCCCTATGTATCAATAGTGTTTCCACCACTTCCCTACTCCTCTGCAACCTCTATGCCCCACACAAAGGTGAAGAATCCCCAACTCCATTCAACGCATTGTCTGGTGGCATGATAATTCGACCTCCTTCGACAAAGTCCTTCTAGAGTATGTTGATCACCCCTTGATCCCGTGTACAAACTTCATACCAAGACAACCAAATAAGTTTTTCCATAAATGGGTTGGCCACTAGTGCTAACTAAAACTCCATACTAAATGTGCATGCTCAACTGCTAGGTCAACTTTACCATCTAGGTCGTAGTCAACCGGCATACCTGAGAAGTGATAGGTAGTCCCACTCGAATACCAATGCCAGTCTAGGCTTCTGGTATCCCCAGTCTCTGGAATCTCCTGTTGAGCTACACCCGGGTCCACCACCATATCCATAACCCACTCCACAGGATACTAACTCATAATATATCGCCATAAAACTCCAATAGAGGGATCGAATGCACAAAATCTTACACATAGAAAAACCCCAACATGCGTATGTTGTGCCCTACGCAACTCTGATCGTCTCATTTCGCTATCTAGGTCAACACATGAGTCTGATTAGGTATCTCTGTCTCCCTCTCTCCAACAAAAAAGGTGACCCAATAGTGTTGCTAACCTGGTCATCCCATGTGGTATGTCTAGAAAACTTTGCCTCTCTCATTCTAATGTGTAAGCGTGGGTTGATAACGCTATAGATCTTTTCATTGCACCTCGAAATCAAACTATGTTTAAATCCCAACACGTGGTCTCTAGGTTGCTCCTCATCAATGGCTAGCCCAAAGGATGGTTGCACATCCTCCTCCATCATGGGCTCGACATGAGCCTCGAAATGCTCCTACATAGACAACCCAACATGCAAGACATTCTCATCAGTCAGTTATAGGTGGATGTCGTTCTGAAGCTCTATGATACACTGAGATGCCTCATCAATGGATGTGTGCTCAGCTGCCTCCTCCAATCTGTCTACTTGGGCTACCAAGGAAACTCCAACAGGGGTGACTCCTGCGTCACACTAGGTGTATCCTCGTGCTCCTCCTGTGTGCCATTAGCCTCATGCTCAAATGGATGGAACGTATCTAGAAGAACTCCCTCCTCCATGGGTATGTTCTCTCTCATCTTGTCACTACCCCCTCCTCCCATCTTTGTCTCTACAGTATTAATACTAGTGTTTCATTCAACAATCAAGCTCCCCTTGTTTTCTTCATCTGCAGGTTAGAAACCACTGTTTATTCTTGCTTCCCTTGCTGACAACCACTCTTCGAGCTACCCCACCATTCTCTCGAAGCTCCTAGTAAAATTTTCAAATTTCTCTTGCTGAGACTTTTTTGGGCACAAGTTCGATTTGGAGAGTAATGTGGGACTAGTGTTTTAGCCTCTAGAATTCTAGCGCACAATAGCACTTGAGCATTTGCATGATTTAGACCCAAAGTTGGCCAAAATCATGCTCTGATACCATTGTAATATTCCTAATGTAAATTCACAATGATAAACAAAGCAAACATAGCAAGGACACACATGAAATTTACACACAAGCTAGACGCCGTGAAATAAGCCAAAAATTGTGCTTCTCTTGAGCCATTTTATTATAAATATATGGGGGTACAATATAGATTTTGAAGTGTGCATCTGGGCTTGCCCAATGCAAGCTAGCAAAGCCCAAATGATGAAATAAAGTTCCCCAAGTACTGTGTAGTTGTCCCCTCTATGCCTCTGCACTGCTCAACCAAAATTGAATTGTTGGTTGTAAAGAATGGTTGATTTGACCCTCTTCTGATGCTCAGAAAATTTTAGTAAATTAACCCCAACCTCTCCTCCAATAACCCACGAAAACCTACAAAGGGTTTGGCCAAATGTTTACCCCGAAATTTCGGCCCAGTGTCCCCTAGCTCCTCTAGCTTATGATTGATTTGGGATCCCTGATTGACCCCCCAAATCTTCCCAAAAAATTCTTCCAAATTAATCTTGACCTCTCCTCAATAAGACCATAAAAACCCAGAAAAGGTTTTTCCTAGTTTTGATGCTCCAAAATTGACCCCAAATGCTTGGCCCTCCTCCATCAGCGGAGGATGTAACCTGTAGAAAATGATGTGTCTTTTGCCCCAACAAAATGTTGGAAAATCCCCTAAATATCCCTCCAATTCAAATCGAAATATCCCAACTCCTCAATCTCTCTCTCAAGCCACCCCAACAAGTTGCCTCAACAAAGGACTACGCAGTCCATTAATAGAAGGATGCAAACCCTCCTCCAGGAATTCGAGTGGTTGTTGTGTGAAGCTTGTTTTCCTTGAAAATATCCCTCCTATGTCAAAGAAATGAAAAAAGAGTGCCCTAGTAACAAATACAACCCCTAACTTTGTCTCTTCTCTCCTCCAATGGTTGCATGGTTCCCTAAACTACGTCCCAACTAAATCAAAATCAATGTTGCATGCGTGGTCTTCCTTCCAACTTCCAAAAATGCATAGAAATTGCCTCCCTAGGGTGGCACTCATGGTCCACCAAAGAAGAGGGTGAGGTTTACCCTTGGAAACATCTGGTGTTAAACAACACATGTGACTCAATTGAACAGCAACAAAGAGTAAAATTTCAAATGATCAAAGCTACTCAATGATGTTTCCTTCCTCTTATTCATAATTGTTGCTCTCTTCCTTCACGTGGGCCCCTTCACCAAGAAAATCAAGCCCCCTCCTTATCCATTCAAATTTCTCCATCAAGGGGTGTGTATTTCATCATGGGGTGGTCCCCACATCCCACTATGTGATTAAACTTCCCTTTATCTAATGTTTTGGGGCCTCCACTATCACACAACATTAATTTAATAAATTTCCACCCGTTTTTTCTAAGTTTGTATCCCAAGTTTCCCCCATACACAATTTACAAAAATTGAGAAAGGAACTTACCAGATTTTTATGGGAAGGGATATTACATACAGGTTTCTCTATTGCTTCCTTGAAAGAGGATGGCTCAGTCTCTACAGGCTCAGTCATTAGAGACATGTAGCCAGTGTATTGATCTAGTGACCTTCTCTGCTTGCGCTGATTTGAAGGAGCACCCACATTCTCCCTAGCATCCTCCACAAGTCTCTCAGCTTCAATGGTTATTTTCCTGTCTTCTATGGATGGTTTTGCTTGAGTGGATGTCTCCACTCTCTGCTCCTCAATTTGTGGCTTCTCCAAAACTTCTTGAGGTTACTCCTTTGGAGCTAAAAGCTCCTCTTTTGGTGGGATCTGAAGCTCCCTCTTAAGAGAGCACTGCATCGCTTTCTCCTCATCAAATTTTACATCCCTTCACATAATTGTCATTTTGAGGGATGGCAAGCACACACGATAGTTGTGGGGAGTTTCTGTGTAACCCACAAATACCCTCAACTTTGTTGTCGACACTAGCTTCTTCTTTGCATCTTTGGAGACATGGAAGTAGACAAAGACTCCAAAAATCCTATAGTGTGACACATTTGGCTTTATCCTCGAGAAATCCTAGTTGGGTGTTGTTTATATTCTTTCCATGACTCACATACTCACATACTCACATACTCACCTCCATTATCTCTCTTGAGAGCCTTCACCTTATTTCTCGTTTAATTCTCAACTAGTACCTTGAATTTTGCGAACTTGGAGAATGTCTCATCCTTCTTCTGCATGAATAAATCCAACACTTCCTTGAGAAGTCATCAATAAAAATGACAAAATATTTGTGTTTGGTAGTGGAGGTTGTCGAGAAAGGTCCACAGACATCATAGTGTATACTTTCAAGGACTGCCTGTGCTTTGTTGTCACGATCATGGAATGTGGATGGAATGTGGATTTTGTGTACTTCCCCAAATTACATCCTTTACATACACATTTTTTCTCAAGTGCTCCTTTGGGAAGGCATGTGGTTATCTATTGCATGATATTCAAGAAGTCGTGATGCAAATGGCCAAGTATTCTATGCCAAAGTTCACCGACATCGAGGCTCTGCACCTTCTCCACCTTTGTGCTCAAGCAGTAGCACGATCCTCCACATCTAGCTTGTATAAGTTCTTCACACGAACCCCGATCTGCTTCACCTGTCCTATGGTTATGTGTCTTAGGAATGCCTTTCCTTTTTTGAAGATGACGTCATAACTACGTTCTTCCAAAACTACAACAGAGACGAGATTTTCCTTTAGGCCTGGAACAAACATGACATCCTTGAGCCTGAGGGCGTAGCTTGACTCCCTCTAAAAGGTGATTGTACCAATCACGATTGTGTTGTACCTTCCATCGTCCCCCATCTTGATGTGAATCTAAAACTCTTCCTCCTCCAAGTCATTGAAAAATCTCTATTCCTCGTCATGTGGAACAATGCACCTAAGTCCAAGTACCACACACTCACCATCACTGTGTTGGCCATACATGCAACGAGGTAAATTCAAGCTCGAATTGTGAAGCCAAAGCTTCACCTGCTTCTCCTCCTAAGGTATTCTTGCTTGTCTTCTTGTGTGGACACTTCATGGCATAATGCTCAAATTCATAATAATGGAAGCAATTAATTTTTTACAAATATTTCTTCTTTCCCCCTTGACTAGATTCTAGTTTGGATTGGGATTTCTTCCCTTTTCCCTTATTTTCCTTTCCATCCAATGCAATTTTTTCTTAATCCTCCCCCTTTGATGAAGCACCATCTCTGGTATTCCACCTTATTTCCTCTTGTACCAAATTGTACCATAAGCGCTCCCAATTCGGTAGTTTATCCCTCCCATTAATTGAATCTTGATAGTTGTGCCATCTCTTAGGAAGTCCCAGAAGGGCTAGGCCTACCAAGTCTTCTTCAGGGACATTAACACCAACCCCGCCAATTTCATCACGACACTGTGTGAACCTACTTAGTTGCTGCAGAATTGTCTCATTCTTATGCATCTTGATACTTCGAAGTTTATCCTTGAGCGCCAGCTTCCTGTAGTCATTATTATTCTCAAACATTTTTTTTAATGATTTCCACATCACAAACTGAGTTTCATTTCCATGGATATTTGGGACAATAAGATCTCATACTCCATCCAATATGATTCTCCTCACTTTGGATACATATTTATTCCACTGAGCATGGTTCTGGGCATTAGATTCAGGTGGTTGTGCAACATCTGACTTGATGTATTCTAGCAAACCATTGGCATCCAATACCGCCTCCATGTGATCATTCCATGCAACAAAATTAGAGGTGCCTTCCAAGGCATACTATAGCCTTAATCCATTGAAATCCTTCTTCTCATTTCTAAATAAACCTGCAACACTCATCTCCAAATTCGAACCTCTGGGAAACAACTTCAAATTTTGTCTCTACAGTGAATCTAGCTCTAATACCATGTAGAAATTATGGTGTGTGTTTGCAACTGCTCATGAATTTTTAATCAAAATCACAAGACAAGAACCTACTCTACTGCTCTGCAAACATTAATTCACAATTTAGAACAAAAATCTTAGACATGAAATAAGAAATAACACACATGAAACAAGTATTTTTATATGGGGAAAGCAATCTTCTAAAAACTCCAATGTCTCTTGCATTAATCAAATGAATAGAGATGTATTACAATTGCTTTGATCAACTGAGCTCACCCTGCAAGTGCACAACCTATCTCTCTACCCACTGAAGGCCTCTAACCCAGAATTTTTCAAATTGTGTCTCTACCTGAGCTCTTATTTCCTTGTGTTGTTCCTTGAGGAATTAGACCCCTATTATTTAGGAAATTCCTCAAATTTAATTGCATAATTCCTTAGGTTGGTCATCTAACTGCATGCAACTGATGTACACACAAGACTAGTCTACAGTTAATGTTACACTACCTTGAAATCTCCACCAAGCCTGGGGAACTCGAATTCTCTGCATGCACTAGCTATTTTGGGTTGATTGATCAGTTAACTGGATGATCACTGAGTTTGACTGAAGTCCCACTGTACAACTTGACCCTCCACTAGTTACTCTAATAGTTGGAACTAGTTTAACTAAAAACAACCTTAGATAACTGACCTTGATTGATACAAATTAGCAATCACACATGGTTAATTGAACTCTAACTCCTCTAACTCTAATTTATTGAGTAAAATGGGTGACACAAGCCATGTCACACAAGTTAACATCATCCAAGTTGTTTGTTGATGTGGAAATTCGAATTTTTTTCAATTTAATCAAGGCAAAATCAAATTAAGAATTTCTTGTTGCATTTTCAACATTCCTATTGCATGCCTACTGAGCAGAACCGTACTAGCAACATTTAATCTCCTTAAAATTTCCTTGACCAACTACCAACCTGCACTGATGAGCATTAAAGATATCGGAATGGGCAGCATGGGGTGAAGGATGGCACCATCCCTATTCTTCCTTGTGGACGGAGACAAAGGGAATGAAGGCCCAGGAAGGCAGAGTTGAGAAGTAGAGATGAAAGCCTCACTCGAAGAGGAAGGAGGTGGCATATCAGACCAAACAACCACCTGACAGATGAAAATATGTGATTGGACAAGGGAAATTCCCACGTTTTCTCGATTCTGCAACATGATAGAATGGAAGTGTGGCATATTTTGGGAAGCACAAGAACAAGAAGAATGAAAAATGGGGTGTTGAGTGAATTGGAAAAAGAGGAGGCAATTTTATGTCGATGCAAGGGGAACTCCCTCTAATTCTCCATCTCACTCGCTCTAGCTCTATATCATGTTGGCTCACGTTGGCTCTATTTTCTATCAAAAAGAATTAAAAATTGAATGTGTGTGGCATGTAGTTGTGGGGCATGGTTTAGTTGACTAGATAATTCCATAGCAGATTATCGAGCTTATAATCTGGAGCTAGTGCTATGAGACCTTAATTTTATGCATTGTGACTATGGGTGTCAATCCCTATGGTTGTGTTTGGGAGCATGGATCTCCTTGACTAAGGTTGTGTGGTCTGTATGAAACTAAATGAATGACCAAACCCCTTGGGTTGAATCCCTATGATTTAAATCAAAGGAGTGAGGGAGACGTGGTGATTACTTCCATAGTGTTGAAGTTGTAACTAGGTTCAATCTTCATAATTGTCATTGTATCAATATGTATTTTCTGTAAAAACAAAAGAAGAAGAAATTATTATTTTATAACATGTTCTTCATGCTTTATTTTGGTCAAAATAAAATGTAAAGGGGCATGTTATTCGTTACCCTTTAAAAAGAAGCAAAATTAAATTTTTGAAAAGCCTCATTCGTCCCTCAAGATTGCCAAGTCGGCCCTCCAGAAGAAAATTCGGTCTACCCAAATGGCGTGCCCCTTTGCATGAGCGAACAACTATATATTGGCATATATTCTCAACCTTTTGGCAAGCAATTTAGGTCTCTCTTCTTTGGAAAGAAATTCAGGTCTATGGCATGGGAATCTGAGGCACATTCTTCTGAAATAAAGCAAGCTTTCTAAGGCACCTTTCTTTGTCTAATGCGAGCTACAAGAAGGCTATTATCTCTGTGTGATGCGAGCTACAGAAAGACTAATTTGTGTAATTCAAGCTACAGGGATTTCTATGAAATGTGAGCTACCTATATCTGTGGGATGAGGCATATAAAGGACATGCATCTGGCAGATTGGTTAACTATATTGTAGACAAAACATGGCAAAGTTTGGAGGGCTAACTTGGCACTAGGATCACTGGTTAGTTTGACTTGAATTTGTCTTGTTGACAAAGAATCTGTTAGGAAGTGATTGATGGATTTTCCCCTTAGGGGTTTTTCCTTGGCCTCTAGCCTAACTAATGGTGTTCCTTGTCTTTTTGTGCATTGTATTTGTATAATTACTTTATGACCTAATGAGTAAAGTAAATGTTAAATGGAAAAATATATATAAATAATCACAAGTCAAAGGTTGTGGCCTCAAACCATAACACCCCAAAGTTGGACTCAAATTCAAAGGTTAAATGGAAAAATATATATAAATAGTCACAAGTCAAAGGTTGTGGCCTCAAACCATAACACCCCAAAGTTGGACTCTCGGCCTTTAAACCATCGAAGTATTAGAATGAGGCAAGTGAAGAAGCGGACTGATAGACCCCAACGTCGAAAAGTGCTAGTGGTGGGCCCATCAAGCTCTCATCATTCAAGCCATCAGATTTGCAGAGAAGCAATGTGTAACACTGCTCACCCGGTTAACGTTGTCTTAGGTGAAGTTATAGGAGTTAATCGGATCATATCGTGGTTTTGAAACTAAACCTAATTGTCGCCCATCGCTCAATGGTGTGAGTTTTGGTATGTTAACATGAGATTTGAGTAACAATGAAGGCTGCACATTCACCCGACACACCCAAGCCAGAATCATGGAAAGAGTCATTCCCAATGTGAAGACATATCGTATTCATGAGAACTTAAGGGTGATGTGAAAAGAGGAGAAGGTTTTGCTGGCAATGAGAAGGAACTTGATCACCATGTAAGAGACGGTCAGTTCTCATCATTAATTATTTACCCATGTAGAATAACTTAGGAGGAACTTCTTCAATATGATGTGGGAGAAGTAAGACCCCACACAGAGAAAGGCAGAGAAAGCACTGTGCCCTGGGAGACTACGTGGGAGTTCAACAGATGACATGGCCTCTTTTAATTGGCGCAATGGTAATATCAAATTTTAATTTTGTAGACTTTGAAAATGAGCATTTTTGTAACCCCATCTTCATGACAGACTATGGAGGTTATATTAAGTCATAGGTAACACCTCTCACAACCCTAGACCAGGACTAGGAGGTGGGAGGGAGTGTTACAATAGGCTTAAAGGCCCCCAAGGATGCTCCCAAAATTAAATAAATGTGTTCATAAAGGAAAGTATCCTCCATAAATCCATGCTTAAGTCATGTGTGACATGTGTGCTCTTAGAATGTAAGGATCGCTCAAAAATCATGTAGTGGCTTTAAAAGTGAAACGTTCCCTCGAAAGGTTTCAATGTTTCATCTTCCTAGTATCAAATCATTTCCAAAAGGTGCAATATCCCATCAATAATGTGCAATGTCCTCTCTATAAGGATGCCATGTCATCAAGAAGCTCAACATCCTCTCTAATAAATGGAACAACCTCTCAAAAAGGGTGGAATGGCCTCCTTAATATGTGCAAGTAACCCTTCATTGTCCTCCAAAGTGCCAAATCCTAGACATGCAAAGTCTGTTGTCTAAAGAGGGACTCAAGTGACTCAATATAATCTCCAATCGACATGCACAAAAGTCCAATGTAGCATAAAATGTGAGTCATTTCAAATGTAAATGCCACCAGGTATATCACATTAAACATCGTCTTCAAACTTCATAATAACTCATAGAATTCATATAATTTGTCAAGTTAACCCCTATTACATGTGCCAATACCTAAGATGAGAAAAAAATATTTCCTAGGAAAGCCCATCAAAGAGTAAGTGTAGTGATAGATGGTACAATTGAGGAAGATAACTTCAAGAATTTTATTGCATAGTCATGAGGTTGTGTATGATAGTTATCCTCACAAGTGTCATTGTTGAGGGAGCACTAATGCATTTGATTACTATTTCCTCGACATTGTCTTTACCGCCCCTTTGCTTGTCTTTTTCTTGTTTATTCTTTTTATATATATTGTTTTGCTTAATTTCATTGCATAGGAATTGGTGTAATTTTTTTTAATCAATTTTTAAGCATGTGTTTCATTTCATAAGACTTACAATAATGGCCTCATAACAAAGGGGCACAACTCAAGCTTTGCTTTTGTTTTTTATGTATAATTTATATCCCTTCATTGTTCTTTTTTATTTTGAATTTTATGACTTATATGTAGGTTTTAACCATGTACATATAATACTTGCAAACAAATACTTAAAACCAACAAAAAAGATACAATAGCAATCACAAAAAATCTACACAATTTTTCCTACTAAAACTCTAAACCAGGAAAACTAAATTGATTTTTCATTATGTTCGTTTACATTATATACATGTCATATCATTCATAAACCCCCAATCCATTAAATCCTAAATTAAAATATAAGCATAGTTTCTTTGACCGGATCTACAAAACCATGGGAAAAACCACCATGTTGCCCAACTTGTGACACCCCTAGCATGCTCAACGCGTACGGATTGCGTGTCGAGTTAGTCGTGCAAAGAATATAACACATACCCAACATTATCTTTTATATCCCTTAGATTTTTCTTTTCCGTTTTGAACTTTATATGTTGCTCCTTCCTTTTTTAATATTTAACTTGCATCAGCTTCAACTGTATATCTCTTTCTCATAGTACTATGAACCATGAACCTTTCTATGATATATGAGAACCAATAATGAGTGGGACCATGGAAATTAGGACAAGTGGAAAGTGTTAAGAATGGATTGGGATATGAGTACACTATACATTCTAAAGCCTCATCATTGGTACAGCTCAACCCAAGAGAGACAACACTTGTTTAAAAGATGATGATGACCATCAAGGTGAAAGAAGGCAAAAGGCACAAATTTAGAGCATCATGTTCCATCATCTGACTCAACCAATGGTCACCACTTTCACGGCATATAAGGAATACCACTAGATATGAAAAATGAAAACATGTACTTTATGTATGTAGTGCACCATGACCATCAAGTATGAGTGCATTACGTGTTAAACAATAATGTGGGAAGCATCATCAAATATCTATGAAGAACCGTGGATATCATTTGTCACTATTTGTCCGTGATTAAGAACATAGAACATAGGATAAACATCTCCTCTAGTTACCACTAGATGTGAGTGTGTAACAAGCATCAATAACCTCAGCACTAAACCAATCAAAGTGCATATCCATCCCCAATATGCAAATTATAAAATAATTCAAAATTAAAATTTAGATAAAATTATTTATTTAAATTTAATAATAACAGATAAAATTCTTTATCCAAAATTAATAGTAATAATAAATGATAATATCAAATATTGTTATATTTTTTCATATAAAATGACAAACTAAAAAATGTCACTATCATTTTACGGCTTCCCTACAAAATTTTGACAAACTAAAAAATGTCTCAATCATTTTATAGCTTCCCTACAAAATTTACTTGAAAAGTAATCGTCAAAAAACTGCACCTAATATTACATCTACCTTACCATACAAGCATTCTTTTCGAATCTGATATCGGAATTATAATTAAAATTAACTGACCTATATGAAGCTTAGTTTCACTAGCACTATCTTAATTTTTCGAAATTCAAAATTGTTATGTTGAAAATTTTATATTAGCTAAATGTTATATTAGTTTAAAATTAAGAAAATTCAAAAGTTTCACAAACTAGCAATATCTTAATTTTTCGCAATTCAAAATTGTTAGGTTGAAAATGTTATATTAGCTATATGTTATATTAGCTTAAAATTAAGAAAATTCAAAAGGAGTTTTACTCCAAAATAACATGTGATTTGATTCTATCAATATGCCAATCATGATTGTGTACTTCAAATAAATTCCAAACACTGCTAATTTGAAGCAACCAAATTTGTGTATAAAGTTCATTTTATTAAAATTCGGAACTTGGCCTAAGAAAAAGTGGTATTTGCAAAGACTTCTAAATTCAATGTTTGTTACATGCTACGCCTATTAGCTATAGTTCAGTTAAAGTGTGTTATATTGAGACCAAAATCTTGCGAATAACAAAACATTTATCAGTTTTCTACTCGAATCTTATTATGTTATTTTGCGGACGCTATGACAAGCAAGAAGATATGTTAAACAATCTTGAATATAAGGCAGGTTGGATTCTACTTGAATTTTGAACCCCAGTCCCAAGCCTCAAATGACAACTAAGAAGATATGTTCAACATCATGAATACAAGGCATGTTGGATTTCACTTAAATATTGAGCCCCAGTCCCAAGCCTCAAATCATCAATAGTCTCTGATCTGACATTCACATTAAAGTGCAAGAAACAATTTAATATTCACTCTTAATATGAAAAATAAATTTGATGACAATCTTTACTCACTATGCAAAAGAATGAACTAGAGACAAAAATGGTAGGCTGACTTCCATTTTGTACACAAATTATTCAGCACAAACGATTTCTTTACCGCATGAACACTAAACTGCCTCTTCCATTATGTCGTGAACATTTACCCATAAAAAACCTCCATGCTACCTCCGCTACGTATATTCAATTAACAATATGAAAGAAGCTCCATGGTAATACAGCACTTTTTCAAATCAAGTACAAATTGGACAGATACCTAATATCATTGCAAATTGTCGTACAGTTCGACCAAAGTGTGCAGATTCAGAATTCAATCTATGTTACAAAATACAAGCTGTGCTACTTTCTTAGCTTCTGTAGAAATGATAAAACTAACTCTCTAGGGCCCTTGGAGACAAAGAAATAGTCACACAACCTTAACCAAAATCATTTACATCCAATTGACCAAAATAATAGATGATATTCTTTCATTAAATTACAGTTAGTATGACAAAATCCAACTCTTAATGTGTTTTGACATCCAATAATGCCTTAATCAAGAGAATGGCTCTTTCAAGACAGCCAGCTCTCTACCACTGTAAAGCAATTATAAAAAATCAATACTACTTAATTTGCATTTGCCTGAATCAGACATCGTTAAACACAGTCAGTCAAGAGGAAGGCCTTTTCAAGACAGACTGCTTTCTACCGTCGGGTATTGCAATCAGAACTATAGGTTTTGATGACCTCAAATAAGGCACGTCGCATCTAAAATATCCTTTCCTTTCCAGCTGTAAAATCTCGCCTCTTTTTAGGTTGCGCATATTTGCATCACCTATAGCTAGACTTTCCCATCTTGTACATGGATTGAGAACTTTGAGAAAATCATCAGTTTCCTGAGAAAATATAAATCAAGGAATCTGAGAACAGTTGAAGTTCATAAAAATAAATTATTTTATATGAGAAAAAACAAATCACGTGTTTGCGGAAAAAATATAATAACATAGAAAACATTCCCATGTCCAGAAAAATAAAAAAATTGCATAGAGGAGAGAAATTCATTTTTATCAAATTCATTTTTATATAGCAATTCTTGTGTAAAGGCAACTTAAAAGCCACTGCTGCTACAACTTTACAGCTGTGGTAAATAAGCAAGAAGAAAAAAAATCTATCAAGTAAAAAAAATGGTAGCTGTGGAAAATGAGCAAGAAGAAGAAAGAATATCTATTTAGTAAAAAAAAAATGGTAAAAAAGCACCTTCTTTTTAGTAATTAAATGATCAAGCTCAACAAGAGACAAATTCACCAGCTCGGATATATTTGGAAGCCAGGTAAGCTTTAACTTTGTTTTTTTCCCAGCTCCTTCATACTTTTTATGCCGGGGTGCAATTCTAACAAAAGGTTCTTGAGGCCCATTTGTTAAGCACAAAAGCACACGACCTTCTTGAAAAACAGCAGTGTGTCTTGGACATATAGGATCAATGATTTTCTTATTCATTGTCCAAAGCTTGTCCCACTCCATAAGGTTGAGATTTTTCGATGCTCCCTGAAGCAATGGCAAAAAACAAATTTATAAATGTTTGACCAAATCCAGGAGATAAGATAGAGTAAGTCGATCAGACACTGATAACAAGAAGTGGCAAAACTAGAACAATCCTATATAGCAAAAGGAACTTGAATATATAGCCTTACCTGAGAGAGAATAAACTGCTTCAAGGCCTCCACAGTCAAGCCTCTTCGTATTATTCCTTGCACTGTTGGGAACCGAGGATTATCTACAAACCATTGTAATTTTCGCTTGCTCAAAAGTGTGTAAACAAAATTCAAACCCATATCCTGTAAGATCCGGTAGTACTGTTCATTGCGATCATGGTATTCACTTGAACGGAGAGCATATGTCACACCCTCAATGCTATCAACATATGGGCATGCAAAGTCATACGTTGGATAAACTTTGTATTTGGACCCAACACGATGATGAGATATAGGATTGCATCTATAATAAACAGGATCCCTAAGTGATTTATTTGCAGCCTGCATATCCAGCTTCCCTCTAAGACAGCATTGCTTACCCCTCTCAGTCCCAGCAACCATTTCTTTCCACAAAACCATATTTTGCTCCACGCTATTATTCCTATTCACTGACTCAATTCCATCCATTCTCTCTTTCTGCATCTGCTCTCGGGGTGTGTCATCTACATAGGACTTTCCCTCAGATATTAGTTTCTCAGCCATCTCCATTAACTGCGGAAAATAATCTGAAGTATATGTGGGTCCTTCTCCTTTGATACCGAGTGTATCCAAATCATTTAGAATATTCTGAACAAATTCATTGCTTTCTTTAGCAGGATTCGTGTCATCAAAGCGTATGATTAGGTGCCCTTTATGCCTCTGAGCAAAGTATTGGTTTAAAAGAGCAGCCTTTGCATGCCCAATATGGAGATAACCACTCGGCTCAGGAGGGAAACGTGTACACACGTTTCCTAATTCAGCATCTGGCAGTTCAATGTCAAAGGAACCCTCTCCTTTTTCTATTTCGTTGTTTTCATCTTTGATCCCAGTACCATCATTCTCTTTCTTATTCACCAACCCTGGCTTGCCAATTCCTCGTCTGCCTACATATTTTTGAATTACTTCACTCAGTACTGGATATTCTGACAATATTGAATTGTACCACCGGACTAGATTTTGAAACTTCTTTGATTTACGGATACTTTCCCATCTTTGCCCAGTGCCTGAGAGCAGGAGAAGTCAAAAGTTTCAAGATACATCTATCGTTCTGGATTTGTCTCTGCCTTGTAGTAAAATATATATGTGTCTGTGTGTGTAGACACGCCAATATGCAATTTATGGGCAATAAATTCACATAACTTGTAAGAGAGCAAGAGATACAAACTAGTCCTGTGTGTACAATGCCCTATGTATATGACCAACATGCACATCAACAGATGATGAACTCATAAAAATAGATGCCTGCAAATATATAAATGACCAGTAATAAATAGCATACCTGCTAGACCAGACCAAACTGCTATATCAGCTACAGATAAACTATACCCAACCAAGAAAGTCCGCAGTGACAGATAATTATCCACATAAGTACAAGATTTTTCAAATTCAGCTCCAGCCGAAAAGACAGTGGCATAGTCCAACCATTCATCAATCTGGGATAATATCATACGTTGATAAAATCAATTTCTAGCATTGCTTAAAAAATACATAGGTAGCATTCAGACATTCATAACAGCGATTTTTAACATTGTTGCAACATATATATAGAAAGAACTTAGCCAAATGAATATGCAAATATATATATATATATATATATATATATATATAGCCCCGAGGGTTAGACTTGAGCAGTTAATCATATTTCTGTACATCTCAAGTCCAGAATTCACTTCAATAACCACTATGGAATGTAATTAGCTAATCCCTAGATAAAAGGACAATGTATAAAAAAAAATCATGAAAAGTGAATTATGAACAATCAAATCTTTCTAAAGGGAGTAATAATTTTATTGGCTTAGGTTGCAACCAAGAAGGACCAGAAGTACAGTTTTCAATGTGCAAGGATGTACAACTAGATAAGGAAATGCTAAACAAGAGGAACAGTCAAAACGTCAAGCAGTACTCACAAGCAATGGAGTCTTTGAGAAAACTAATAGGATACAATTTGTCATTAAATAGAGAAATGGCAAAGAGAATCACCTGAGCTGTTGCAAACGCATCACGGTTGTAAATGTCAGAGACACTTGCAATGCGGCCAAGATATCTTAACAATATTCCAGTTCCATGAAATTCTTCTCTGCACGAGCACACAAGTAATCTTATGAACTCAAGTAATTCCATGTGCAACAGTAAAAACCCTCATCGCTATACTGAGCATCTCAGCCTCATTCACTTCTGTAATCCAGTCTCTTTAGAGTCCTTCGCTCATAAAAGGTAAAATGGTCTCAAAGTTCAATCAAATATGAGAAGCTCTGAAAGAACTGAATATTTAACTAATAAGAAACATATCCCTGCTTCAGAACCTTTTTATTTTTCAAAAAACTTCATTAAGTCTTCTACTGTCCATGAATACTTGTGCTAAAATGCAGCCCCCAGCTTAAATATAAAACAAGTATGGTAGCCAAGGAATCATAATTCAGAGTAGATGTCAATAACACGGTAAGAGAAATGCAAAAGAATCATGCATATAATAAACTATAGGAGCATACCTAGAAGGAAAGTGTAATATGTAAAACGTAGTTGGTTAAACCACCATAACCACAAAATAATGCTATAAATATGAGATGAGAAATAATATACCTTGACAGCGAGAGATGTAACATTACTGTAGCATAACACTCCTAATGTATGTTGAATGAGTATAAAATCCCCAAAAATGACAAGGTATCAAAGCAACTCAATTCAAGTGGAACTAGAACCAAAGGGCAGAGAACCAAGATGTGCACAAGAATTTGTGCTAGGAAAGTCCCAACTTCAAAACAAATAAAGAACGCAAGCCGATATGCAAAGGCAAGATGGTTTTTCTTTAAAAAAATATATTAAACTTTCCAAGGCGATAAAACTTTGGAATTTTAAGTCCATATAAATAAAGGATCTTGAAGCCTGACAAAGTCGAATAGGCAACAAAAACATGGGTGTGTTGGAATTTGGAACCACATAGGAAGTCATGTTCTTAATCTATGTGGCCATGATTCAATCAGTCATGGCATGTTCAATGCAATTTGGGTTGAGCTGTGTTGGGTGTTATATGCTCAACAATGTCTAATGTGTCCAGCAATGGTGGAAAGTGTGGTCGAAGGCTGTCCACATTGAAAACTGGGAAAGGATTGGGGGAATGTTGAGCTCGAAAGCATTGTCACCCATGACCTTGGTGGTGTAAGGCCCATATCGAAGTGGTCTTAGCTTTCCAAAGGCTTTGGTAAGGCATTCCTTCTGCAAATGCAATCACACTTTATCGCCCACTTGAAACTTATGTGGCACCTGATGTTGATCATGGTGTTGTTTGTAATTGGCATTGGCTTTATCCAAGATGTCATGAACCTGAGGATGAATGTGCTGGATGCGTTCAATAAACTTGGTGGCCTTATCAGCTTCGGACTGAACATATGTATATTTTTTCTATGTAGTCACAAGAGGCATTGCAACATCAAAGGGACAATGGTTGAAATCCCATGCAAACTTGAAAGGGGTTGTGGTCAGTCGAGTTATGGAGAGCTTTTTTATAGTTGTGTTGCGCATAGGGAAGACTCTCATCCCATGTTTGTGGATGCCTGGAGTTGTACGTTTAGTATGTACACTATCATCCTATTGAAAACCTCTATGTCTGGCCATCAATCTGAGGGTGGATACAAAAGAGAAATGTTGGACTAAGATCTTGTTGGAGGACACACCGTGATGGAGGAGGGTTGTTGGGTCGTACGAGAACAATGCATAAAATGTGTTTCATCTTGAGACTTGGACACTAGATAAACCCTAGCGTGACACTTGTATATCCACCATGTGGGGTTACCTTGTTGGTTACATATATGGAGACAAGTCCTCCTTTTATGTTAGTCATTAGTCATTAGTCATAATGATATCCTGATAGTCATTATCATCATTTACTTTATTCGATATTTGTAATCTAGGGCTTACTTAAATATCTTTGAAATTGTCTTGAGAAGTATTGTAGGGAGCAAGTTGCTACTGTTTGACTTTGTGATGTAAACCCTAGGAGAAGACATGAAGAAGAGAGACATCTTAGATGTTCTTGGAGAGTTTGCACTTGAAAAACCCTAGAGAAGAAAATTATGGTGGAGATAATCATAGTTTATCTTATGTGGCTCTTATTGTAGCGCTAGGGTTCTACCCCTCGTAGAAGATATGAGAATAGTATCTAGCGCCTTGGATGAGATTGCAGTCTTGTTCTTGTGTGATGCATGAAGGCTTAGGTCAATGATCATGGAGAGCCTAGCTTATGATTTTTGAGCTTGGTGAGATGCCTTGCTTGGAATAAAACTCAATTATCGTATTCTTGATGTTCCATGAATGTGTTAGCGCTTGTATTGATGCACGAGTTGAAGACCTAGGGTTTGAGAGCTCAAACCTAGGATGGACATGTAGACTAGGAGGCAAGCACTAAAGTTGTCCTGTCATGTACTTATGTGATGCAAAATTGTTAGGGTTTCCTGGTTTCTAAACCATATCAAAGACAAAAGCACTAGTGCAAAGAACTTGTGTGATACAATCTTGGTGTATGTGCCAAGGAGGACTTTGCCAATGTTGATGCTAGCTTGTTGAGGATCTTTGATGGAGTGACCAACTTTAGTTGGGAGTGATTCTTAGCTAGGAATTGGTAGCTAGGGTTTTACTATGACTTCCCTAGCTATGGTTTTGAGAGCTTAACTTGTACCAGCTTTGTGATAAAATTGTGATATGTACTTGTACTTAATCTTATATATATAGTGCAAATTTTATTTTCGGCTCATTTTATGTCCATGATTTAGTAGATTGCATCCCTGGTTATGCATGTTGATTTGACATAATAACGAGAAGAATTGATTAACTGTTATATACCATATATCTGGAAGATAGAGAATTAGAATTACTACTATATTAATGATTTTCAGATCTGTAATTTGCTTGGAAAATGTGTCCTGAGAGCTGTAAATTGTTGAGCTTGAAATACACTTGTTCAGTACTTATTTTCTTGCGCTCCATGGTGAATTGGGTTAGATAGAAGTGAAATACTAACTGTTCTAAATTAATATCTCATATTCAGCCCCAAGGCCAAAATTTCACATAAAAAATATCCAGGAAACCTCAAGATTGAGGTGAAATCTCTGAAGTTGCATTAATTGCCTGATTCACAAAATTTTGTCATCAGCTGTATACACTCAATTTGGGAGATCATATTGTAAAAGATAAAGCAGTTAATGAAGTTTGAGGCACAACTGCAGATACCTAACATGGAGTATTCTACTGCAAACTTGGACTAATGTGGATGCTAGACAATGTAAGATTTCCAGGCAAGAAACCATTATTCAATAATTATTTGAAGACGACAGCAACACCAAACATCAAGATTGAAACATGGCAAATGCAGTCACAGACAATAAATGTCATCTGTTGGGGGGAATAGAAAGAATGTTAACCCATGTTTGCAAAGTCCATGTTTGCAGAGTGAAATGGGTAGAGAGAAAACTCGCAAAGAATCATCAACAACATGACAAGCTCAAACTTTGATTTCTTTGCATAAGAAAATACGAGGGTGTCAATTGAATTTTACGGTGAAAATGCAATTTCTGAAATGGTATTTCTTTGTATAAGTTAATACTACATGAGTATCCATTAAATTTCATGGTGGGATTAGAATTAATGAAATAGTATTTTTTTTAAAATGAAAATTGTGAATGGTGGGTTGCTGCTTCAGTAAAAACAGGGTGCTCCTAACACCCCCACTAGGGTTCAAGTCTATTCGATAAAGGCTGTGCTTATGCTCGTGCTTGTTATGTGGATGTGATTGCAAAAGCAGTGGAGACCAGATTTGTGTCCTCAGCAAATTTGGCAGAATAGATATGTGCCACTTGCAGTCTCTCAAATGAAGGACTCCAAATTGGGGAATGGAAAACTTGCTGCGTTGCAATAAGAGGAAACTGCACCTAAAAATTTGGTGATTTAGTCCAACATGGCTCAAGAATTTTGATGGTGGTACAATAGGCAAAGGTAATCAGTTTCAGCACTAACTCTGGTCACAGCAGGGGGAAAGAAACCACCGGGTGATAGTCAGACTAATTGTGTCAACTGGGGTTTAATTATGTCAGCTAGTCTAATTAAAGAAAAAGTAGAAGTTAATGAAAAAGTTCGGTCAGTCCAGTGAAAGTAATCATGACAATTAGTTTAATTATGTCTATCAGTATAATAACTAATTAAGGAATAAGTGTGAATTTTCATTGTAAGAGGCTCTTATGCATTAGAATGTGGTCTTGGGGGCGAGTGTGTTATCGCAAATAGTGTGGAAGAGAGATTTGGGCCAAGGGAAACAGCCATAATGCCTAGGCTTTGGCCTGAGTTTGAGTCCACACCTTCTCAAGATAGTTTCAGGTTTATGTTCCAAGGATTTGAGACCATTCAGATTTCTCCTGTTATTAGTGTTGTTAGTGTTATTGAATATGCTATCAATTTTCTTGTTGGTAAATTGCTGGAATTATTTGTTCTCAGAACTGAATCTATGCTTGTAGATACAATCATAACTATTATTTGTTTGTTGTTGTTGTTAGGAATTTTCAGTTTCCAGCTTCTTCTTTCATGAAAAATATACATATATTTATATCAATGTTCCACCAAGTTTCCAGGATATGGGAGCAGGGAAAAGCACATGGGGGCATGTGGAAAAACCTCGAAAATTTTGGGAAAATCCATCGAAGGGTGGAGGTGCCTTGGATCCCTCGTATAGGGGGCCAACTCTAAAATTATAAAAAATAAAAATCCCAACATAAAATTTCTTCCCATGTAATTTCATTATTATATGATGATTTCTTTGTTTGCATAGTGTTACCCACCACCAGCGGGTGACGCCTATATGAGAAATTTTCTCCTCGATTTGTCTTCAGCCAGTAGCCAACAACCCCTTGGTGAGATAGCTCAATGTGCCATTATTCTCCACCACCTGAGCCAGCCATTTTGCCCTCGCTCATCTGTTATGATCATACGTTTGAAGATGGGTCTTCCAATCTTGAAGATATAACTTTTTATTATGCAATTGGTTGTTTATGCTTGTTTTCCTTGGGCACATTTGGACATAGATTAGTGGGGGGATTCGGCATAAAGAATTGGATTGGACTATACTCTTGTTCCCTTGTACCAACTTGGTGGTTAGTCTTGTATCCTAGTCTTGTGGGATCTCCTTTATGTTGTTTTTCCACGATACCGGTGTCTAGGATAGAATCTTAAATCACTAACGTTACCAAACCAAGTATCACAACATATTACAGCAGAATATACACAGCAGTAAATCACACATGCACAAATATAGACAATTTTTTACACAATTTTCAATCCAACTGCGTTATATTAATCAACCTGAATAATACAACAGTCTAGGACTCTCGTAACAGGGATAATGGCCCTCATACATCCACTGATACAAGAAATACAACAACTAGGGCTTGGTGTTTGTCGTGATGACCACCAATCTACCCAATACAAGATACTTTGACCATCTAGCTATAACAGGCTCTCTCAGCTCCTCTCGGTCATACCCTATACCCATTTGCGCGATCCTTCGGCTCCCCATCTTCAGCATCTGACTCTATCAATGCTCCAAACCCATTTGGCCACTGAATTTCAGCTATCCAATTTTCTCTCCCGTTGATCGTTTGTCCATCAACACATTAAGACATTTGTTGAGTTGTTCACAACTCCGTTTGTGAACAACTCACAGCTGCCACTATAGTCTTCATGTGCTGCTCCAATGAAGACTAACATAGGGCATGAGGGTTGCCACCTATCACCATCAAATGTCGCTTCTCCAACGATGAACACGAGCTGCAACAAACTTCTCCTCTGGCTAATCAAACTTATGAGCTCCAACAAACTACCTCTCCTAGCAACCCTTAGTCCATCAAGGCACTGCACATAGGGCTCCACACTTGGGCACTTTCACACTACCCTCCAATAGACCTCAAATGCCCAATACAACACCAAACAATGTGTCATTCAAATTTTCTCAACCATCATCAATCTAGAGCTTTGAAGATATACCCTTTGTTCTACAATAGAGGAGCTACTGCACAAATCTAGGCTTCAATAACCACTTCATGAGACGATGTGTCATACCTTGTACCCATTTGCTCAGTCCTTCGGCTCCCTATCTGTATCATTTTCCTCTATCAATGCTCCAAGCACATCTGGCCACTGAATCTCGGTTATCCAATTTTCTCTCTCATTCATCGTTTGTCCATCAACACATCAACACTTTTGTTGAACAACTCACAGTTGCCCGTTGTTGCTCTTTAGATATTTAGGGTCTTCTTTCCACTATAGTCTTCCTGCGTTGCTCCAATGAAGACTAACATAGGGCAGGAAGGCTGCCACCTATCACCATCAAATGTCGCTTCTCCAATGATGAACACAGGCTGCAACAAACTGCTCCTCTGGCTAATCAAACCTATGAGCTCCAACAAACTACATCTCCTAGCAGCCCATAGTCCATAAAGGCACTGCACATAGGGCTCAACAATTAGGCATTTTCACGCTACCCTCCAACAGACCTCAAATGCCCAATACAACACCAAACAACATGTATTTCAGATCTGCACAACCATCATCAATCTAGAGCTCTGAAGATCTATCCTTTGTTCTACAATAGAGGAGATATTGCACAAATCTAGGCTTCAATAACCCTTAACCTCCACGACCAAGTCTCAGCTTCAATGTTGCCTTCACCTGTAAACACCACAGCCCTAAACTAGACCCAAAACTATCTCGACCTCCTTATTTTCTTAGCTGCGGCTGCCTCAGGGAACTCAGCTTCCATTTCAAACCTTACAAGATAGAGAGGGATGCTATGTTGGATGGTCTATTAAAGCTCCTCCTCATCTTTATTTATATCTTTCTTGTGGCAACGTCTAGCCCTCTTCTAGGGCTTTCCTAAATTCTAGCCAAACATAAATATAAGCCACAATCATATACATAAACTTCAAAAATCAATTTCTCCTCATAGACAACTTAGATTTCGATGATTTTTGATGTGTCTGGTTCGTCCCGACTTCCTCTAGCATCTCCATCCATCACATGTCTAATAACCCTCACAGATTCACACCCATGTGCTTGGGTGCAAAACCCATGAGCTTGGGTTTAATGCCCAAAAGCCACATTTGTGTGCCAACTCCTCCACAACCCTCAAGCCTAGGGTTTGGTGTACTTCCCAAGCTATAGAACTCAACACTCCCTCTTAGCGAGGGAGGTACTTCCAACACTAGGAAGTCTCTGTCAACATCATCACGGCAACACTAGCCCATATGGCGTCCATCACTGCATCATACTCTATAGAATGAACCCTGCAATCTCGGTAGTGCCTCTACTTCATCACATTTGAACCTGAAGATCCCAAATCTCCATAGGGCTACTCCCTCTGGAGCTAGACTCCCTCTGAGCTTACACGATCTCCACTGGCTCAATCCTGCAAGCACTCATCCTCCTAGATCAAATACCACTCGTGCAAATCCCTCCAATCTCGGATATGCAACATCACGATCCAATGAAGACTCTAGCCTACCAATATCCAATCCATCACATGAAGCAATCCCGATCATGTTGATCTCTTCCATACCTATCAAGACCACATCTCCATGTCTTCAATTGAACCCTCTGCGTCATGATCTAGACACCCACAACTCCCTCTAAGTTGCTTCGTTGCCCACACTCTGATTCATTGGCCCTTCAAAGTAGCTCAGACACACTTCGATATCATGTTGTTTTTCCATGATACTGGTGTCTAGGATAGAATCTTAAATCACTGACGCTACCAAATCAAGTATCACAACATATTACATCGGAATATAAACAGCAGTAAATCACACATGCACAAATATAGACAACTTTTTACATGATTTTCAACCCAACTTCGTTATATTAATCAACCTAAATAATACAACAGACTATGGCTCCCGTACCAAGGATAATGGCCCTCATACATCCAATGATACAAGATATACAACGACTAGGGCTTGGTGTCTGTCGTGATGACCACCAATCTACCCAATACAAGATACTCTGACCATCTGGCTATAGCGCGCTCTCTCAGCTCCTCTCAGTCGTACCATATACCCATTTGCATGGTCCTTCAGCTCCCCATCTGCAGCATCTGCCTCTATCAATGCTCTAAGTCCATTTGGCCAATGAATCTCGGCTATCCAATCTGCTCTCTCATTGATCGTTTTTCCATCAACGCATCAACACATCAAGACTCTTGTTGAGTTGTTCACAACTTTATTTGTGAAAAACTCACAACTACCCACTACTGCTCCTCGGCTACTCAGGGTCTTCTTCCCACCATAGTCTTCCTACGTTGCTCCAATGAAGACTTAACATAGAGCAGGAGAGTTGCCACCTATCACCATCAAATGTCGCTTCTCCAATGATGAACACGGGTTGCAACAAATTTCTCCTTTGGCTAATCAGATCTATGAGCTCCAACAAATTACCTCTTCTAACAGCCCTTAGTCCATCAAGGAACTGCACATAGGACTCCACTCTTGGGCACTTTCACGCCACCCTCCAACAAACCTCAAATGCCCAATACAACACCAAACAACATGTCCTTCAAATCTACTCAACCATCATCAATCTAGAGCTCTGAAGATCTGCCCCTTCTTCTACAATAGAGTAGTTATTGCACAAATATTATCTTCAATAACCACCTCATGAGCTGATATGTCACTACTGTGAAGTATGCAATGTGGTTAGGGTTGATATTGGTCCACTTCAACCCCAGATCATTGCCTCTAGACCTCCTCTACAGTTGTGGTTTACTTCTCATTGTAAGTTGCTCCCTTTGCTACCATATGGGACAAGTCTGTGGTGGTTTTGGCTCCTCCAAAAAGCCACTACAACTTATGTCCTCTCTCTGATGATAACAAGGATCTATTGCCCACAAATCTGAGACAAAACCACACCATACATCAGCCCATAATTTTCCTATACTTACGACCTCCAACCTGCACCTCTCCTCCTTGAAGACATCCACAAGTTGCTCTTCCAATTCCCTTACAATATGAGTTGTCTTCTTTGAAGACTCGGCCCTGGTTAGGGCTCCTATCCCTACATAAAACCACCCCTTCTCCCACCTATAAGCCTTCTCCTTGTTGCGTTCTAGTTGGAGACAATTGTGACCTTGTTTACGGAACCTAGTAGACTAATTGGCCTCCCTAAACAGACCCTCCTTCCCACTTGCAATCACACAAAGGTACACGACCTGCTATAGGGAGACAATTTGTTAGTTATGTGTGCCTAGTACAGCCCTTAACCTCCATGGCCAAGTCTCATCTTCAATGTTTCCTTCACCTGCAAACACCACAGCCCTAAACTAGACCCAAAACTATCTTGGTCACCTTTTCTTGGCTACAACTACCTCAAGGAACTCGGCTTTCATTTCAAACCTTACATGAGAGAGAGGGATGCTATGTTGGATGATCTAATGAGGCTCCTCCTCATTATTATTTATATCTTTCTTGAGGCAATGTCTAGCCTTATTCTAGGGCTTTCCTGAAGTCTAGTCGACATTAAACGAGCCTATACATAAACTTCAAAACTTAATTTCTCCTCATAAACTACTCGGATTTCGATGATTTTCGACGCATCTGGTTCATCTCGGGGTCCTCTATCATCTCCACCCATCCCATGTCTAATTTTTCAGATTCCCAATACTCATTTTCGGTTGCATTAAGAGTTGAGTCGATTTTCAAATTGATATCTTTCTCACTATTTTCCAAATGAGTTTCGCTCGGTCCTTGATGATTCTCCAAGATCATCTCATCCTTCCTGTTCGTGTTCCTGCCATATCCTGAATTGAAACTAATGGGATCAAAATGCTCTATGAATCGATTGTAAGATATTTTCAATTGGAAAGACAGGAAAAGATGTGGAAATATCAACCAATTTTTAGTGAAAAGCTTTAAATATTCTTCCGGTGTTTCATTTCCAAGTTCCATAAAGTTATGTATAGGAAAGAGTTTCATCGAATAGAAATTTATTTTCTCAATCATACTACTTTTATGATTGAAGTGATATATGAGGATCGATAATGTAAGTACTATTATACCTTTGACAAAAAAATATGGATTGATTTTACGTAGATCGCATAAAAGTAACGTACTGAGAATTCTAGGATCAAAGAGCTTTATAAGGCGCTCCTGGTGTGAAAGGATTTGAATTAAAAATCTCATCAAATTAGATTTGGTCCATGGATTGCATAGAAATTGATAACTTTGTATCTCTTCCAATTTGATTATCCAGGATCTTCTTTTTTTCATTTCTTTTTTACCCCCTCTCTCTCCCTTTTTTTCATCCCAATGAATAGAATATATAATATAATATTGATTAAATATAATTGGAAAGCTCGTGTATTATATTATAATATAATATTGATTAAATATAATACGGAAAAAAGTATTCCTCCTTATGGATCTTCGCAATGGCAACAGTGGCGTTGGGATCTGCATCAATAATATGTTTCCCTTTGTCATTCCCCTTGTCAAGTTATGATTCAGAGTCGGAGCATGCATCTGATTCACAAGCCCTCATCTCGGCCACCAGCGACTACTTGGCCCAACACTCACTTGTGTTGTGAGTGGAGCTCTTATCGAACTCACACCACTTCCCATGTCATTCTTTGGCTTCAAGGTGTTGTTCTTTGCTTGTGGTTTTGGCAGGTTTTCTTGTGCCGCCATGCCTTAGATTTTTCCTTTGTTCTGTGGTTTGGGGGTACCTTTCCCTTGCTTTTGATTCACAGATCCAAAGTCTCGCTTCTTCTGTTTGAATTTATGCTCAATCTTGGCAGCATATAAGTATGTCGTACCAAGCGAGGAGATGTAGAGGAACTCCATTTCCTCCTGAATGTATCTGTGCATACAACTACGATACTTTAGCACAAAATGTTTCTTTGAATCTTTGATACCCAACTTTGTTCACATGGTATGGAACATATTCGTCCAATCATGCACATCTTGATCCCTTTGTTGCCACAGCGTGGTCCATTGTATGTACTTGTCCTCATAGCTCCCCACGAGATAGTATTGTTCCTTGATGGCATCTCAGAAAGAATTCCAAGTGGGTACGGCTGAGAAAAGAAAGGTTTTTGTCTCGTCCTTTTTCTCACAGTATGTTTCCCACCAATCCTTGGCATGGGGAGTAGCTTTGAAGAGTGCAAAAACAATCTTCTCCCAATCGGAAAATTCATGAACCGAGAAATATCCTTCTAATTTATTCAACCATCTATCTATGGCATCTGCATCTATTTGACCCTAAAATATGGGAATTTCAAAGTTTACTTGTACCTTAAGGGGAGTCACGCCTCCAGAGTGGCTGTTGGATGCAGATGCGCCATTGGTGGGCAGTCGTTGAAGGATCTGGGCAAAGTTATCCATCGTCGCGTTCCTTTGTTTTTCGAGGGCCTCCTAGAGCAATATTTTGATAGGATCTCTTGCTCCCTCATCTTTCTTTTCATCCCCCATGGGTTTTCGTTGGGGTTTGTGAGGCTGATCTTGCAAAGGTTCAACCAAATCGAGCCCTAACTCCTTACACCCCAACCTCGTTGGGGACATGCAAAGAAGGATCGAGAAAAAGCAGACCGCTCTGATACCACTGATCTGGTTTTATGCAGGAATGCAACATAAAACACATATAACCATAAATAAAAATATGCAGTGGAAATAACACTTCATTTCATTAATATCAAAGAACTGAAATTTGTTTACAAACAGAATGGAAACAAACTAGCTAGGGCGCTGATAGCTTATCTCTGAGAAGAGATGTGGCGGCTACAAGCCTCTAAACTGTGTTACAATGAGGCTCGAGGGCCTATTTATTATTTAGAAACAATGCAAAACCATAAACATCCAAAACCCTAACCCTAGGAGATGAAGCGCCAAAATTATGGGCCCCGTTTGGGTAAATTGGTGTTTCAACTTCCCGGGGACGTAACTTTGGCATACGATCTTCGTTTGACGCGCACCATACCTCGTTAGAAAGATCTATCCGAGGACTAAAACTTTCAGTGTCAGCAACATCAATCCATGGACCCATGTTGCTCCTGGTTTTACCAAAAAATGTCGTTTAGGGCCTCAAAACGGCTCCAGAAGTTCAGGACTCAAACAAATGCTAAAAATAGTAAGTTGTGCCGAAACTGAAAAACTGAAAGAGACAATGGTGGCACCCCCAAGTGGAATAGGTGGGTAGCCACCAATATCCACTTGGATCATTAACTCAGTTAAGTGAGTTAAGGTCAGTTGGGCTAGTTGTAACTACAGATACACTAGTGAATTAATTATTTATTAATTCACATGCAGTGATCTCACATGCAACTGATGTTTTTACTATTATTAACTGCATGCATGTCAGTTCCAGTGGAGACCCAGTTGAGATGTAGGTGAAATTGAAGTGTAACTATCAGCTTTGATATTAGCAGGCTACCCAAGTGTAGTTATAACACCACAGGATGCCCATGATACTCAGCACACGTGAGGAAGGCTGAAATTCTTTTTTATTAAGGATTGTATTCATCAGGAATTGTGTGAGCAAGGCAGGTTGTCTGGAGACAATAAATTGGCTAAGGGGTTTGCCAATTTTTGTATGACAGTGTGAGACAATTAGTTGATGTACTGAGAGCTCTTGTGATTGGATTTTTGTATGTAATTGTTTCATGATTCCTTGTGGAATATACAATATATGATAGAGGGGTTTTTAGCTGTAAGATTTCCCCAGGAATATCTGGTGTTGTGTGATTGATCTATTCTTCTTTTCTTTATATGATTGGAAATTGTGTTGTTTTTAAATTCCACAAATATTTTTGTAGAAGAGATTATATATTTAACAGTGGCATATAATTGTTAGATCAGGAGAATCCAAGATATAAATGCATATTGTATAATTTCTACATGGTATCGGAGCTATGTTATAAATTTTCTACATGGTATGAGAGAAAGAATTATTTGGGTGCGCGAGTTTGCAAAGAATATATGAAAATTTTGATGCAAAATTTTCAAAACCAAATAGCATATTTGGATTCGTTGTGAAAAAATACCCAAATTGAAAAGAAAAATAATTGGTCGAATCGGAGTTCGAATAAGGGAGATATCATTGATTTAAATCAGTTCTTTTGTTAGAAAATGTTGCAATGGCGGGACAATTACAATGTGCACGAGCCAAGAACCTACATGCACTGAGGTACAAGATGCATTCAAAGCTTTGAGGATCAAAGCAGAGGTTAGTGACTTGGTGATTGAGAGGGAGCCTCTCAACATGCAACCTGAAAATAAGTCTCAGAAGGTTGTGGAGTAGCCACAACTGGAGATGCAAAAGAATCTCTATAGATTTGATGTAGATGTGATTTCTACAGAGCTTCCTACTGTTGGGAAGTGTGAGAAATTCATGCAATTGACCCTTGAGAGGTAGTTGGATTTGCATGTAGGTAAGAGTGAACCTCAAGATGTGGATCAGCCACAAGCGTAGGATCATGGAGTGGGAGCAACCACTCATGCAGAGAAATTTCGAGCCAAATGGGCAGAGGGAGTGCATGCATCTATACCATCGGGTGAGAGGTGGGGCGATATGCATGAATAATCCCAAGAAGAAATTTTGGGCAGAATTCATTGAGATGGTGTGGATCTCATGAATCGAACCTCGCTACAAGGAGCCCACAGAGCAGCAGTAGCAAGATCAGTTGGATTGATGCAGTCTGATGTCATGAGGAGATGAAATCAAAGTGATAGTGTTATATACTAGAGCATGGATCAGAGTTGACAGCAAGTGCGGAGTGCATGGATGCAGAGGTCAACAACGCAGTGGATCCAAAAGACATGTGTAGTTGGTACCAATATAAGTCTGAAGACTTTGATGACAGATGCATTATACTGATTCATTTTTTTGGAGGCTATTCAATTTTGGAAATTTTGCATGCATGGAGTTGCATGGCGCATGCATGAGGTTGTATGGCGCATGAAAAGGTTGCAAGGTGCATGCATGATGTTGCATGGCGCATGCAAAGGTTGCAGGGCACATGCATGGAGTTGCATGGTGCATGCATGATGTTGCATGGTGCATGCAATGGTTGCAGGGCGCATGAATGGAGTTGCATGGCGCATGCAAGGGTTTCATGTCGCATGCATGGAGTTGCATGTTGTATGCAAAGACATTCCTTTATTTTTGAGAGGGAGTGTTGAAGTTTGCAACAAGAAACAGTGAAATTGGTATTCGGAAACAACATCCATTATTCTAGTGAAAATTAAGCACCTACACTAGGGTGGCGCCCACACAGGTTATTTTTAGGTGAATGTCTATTTATAGATGTATGTGCATGTATATTTATAGATGCGTATCTATTTTTATTACCCCTTAATATTATATGGACAATAAACTGTAATCTATTCTCGATGTGGACTTGAAAATAGTTAACTGAAGTGGCAAATCAGTTAGCTAAGTGAATTTCGAGTTAAGAGGTTGGTTGGTGGGACATGCAGGTTGACTTTAGTTGTAACTGATTGATTCTAGTTGTAACAGAGTTGGAAGTGTAGTGGTGCATGGGCTATGCAAGTTGTAAATCAGTTTAACTCGGTTAAGTGAGTTAAGGGCAGTTGTGCTAGTTGTAACTGCAGATACACTAGTGAGAGATCAGTGAATTAATTATTAATTAATTCATATGCAGTGATCTCACATGCAACTGATTTTTTTACTATTATTAACTACATGCATGTCAGTTCTAGTGGAGACCCAGTTGAGATGTAAGTGAAAGGGAAGTGTAACTATCATTTGTGATATTAGAAGGCTACCCAGGTGTAGTTATAACACCACAAGATGCCCATGATACTCAACGCAGTTGAGGAAGGCTGAAATTATTTGTGATTAAGGATTGCATTCATCAGGAATTGTGTGAGCAAGGCAGGCTTTTTGGAGACAGTAAATTGGCTAAGGGATTTGCTAATTTTTGTATGACATTGTGAGACAATTATCTGATGTACTGAGAGCTCTTGCGATTGGAGTTTTTTATGTAATTGTTTCATGATTCCTTGTGGAATATACAATATATGATAGAGGGGTTTTTAGCTATAAGCTTTCCCTGGGAATACCTGGTGTTGTTTGATTGATCTATTCTTCTTTGCTTCATGTGATTGGAAATTGTGTTGTTTTTAAATTTCGCAAATATTTTTGTAGAAGAGATTATGTATTTAACAGTGGCATATAATTGTTAGATCAGGAGAATCCAAGATACACATGCATATTTGTATAATTTCTACACTTTGGCATTGGAGCAAGAAAGGAAAGAAATCAAGGAGGAAGCAAGCAGGGAGGAGCACGAATCAAGCATCTATAGCAGGATTCTTGGCAGGTATCAATTTGCATGTGTATTTTCCTTGCTAGATCTGGAATGCATGGTATTGCATGTAGTTATTTTCTGTATTGGCATGGGTTTTTCCAGGTGTCACAGTGTTTTCATCCTAGCCTTTCCATTTCCAGATAGTCATGGTGTTGTGGAGTTCTCATGTATTGGTTTAACTGGATTACCGGATGGATTCTAAGCTGAGTGAGGTGGATCTCCGAATATTATTATTATTTATGACACTGAATTGGTTTATGTGTTTCCTTAGTTTAGGGCCTAGTGATCCAGGTTTGGATTAAGGTAAATCCTGAGAGGTGTTACCTCGGTTTAGGGCCTAGTGATCCGAGATTGGATTGCAATAAATCCTGAGAGGTGATTGCCCTTGATTACGCCTAGGAATCCTTACCGATGAATGGAAGGATATATTGTAAATTCTAGAGGGTGGTGTATTTGTTTAGGGCCTAGTGACCCTTGATTCGGACTATGGGTTGAGGTAAATCCTAAGAGACTAGGAGATAGGAAAATTTCTCACAGTTTAGGCGGAGATAATACAGTGATATTCATGCTTTTTTCATCCTAGTGATCAGGTGTAGATCACAATAAAGCCAGTTATGGCATGTTTATTGTGTTGGCCTAGTGATCCGGGATGGATCACAATAAAGCCTGATTTCTATTGATGAGGGTGAGGTGGTTTAGACTTGGGATTCCCTGGTTGGTTTTTCGATTTGAGTCCCACATTCATGCTTGGAATATGGCATGGGGGTGATTGGCTAAAGAGAGATTTGGCTCAGCCAATCTATGGTCGGGTGGAACATGGAAGTCCCATCTCTGGTTGGTTTTTACATTCAGTAATGGAGAGCTCATTCCTTTGGTATTTGGTATGAAAATGTACTGGTTATTATGTGGATCCCCTTGTTGTTGTATCCATGTAATTTTGTTATTATTATTATGTTGGTTATAAGCACGTATTTTATCAGTGATGATGTATGGTTGTATCCATGTTTTTACATGTAAATGAATACACAATGTATCTATGGTAAAATATATTGTATTTCAGCTAATGATGTAATGGAGCAATGCTTCTTAGCGATTATCATATAGTTATGAGACCCCTATGCTTAAATATTATGTTTACACCTGTAGATTCAATGTTTGTAACATGTTTGAAAAAATGTTTGTCATGGATAGGAGGGGTCTGGATGAGTTCATTTTGATCTTCCATTCCTTCTATATCATTTTTCTAATGTTATTTATCATCCCCTAAGTTTTCATGAAGTTCTGGGCAGTGACCTGGGCTCAGGGCCTAAAAAGGTGACTCAAATCCTGGATTTTCAGGCACATAATTGAGTAATTTGGGCCCTTGACGCATGGTTTTTGTGTTGTGCATGCATCTATAGCCTCCCAACTGCTACCTTGTTGTGTTGTGCCTACGGCTAATGCTCAATGTGGTCAAAAAGTCAGTTTATCCCAGGGGTAAGAAGTCTGAAGGGTTGGGATACCTCCTGGGGATGTTGTTGATGTTATGCAAGGTTTTTTTGTCAGATTTATGTCAATTCCACTTCCTCAAGGTCATCTAGGAGGTTGAATCTCGTATTAGTATCCTCTCGTCACATGTTTACCCTGGTTGGTCTGTTACTTGGGTAGATGTGGGAAGAGGGTGTTACAAAGTGGTATCAGAGTGTGTTTGCGCTCTCCTTCAGTGATGTTTGGGTTATGATCTCTTTGTGTGATATATGATACCACAAAGTGGTATCAGAGTGTGGTTGTGATATCCTTCGACGGTGTTGGCTTATGTTCTCTTTGTGTGATATCTAATACCACATAGCGGTATCTTAGCTTGGTTCAACCCTCAGAATGGATGGGCAGTGTGTTGATCATGCATTTATGTTGGTTGCATATGTGTTTAGTATGCTTGTGGTCTGTATGTGCTTGTTGCATCAGTGTTGTGTTGGTCAAGGTGGCAGTGGTGTCGCCATGGAGGTGTTGATGGTTTTGTTGTTAGCATTTCATCATGTGTGTATGACTAGTTATGTGTTTTCCATGTTTATGTATTGATTGTGTATGCTTGCTTACACAATTCTACATGTTGTACATGCATTTCTTGTTTATGCTTGGCTACATGATGTTCATGCTTGGGTGTTATCTATGAATGCTTAGTTACATGTCGTTACATGTCGTACATGCATTGGTTCTTCATGTTTGGTCACATGTTGTTCACGCTTATGTATTGTCCATGTAATTTAGCATGGTTGATGTTTTCATGCATCGTGAGGTCATTGTATGCAATTATGTCATCATGATGATCTTAGAATGTTATGATGCTAATGTGTTGGTTAAGATAGAGCAGGAGATGTAGATCAGTAAAGTGAAGTTGTAACAATGGACTTTGGGGTAAGAAGATCGTCATACAAGCATGCAAGTATGTGATTCATTATTTTTGTAAACATTAGGGTTACTTATATGTTTTTCATTCTATTGGTATTGTGGTTACATGTGTGATAAATGATGTTTGATTAGTGTAGTCATATGCACAAGTGTCAATAGTCATGAATGATAGTAACATGTGGTCATATGCATTGTTGTTGTTATGTTATGTTACTTAACTTGATCATTATGTTATATGATTAACGTGTTGATGTTTTATGTTAATTAACTTGATTACTATGTTATATGTTCTTGATGATTATGTTACATGATTAACTCATTGTTTTTATATGTTAGTTAGCTTGATGATTAGGGTTATTGTGTTAATATCTTAATGTTAGATGTATCATGCTAATTTGGATTGTCCTATGCAAATGGTTAGGGTTATGACATTCCGGTATGATTTAGTATGTTGTGATATTATGTCATACTCATCTAGGTTGACTGTGCAATTGTGGTTATTATGCATGAACGACATATGTTTATGAGCTTATTATGTGAAAATGCTAGTCAGTTACTGTTATGGATATTATGACCTTATTTATGTTTGAGTTGATATGATATCGTGCTAACTAGATTGATTGTGCATACAAGATAGCCTCCCCTGAAATACATTAAGGTATGAGCTTGCTTATGTCGTTTACTTTGTACTTGAATGTTTTATTATGTCGTCTATTTTGTGTTTGAGTGTTGATGCCTATTTTTTCATTTATTTTTTAATGTTTTATTAATCGTATGATATGAGTATGTGTCCATAAGATTGCATGAAGAAATTATTTTGTATTAATATGGTTGTACTAACGCAATATGCGTTGAGATAGTTGATGTATACTTGAGTATAAGTAGGTCATAGTTGTAGTGTTTTGATTTTGAGTACTAATTTTTTATGATATGACTATTAGTCTTGGTAAAGGTTTATTTTAGTTAATAGATATGATATCTTGATATTTGGAACATGTGGTTGACATGTGTGAACAGTTGCAGGCAAATATGCTTGGTATTAACATGACAAGGTAATAGTTGAATTGTTTATATAACTAACAGCAGGGTGATGTGATAGCATATAGTAAGACTTAATAGTGGCAAGGTAAGATAATAGGTATATTGTTATATTTATTTATGAGCTGACATTTATGTGTTTATGAAAATATGATGCAGGGGATTTCATGGCAAATATATTTCCATGAAATCGTAAATAAGGCTCGGGTTGAGCTTTCACTTAGAGGAATTGGGAACCATGGGGATTGAGTCATGGTGTTTGTTGTAAAGTCTTGTGTTTTTGGTCTTTTGTTATTTGGTTGCGATTGATTTGTGGTTTTGACTGTGTCTAGTGTATGGCCATACCACTTGTTTTTGTGTCTTATTGCTATTGGTTTTCCATGGTCTCCTTCTTTGTTTCTTGTGATTGTCTTTTATGTTTTGAGAGTATCGGGAATTGGTTGGGAAAAGAGGAATTTAATGGAGTTCGGGAAGAGTTAAATGAAATCCAATAGGTAATGTCAGGCCTGAATGGAGCTCATTACATGATTAAGCGCAAAAAAAGGTAAGAATATGTATAAATATCACTGTGATACCATCTAGAAAATCTACAATGGATTCAATCTGATCTTGTGATGTATTAAAACAATATATTGAATCCTTCTACAATATTCGTGAAATACAAAACACGATCGCTCAATCACATGCAAGTAAGAGAAAGAAGTAAATCAATCTCAAAACAAAATATGTTCTTGGGGAAAGAAACTACTCAAAACCCCTTTGTTAAGTCAAGGAATCATGAAACAATACAATTCTTAATCTCTCATGAGATTATCCAGCACTCTGCCAATTGTCTCACATTGATCTAGGAAAAATTGGTCTAGTACTTAGCCAATTCTTAGCCTTCCTTTAGCCTGCCTTGATCACGCAATTTCTAGAGAATTAGGCCCCTATTAAATAGGACCAATTCCCTTCCCTTGATTGCGCAATCCATCATGGCATCCCCGTGACTTTATAATTGCACATGGGAAATTTTCTATAAATACAATTGATAGTTATGTTCCCTTTAACCTCTGTCTCAACTGGATCTTCCTCAGAACTGACATGGATGCAGCTATTTATAGTGAATTATCAGTTAACTAATTAATCACTCATTGTGAATTAAATCCAATTTAATTCAATGGACCTCTCACTAGCTCACCTCTTAGTCATAACTAGTTAAACTGATTATAACTCAATAAGTTGAGCTAACTCACTCACACCACACACCCATCGATGCATCAACTACAACTGGACCCCCAAAATTTTAGAATCCATCTATATGTCTCATATTAGACCCTCAACTCGAATTTCTTGAGCTAACTCAGTCATCATGGCTTAGTTAACTAATACAAGTTGTTATGAGATGAAATTACAATTTATTTTCCAATTTATTTAAGGGAAAAATAAATTAGACGCCCCACATTCCTCACTCTTAGTCAATCAACATTCCTCAACGGTGTGGGTGCAATTTTTATCCTTTCTTGTTTCCAATTTCACTGTTTCTTGTTGCAAATTTCAACACTCCCTCTAAACAAGAATGGAATTCAATATATCATGATCTGATCCCTTTGGAATGTTCTGCATGCAACACTTCTCTAGTGTTCTTTGCACCTGCAACTCCCAAAACTAAATAGCCTCCAAAAAAATGAATCAGTATAATTCATCTATCATCAGATTCTTCTGACTGCTACTAGCTACTAAACCTGTCCATTGGACTCTTTGCGTTGTTGCTGACATCTTCATCTGTGCCCTCTGCACTGCTGCCAACTCTGATATGCGCTCTAGTATCTAACATATGTCACTCTGGTTTTTGTCTTCCTGACATCTGACTACATCAATCCAACCGATCCTTCCTGCTACTATTGTATTGTGGGCTCCTCATAGCCAAGTTCAATCCATGAGACATTCCATCTCAATGGAACCTGCCCAAATTTCTTCTTGGGATTATGCACATCACCCCACCTCTCACCTAGAGGTATATTTGCATTTACTCCCTCTGCCCATTTGGCTCGAAATTTCCCCCTCATGGAGGTCTTTTCTTGAGTGGACTCTTCCACTCGGTCTCCTCTCTGCTTCTCCAATTTTAGTTGTTCCACAACCTTTTGAGACTGCTTTTGAGGTTGTATGTTGAGAGATAATTTCTCCCTCTCAACCACCAAGTCACTAACCACTGCTTTTCTCCTCAAATATTTGAATGCATCCTCGACCTCGAGAGCATACAGATTCTTGAATTTTCAACCGATCTGTTTCACCCATCTCATGGCTACATGTTTAAGGAACACATTTCCTTTTCTAAACATCACATTAGAACCATGGTCTTCTGACACTGCTACGAAGACAAGATTCTTCCTTAGGACTGGAACATACAAAACATATGTCAGTCTGAAAGGGGAGCCAGACTCCCTCTAAAAGGTAATTGTACCTATTTCGGTCACGCGATACTTCCCATCATCTCCAAATGAGAGATTGAATCTCATCATGCCCGGGCATCTCCATGATGCCAATATCTACCCCACTACTGCCAATCTCAACCCTGAGCAACAATAGGATAAGTCTTCCTCGCCATGTAGTGGTGGTCTCAGTGATTCCCCATGGGTCAAACCCAAGGTAAACTGGATCACCCTCTGCCATTACCCTTCTGATCACACATTGGACTGATCCACCCACCAACCAGATCGTTGGATGCCCCAACCATACTAGGAGCTCATAACTCCCACTCCTCGCAGAATGTCATTGTGTAGTGCTGCTACCTACTAGAACCCATCTGGCCCTCATCTTTGACCCCTGTATGTAACCCATGGGTGGACCCCAAGTATCAGGATTTTGTCCCATGTAATCCAACCTTACATGTTCTTATCAGACCACGCAATGAAATATGCTATCCCAAATCTTGATGGTACACCTGGACACTGCTCGGAGTCTAGGTGCACTCTTGTAGATAAAGTCTACCATCCACCATCCCTTAGGCTCTTTTGACACCTCAAGTTGTCTCGCCAGAAGTGCATCATGCAGTTCCCTCGCAATCAACTCCCCATGTGTGAGCCCAGGGGTGGAACCTATGCTACCTCGGTAATAAACCAAGTTGCCCCTAAGCTAGTATATGTCTTCTCGTGCCTCCACCAAACATCTCAACTCGAGAGTCATGGGTGGGTAAGTCCCCCAAGGGTAGGATCAAGAGTCTTTTGGGGTACTAAAGAATATCCATATGGATTCCCCTCCCTTTGTCTTGTATATGTTGATAAACCATTCGAAGACCTGTCTCTGTACACCACAGGATATCCCCAGCTACCGCTATACCACCTTGTACTGTTTTGTGCCCTATTTGTGTCAAGGCACCTGACACACCCCACGTGTACTCCATGTGATGTAAGACACTCCTACTCCATAATTCAATCCAACACACTACGGTATACTACCATGCATCTCCATGTCCACTGGTATTCCACTGCCTAGATGCTCCCACACATCCCTGGATGTGATGGCCTAGAGTTGTGTCTCTACATGTCAGGCCACCCCCAATTGGTATCATTGCCTCCACCATCACATCACTATACCCATCAATGAATGGAAATTCACTCCAAATCCTCACTAAGGGATCTAAAAATTGAATTTCCCTATGTATCAATAGTGTTTCCACCACTTCCCTACTCCTCTGCAACCTCTATGCCCCACACAAAGGTGAATAATCCCCAACTCCATTCAACGCATTGTCTAGTGGCATGATAATTCGACCTCCTTCAACAAACTCCTTCTAGATTATGTTGATCACCCCTTGATCCCGTGTGATGAGCCCCAAAGATGTCCTTTCCTTTCACCAAATTTCACTTCATTCCATTTGTCCTTTATCAGTTATGGGCTTAAAAGATCAATAGGATTGATTAAAGTCACTTTAAGAATGCATGCAATGACTGACTTACTATACTTTTGTGGTTTTGTTGTTGTAGTGATTTTTTACTAGACTTAGCTACATAATGCAGCCATTCTGTAGCTAGTCGCATATTCCGCAGCTATATTTATGTTCACACAGGTTACAGGTGTCACTTAAAGAAAAAATGCATATGTTTGAATTTCAGAACTCACCGACATCATTCCTTGCCCTCTACGAAGTCTGAGCAAAAATCTGCAAGTGGTTATGCACGTGGAGGAAACCAAAACTAAGAAGTAGACTTCTACCAGGACAAGGACTCTGCAGATGTCTTCAGCAAAGTAGGAGGCCTCAACAGGAGTTCTAATTCAATTTTGATTGAAAAAGACACCTATCCCTATTTCTTCTCAATGACAGTTATGTATTTTGCTTATAAAAATAACTCAGTGAACCGAGAGACAGTTAGCTAGTTGATGTTTTGTTGTTAAGTTTTCCAAAACTGTGATACTCTGTTTCTGAAGCGTTCTCCTTTAATGAAAGAAGTACAAATTTAATGCATGATCTGTAGCAATCTTGAGGAGATTTTTGTGCCAATCCGATGGTAGAGGGCCCCTACTATCTGAAAGGCTTTGTGCATATTTTCTAGATAAGTGACTTTTGCTCTATCTCGTTCCTAATTTAGGCAGTTTTCTGAACTTCATGTTTTATGTTCACTTACATCGAATGTTACAGTCAATCTCATTCTCATGAAATGTTCCAATATATCACTAACACGTGAATGAGATAGAGCTATAATACTTCGGAGGTTAATTGCATTCTAGTTCAGTTCTGTTCATTGTATTTCAAGTTTTATTAATTGCATTTTAGTCCTGTTAATTTAGACTTAAAAGGCCTTAATTATTTACAAACTGCACTTGTTCTTAATCTCTTCTAACACATCATTATCATATGGACAAGAATTAGCTATATCATTTTGAGTCCTTGACTATTCTGCAATTTCTCATAATTTTACAAACAACCTTTTTTCCAAAGCTATTCCAAGAGATCTCTAACCCTTGAATGAGGCTTAATAGTAACATTTTGAGTGGCAGAATGGGTTAATTTTAGTGTCATAAGTAATTTTAGCATAGGGTTCCTTACTATGTTGCAGATAATATTTTCTCAAATTGTTCCAACAAATTTCTAACTATGGATGAGATTTTCTCTGTAATATTGTAAGTTGTTGTTTACTATAGAGAACTTCATTACATCAAACTTATAATTTTCTCAAGTTTTTCCAACCTACTTCTAATGAAATGAATTGGACTGAGTTAATGTTATGAGTTACTTTTCTTGTCAAGCTTTTCAATTTGTGAATTAGCATTTTTTGTTCTTAGGTGTCATACACAGTTTAGGGTAGATTTTGTTCTGTTTTACTATGATCAGTAACTTCTCTTTGCCAACAATTTAGTTCTTTTCCTCTTAACACAAAAATACAAAACCAAAAACACTAAACACAACGAAGTAGGAAGAAGATACCTAGGCACATATAGTGCACTTCACTTCAACAGTTTACTAGCCCTGGTTGACAATTTATGACATCAATTTAGGAACACTAAGTTGAGTAGACACCATGTACAAACTTCATACCAAGACAACCAAATAAGTTTTTCCATAACGGTTGGCCATTGATGTGGCAGAAACTCCCCTACGAATGTGCCGCTCCGCTACTGGGTCAACACCATCTAGGTCGTAGTCAACCGGCATACCTGAGAAGTGATAGGTAGTCCCACTCGAATACCAATGCCAGTCTAGGCTTCTGGTATCCCCAGTCTCTGGAATCTCCTGTTGAGCTACACCCGGGTCCACCACCATATCCATAGCCCACTCCACAGGATACTAACTCATAATATATAGCCATAAAACTCCAATAGAGGGATCGAATGCACAAAATCTTACACATAGAAAAACCCCAACATGCATATGTTGTGCCCTGTGCAACTCTGATCGTCTCATTTCACTATCCAGGTCAACACATGAGTCTGATTAGGTAGCTGTGCCTCCCTCTCTCCAACAAAAAAAGGTGACCCAGTAGTGTTGCTCATCCCATGTGGTATGTCTAGAAAACTCTGCCTCTCTCATTCCAATGTGTAAGCGTGGGTTGATAACGCTATAGATCTTTTCAGTGCACCTCGAAATAAAACTGTGTTGAAATCCCAACACATGGTCTCTATGTTGCTCCTCATCAATGGCTAGCCTAAAGGATGGTTGCACATCCTCCTCCATCATGGGCTCGACATGAGCCTCGAAATGCTCCTACATAGACAACCCAACATGCAAGACATTCTCATCAGTCAGTTATAGGTGGATTTCGTTCTGAAGCTCTATGATAGACTGAGATGCCTCATCAATGGATGTGTGCTCAGCTGCCTCCTCCAATCTGTCTACTTAGGCTACCAAGGAAACTCCAACAGGGGTGACTCCTGCATCACACTAGGTGTATCCTCGTGCTCCTCCTGTGTGCCATTAGCCTCAGGCTCAACTGGATGGAACGTATCTAGAAGAACTCCCTCCTCCATGGGTATGTTCTCTCTCATCTTGTCACTACCCCCTCCTCCCATCTTCGTCTCTATAGTATTAATACTAGTGTTTCATTCAACAATCAAGATCCCCTTGTTTTCTTCATCTGCAAGTTAGAAACCATTGTTTATTCTTGCTTCCCTTGTTGACAACCACTCTTCGAGCTACCCCACCATTCTCTCGAGGCTCCTAGTAAAATTTTCAAATTTCTCTTGCTGAGACTTTTTTGGGCACAAGTTCGATTTGGAGAGTAATGTGGGACTAGTGTTTTAGCCTCTGGAATTCTTGCGCACAATAGCACTTGAGCATTTGCATGATTTAGACCCAAAGTTGGTCAAAATCATGCTCAGATACCACTGTAATATTCCTAATGGAAATTCACAATGATAAACAAAGCAAACATAGCAAGGACACACATGAAATTTACACACAAGCTAGACACCGTGAAATAAACCAAAAATTGTGCTTCTCTTGAGCCATTTTATTATAAATATATTGGGGTAAAATATAGATTTTTAAGTGTGCATCTGGGCTTGCCCAATGCAAGCTAGCAAAGCCCAAATGATAAAATAAATTTCCCCAAGTACTTCGTAGTTGTCCCCTCTATGGCTCTGCGCTGCTCACCCAAAATTGAACTGTTGGTTGAAAAGAATGGTTGATTTGAACCTCTTCTGATGCTAAAAAATTTTTAGTAAATTAACCCAACCTCTCCTCCAATAACCCATGAAAACCTACAAAGGGTTTGGCCAAATGTTGACCCCGAAATTTCGGCCCAATGTCCCCTAGCTCCTCTAGCTTATGGCTGATTTGGGATCCCTGATTGACCCCCCAAATCTTCCCAAAAAATTCTGCCAAATTAATCTTGACCTCTCCTCAATAAGCACATAAAAACCCAGAAAAGGTTTGTCCTAGTTTTGACGCTCCAAAATTGACCCCAAATGCTTGGCCCTCCTCCATCAGCAAAGGATGTAACCTATAGAAAATGATGTGTCTTTTGCCCCAACAAAATGCTGGAAAATGCCCTAAATATCCCTCCAATTCAAATCGAAATATCCCAGCTCCTCAATCTCTCTCTCAAGCCACCCCAACAAGTTGCCTCAACAAAGGACTACGCAGTCCATTAATAGAATGATGCAAACCCTCCTCCAGGAATTCGAGTGGTTGTTGTGTGAAGCTTGTTTTCCTTGAAAATATCCCTCCTATGTCAAAGAAATTAAAAAAGAGTTCCCCAGTAACAAATACAACCCCTCACTTTGTCTCTTCTCTCCTCCAATGGTTGCATGGTTCCCTAAACTAAGTCCCAACTGAATCACATTCAATGTTGCATGTATGGTCTTCCTTCCAACTTCCAAAAATGCGTAGAACTTGCCTCCCTAGGGTGGCACTCGTGGTCCACCAAAGAAGAGGGTGAGATTTACCCTTGGAAACATCTAGTGTTAAACAGCACATGTGACTCAATTGAACAACTTGAGAAACAAAGAGTAAAATTTCAAATGATCAAAGCTACTCAATGATGTTTCCTTCCTCTTATTTATAATTGTTTCTCTCTTCCTTCACATGGGCCCCTTCACCAAGAAAATCGAGCCCCCTCCTTATCCATTCGAATTTCTCCATCAAGGGGTGTGTATTTCATCATGGGGTGGTCCCCACATCCCACTATGTGATTAAACTTCCCTTTGTCTAATGTTTTGGGGCCTCCACTATCACACAACATTAATTTAATAAATTTCCACCCGCTTTTCCTAAGTTTGTATCCCAAAATTTCCCCATACATAGTTTACAAAAATTGAGAAAGGAACTTACCATATTTTTATGGGAAGGGATATAACATACAGGTTTCTCTATTGCTTCCTCGAAAGAGGATGGCTCAGTCTCTACAGGCTCAGTCATTAGAGACATGTAGCCAGTGTATTGATCTAGTGACCTTCTCTGCTTGCGCTGATTTGAAGGAGCACCCACATTCTCCCTAGCATCCTCCACAAGTCTCTCAGCTTCAATGGTTCTTTTCCTGTCTTCTATGGATGGTTTTGCTTGAGTGGTTGTCTCCGCTCTCTGCTCCTCAATTTGTGGCTTCTCCACAACTTCTTGAGGTTACTCCTTTGGAGCTAAAAGCTCCTCTTTTGGTGGGATCTGGAGCTCCCTCTTAAGAGAGCACTGCATCGCTTTCTCCTCATCAAATTTTACATCACTTCACATAATTGTCATTTTGAGGGATGGCGAGCACACACAATAGTTTTGGGGAGTTTCTGTGTAACCCACAAATACCCCCAACTTTGTTGTCGACTCTAGCTTCTTCTTTGCATCTTTGGAGACATGGAAGTAGACAAAGACTCCAAAAATCCTATAGTGTGACACATTTGGCTTTCTCCTTGAGAAATCCTAGTTGGGTGTGTTTTATATTCTTTCCATGACTCACATACTCACCTCCATTATCTCTCCTGAGAGCCTTCACCTTATTTCTTGTTTATTTCTCAACTAGTGCCTTGAATTCTACGAACTTGGAGAATGTCTCATCCTTCTTCCGCATGAATAAATCCAACACTTCCTTGAGAAGTAATCAATAAAAATGACAAAATATTTGTGTTTGGTAGTGGAGGTTGTCGAGAAAGGTCCACAAACATCTTAGTGGATCCTTTCAAGGACTGCATGTGCTTTGTTGTCACGATCATGGAATGTGGATGGAATGTGGATTTTGTGTACTTCTCCAAATTACATCCTTTACATACACCTTGTTTCTCAAGTTCTCCTTTGGGAAGGCATATGGTTATTTATTGCATGATATTCAAGAAGCCGTGATGCAAATGGCCAAGTATTCTATGCCAAAGTTCACCGACATCGAGGCTCTGCACCTTCTCCACCTTTGTGCTCAAGCAGTAGCACAATCCTCCACATCTAGCTTGTACAAGTTCTTCACACGAAACCCGATCTGCTTCACCTGTCCTGTGGTTATGTGTCTTAGGAATGTCTTTCCTTTTTTGAAGATGACATCATAACCACGTTCTTCCAAAACTACAACAGAAACGAGATTTTCCTTTAGGCCCGGAACAAACATGACATCCTTGAGCCTGAGGGGGTAGCCTGACTCCCTCTGAAAGGTGATTGTACCAATCATGATCGTGTTGTACCTTCCATCGTCCCCCATCTCGATGTGAATCTACAACTCTTCCTCCTCCAAGTCATTGAAAAATCTTTATTCCCGGTCATGTGGAACAATGCACCTAAGTCCAAGTACCACACATTCACCATCACTGTGTTGGCCATACATGCAACGAGGTAAAGTCAAGCTCGAATTGTGAAGCCAAAGCTTCACCTGCTTCTCCTCCTAAGGTATTCTTGCTTGTCTTCTTGTGTGGACACTTCATGGCATAGTGCTCGAATTCATAATAATGGAAGCAATTAATTTTTTTACAAATATTTCTTCTTTCCCCCTTGACTAGATTCTAGTTTGGATTGGGATTTCTTCCCTTTTCCCATATTTTCCTTTCCATCCAATGCAAATTTTTCTTCATCCTCCCCCTTGGATGAAGTACCATCTTTGGTATTCCACCTTATTTCCTCTTGTACCAAATCGTACCATAAGCGCTCCCAATTCGGTAGTTTATCCCTCCCATTCATTGAATCTTGATAGTTGTGTCATCTCTTAGGAAGTCTCAGAAGGGCTAGGCCTACCAAGTCTTCTTCAGGGACATTAACACCGACCCCACCAATTTCATCACGACACTGTGTGAAACTACTTAGTTGCTGCAAAATTGTCTCATTCTTATGCATCTTGATACTTCGAAGTTTATCCTTGAGCGCCAGCTTCCTATAGTCATTATTATTCTCGAACATTTTTTTTAATGCTTTCCACATCACAAACTGAGTTTCATTTCCATGGATATTTGGGACAATATGATCTCGTACTTCATCCAATATGATTCTCCTCACTTTGGATACATATTTATTCCACTAAGCATGGTTTTGGGCATTAGATTCAGGTGGTTGTGCAACATCTGACTTGATGGATTCTTGCAAACCATTGGCATCCAATACCGCCTCCATGTGATCGTTCCATGCAACAAAATTAGAGGTGCCTTCCAAGCCATACTATAGCCTTATTCCATTGAAATCCTTCTTCTCATTTCTAAATAAACCTGCAACACTCATCTCCAAATTCGAACCTCTGGGAAACAACTTCAAATTTCGTCTCTACAGTGAATCTAGCTATGATACCATGTAGAAATTATGGTGTGTATTTGCAACTGCTCATGAATTTTTAATCAAAATCACAAGACAAGAACCTACTCTACTGCTCTGCAAACATCAATTCACAATTTAGAACAAAAATCTTAGACATGGAATAAGAAATAACACACATGAAACAAGTATTTTTATATGGGGAAAGCAATTTGCTAAAAACTCCAATGCCTCTTGCATTAATCAAATGAATAGAGATGTATTACAATTGCTTTGATCAACTGAGCTCACCTTGCAAGTGCACAACCTATCTCTCTACTCGCTGAAGGCCTCTGACCCAGAATTTTTCAAATTGTGTCTCTACCTGAGCTCTTATTTCCTTGTGTTGTTCCTTGAGGAATTAGACCCCTATTATTTAGAAAATTCCTCAAATTTAATTGCATAGTTCCTTAGGTTGGTCATCTAACTGCATGCAACACATGTACACACAAGACTAGTCTACAGTGAATGTTACACTACCTTGGAATCTCCACTAATCCTGGGGAACTCGAATTCTCTGCATGCACTAGCTATTTTGGGTTGATTGATCAGTTAACTGGATGATCACTGAGTTTGACTGAAGTCCCACTGCACAACTTGACCCTCCACTAGTTCCTCTAATAGTTGGAACTAGTTTAACTAAAAACAACCTTAGATAACTGACCTTGATTGATACAAATTACCAATCACACATGGTTAATTGAACTCTAACTCCTCTAACTCTAATTTATTGAGTAAAATGGGTGACACAAGCTATGTCACACAAGTTAACATCATCCAAGTTGTTTGTTGATGTGGAAATTCAATTTTTTTCAATTTAATCAAGGCAAAATCAAATTAAGAATTTCTTGTTGCATTTTCAACATTCCTATTGCATGCCTACTAAGCAAAACCATACTAGCAACATTTAATCTTCTTAAAATTTCCTTGACCAACTACCAACCTGTACTGACGAGCATTAAAGATATCGGAATGGGCAGCATGGGGTGAAGGATGGCACCATCCCTATTCCTCCTTGTGGACCGAGACAAAGGGAATGAAGACCTAGGAAGGCAGAGTTGAGAACTAGAGAAGAAAGCCTCACTCGAAGAGGAAGGAGGTGGCGTATCAGACCAAACAACCACCTGAAAGATGAAAATATGTGATTGGACAAGGGAAATTCCCATGTTTTCTCGATTCTGCAACATGATAGAAGGGAAGTGTGGCATATTTTGGGAAGCACAAGAACAAGAAGAATGAAAAATGGGTGTTGAGTGAATTGGAAAAAGAGGAGGCAATTTTATGTCGATGCAAGGGGAACTCCCTCTAGTTCTCCATCTCACTCTCTCTAGCTCTATATCGTGTTGGCTCACATTGGCTCTATTTTCTATCAAAAAGAATTAAAAATTGAATGTGCGTGGCATGTAATTGTGGGGCATGGTATAGTTGACTAGATAATTCCATAGCGGATTATCGAGCTTATAATCTGGAGCTAGTGCTATGAGACCTTGATTTTATGCATTGTGACTATGGGTGTCAATCCCTATGGTTGTGTTTGCGAGCATGGATCTCCTTGACTAAGGTTGTGTGGTTTGTATGAAACTAAATGAAAGACCAAACCCCTTGGGTTGAATCCCTGTGATTTAAATCAAAGGAGTGAGGGAGACGTTGTGGTGATTACTTCCATAGTGTTGAAGTTGTAACTAGGTTCAGTCTTCATAATTGTCATTGTATCAATATGTATTTTCTGTAAAAGAAAAGGAAGAAATTATTATTTTCTAACATGTTCTTCATGCTTTATTTTGGTCAAAAGAAAATGTAAAGGGGCATGTTCTTCGTTACCCTTTAAAAAGAAGCAAAATTGAATTTTTGAAAAGCCTCATTCGTCCCTCAAGATTGCCAAGTCGGCCCTCCAAAAGACAAGTCGGTCTACCCAAATGGCGTGCCCCTTTGCATGAGCGAACAACTATATATTGGCATATATTCTCAACCTTTTGGAAAGCAATTTAGGTCTCTCTTCTTTGGAAAGAAATTCAGGTCTATGGCATGGGAATCTGAGGCACATTCTTCTGAAATAAAGCAAGTTTTCTAAGGCACCTTTCTTTGTCTAATGCGAGCTACAAGAAGGTTGTTATCTCTATGTGATGCGAGCTACAAAAAGACTAATTTGTGTAATGCAAGCTACAGGTATTTCTGTGAAATGTGAGCTACCTATATCTGTGGGATGAGGCATATAAAGGACATGCATGTGGCAGATTGGTTAACTATATTGTAGACAAAACATGGCAGAGTTTGGAGGGCTAACTTGGCACTAGGATCACTGGTTAGTTTGACTTGAATTTGTCTTGTTGACAAAGAATCTGTTAGGAAGTGATTGATGGATTTTCCCCTTAAGGGTTTTTCCTTGGCCTCTAGCCTAACTAATGGTGTTCCTTGTCTTTTTGTGCATTGTATTTGTATAATTACTTTATGACCTAATGAGTAAAGTAAATGTTAAATGGAAAAATATATATAAATAGTCATAAGTCAAAAGTTGTGTCCTCAAACCATAACACCCCAAAGTTGGACTCAAAGTCAAAGGTTAAATGGAAAAATATATATATAAATAGTCACAAGTCAAAGGTTGTGGCCTCAAACCATAACACCCCAGAGTTGGACTCTCGGCCTTTAAACCATCGAAGTATTAGAATGAGGCAAGTGAAGAAGCGGACTGATAGACCCCGACGCCGAAAAGTGCCAGTGGTGGGCCCATCAAGCTCTCAGCCTTCAGGCCATCATATTTGCAGAGAAGCAACGTGTAACACTGCTCACCTGGTTAACGTTGTATTAGGTGAAGTAATAGGAGTTAATCGGATCATATTGTGGTTCTGAAACGAAACCCTATTGTCGCCCATCGCTCACTGGTGTGAGTTTTGGTATGTTGTGAATTTGATTTGAGCACACCGATGAAGAGTCAAGCTAATCCGGAAAAGGTCCCAGTTCATGGAACCATGTAGTCAAGCCATCCCACCACCATAGATTGGATCGTTGAGAACTTAAGGGGTGATGTAAAAGATGAAAGGGGTGGTTTGGCCAAGGTTCTAATGCGGGAACCTTGACCACCAAGAGACTACCCACCGTCAATTTTATTTTACCTATGGGAATAAACGTGTAGGAGAACCTCTCTAATATGATGTGGAAAGAAACAGTGGACCCCACAGTGATAGCGTGGCAGTGCCACCAAGCCCTGGGGGAAACCACGTGGTTCCCAATGATGACATGGCCTCTTTTAATTGGCGCAATGGTAATATCAAATTTTAATTTTGTAGACTTTGAAAATGAGCATTTTTGTAACCCCATCTTCATGACAGACTATGGAGGTTATATTAATTCATAGGTAACACCTCTCACAACCCTAGACCAGGACTAGGAGGTGGGAGGGAGTGTTACAATAGGCTTAAAGGCCCCCAAGGATGCTCCCAAAATTAAATAAATGTGTTCATAAAGGAAAGTATCCTCCATAAATACATGCTTAAGTCATGTGTGACATGTGTGCTCTTAGAATGTAAGGATCGCTCAAAAATCATGTAGTGGCTTTAAAAGTGAAACGTTCCCTCGAAAGGTTTCAATGTTTCATCTTCCTAGTAGTAAATCATTTCCAAAAGGTCCAATATCCCATCAATAATGTGCAATGTCCTCTCTACAAGGATGCCATGTCATCAAGAAGCTCAACATCCTCTCTAATAAATGGAACAACCTCTCAAAAAGGGTGGAATGGCCTCCTTAATATGTGCAAGTAACCCCTCATTGTCCTCCAAAGTGCCAAATCCTAGACATGCAAAGTATGTTGTCTAAAGAGGGACTCAAGTGACTCAATATAATCTCCAATCGACATGCACACAAGTCCAATGCAACATAAAATGTGAGTCATGTCAAATGTAAATGCCACCAGGTAGATCACATTAAACATCGTCTTCAAACTTCATAATAACTCATAGAATTCATATAATATGTCAAGTTAACCCCTATTACATGTGCCAATACCTAAGATGAGAAAAAAATATTTCCTAGGAAAGCCCATCAAAGAGTAAGTGTAGTGATAGATGGTACAATTGAGAAGATAACTTCACGAATTTTATTATAGTCATGAGGTTGTGTATGATAGTAGGTGTATGATAGTCATCCTCACAAGTGTCATTGTTGAGGGAGCACTAATAATGCATTTGATTACTATTTCCTCAACATGTACTTTACCGGCCCTTTGCTTGCCTCAAAATTGTTTTATTCTTTTTATATATATTGTTTTGCTTAATTTCATTGCATAGGAATTGGTGTAATTTTTTTTTAATCAATTTTTAAGCATGTGTTTCATTTCATAAGACTTACAATAATGGCCTCATAACAAAGGGGCACAACTCAAGCTTTGCTTTTGTTTTTTATGTATAATTTATATCCCTTCATTGTTCTTTTTTATTTTGAATTTTATGACTTACATGTAGGTTTTAAACATGTACAGATAATACTTGCAAACAAATACTTAAAACCAACAAAAAAGATACAATGGCAATCACAAAAAATCTACACAATTTTTCCTACTAAAACTCTAAACCAGGAAAACCAGATTGATTTTTCATTATTTTCTTTCACATTATATACATGTCGTAGCATTCATAAACCTCCAATCCATTAAATCCTAAATTAAAATATAAGCATAGTTTCTTTGACCGGATCTACAAAACCATGGGAAAAACCACCATGTTGCCCAACTTGTGACACCCCTGGCATGCTCAACGCATACGGATCGCGTGTCGAGTTAGTCGTGCAAAGAATATAACACATACCCAACATTATCTTTTATATCCCTTAGATTTTTCTTTTCCGTTTTGAACTTTATATCTTGCTCCTTCCTTTTTTTATATTTAACTTGCATCAGCTTCAACCGTATATCTCTTTCTCATAGTACTATGAAGCATGAACCTTTCTATGATATATGAGAACCAATAATGAGTGGGACCATGGAAATTAGGACAAGTGGAAAGTGTTAAGAATGGATTTCGGTTGTGAGTACCTTTGTACATTCTAAAGCCTCATCATTGGTACAGCTCAACCCAAGAGAGAAAACACTTGTTTAAAGATGATGATGACTATCAAGGTGAAACAAGGCAAAAGGCACAAATTTAGAGCATCATGTTCCATCATCTGACTCAACCAATGGTCACCACTTTCACGGCATATAAGGCATTACCACTAGATATGAAAAATGAAAACATGTACTTTATGTATGTAGTGCACCATGACCATCAAGTATGAGTGTATTACATGTGTTAAACAATAATGTGGGAAGCATCATCAAATATCTATGAAGAACCATGGATATTATTTGTCACTATTTGTCTGTGATTAAGAACATAGAACATAGGATAAACATCTCCTCTAGTTACCACTAGATGTGAGTGTGTAACAAGCATCAATAACCTCAGCACTAAACCAATCAAAGTGCATATCCATCCCCAATATGCAAATTATAAAATAATTCAAAATTAAAATTTAGATAAAATTATTTATTTAAATTTAATAATAAAAGATAAAATTCTTTATCCAAAATTAATAATAATAATAAATGATAATATCAAATATCGTTAAAATGACAAACTAAAAAATGTCACTATCATTTTACGGCTTCCCTACAAAATTTTGACAAACTAAAAAATGTCTCAATCATTTTACGGCTTCCCTACAAAATTTACTTGAAAAGTAATCGTAAAAAAACTGCACCTAATATTACATCAACCTTACCATACAAGCATCCTTTTCGAATATGATATCGGAATTATAATTAAAATTAACTGACATATATGAAGCTTAGTTTCACTAGCACTATCTTAATTTTTCGAAATTCAAAATTGTTATGTTGAAAATGTTATATTAGCTTAAAATTAAGAAAATTCAAAAGTGTCACAAACTAGCACTATCTTAATTTTTCGCAATTCAAAATTGTTATGTTGAAAATGTTATATTAGCTTAAAATTAAGAAAATTCAAAAGGAGTTTCACTCCAAAATAACATGTAATTTGATTCTATCAATATGCCAATCATGATTGTGTACTTTCCATAAATTCCAAACACTGCTGATTTGAAGCAACCAAATTTGTGTATAAAGTTCATTTTATTAAAATTCGGAACTTGGCCTAAGAAAAGTGGTCTTTGCAAAGACTTCTAAATTCAATGTTTGTTACATGCTATGCCTTTTAGCTATAGTTCAGTTAAAGTGTGTTATATTGAGACCAAAATCTTGCGAATAACAAAACATTTATCAGTTTTCTACTCGAATCTTATTACCGTTATAACAAAAATGTTATTTTGCGGACGCTATGACAACCAAGAAGATATGTTCAACAATCTTGAATATAAGGCATGTTGGATTCTACTTGAATTCTGAACCCCAGTCCCAAGCCTCAAATGACAACTAAGAAGATATGTTCAACCATCGTGAATACAAGGCATGTTTGATTTCACTTAAATATTGAGCCCCAGTCCCAAGCCTCAAATCATCAATATTCTATAATCTGAAATTCACAGTGCAAGAAACAATTTAATATTCACTCTTAATATGAAAAATAAATTTGATGACAATCTTTACTCACTATGCAAAAGAATGAACTAGAGACAAAAATGGTAGGCTGACTTCATTTTGTACACAAATTATTCAGCACAAACGATTTTTTTACAGCATGAACACTAAACTGCCTCTTCCATTATGTCGTGAACATTTACCCATATTCAGTTAACAATATGAAAGAAGCTCCATGGTAATACAGCGCTTTGTCAAATCAAGTATAGGACAGATGCCTAATATCATGCATCGTACAAATTGGAAGGAAAATGGCACAAATAAGATTGCAACTTGCCGTACAGTTCGACCAAAGTGTGCAGATTCAGAATTCAATCTATGTTACAAAATACAAGCTGTGCTACTTAATTAGCTTCTGTAGAAATGATAAAACTAACTCTCTAGGGCCCTTGGAGACAAAGAAATAGTCACACAACCTTAACCAAAATCATTTACATCCAATTGCCCAAAACAATAGATGATATTCTTTCAGTAAATTACAGTTAGTATGACAAAATCCAAATCTTAATGTGTTTTGACATCCAATAATGCCTTAATCAAGAGAATGGCTCTTTCAAGACAGCCAGCTCTCTACCACTGTAAAGCAATTATAAAAAATCAATACTACTTAATTTGCATTTGCCTGAATCAAACATCGTTAAACACAGTCAGTCAAGAGGAAGGCCTTTTCAAGACAGACTGCTTTGATGACCTCAAATAAGGCACGTCGCATCTAAAATAGCCTTTCCTTTCCAGCTGTAAAATCTCGCCTCTTTTTAGGTTGCGCATATTTGCATCGCCTATAGCTATACTTTCCCATCTTGTACATGGATTGAGAACTTTAAGAAAATCATCAGTTTCCTCAAGATGCAAAATATAAATGAAGGAATCTGAGAACAGTTGAAGTTCATAAAAATAAATTGTTTTATATGAGAAAACAAAAATCACGTGTTTGCGGAAAAAATATAATAACATAGAAAACATTCCCATGTCCAGAAAAATATAAAAAATTGCATAGAGGAGAGCAAAAAGCCTAAATTTTTTATCAAATTCATTTTTATACAGCAATTCTTGTGTAAAGGCAACTTAAAAGCCACTGCTGCTACAACTTTACAGCTGTGGTAAATAAGCAAGAAGAAGAAATATCTATCAAGTAAAAAAAATGGTAGCTGTGGAAAATGAGCAAGAAGAAGAAAAAATATCTATGTAGTAAAAAAAAAAATGGTAAAAAAGCACCTTCTTTTTAGTAATTAAATGATCAATCTCAGATATATTTGGAAGCCAGGTAAGCTTTAACTTTGTTGTTTTGACGAAGCCCTCAAGATGCAGCACTCCACTAAGATGTATAATGGTGCCATTCTTGTCCTTTTCAACATGTTTTATGATAGCATTGCCCCAATCCATCATTGTTACCTCTTCGCCTTCTGAGACAGCAGCTGCATCACCACCATCCAGCCAGATTTCTTGTGTGTAAGTAGTTGCTTTTTTCCCAGCTCCTTCATACTTTTTATACCGGGGTGCAATTCTAACAAAAGATTCTTGAGGCCCATTTGTTAAGCACAAAAGCACACGACCTTCTTGAAAAACAGCAGTGTGTCTTGGACATATAGGATCAATGATTTTCTTATTCATTGTCCAAAGCTTGTCCCACTCCATAAGGTTGAGATTTTTCGATGCTCCCTGAAGCAATGGCAGAAAACAAATTTATAAATGTTTGACCAAATCCAGGAGATAAGATAGAGTAAGTCCATCAGAAGTGGCAAAACTAGAACAATCCTATATAGCAAAAGGAACTTGAATATATAGCCTTACCTGAGAGAGAATAAACTGCTTCAAGGCCTCCATAGTCAAGCCTCTTCGTATTATTCCTTGCACTGTTGGGAACCGAGGATCATCCCAACCCTCTACTTTACCATTATCTACAAACCATTGTAATTTTCGCTTGCTCAAAAGTGTGTAAACAAAATTAAAACGACTAAAATCCCATACCAGACCTTGCACAAACCCATATCCTGTAAGATCATGGTAGTACTGTTCATTGCGATCATGGTATTCACTTGAACGGAGAGCATGCAAAGTCATACGTTGGATAAACTTTGTATTTGGACCCAACACGATGATGAGATATAGGATTGCATCTATAATAAACAGGATCCCTAAGTGATTTATTTGCAGCCTGCATATCCAGCTTCCCTCTAAGACAGCATTGCTTACCCCTCTCAGTCCCAGCAACCATTTCTTTCCACAAAACCATATTTTGCTCCACGCTATTATTCCTATTCACTGACTCAATTCCATCCATTCTCTCTTTCTGCATCTGCTCTCGGGGTGTGTCATCTACATAGGACTTTCCGTCAGATATTAGTTTCTCATCCATCTCCATTAACTGCGGAAAATAATCTGAAGTATATGTGGGTCCTTCTCCTTTGATACCGAGTGTATCCAAATCATTTAGAATATTCTGAACAAATTCATTGCTTTCTTTAGAAGGATTCGTGTCATCAAAGCGTATGATTAAGCACCCTTTATACCTCTGAGCAAAGTATTGGTTTAAAAGAGCAGCCTTTGCATGCCCAATATGAAGATAACCACTCGGCTCAGGAGGGAAACGTGTACACACGTTTCCTAATTCAGCATCTGGCAGTTCAATGTCAAAGGAACCCTCTCCTTTTTCTATTTCGTTGTTTTCATCTTTGATCCCAGTACCATCATTCTCTTTCTTATTCACCAACCCCGGCTTGCCAATTCCTCGTCTGCCTACATATTTTTGAATTACTTCACTCAGTACTGGATATTCTGACAATATTGAATTGTACCACCGGACTAGATTCTGAAACTTCTTTGATTTACAGATACATTCCCATCTTTGCCCAGTGCCTGAGAGCAGGAGAAGTCAAAAGTTTCAAGATACATCTATCGTTCTGGATTTGTCTCTGCCTTGTAGTAAAATATATATGTGTCTATGTGTGTGTAGACACGCCAATATGCAATTTATGGGCAATAAATTCACATAACTTGTAAGAGAGCAAGAGATACAAACTAGTCCTGTGTGTACAATGCCCTATGTATATGACCAACATGCACATCAACAGATGATGAACTCATAAAAATAGATGCCTGCAAATATATAAATGACCAGTAATAAATAGCATACCTGCTAGACCAGACCAAACTGCTATATCAGCTACAGATAAACTATACCCAACCAAGAAAGTCTGCAGTGACAGATAATTATCCACATAAGTACAAGATTTTTCAAATTCAGCTCCAGCCGAAAAGACAGTGGCATATTCCAACCATTCATCAATCTAGGATAATATCATACATTGATAAAATCAATTTCTAGCATTGCTTAAAAAATACATAGGTAGCACTCAGACATTCATAATAGTGATTTTTAACATTGTTGCAACATATATATAGAAAGAACTTAGCCAAATGAATATGCAAATATATATATATATAGCCCCGAGGGTTAGACTTGAGCAGTTAATCATATTTCTGTACATCTCAAGTCCAGAATTCACTTCAATAACCACTATGGAATGTAATTAGCTAATCCCTAGATAAAAGGACAATGTATAAAAAAAAAATCATGAAAAGTGAATTATGAACAATCAAATCTTTCTAAAGGGAGTATTAATTTTATTGGCTTAGGTTGCAACCAAGAAGGACCAGAAGTACAGTTTTCAATGTGCAAGGATGTACAACTAGACAAGGAAATGTTAAACAAGAGGAACAGTCAAAACGTCAAGCAGTACTCACAAGCAATGGAGTCTTTGAGAAAACTAATAGGACACAATTTTTCATTAAATAGAGAAATGGCAAAGAGAATCACCTGAGCTGTTGCAAACGCATCACGGTTGTAAAAGTCAGAGACACTTGCAATGCGGCCAAGATATCTTAACAATATTCCAGTTCCATGAAATTCTTCTCTGCACAAGCACACAAGTAATCTTATGAACTCAAGTAGTTCCATGTGCAACGGTAAAAACCCTCATCGCTATACTGAGCATCTCAGCCTCATTCACTTCTGCAATCCAGTCTCTTTAGAGTCCTTCGCTCATAAAAGGTAAAATGGTCACAAAGTTCAATCAAATATATGAAGCTCTGAAAGAACTGAATATTTAACTAATTAGAAACATATCCCTGCTTTAGAACCTTTTTATTTTTCAAAAAACTTCATTAAGTCTTCTACTGTCCATGAATGCTTGTGCTAAAATGCAGCCCCCAGCTTAAATATAAAACAAGCATGGTAGTCAAGGAATCATAATTCAGAGTAGATGTTAATAACACGGTAAGAGAAATGCAAAAGAATCATGCATATAATAAACTATAGGAGCATACCCAGAAGGAAAGGAGAATGTTGGTGCTGACCCCGAAGGAAGCTTGGGATCAGCCTTTATCGATATACCCGCAACTGCTGCTGTAGCAAAGACAGAAAGGGGTGGAGCTTCTTCTGCATATGCCAAAGCCACTTCCATTCTGTATGCACCAGATCATATACACATTGTCATTCCCACAAGAGTTAAAGAAATGAGATAAGATGTCAATATTGCAAAACAAAAAAGACCAAAAAAGAAAGGAATATGCAGCGATTCAAAATTCATAAGCAACAAAAAATCTTGCCACCAAATAAGAAGCTCAAATCTCCCTCTTTGTTCTGCAGGAAGGATATATTTTCAATCAAGTTTTGCAACAGCAAAATACTTCATAAAAAAGTAAGTTCCCGTGCATGGCTTTGGTCGAGCATTATATTTCTTATATTGCATCATGTCATTCATCAATTATCCTTCCACTGTGATACAAGTGGCTAATGCAAATATTCAATTGGGGTTATCTCAAGCAGTTAGGTAGAATGGTTGTTATCTCCCCTACCCAGGTTCAATTCCCCGCAAGTGACATGATGATGAAATATTGTTGTAATGGCTACGTGCCTATGAATATTGTTGTAATGGCTACATGCCTATGAATATTGTTGTATTGACCCTCACTCTCGCGCTCAGGCTGAGAGAGAAGATGATTTCCCTTGGAAAAAAAAAGTAGTTAATGCAAATAACAAAAAAATCCACAGCAGAGTGCAACCTTGCACAAGCAATGAGCAGGAAAAATCTACCCGAGTAATTATGAGTGTAACAGTTGACACAATCAAAGTTGACAATAGGTTGGAGTGCATCATGCCAGAGTGTTTAGGAGCAGTTGTCCTCAACGCAACAGAGAATACAAATTGAAAATCAACATGTAGTCCATTATCTACAGTGGTATTAGAATTGTTTGAAGCATGATAAGCACAATGCAAAGATCTAGTTTGCATTGGTGGTTGTGGTCACCAGGTAGCAGAGCATTGTTGTTCTTGAGACAAATACCACTCTCGAGTAATCATCCCCATAACATTATTATAGGGCACCCTAAGTTGGTTATGGCAGTTTAACCATTTAACCCCTAACCTTAATACTACATTGGTCACTAATCATTAACATTTATAGCGACCATATTACATAAACATCTATTCTCAGTTATACTTTAACACTCACCAAATTCAGTAATATAGTGATACTCGATGTAACTGTCATGGATGACCTTCACTATGCTATTTGAAGCACTTGCATTACCAAATGTTGTTTCTTAAAACCCTAAAGTTTTTTTGTACTCCATCACCATCCTTGATTTTCTAAGGAAATATTAAAGTTCAATCTTTCAAAATTATTCAATAAGACCATTTCTAAATAGGGAAAAGAAACAACCGTGCACTTTTGGAAGATACAAGATTCAAAAGTTCATAAGACGTCAACAAAAATAACACCACAACTAGTGTCACATATTTATATTATTCCTTTCAATATTAACAAAATTTCTTCGACAAGACATCCTCCAAAACCTTAAAAACAAAAAACAAAGTGTTAACAAAGCCAAGTAGGACTACATCAAATGAAAATCAATGAAAGTAGTAAGGACACATTAAAGCTACCAAGTGGCAAACAAGCAAGTATAGAGTCCAAATATTCAAGTTGAAGAAAACTCAATCTTTGTTCAACCCAGGTCAATTTGGGCAATATCTTAACTTCATAATTTACAGTTGGGATTTTCCTACAAGATATATCCTAGCCATATCAGTGTGAGAGACATATCCTTGACATATTAACACAATATACATATCCTAGTCATATTTGAGATGTATCCTAGCCATATCCAATCCGCATTCAATTGTATCTGTATCGAATATGGAATATACTGCACCCAAGACCCTGCAAAGACATATCCAATAACCTGGGATGGAATTCAATGCATGTGTCTCAATAATTTGAGTACTACAATCATGTTGCAATTGAAATTTTGATCATCAACATAGGGATAAAGAGAGCACACAAATTTATAAACATGTGCATTGTAATGTTAATGTTAAATATTATAACATGTGACCAAAGTGTAATATGTAAAAGGTAGTTGGTTAAACCACCATAACCACAAAATAATGCTATAAATATGAGATGAGAAATAATATACCTTGACAGCGAGAGATGTAACATTACTGTAGCATAACACTCCTAATGTATGTTGAATGAGTATAAAATCCCCAAAAATGACAAGGTATCAAAGCAACTCAATTCAAGTGGAACTAGAACCAAAGGGCAGAGAACCAAGATGTGCACAAGAATTTGTGCTAGGAAAGTCCCAACTTCAAAACAAATAAAGAACGCAAGCCGATATGCAAAGGCAAGATGGTTTTTCTTTAAAAAAATATATTAAACTTTCCAAGGCGATAAAACTTTGGAATTTTAAGTCCATATAAATAAAGGATCTTGAAGCCTGACAAAGTCGAACAGGCAACAAAAACATGGGTGTGTTGGAATTTGGAACCACATAGGAAGTCATGTTCTTAATCTATGTGGCCATGATTCAATCAGTCATGGCATGTTCAATGCAATTTGGGTTGAGCTGTGTTGGGTGTTATATGCTCAACAATGTCTAATGTGTCCAGCAATGGTGGAAAGTGTGGTCGAAGGCTGTCCACATTGAAAACTGGGAAAGGATTGGGGGAATGTTGAGCTCGAAAGCATTGTCACCCATGACCTTGGTGGTGTAAGGCCCATATCGAAGTGGTCTTAGCTTTCCAAAGGCTTTGGTAAGGCATTCCTTCTGCAAATGCAATCACACTTTATCGCCCACTTGAAACTTATGTGGCACCTGATGTTGATCATGGTGTTGTTTGTAATTGGCATTGGCTTTATCCAAGATGTCATGAACCTGAGGATGAATGTGCTGGATGCGTTCAATAAACTTGGTGGCCTTATCAGCTTCGGACTGAACATATGTATATTTTTTCTATGTAGTCACAAGAGGCATTGCAACATCAAAGGGACAATGGTTGAAATCCCATGCAAACTTGAAAGGGGTTGTGGTCAGTCGAGTTATGGAGAGCTTTTTTATAGTTGTGTTGCGCATAGGGAAGACTCTCATCCCATGTTTGTGGATGCCTGGAGTTGTACGTTTAGTATGTACACTATCATCCTATTGAAAACCTCTATGTCTGGCCATCAATCTGAGGGTGGATACAAAAGAGAAATGTTGGACTAAGATCTTGTTGGAGGACACACCGTGATGGAGGAGGGTTGTTGGGTCGTACGAGAACAATGCATAAAATGTGTTTCATCTTGAGACTTGGACACTAGATAAACCCTAGCGTGACACTTGTATATCCACCATGTGGGGTTACCTTGTTGGTTACATATATGGAGACAAGTCCTCCTTTTATGTTAGTCATTAGTCATTAGTCATAATGATATCCTGATAGTCATTATCATCATTTACTTTATTCGATATTTGTAATCTAGGGCTTACTTAAATATCTTTGAAATTGTCTTGAGAAGTATTGTAGGGAGCAAGTTGCTACTGTTTGACTTTGTGATGTAAACCCTAGGAGAAGACATGAAGAAGAGAGACATCTTAGATGTTCTTGGAGAGTTTGCACTTGAAAAACCCTAGAGAAGAAAATTATGGTGGAGATAATCATAGTTTATCTTATGTGGCTCTTATTGTAGCGCTAGGGTTCTACCCCTCGTAGAAGATATGAGAATAGTATCTAGCGCCTTGGATGAGATTGCAGTCTTGTTCTTGTGTGATGCATGAAGGCTTAGGTCAATGATCATGGAGAGCCTAGCTTATGATTTTTGAGCTTGGTGAGATGCCTTGCTTGGAATAAAACTCAATTATCGTATTCTTGATGTTCCATGAATGTGTTAGCGCTTGTATTGATGCACGAGTTGAAGACCTAGGGTTTGAGAACTCAAACCTAGGATGGACATGTAGACTAGGAGGCAAGCACTAAAGTTGTCCTGCCATGTACTTATGTGATGCAAAATTGTTAGGGTTTCCTGGTTTCTAAACCATATCAAAGACAAAAGCACTAGTGCAAAGAACTTGTGTGATACAATCTTGGTGTATGTGCCAAGGAGGACTTTGCCAATGTTGATGCTAGCTTGTTGAGGATCTTTGATGGAGTGACCAACTTTAGTTGGGAGTGATTCTTAGCTAGGAATTGGTAGCTAGGGTTTTACTATGACTTCCCTAGCTATGGTTTTGAGAGCTTAACTTGTACCAGCTTTGTGGTAAAATTGTGATATGTACTTGTACTTAATCTTATATATATAGTGCAAATTTTATTTTCGGCTCATTTTATGTCCATGATTTAGTAGATTGCATCCCTGGTTATGCATGTTGATTTGACATAATAACGAGAAGAATTGATTAACTGATATATACCATATATCTGGAAGATAGAGAATTAGAATTACTACTATATTAATGATTTTCAGATCTGTAATTTGCTTGGAAAATGTGTCCTGAGAGCTGTAAATTGTTGAGCTTGAAATACACTTGTTCAGTACTTATTTTCTTGCGCTCCATGGTGAATTGGGTTAGATAGAAGTGAAATACTAACTGTTCTAAATTAATATCTCATATTCAGCCCCAAGGCCAAAATTTCACATAAAAAATATCCAGGAAACCTCAAGATTGAGGTGAAATCTCTGAAGTTGCATTAATTGCCTGATTCACAAAATTTTGTCATCAGCTGTATACACTCAATTTGGGAGATCATATTGTAAAAGATAAAGCAGTTAATGAAGTTTGAGGCACAACTGCAGATACCTAACATGGAGTATTCTACTGCAAACTTGGACTAATGTGGATGCTAGACAATGTAAGATTTCCAGGCAAGAAACCATTATTCAATAATTATTTGAAGACGACAGCAACACCAAACATCAAGATTGAAACATGGCAAATGCAGTCACAGACAATAAATGTCATCTGTTGGGGGGAATAGAAAGAATGTTAACCCATGTTTGCATAGTCCATGTTTGCAGAGTGAAATGGGTAGAGAGAAAACTCGCAAAGAATCATCAACAACATGACAAGCTCAAACTTTGATTTCTTTGCATAAGAAAATACGAGGGTGTCAATTGAATTTTACGGTGAAAATGCAATTTCTGAAATGGTATTTCTTTGTATAAGTTAATACTACATGAGTATCCATTAAATTTCATGGTGGGATTAGAATTAATGAAATAGTATTTTTTTTTAAATGAAAATTGTGAATGGTGGGTTGCTGCTTCAGTAAAAACAGGGTGCTCCTAACACCCCCACTAGGGTTCAAGTCTATTCGATAAAGGCTGTGCTTATGCTCGTGCTTGTTATGTGGATGTGATTGCAAAAGCAGTGGAGACCAGATTTGTGTCCTCAGCAAATTTGGCAGAATAGATATGTGCCACTTGCAGTCTCTCAAATGAAGGACTCCAAATTGGGGAATGGAAAACTTGCTGCGTTGCAATAAGAGGAAACTGCACCTAAAAATTTGGTGATTTAGTCCAACATGGCTCAAGAATTTTGATGGTGGTACAATAGGCAAAGGTAATCAGTTTCAGCACTAACTCTGGTCACTGCAGGGGGAAAGAAACCACCGGGTGATAGTCAGACTAATTGTGTCAACTGGGGTTTAATTATGTCAGCTAGTCTAATTAAAGAAAAAGTAGAAGTTAATGAAAAAGTTCGGTCAGTCCAGTGAAAGTAATCATGACAATTAGTTTAATTATGTCTATCAGTATAATAACTAATTAAGGAATAAGTGTGAATTTTCATTGTAAGAGGCTCTTATGCATTAGAATGTGGTCTTGGGGGCGAGTGTGTTATCGCAAATAGTGTGGAAGAGAGATTTGGGCCAAGGGAAACAGCCATAATGCCTAGGCTTTGGCCTGAGTTTGAGTCCACACCTTCTCAAGATAGTTTCAGGTTTATGTTCCAAGGATTTGAGACCATTCAGATTTCTCCTGTTATTAGTGTTGTTAGTGTTATTGAATATGCGGTGTGAGTTTTGGTATGTTGTGAATTTGATTTGAGCACACCAATGAAGCGTCAAGCTAATCCGGACAGATTGAAAATGGAACCATATGATTGGTATCCCCACCAACATAGATTGGATGGGTGAGAACAAGGGTAAAAGATGAAAGAGGTGGTAGTAGGGATTGTCAGGAACCTTGACCACCAAGAGACTACCCACCGTCAATTTTATTTTACCTATGGGAATAAACGTGTAGGAGAACCTCTCTAATATGATGTGGAAAGAAGCAGTGGACCCCACAGCGATAGCGTGGTAGTGCTACCAGGCCCTGGGGGAGACCACGTGGTTCGCAATGATGACATGGCCTCTTTTAATTGGCGCAATGGTAATATCAAATTTTAATTTTGTAGACTTTGAAAATGAGCATTTTTATAACCCCATCTTCATGACAGACTATGGAGGTTAGATTAAGTCATAGGTAACACCTCTCACAACCCTAGACCAGGACTAGGAGGTGGGAGGGAGTGTTACAATAGGCTTAAAGGCCTCCAAGGATGCTCCCAAAATTAAATAAATGTGTTCATAAAGGAAAGTATCCTCCATAAATCCATGCTTAAGTCATGTGTGACATGTGTGCTCTTAGAATGTAAGGATCGCTCAAAAATCATGTAGTGGCTTTAAAAGTGAAACGTTCCCTCGAAAGGTTTCAATGTTTCATCTTCCTAGTATCAAATCATTTCCAAAAGGTGCAATATCCCATCAATAATGTGCAATTTCCTCTCTATAAGGATGCCATGTCATCAAGAAGCTCAACATCCTCTCTAATAAATGGAATCACCTCTCAAAAAGGGTGGAATGGCCTCCTTAATATGTGCAAGTAACCCTTCATTGTCCTCCAAAGTGCCAAATCCTAGACATGCAAAGTCTGTTGTCTAAAGAGGGACTCAAGTGACTCAATATAATCTCCAATCGACATGCACAAAAGTCCAATGTAGCATAAAATGTGAGTCATTTCAAATGTAAATGCCACCAGGTATATCACATTAAACATCGTCTTCAAACTTCATAATAACTCATAGAATTCATATAATTTGTCAAGTTAACCCCTATTACATGTGCCAATACCTAAGATGAGAAAAAAATATTTCCTAGGAAAGCCCATCAAAGAGTAAGTGTAGTGATAGATGGTACAATTGAGGAAGATAACTTCAAGAATTTTATTGCATAGTCATGAGGTTGTGTATGATAGTTATCCTCACAAGTGTCATTGTTGAGGGAGCACTAATGCATTTGATTACTATTTCCTCGACATTGTCTTTACCGCCCCTTTGCTTGTCTTTTTCTTGTTTATTCTTTTTATATATATTGTTTTGCTTAATTTCATTGCATAGGAATTGGTGTAATTTTTTTTAATCAATTTTTAAGCATGTGTTTCATTTCATAAGACTTACAATAATGGCCTCATAACAAAGGGGCACAACTCAAGCTTTGCTTTTGTTTTTTATGTATAATTTATATCCCTTCATTGTTCTTTTTTATTTTGAATTTTATGACTTATATGTAGGTTTTAACCATGTACATATAATACTTGCAAACAAATACTTAAAACCAACAAAAAAGATACAATAGCAATCACAAAAAATCTACACAATTTTTCCTACTAAAACTCTAAACCAGGAAAACTAAATTGATTTTTCATTATGTTCGTTTACATTATATACATGTCATATCATTCATAAACCCCCAATCCATTAAATCCTAAATTAAAATATAAGCATAGTTTCTTTGACCGGATCTACAAAACCATGGGAAAAACCACCATGTTGCCCAACTTGTGACACCCCTAGCATGCTCAACGCGTACGGATTGCGTGTCGAGTTAGTCGTGCAAAGAATATAACACATACCCAACATTATCTTTTATATCCCTTAGATTTTTCTTTTCCGTTTTGAACTTTATATGTTGCTCCTTCCTTTTTTAATATTTAACTTGCATCAGCTTCAACTGTATATCTCTTTCTCATAGGACTATGAAGCATGAACCTTTCTATGATATATGAGAACCAATAATGAGTGGGACCATGGAAATTAGGACAAGTGGAAAGTGTTAAGAATGGATTGGGATATGAGTACACTATACATTCTAAAGCCTCATCATTGGTACAGCTCAACCCAAGAGAGACAACACTTGTTTAAAAGATGATGATGACCATCAAGGTGAAAGAAGGCAAAAGGCACAAATTTAGAGCATCATGTTCCATCATCTGACTCAACCAATGGTCACCACTTTCACGGCATATAAGGCATTACCACTAGATATGAAAAATGAAAACATGTACTTTATGTATGTAGTGCACCATGACCATCAAGTATGAGTGCATTACGTGTTAAACAATAATGTGGGAAGCATCATCAAATATCTATGAAGAACCGTGGATATCATTTGTCACTATTTGTCCGTGATTAAGAACATAGAACATAGGATAAACATCTCCTCTAGTTACCACTAGATGTGAGTGTGTAACAAGCATCAATAACCTCAGCACTAAACCAATCAAAGTGCATATCCATCCCCAATATGCAAATTATAAAATAATTCAAAATTAAAATTTAGATAAAATTATTTATTTAAATTTAATAATAACAGATAAAATTCTTTATCCAAAATTAATAGTAATAATAAATGATAATATCAAATATTGTTATATTTTTTCATATAAAATGACAAACTAAAAAATGTCACTATCATTTTACGGCTTCCCTACAAAATTTTGACAAACTAAAAAATGTCTCAATCATTTTATGGCTTCCCTACAAAATTTACTTGAAAAGTAATCGTCAAAAAACTGCACCTAATATTACATCAACCTTACCATACAAGCATCCTTTTCGAATCTGATATCGGAATTATAATTAAAATTAACTGACCTATATGAAGCTTAGTTTCACTAGCACTATCTTAATTTTTCGAAATTCAAAATTGTTATGTTGAAAATTTTATATTAGCTAAATGTTATATTAGTTTAAAATTAAGAAAATTCAAAAGTTTCACAAACTAGCAATATCTTAATTTTTCGCAATTCAAAATTGTTAGGTTGAAAATGTTATATTAGCTATATGTTATATTAGCTTAAAATTAAGAAAATTCAAAAGGAGTTTTACTCCAAAATAACATGTGATTTGATTCTATCAATATGCCAATCATGATTGTGTACTTCAAATAAATTCCAAACACTGCTAATTTGAAGCAACCAAATTTGTGTATAAAGTTCATTTTATTAAAATTCGGAACTTGGCCTAAGAAAAAGTGGTATTTGCAAAGACTTCTAAATTCAATGTTTGTTACATGCTACGCCTATTAGCTATAGTTCAGTTAAAGTGTGTTATATTGAGACCAAAATCTTGCGAATAACAAAACATTTATCAGTTTTCTACTCGAATCTTATTATGTTATTTTGCGGACGCTATGACAAGCAAGAAGATATGTTAAACAATCTTGAATATAAGGCAGGTTGGATTCTACTTGAATTTTGAACCCCAGTCCCAAGCCTCAAATGACAACTAAGAAGATATGTTCAACATCGTGAATACAAGGCATGTTTGATTTCACTTAAATATTGAGCCCCAGTCCCAAGCCTCAAATCATCAATATTCTCTAATCTGACATTCACATTAAAGTGCAAGAAACAATTTAATATTCACTCTTAATATGAAAAATAAATTTGATGACAATCTTTACTCACTATGCAAAAGAATGAACTAGAGACAAAAATGGTAGGCTGACTTCCATTTTGTACACAAATTATTCAGCACAAACGATTTCTTTACCGCATGAACACTAAACTGCCTCTTCCATTATGTCGTGAACATTTACCCATAAAAAACCTCCATGCTACCTCCGCTACGTATATTCAATTAACAATATGAAAGAAGCTCCATGGTAATACAGCACTTTTTCAAATCAAGTACAAATTGGACAGATACCTAATATCATTGCAAATTGTCGTACAGTTCGACCAAAGTGTGCAGATTCAGAATTCAATCTATGTTACAAAATACAAGCTGTGCTACTTTCTTAGCTTCTGTAGAAATGATAAAACTAACTCTCTAGGGCCCTTGGAGACAAAGAAATAGTCACACAACCTTAACCAAAATCATTTACATCCAATTGACCAAAATAATAGATGATATTCTTTCATTAAATTACAGTTAGTATGACAAAATCCAACTCTTAATGTGTTTTGACATCCAATAATGCCTTAATCAAGAGAATGGCTCTTTCAAGACAGCCAGCTCTCTACCACTGTAAAGCAATTATAAAAAATCAATACTACTTAATTTGCATTTGCCTGAATCAGACATCGTTAAACACAGTCAGTCAAGAGGAAGGCCTTTTCAAGACAGACTGCTTTCTACCGTCGGGTATTGCAATCAGAACTATAGGTTTTGATGACCTCAAATAAGGCACGTCGCATCTAAAATATCCTTTCCTTTCCAGCTGTAAAATCTCGCCTCTTTTTAGGTTGCGCATATTTGCATCACCTATAGCTAGACTTTCCCATCTTGTACATGGATTGAGAACTTTGAGAAAATCATCAGTTTCCTGAGAAAATATAAATCAAGGAATCTGAGAACAGTTGAAGTTCATAAAAATAAATTATTTTATATGAGAAAAAACAAATCACGTGTTTGCGGAAAAAATATAATAACATAGAAAACATTCCCATGTCCAGAAAAATAAAAAAATTGCATAGAGGAGAGAAATTCATTTTTATCAAATTCATTTTTATATAGCAATTCTTGTGTAAAGGCAACTTAAAAGCCACTGCTGCTACAACTTTACAGCTGTGGTAAATAAGCAAGAAGAAAAAAAATCTATCAAGTAAAAAAAATGGTAGCTGTGGAAAATGAGCAAGAAGAAGAAAGAATATCTATTTAGTAAAAAAAAAATGGTAAAAAAGCACCTTCTTTTTAGTAATTAAATGATCAAGCTCAACAAGAGACAAATTCACCAGCTCGGATATATTTGGAAGCCAGGTAAGCTTTAACTTTGTTTTTTTCCCAGCTCCTTCATACTTTTTATGCCGGGGTGCAATTCTAACAAAAGGTTCTTGAGGCCCATTTGTTAAGCACAAAAGCACACGACCTTCTTGAAAAACAGCAGTGTGTCTTGGACATATAGGATCAATGATTTTCTTATTCATTGTCCAAAGCTTGTCCCACTCCATAAGGTTGAGATTTTTCGATGCTCCCTGAAGCAATGGCAAAAAACAAATTTATAAATGTTTGACCAAATCCAGGAGATAAGATAGAGTAAGTCGATCAGACACTGATAACAAGAAGTGGCAAAACTAGAACAATCCTATATAGCAAAAGGAACTTGAATATATAGCCTTACCTGAGAGAGAATAAACTGCTTCAAGGCCTCCACAGTCAAGCCTCTTCGTATTATTCCTTGCACTGTTGGGAACCGAGGATTATCTACAAACCATTGTAATTTTCGCTTGCTCAAAAGTGTGTAAACAAAATTCAAACCCATATCCTGTAAGATCCGGTAGTACTGTTCATTGCGATCATGGTATTCACTTGAACGGAGAGCATATGTCACACCCTCAATGCTATCAACATATGGGCATGCAAAGTCATACGTTGGATAAACTTTGTATTTGGACCCAACACGATGATGAGATATAGGATTGCATCTATAATAAACAGGATCCCTAAGTGATTTATTTGCAGCCTGCATATCCAGCTTCCCTCTAAGACAGCATTTCTTACCCCTCTCAGTCCCAGCAACCATTTCTTTCCACAAAACCATATTTTGCTCCACGCTATTATTCCTATTCACTGACTCAATTCCATCCATTCTCTCTTTCTGCATCTGCTCTCGGGGTGTGTCATCTACATAGGACTTTCCCTCAGATATTAGTTTCTCAGCCATCTCCATTAACTGCGGAAAATAATCTGAAGTATATGTGGGTCCTTCTCCTTTGATACCGAGTGTATCCAAATCATTTAGAATATTCTGAACAAATTCATTGCTTTCTTTAGCAGGATTCGTGTCATCAAAGCGTATGATTAGGTGCCCTTTATGCCTCTGAGCAAAGTATTGGTTTAAAAGAGCAGCCTTTGCATGCCCAATATGGAGATAACCACTCGGCTCAGGAGGGAAACGTGTACACACGTTTCCTAATTCAGCATCTGGCAGTTCAATGTCAAAGGAACCCTCTCCTTTTTCTATTTCGTTGTTTTCATCTTTGATCCCAGTACCATCATTCTCTTTCTTATTCACCAACCCTGGCTTGCCAATTCCTCGTCTGCCTACATATTTTTGAATTACTTCACTCAGTACTGGATATTCTGACAATATTGAATTGTACCACCGGACTAGATTTTGAAACTTCTTTGATTTACGGATACTTTCCCATCTTTGCCCAGTGCCTGAGAGCAGGAGAAGTCAAAAGTTTCAAGATACATCTATCGTTCTGGATTTGTCTCTGCCTTGTAGTAAAATATATATGTGTCTGTGTGTGTAGACACGCCAATATGCAATTTATGGGCAATAAATTCACATAACTTGTAAGAGAGCAAGAGATACAAACTAGTCCTGTGTGTACAATGCCCTATGTATATGACCAACATGCACATCAACAGATGATGAACTCATAAAAATAGATGCCTGCAAATATATAAATGACCAGTAATAAATAGCATACCTGCTAGACCAGACCAAACTGCTATATCAGCTACAGATAAACTATACCCAACCAAGAAAGTCCGCAGTGACAGATAATTATCCACATAAGTACAAGATTTTTCAAATTCAGCTCCAGCCGAAAAGACAGTGGCATAGTCCAACCATTCATCAATCTGGGATAATATCATACGTTGATAAAATCAATTTCTAGCATTGCTTAAAAAATACATAGGTAGCATTCAGACATTCATAACAGCGATTTTTAACATTGTTGCAACATATATATAGAAAGAACTTAGCCAAATGAATATGCAAATATATATATATATATATATATATATATATATAGCCCCGAGGGTTAGACTTGAGCAGTTAATCATATTTCTGTACATCTCAAGTCCAGAATTCACTTCAATAACCACTATGGAATGTAATTAGCTAATCCCTAGATAAAAGGACAATGTATAAAAAAAAATCATGAAAAGTGAATTATGAACAATCAAATCTTTCTAAAGGGAGTAATAATTTTATTGGCTTAGGTTGCAACCAAGAAGGACCAGAAGTACAGTTTTCAATGTGCAAGGATGTACAACTAGATAAGGAAATGCTAAACAAGAGGAACAGTCAAAACGTCAAGCAGTACTCACAAGCAATGGAGTCTTTGAGAAAACTAATAGGATACAATTTGTCATTAAATAGAGAAATGGCAAAGAGAATCACCTGAGCTGTTGCAAACGCATCACGGTTGTAAATGTCAGAGACACTTGCAATGCGGCCAAGATATCTTAACAATATTCCAGTTCCATGAAATTCTTCTCTGCACGAGCACACAAGTAATCTTATGAACTCAAGTAATTCCATGTGCAACAGTAAAAACCCTCATCGCTATACTGAGCATCTCAGCCTCATTCACTTCTGTAATCCAGTCTCTTTAGAGTCCTTCGCTCATAAAAGGTAAAATGGTCTCAAAGTTCAATCAAATATGAGAAGCTCTGAAAGAACTGAATATTTAACTAATAAGAAACATATCCCTGCTTCAGAACCTTTTTATTTTTCAAAAAACTTCATTAAGTCTTCTACTGTCCATGAATACTTGTGCTAAAATGCAGCCCCCAGCTTAAATATAAAACAAGTATGGTAGCCAAGGAATCATAATTCAGAGTAGATGTCAATAACACGGTAAGAGAAATGCAAAAGAATCATGCATATAATAAACTATAGGAGCATACCTAGAAGGAAAGTGTAATATGTAAAACGT